>JARQOD010000006.1:337103762-337260926 GCA_033576555.1 Oophaga sylvatica
GTCTCCGGGTTTGAGGGGTGCCCGGGGGGCTTGCTGACCCCAAAGGGGTCCCAAACTAATTTCCCCCTCCCGGGGGTACTTTAAAGGGTTCAGGGGTCCAGGGCCCCCACGAAACCCCCGCCCCCCCTTTAACCCCCGCCAACTGAAAACATCCTAAAAAAACCCTGATTAAACCCCCAAAAGGGGGAAAGAACATAAGGGGTTTAAGAACAGAAAGGGCTACAAGAAAAAAAAAATAAAATAAATTAAAATCTTACATACAACATACCACATGGGAAAAAACCCCCCAAAGGTTCCCCAGAATAAACTATAAAACTATAAAAAGAAAAAAAAAATAAGGGCTCTTACAAATTTTTCTCAAACCGACCCTTGCTAGACTACATAAAAGGTTTTTACCGGCATTAACAAAAGACTGGCGGGTTTTGAAGGAATTAAATTTGAACTTAAACAAAAGCCCCGGGGGGAGGCTGGCCAGGCCCCTTTGCAAAGATTGGAAAAAATTAAAATCCCCTTTTCCAAAAAACAAAGAAACACAAAATCAGCTGGAAAGCAGGGGGTGTAATCGCGACGACCCCTTTGGGGGAACCCCATGAAAAATAATTTACAAAATACAGATCAATCAATCAAAAAATTTTTTGGGGGGGGGAAGCAAACATAAAAATGCCTTTAAAAAAGGAAAATTGGAAAAGGAAAAGACCCGGGGAAAAACAAAGGGGAAAACCCCCAAATTTGGGGGTGTGGAAGAAAATTTGGGGAAGTAATACATAAAAATAACACAGCCAATTTGTTAAAAGGATAAAAACTCATACCAGAACTTGTGAAAGGAAAAACATCAAGGGGAAGGGAAAGGGGGCAGAAGTCCCAAGGGGGTGAGAGAAAAAAGTAGGGCATGGTGAAGAAAGGGCTTAATTGTTACATAGGGGGTGCCCTTTATAAAATTTAAACCCCTTTAAAGGGGGTTCAGGGGCGATCGCCATTTGGGGGTGTTTATGCTTTTGGGGGCCAGGGGGTTTTTAAAATTCCGGGGGCCCCGGGAAAGGGGGGGAATCGAGGGGTGGAAAGGGGAAAGTTTCCCAAAAAGTTGAGGAAAGAGGGTTGGGTGCTGGGTTTGGGGGGTTTTTTTGGGAGCTGTGTGCCCGGGTTTTTTTGTTTAGGCCCCCTGGGCTGAAGTACCCGGGTTTAAGAAGCTCAAATGTGCAAAATATAAATGTGTTGTTCTAGTCGTTTTGTGCCTTGCATTCCCCTGTTTGTTTCAGGGGGCCCGGGGCATAAAGGGGGTCGGAGAGAGGGGGGGAAAGGGAAAAAGGGGCCCAAAAAAAAAAAATAATGAAAAAAAAGGGAAAAAAAAGAAAAAATTTTTTTAAAAAGGAAAGGGGAAAATACAAAAAAAATAATAATAAAAATTAAAAAAAAAATAAAAGTAGAAAAAAAAAAAAAAAAGTGAGAAAAAAATAAAAAAAAAAAAAATAAAAAAAAAAAAATTTAAAATAAAAAAAAAAAGTAAGAACAAAAATAAAAAGAAAAAAAAAGTAAAAAATAAATAAAAAAAAAAAAATAAAATAAAAAAAAAAAAAAAAAAAAACAAGATTTAAAAAAAAAAAAAAGGGGGCTTCCCCGAAGGGGTAAGGGAATGTAGGAGGGGTTTATTCCCCCTTTTTTAAAATTAAAAAAGGGGAGAAAAAAAAAGGGGAAAAAAACGGGGGTCGAATTTTTTTAACTAAAACCCCCTAAAAATTTTCATAACATTTAACCTTAACAAGATTTTACAAAAAAAAAATAATATAAGGCCGAAAACGAGGGGAAAAAAAAATCCCGAGAATTATTTGAAACCAATTTTTTTTCCCTATTTAGCCTTTGGGTGTTAGGTTTGTAAAGTAAAATCCTTTGGGTCCCCCTTTTGGAAATTTTTAAATTTATTCCCCCCGTTTTGGTTTTTTAGTTGTCTATGACCAAACCCCATTTTGGGGAGACAGTGGTTTGCAGAAAAAATTTTGGGGGGGAGGGGGGCCTGATTTTTTATCTTTTTTACGATTTGTGGCTTGCAAAATTTTTCAGGTTGTTTTTTTCTTTTAAAGGGGGGTTTTAAAATAAGCCCCAAAAAGGGGATTTTTTTTACATAAAAACATTTTTTTTTTTTTGCATTGAAAAAAACCCCGATTTTTTCTTTTTAAACCGGGAAGGGGTGAAGTTTCGTGACTTGTGACATTGGGCAGCAACATCCCCAAAAAAAGGGGAAAATTTCCCACTTTCTGTACTGGAAAAAATCTTTTAGGAAATTTGGGGGGCTGCCCAGGTAAGCTTTTACCAAACCCCCCCCTCGGTGTTTTTAAATTTTTTTTTTCACATTTTAAAAAAGTTATTTAAAAAAAATTTTTTGTGGGGTATGAATGTGGAGGAAAACCCCCTTTTTGAATGACTTTATAAATTTTTTTGGGAACGGGGGGGGGGTGTAGGATGAGGGGAAAAAATTCAGGGTTTTTGTTTGGGGAATTTTTTGGGGGGGAAGGGGTTTAAGACCCCCTCATTTTTTTTTTTCAAGAAGAGATTTGGGGGATTGTCTTGCAACCCAACTTTTTGGGGCTTTTTCCCTTAAAAAAACCAGGTAGGGGTTGGGGTTTTGGGGGCCCCATTCGGGTAACACTTTTTTAAATTTGGGGAAAAAAAGGCAACTTTTTTGGGGGAAAATGGTGACAGTTTTGTATAAGAAGAAGTTTTTTGGAAAAGTCTGTATTTTAACACCCTTTTAAAATCCCTAATGCCGGGGTGTCCAAAATTAAAAATTTTTGGGGGGGGGTTCCCCAAATTGTTGGGAATTTTTCCGGTCAAAATTTAAATTTTAATCCTGGGGAAAAGAAAACTGGGTTTCCCTTTAGGACCTTCCTTAAACAAAAATCGTTTTTTTATCAAAGCCAACTTTTCCGTACTTTTAAAAAGGGAAATTTTTTTGTAGCCCCCGGCACACCCCAAAGGCTTTCCTTTTAAAGGGGTTGGGCATTTCCTAGGGCAAAAGGGTTAAAACCCCTTGCAGTGCTCTGGGGCGGGGAAGTAGAACGGGCCCCCCCAAAAAAAAGGGAAAATTCTCATGTAGAATAAAAAAAAAAGGTCGGGTTTCAGCATGGCCAAAATTTTGGAAAAAAAAACCCAAAAATTTTAAAATTTTTAAAAAAAATTGCTTCCTTTTTCTAAGGGCAATTTGCATATACCCAAATGTTTTTTTTAAAAGTGTTCATTTAAACCCCAATTACTTGCAAAGCAAAATTTGGCTTTTGAAAATAAACCCTTTTTTTTCCCCCAAAAAAAACTTTTTAACATCATTGGCCTCCCTTTAAAAGGGGGCCAGCAAAACCCTTTTTTTTTAGTGTTTTCCCATTTCAAGGGTGGGGGGGGTTTAGGAAATGGCTGGGGGATCATCCCCATGTTTTTAAATAAGAAGACACCACGGGACACTTTAAAAGGAGGCTGGGCCCCTTTGGGTTTATTTTTTTCTTCTTTTAACCATGGTTATCCTAAAAAAACTGCAGTCATAAATTTCAAGCACAAAAATGGCCCAACAGGGAAGAGTATCGCAGTAGAAAGATTGCACCTCAGTCAAAAAATCTATCACATCATCAAAAACTCAAGGAGAGAGGTTCCATTTCCAAAAAGGCTTCAGGGTGCCCAAGAAAGAACAGCAAGCGCCGGACCGTTCTTAAAAGTGTTTCAGCTGAGGGTCGGGCTACCAGCATGCAGAGCTTGCTCAGGAATGGCAGCAGGCAGTGTGATGCATCTGCACGCACGGTGAGGCGGAGACTCTTGGAGCAAGGCCTGGTCTCAAGGAGGGCAGCAAAGAAGCCACTTCTCTACAGAAAAAACATCATGGACAGACTGATATTCTGCAAAAGGTACAGGCAGTGGCTGCTGGGGACTGGGTAAAGTTTATTTTCTTTGATGAAAACCCCTTTTCGATTGTTTGGGACATCGGAAAACGCCTCTTCGGAAAGAAGACAAGGTGAGCGCTACCACCAGTCTTGTCTCATGCCAAACTGTTAAGCATCCTGAAACCATTCATGTGTGGGGTTGCTTCTCAGCCAAGGAATCGGCTCTCTCACAGTCTTGCCTAAAAACACAGCCATGAATAAAGAATGGTACCAGAAAGTCCTCCAAGAGCAACTTCTCCCAACCCTCCAAGAGCAGTTTGGCGATCAACAATGCCTTTTCCAGCATGATGGAGCACCTTGCCATAAAGCAAAGGTGATAAACTAAATGGCTCAGGGAACAAAACATAAAAAATTTTTTGGATCCATGGCCTGGAAACTCCCAGATCTTAATCCCATTGAGAACTTGTAGTCAATCTCAAGAGACGGGTAGACAAACAAAAACCTAAAAAAATTCTGACAAAATGAAAGCATTGATTGTGCAAGAATGGACTGCTATCAGTCAGGATTTGGTCCAGAAGTTGATTGAGAGCATGCCAGGGAGAATTGCAGAGGTCCTGAGAAGAAGGGTCAAACACTGCAAATATGACTTGCTGCATTAACTCATTCTAACTGTCAATATAAGCTTTTGTTACTC
Source organism: Oophaga sylvatica (assembly GCA_033576555.1). Taxonomy (NCBI): domain Eukaryota; kingdom Metazoa; phylum Chordata; class Amphibia; order Anura; family Dendrobatidae; genus Oophaga; species Oophaga sylvatica. The sequence goes on from JARQOD010000006.1 coordinate 337,108,314, forward strand.
ATATGTTTGCAATTATTATATTTCTGTCTGTGATAAAAACATCTGTCAAACACACATAAAAACCAGAGGGCAGCAGATCATGTGAAAATATAATATTTGTGTCATTCTCAAAACTTTTGGCCATGACTGTAGGTGTTTGGAGTTGTTGGAAAGGCAGATAGCTATAGAAGATTTTTTACTGATTCTATGCCCAGGTCATGTTTGATGGAAGTGTGTAGACTCTTAACATCAAGGGTAGCAAGAATACACTCTGGTGGAACCCTAGAGAATTTTTTTGAGAACTTGAAGGAGTGACCAGTGTCTAAAATGAATGATTTCACATTTTTGGTGAGTGGAGTAAGTAATTTCTCTAAAAAGATTGAGATTGGAGCCAGAATGGATTCAGTAGAGGCTACAATGGGTCGACCAGGTGGGTTATTGAGGAATTTGTGGATTTTGGGTAATGTGTATAAGACCAGGGTGATGGGATGTTGATTAGTTAGGAAAAGTTGCTGCTTTGGAATCAATCGTATTGAGTGAAAGATATTTCATGAGAATCCTTTCAATTTTGACTTTGATGGTGTGGGTGGGATCACTTGTATGTGGATGTGTCAGACAATTGTTTTAGAATTTCAGAGGTGTAGTCTGAAGAATTCTGTATAACGATGGCCCCACTCTTGTCAGATGTTTTTTTTGTAATTTCTTTACTGTTTTTTAAGGGATTTGAGGGCCTGTTTCTCGAGAGGGGTGATGTTGCTGTGTGTTGGGAAGATTCCCCTGCAGTGTTGTTCCAAAACTTGATTTATGTCTCTTTGTATTTTATCAATGTATGCCTCAGTTGCATGAAAATTCTGTGGAGGGCTGAAATTGCTAGTATTGTGCAAACCCAATTGTGAAATAGTTTTTTTAGGGATAGGGTTCGCCATGGACGTGGAGACCCTATTTCTTGTTAAGTCCTGTTCAATCCAAAATGAGTCTTAAGGCGTAAGTTGGGGTAGAATGTTCTTCAGGGCCTGAGACAGTTTGAATTTGTCCCAGGAAGGTGTAGGGCAGAAGGATAAGCCCCGATAAAGAACTGTCAGTTTGGGGGGGTTGAGGGTATTTCGAGGAGATGTAAACAACTGAGTTGGGTGCCTTACCTGCGACCTCATAGTCATGCGGTCTGAGGTTGTTTGCGGGGGCCCTCCGAGTTGGTCTCCTCCTGGTCGAGTATTGGGTCTTGTAGTCTGACGTCTGGATAAAAGATGACTTTGTGTCCTGATTTTCCCAACTCCACCCTCCTCCATATCACTGGCCCCAGCCAGAGCATGCTCAGTGAGCTCTAAAAATCCTCTCCAAGTTTGCAATACTCTTGAGTGTTGGAAGCTGCACATTTAGATCCATTACCTTGGTTTCCAAACATATGCCTTGCTGACATCGATCACAGATATATTCACCCTCAAACGGCTGTTCAAGAACATCAGAACATGATGTCGTTTTCTCCAGCCCCTGGGTAGATTCTAGAGAACTGCAGTGCTCTAACCAGTGGCATCGTTTTTCTGGTTGCCGGCCCTTTAATTTCTTCTTACACTGCGAGCACACTCAAGCAGCATTCACTATTGAATGCTGTGAGATGCATGCAGTGAAGGAGTACGTCCATACGCTGGTGTTAGGACATACTTTGTGGGATGAGTCAGTGGGTTCTGCCCTCTAATCTGCTCATTGAAAACAGCTACCCCAGTGTCTCCTTTGTGATGATGCAGCTGCAGTGCCTCCTATGTAATATATATGCTTTAGCCCCAGTCTCTCCTTTTGTGGTGTATATGTTCCAGTCCCAGTGTTTCCTAAGTGATGTTATAGCCTCCAGCCAAAGCATCTCATTTGTGATGAATATGCTACAGCACTAATGTCTCATATGTGATGTATATACTTTGATGAAGAACTGCCAGAGGAATAAGCAGGATTCAGAAAAGGCAGAGGAACAAGAGATGTGATTTCTAACATTAGAATGGATGTTGGAAAAAGCCAAGGGATTCAAGGAGATCTATTTATGCTTCATTGATTACAGCAAAGCCTTTGACTGTGTTAATCACCAGAAACTGCTGAATACCATGAAGAATATGGGTGTGCTGAACCATCTGATCAGCCTAGTTTGGAACGTTTATATTAATGAATAGGCAACAGTCTGAATGGAACACGGCATGGTTCAAAGTAGAGCGAGGTGTCAGACAAAACTGCATCCTGCCACCATTTCTCTTCAATTTATATGCGGAAAATATTTTCAGGAAAGCTAAACTTACTGAAAAAGAAGAAGGAATCAAAATTACTGGACGAATCTTCAATAATCTTAAATACACAGACGTTATAACACTGATAGCAAAATGAGTAGGTGGAATGAAGGGACTTGTGTTGAAAAGGAAAGATTGAACATGGAACTGCTGCTCAGCACAAAGAAGACAAAGATATTGACTACTGCCAGGTACGACTGGAACACAATTGAGATTGATGGCAACAAACTGGAAGCTGTAAAGGACTTCAACCTACTCGTACCGATGATAACTCAAGATGCAACAATGCCACCAGAAGTCAATTGGAGAAATGGCTATGGACAAATCAACAATGGAGTCTATGGACAAGGTTTTCAAATTGAGGAACATTTTACTATTAATGAATACACGGCTCGTGCATAGTTTGGTCTTTTCTGTGATAACATATGGATGCGAAAACTGGATGATAAAGAAAACAAGAAAGAAATCAATGCCTTTGAAATGAGGTGCTGGAAAAGGATGTTGTTAGTACAGTGGATGGCAAGAAGAACAAACAAATCAATTTTGGAACATATCAAGTCAGACAAGTCATTGAAGCAATGATCATCAAGCTACAACTTGCCTACTTTGGACACATCATGCGAAGAGAGCAATCAATGGAAAAGGACATCATGGTCGAAAGAATAGAAGGAGCAAGGTGATAAGGAAGACCAGCAATCAGATGGCTTGATACAATCAAGACAATGGTGAGAAGACTCTGGTGGTCCTATCTAGGCTTACATTAGATCGATCTTCCTACAGAGAATTCATCCATTATGTTGCCATGGCGCAAGACCGAGCCAAAGGCTGTAAATAAATGACATATAAAATCTTTGTTGCTTTTGCAGCTGCTGCCTGACATTGAGTACTGCTGCTTAGCTTACTTGTAACCAGAATACCCAAGTCCTTCTCCTTTTCTGTACTCCTGAGTATATTTCCATTTAATGTATATGCAGCAATAGGATTACTGTGGCCATGTTGCAGTTCTCTACATTTATCAACATTAAACCTCATCTACCATGTGTTTGCCAATACAGATATCTAGTGATGAACGAACGTGCTCAGTAATGCTCGTTACTCGCCCGAGCATCATTGTACTCGCGGTACTCGGTGAGCAGTGAGCATTTCTGTGTTTGCTCGGCAGGAGTTCTGGGTGCATGCCCTGCATTTTTGGTGCTCTTTAGAGTGCCAATCAACATGCAGGGATTGTCAGCCACGCAATGTAATGCCGCAGCCATCTTTGTTGTGGTAATACAGTGATTGGCTGGCCGCACAGTGTCATCAGGTGTAGAAGAGACCGGACGGCGCCATGCACAGCTCAGTCTGCTCCAGAAATAGCAAGTGTAGGGACAGCTGATGCCGAGATAGGGTCAGATTTGGGGGTTTAGACGGTATTGTAGGTCTAACATCAAAGAAGACACAAACCCAGCTAAATCAACAGTCCTTCTAAAGGGCCCGTCTCACATAGCGATCTCGCTACCGAGATCGCTGCTGAGTCACTAGTTTTGTGACGCAGCAGCGATCTCACCAGCGATATCGCTGTGTGTGACATTCAGCGACGATCAGCGCCCCTGCTGGGTATCGCTGATCGTCGCTGAAATGTCAGGACATTTTTTTGATCGCTGGTCTCCCGCTGACAGGCACGCATCGCTGCGTGTGACAGGCGGGAGACCAGCGATCCGCTGGTAACCAAGGTACACAGCGGGTTTCCAGGCGCGGGGCTGTGCCTAGAAACCCGCTGTGTACCTTGGATACCAGCGCCCTGATGCAGGGGAGCTGGTATCCAAGGTACACAGCGGGTTTCCAGGCACCGCGCAGCGCTTGGAAACCCGACGTGTACCTTGGTTACCAGCGCCCTGCATCAGGGCGCTGGTATCCAATGTACACTGCGGGTAACTAAGCGATGTTACCCGCAGTGTCGCTGTCCCAGATCGCTGCCTGAGCTGCCTGTTTGACAGCTCAGCAGCGATCATATAGCGATACACCAGCGATCCTGACAAGTGCATATCGTTGTCGGGATCGCTGGTGTATCGCTATGTGAGACCCAGCCTTATGACTAATTACGGGGTATATAGATTGCAGTGCTAGGTAGGCAGGGAGTGTATGTGCGTATATACATTTCAGTGCAAGGCATGCATGCACTGTATGTGGGTATATAGATCTCAGTAGCAGACAGGCATTCTATGTAGCATACTTCATTGCATACATCAAGAGGTCCATTCCATCACTGTCTGCTGCTGCCTATAAGCTATATTGACCGTATCTACACAAACCCTAGGTCTCAGTGGGCAGCATATTTTTTTGTGCATCTTAATCCTGACTATTTTTTTCCAAAGCAATCCAGAACCCCTTTTTCTTTGTCTAATTGCTTGTTGACACTGCAGAATACAGGCAGATCCTTTTCATAGTATAGCATGAAAATACAGCTATTTTAAAGGGGTTTGCCTGTCCCAGCCTGACATTTGAGTGTGCCTAAAAGTCTGGCGTTTTTTGTGGTACTGTAGAATTTTTTTGGAGTGTCTTATAAAAAATTTTAACACCATTTTGCTGCTACAAAAATGTTTATCTGCCCAAAAAATATTTAGCTACAGGGCAGATATATTACACTGGGTTTTGTCCACCACACGGATTGCATATCATTGCGCTAAAAATTTAGCCATTTCAGGACTCCATAGAATTTTTTTTGTTGTGTCACTCATAGCCTACTTATTGACACAATTTTGCAGACTAAAAAAAAATACAGGGCAGATATTTGAAAGTGGGCTCTCTTTGTCAGACGCCTGATCTATCAGTGTGCTAAAAATTGTGGCATTTCAGGCCTACTTTCCCCTTTTTTGCTGTCTGTTGCCCTATTTCTATACAGTCTTTTGGGTTAAAAAAAAAATCCAGCCCATTTATTGACCTGTGTGTTATCTGTGTCAGAAGCCTATCTGCGTGCTAAAAATTGTGGCATTTCAGGACTACATTACACTGGATTTGCTGAGTGTTACCCTATTTCTATACAGTCTTTTGGGGTAAAAAAAAAAATCCAGCCCACATATTGAGCAGTGTGGTATCTCTGTTAGATGCCTATCTCTCTGTGTGTTAAAAATTGTGGCATATCAGGGCAACATTCCCTTTTTGTTGCTGTGTCTTACCCTATTTGTATACAGCCTTTTGGGGTAAAAACAAACAAATAATCCAGCCCACATATTGACCAGTGTGTTATCTGTGTCAGATGCCTATCTCTCTGTGTGCTAAAAATTGTGGCATAACAGGGCAATATTCCCCTTTTTTTGCTGTGTCTTACCCTATTTGTATACAGTCTTTTGGGGTAAAAAAAATTAATAATAATCCAGCCCACATATTGACCAGTGTGTTATCTGTGTCAGATGCCTATCTCTCTGTATGCTAAAAATTGTGGCATTTCAGGGCAATATTACACTGGATTTGCTGAGTGTTACCCTATTTCTATAGTCTTTTTGGGTAAAAAAATAAAATAATCCAGCCCACAAATTGACCAGTGTGTTATCTGTGTCAGATGCCTATCTGTCTGTGTGCTAAAAATTGTGGCATTTCAGGGCAATATTACACTGGATTTGCTGAGTGTTACCCTATTACTATACAGTCTTTTGGGTTAAAAAAAAAATTCAGCCCACATATTGATCAGTGTGTTGTCTGTTTCAGATGCCTATCTGTCTGCGTGCTAAATATTGTGGCATTTCAGGGCTACATTACACGGGTTGCTGAGTGTTACCCTGTTTCTATATTCTTTAGGGGTAAAAAAATAATCCAGCCCACATATTGAACAGGGTGGAATCTCTGTTAGACGCCTATCTCTCTGTGTGCTAAAAATTGTGGCATATCAGGGCAATATTCCCCTTTTTTGCTGTGTCTTACCCTATTTGTATACAGTCTTTTTGGTTAAAAAAAATAATCCAACCCACATATTGACCAGTGTGTTATCTGTATAAGACGCCTATCTCTCTGTGTGCTAAAAATTGTGGCATTTCAGGGCTACATTACACTGGATTAGCTATGTGTTACCCTATTTGTATACAGTCTTTTGGGTTAAAAAAAATCCAGGCCACATAGTGACCAGTGTGGTATCTCTGTCAGACTCCTATCTCTCTGTGTACTAAAAATTGTGGCATTTCAGGGCTACATTACACAGTTTTTTTCTTGGTCTTACCACAGTTATTGACACCAGTTTCTTAAACAAATGAAGTACATTCCAGATATTTGAAAGTGTGTTTTTTCCGCACATGGTTCACATCTAAGTTTGCTCCCAATTCAGCCTTTTTTATTGAACGTGGAAAATATTGTACTCCATGTAAAATGGAAAAGGCGCGTGGCAAGGGACAGGGAAGTGGTCGTGATGGTGAAGGTGCATGCAGAGGCAGAGGCCGTAGGCAAGCTGCAATTGTGCCACAACAAACACCCACATCTTCTCGCCACAGATTCCTGTCAGAATTCATAGGGGACAGCAGAACAGCACTCTTGACACCAGAGCAGCGTGAAAAGGTAGTTGATTGGATGGTGGATAATGCTTCCATTCCCTTGGCCACCACCACCAGCACCCTGTTATCCACACGGTCAAGTCTGAGTAGCCGTGACTCTGGACTGCATGTTCCTCACCCTGATCCTTCTTCCTCCTCCCATGCCGAGCACCCACAAACAATTGATCCCACACTTGGACACTCCGAAGAGCTGTTCACTTGTCCATTTATAGATTCAGGCCTTTTGCCCAGTCCAAATGAAGCGAGCAAACTGAGATTGCATGTAGCGATGCCCAAATATTTGAGCAGCCACGTTCACTTGAAGGCAACGGTGGGAACGTGTCAAAAGAGGTGGACGATCATGAGACACAATTGCCAGAAAGTCAGGAGGAAGACCAGGGTGCGGAAGTGGAAGAGGAGGTGGTGGATGATATAGTTACTGAATCAATCTGGCAGGAGGAAATGCAGAGGAGGACAGCAGCACACAAGGGGAGGAAGGCATAGCACCACAACAGGCACACACTCAACTACCATCATCAGCAAGCACGTCCACGTCCTTGTCCCAGCGCATCCTTCAGTTGTACATACCCCAGTCATTGGTACAAAAGCAAAAATACGCAGCCAACGCCCCACAGGCCACAGTATTAAATTCACACATTTCTCTCTGCTTGCGCTTGAAATGTTGCCTTTTAGGCTTGTGGAGACGGAAGCTTTCCGCAACCTGATGGCGGCGGCTATCCTCAGCCGACACTATTTTTCCCGGTGTGCCATTCCAGCATTACACAAGCACGTGTCCCACAACATTACCCGTGCCCTCAACAATGCAGTTACAGGGAAAGTACATTTAACCATGGACACGTGGACAAGTGCTTCTGGGCAGGGACAGTACATCTTGCTGACAGCACACTGAGTTAGCATAGTGGAAGCCGGGACCCAGTCTGACCTTGGGATGGAGCATGTCTTACCAAGGCCAAGGATTGCAGGCCCTGGGTCAATCAGGGTTGCCCACACAGTCTACAAGTCCTGCACGTCATCCTTCTCCTCCTCCTCCTCTTCAGCCTGCATCTTTGAAATGACCACATCAGTCGCAAGATGGAAGCACTGCAGCAATTCCTCAGCCAAGCGGCAACAGGCTGCGCTGAAGCTAATATGCTTAGGTGACAAACTGCACAATGCTGAAGAGTTGTGGACAGCTCTGAAAGAATTGGCAGATATGAGGCTGACACCGCTGAACCTACAGCCTGGCATGGTCGTGTGTGACAATGGCCGGAAAATACCCTGGAAAGGATGTTCCTTAACATATTTCCCAGGAAAATCCATTTTGGTTTCGTTTTTGTATATTTTTGGTGCGCCTGTAAAAATGGCGTAAGATTCTGACAATATTGTTCATAGCTATGACCTGGTAGTCAGAAATGCTTCCAGGGGCATTTCCCATGATGTTCACGTGTCATTTGAGCACTGTTTCCATCATTTTCAGATATTTTTAGACTTTAAAAGGACCCCAGGAGGAGATTGTGGCAAAAATGCTCGGTTTTCCCATAGACTTAGATTGGGCTCATCGCTCGGGTCGAGTACCCGAGTATTCCAATTTGCTCGACCCAAACAACGAGCACCCAAGCATTTAAGTGCTCACTCATCACTACAGATATCTTATTCAGATCATTTTGTAATATTATACTTTCAAGCTCAGTTTTCATTATAGTTTGGTGTTGTCAGCAAAGACTAACATTTTATTCTCTATCCCATCAACAAGTTCATTAATAAAAAAGAAGAAAAATAATCGGTACTAACACAGATCCTTGTACTCCCCACTGCTGATTATACCCCATTTAAGAGAATGTACCATACTATTTTTTATTCTTCTTTTTAGTGTTTAGCATATGGTTCAAATGATTAAATAATTGAATATTTTGATAGATCCAACTTTTATGGCCACTTCAATAACAATTGTATATATTTTTAAAATAATTTAAACTTTAATATTTGTTTATATATCTTTTTAAACTTTTTTTTTAATTTTTATTTTATTTTTTAATCTCTTTAGAGGACCTGAACCTGAAAATATAAGTAATAGATTATAAATAGTTAAAAAAGGTATGAAAAGTATTGCTTTAGAAAAAGTACAAAAGATATAGCAAACTACAAATATATCTAAACACTCAGATACTTCCAGAGTTTACACATGATCCCTTCAAGGTCTCTTCAATTTGAAAATCTATCATGTACACCAACAAACTTTGAGCTTCCTAATTGATATTGGAAAGTGAGCTAATGCACGATTAATAAATCAGTCTACATGAGATCATTGTAAAGCATGCTTCATTTATTTATAATAATCTAGCTACAAAAAGGTTATTATGTAAGAATACAATATCATTATAATATTGTAATCATATTAATCATGCACAGATCGAAATGTAGGTGGGTTAATTAAATCAATGTTTAGACTTTAATCACATTTCAATTATAGTTTTACTTTGGGGATACAATGTTTGAATATTGTTTAAATTGCTTAATAATTTAATAGCTTCTGTCCATAAATCATGTTGTTCAATGAATACTTCCCTGCTACAAAACTGAATTAAGATCCTTCCAGAAGTACTGATCTATGAAATATAAGATTTTGTTAGCTGTGTTTGTAAGGGGTTGCAGAAGTTTATCCTCTCAGGTGCCAACCCCTTTAAGTGCATATATTATTACGTATATATACAGTACAGACCAAAAGTTTGGACACACCTTCTCATTCAAAGATTTTTCTGTATTTTCATGACTATGAAAATTGTAGAATCACACTGAAGGCATCAAAACTATGAATTAACACATGTGGAATTATACATTACACTTTACAAAAAAGTGTGAAACAGCTGAAAATATGTCTTATATTCTAGGTTCTTCAAAGTAGCCACCTTTTGCTTTGATTACTGCTTTGCACGCAGAAAAGGTGAACGGATGGACTCTACATGCCTGGTTCCCACCGTGAAGCATGGAGGAAGTGTGTGATGATGTGGGGGTGCTTTGCTTGTGACACTGTTGGGGATTTATTCAAAATTGAAGGCATACTGAACCAGAATGGCTACTACAGCATCTTACAGCAGCATGCTATTCCATCCGGTTTGCGTTTAGTTGGACCATCATTTATTTTTCAACAGGACAATGACCAAAAACACACCTCCAGACTGTGCAAGGGCTATTTCACCAAGAAGGAGAGTGCTGGGGTGCTACGCCAGATGACCTGGCCTCCACAGTCACCAGACCTGAACCCAATCGAGATGGTTTGGGGTGAGCTGGACCGCTCACCGCTTCAATTTTGAATAAATCTCCAACAGTGTCATTAGCAAAGCACCCCCACACCATCACACCACCTCCTCCATGCTTCACGGTGGGAATTAGGCATGTAGATTCCAGCTGTTCACCTTTTCTGCGTGCAAACCAGTAATCAAGCAAAAGGTGGCTACTTTGAAGAACCTAGAATATAAGACATATATTCAGGTGTTTCACACTTTTTTGTAAAGTGTAATGTATAATTGCACATGTGTTAATTCATAGTTTTGATGCCTTCAGTGTGATTCTACAATTTTCATAGTCATGAAAATATAGAAAAATCTTTAAATGAGAAGGTGTGTCCAAACTTTTGGTCTGTACTGTATATATGTAGATATATAAAAGTATGTATTGCACTATATTTACATGTGAAAAGATAGGGAAAGTGCAGTGCTTGCAATTGGCCACTAGATGGGGGTGTCATAGAATTTAGCTGTGAATAGGAAATTTGAACTGTACATAGTTAAATAAAGGAGGGGCACGGTGGATAAGGCAGGAAGGACTTTTGATAGAGTTAAGTTGGGGCCTGGGCACCTGTGGAGCGCAGAAGAGCTCTATAGCCCCTTGGACAACGCCGTGCCAAGCAACGTTACAACTGAGTGTAAAGGTCCGGCCATCTTTGATCTGGGTGAAACATTAGTAGTGAAGCAGTGCAGCAGTGGTAGCAGTGCAGTATAAGTGGGACTGCAATTGCTACAAGAAAGACTAAGCAGTACAGGCAGGTTACTCCAAAATGTGGCGGCTTAGGCCTCTTCACACATCCGGCGGGTGCCTGGCGGCGCCCCCGGCATTTTGCCGCAGCGCCGCATGTGAAAAGCTTTCACACTTCCGGCGCCCAAAATGCGGTTTTTTGCCGGATGGTCTCTGATGCTTGGAGAGATAAGAGACCATCCGGCAAAAAAAAAAACGTTACATGCAGCGTTTTTTCCGGACGCCGCAATGTACATTTGCGCCGCATCCGGACAAAACCGCATGCAACGCATTGACATGCGGCGCCATCCGGCGCTAATGCATGTCAATGCGAAAAAAGCCGCATGCGGCGCATCAGATTTTCAGATGCGGCGCTGCGGGAAAATGCCGGGGCGCCGCAAGGCACCCGCCGGATGTGTGAAAGAGGCCTTATGGCGTGGGCTGATGCCCTCAGAACCGGGGTGAAATGGCTGGGGAACTCCTGAACAACGTGAGCATGGCCAGGGAGGATGCTGAGGAACCGAATGGGATGGTTCATCCTGGAAGCGGGCTTAGTGCAAGGAACAGAGATGAAGGAAAAGGGACAGAAGTGTGTGCTGGGAAAGCTGATGTTTATACTGTAAAGAAAATGGACGTGCTGCGTACAGGAACAAGTAAAGCTGTTTTGGTTAAAGTTGAATTGGACTGTGTAATCCATTGTGCAGTATAGTCAAAAAAAGGCCTACAGATATACCAAGTGGACCCAGGTGGCGCAAGACCCAAGACGCAGGTACGCAGAAGATTGGACATTTTATGTATGTGAAAGGGGGCCAGGGTGTGCTGCAGGGGCTGCCCTCGGCTATGACTACCGCCCTGGAGACCCCTCACATGTTCTCCTGCTAATGACAAGTGATTTTTTTTCTAGATTTTTTATAACAAATTCAATCTTTACTGTAAAATATACTCTTCCTATCAATTTGTCAAATATTTTTAAAGTGATATTTCTATGGCATATACAACTCAGAGCTCCTTAATTATCAGGATCACAGGAGCCCTGTTGATAACTGATTACTCCATGTCTAGCGCTGTTAAACTCAGGCACAATACAACATATACTTATATATAAGTATAACATATTATTTAACTCTGTAATTTATAAATCTGATTTTTAAACAACAGTAACTATTTACTTTCTCTGTAAAAATCATCTAACTTCAATATTAAAAATGTAGTGTACTGTACGATCAGTTGAAAGTATTCTTTGATCAGATAATGTACGCCAGGACTGGGTGCAACCCTTGAAACACAGCAGATGCAATGTTTGAAAGTCAAGTGTTAAATGGGTGAGTATACATTTTGTAGCTATTTTATTAGCATTAGTGGCTGTTGGAAGACACAGCATAAAGGGTTTTCCACAACTTGTATCTTTAAGAGCACATCTCTCATCAGACTCCCAACTTACTAGTTGCTGAGTGAGGAGGTTTTCCTCTTTGACTGACTACTCAGACCAGCAACATCGTTGCTGATCTGAACTGTACACAATTCCAATGCTTCTATATTAGGTAGCCCTGCACATGAAACATCAGAAGTGTAGTGTGGCTGGAAAGGTGGCTAGGATTAGAAGCTAACTGCATACCAAGATAACCTCAATCCTGTGCAGCCTCAATGTAGTGCTTACAAGCTCAATATGAAAGAGCTTGTAAGCACTGTGCATGTTTGGCCAGTGCTCATAATACTGCAATCTATGGCCAGTCCTCTTGACAATGAGAAGTAAGCGACAAAAGCACAAAAGAGAGACATCAAGGAAATATGACAAAAAAATGATCAAAGAGCTGTTTGTATGCCAATGTGGTACTAATCAATACTGCAGCTGGTTATACAAATAAAATAAAATTAAATAATAAGAACATTAATAGGCTTAGTAAAGAAAAAAGAAAAAAAAGATTTTGAGTTTGTAACTAATACTGTAAGTAAACATAAAAATACTCTATACATTTTTTTTGTTTGCATACAAAAGTTTTACAAAACATTATATTTTAAATTAAATAGTGCCATAAAATGCTTGTTGTTGGTAAATAAAAAAAAGCAGTTAAAGAGCTTTGTATGCAAAAACTGTCTGAGGCGGGAAGGAGTTAATGATAAATATTTTCTCCTGGTAAGCAGAATAAGATTGTGTGTAAATCCTCTTCAATTCTTGCATGGTGACCTAGGATAAAAACATCTTTCCTTGTCTTTCTTAACCAACGTGGACGTCACCTTGCCACCTTTGCGCTGAAAAGTGTAATATTTATGGCAGACAATAACGTAAGATGCTGCATTAACATTTAATAGGTCCCTTAGGGACTTCTGTACTCCTAGAAGAGTTTATTGTTCCTTTATTGCAAAAGGATTTCCTATGAAAACTGTCTATTTTAACTGTTTATTTAAACATGGATTATACTTCAGGTTTCTGCTTTATCACACAAGAATCAAGTTTTAGGAACCCCACACTTTAATGTGTGCCTTATTGCTCTCCCAGAAAAATGGAACTGCTAATATTCTCTAGGAAGCAAAAATAAACTCTACTTATTTTGTATAGGTTGTAGGAACTTGATAATTTTCATGGTTTTCTAATAAAAAGATTGTTCTGGAACTTAGTACAAAAAAAATCCTGAGAGGTACAGTAGACTTTTTAACAGAGAAAAAAGTTTTCAGGGTAAACTGCATTGGTTTCACAGTAGAAACCATGCAGAGAATATAGAAGCGAAATGCATAAAATAGTGACATGAAAGGTAAATAAAGGAGGGTTAAAATCCCCTACCGTACGAGAATATCACACTGTGACGGTCTTCAGTAAGGAAGAGGGGCCTCAAGCTGTCCTTGGAGCTGGGTCCCTAACTATCTCTGTCTCAAAGGTACTCTTAAAAGTAGAGCAGCCCGAGTCTCTGACCTTACTATGCTCCTGTAAAAACCCTAATCTGTTCCCTCCACCTACATCATGAGGCATGGGATAGAAATGAAAGGTAAACCAGACACAAAGACAAAACAGGGATAACAGAAAACCTCTATTATACAAAAGATCTAACCAACAATAGGGAGGAGGATAGGGACATAGAGGAATAGACTGAATGGGAAAAGGGAACAGGAGATAAACACACACATACAACAGCAAACTACAGAACACCACAACTCCAACTCCAAACTTCAACTACTTAGCTTTAGCACACAGCACAGGAAGATGAATCTTTCACCGGTAGGGATTGAATGCCCAGAGCCTGTATATATGGAGGGAGTAAGGGGGTAAGCAGTTGCAGCTGAGAATGGAAAGAGTCCTTAATCCTGTCAACGCTGAAGGAAAGGGAAATCCATTTGAATTAGGACATGAATCACACCATCTCTAAAAAGCAATGTGATTCATTGCAAACTGGTACGCGAATGGCTCAGAATATGCCAACTTGGTGGTAATGTAAACAAAGCAATTATAAATTGGCTATTGACAACTTAAGTAATCAACAAAGCAATGTCTGGCAATTTGACAATTCAGTAATCACAAAAAGCACAAAAAAACAAAAACCGGTTGAACTGCTATGCAATGCTATGAATTATTGCTTTGGCTATATATATATATAATATATATATATATATATATATATATTTATATATTATGCACTCTCTTTTACAACACAATTTAAATTGCATTACTAGCTAGATAATATACCAAACAATATTTATTAGAAAAGTTCACTGGCCTGTAGCCTGTCAAATTTCCAAATCTAGTACTGTTGTTTCCTAACATCTCGAAATGTTATAGCAGTCACAGCAACAAGTCACAACAAGAGTTGACTCTATTTCCTTGTTAAGCCTCAAATTTTGTGTTTTAGCACACTGGTGACTGACTGTACAAATGAGCTATTCTGGCTAGCTTCATCTTCTAGAGTGCAGCTCAAGTCCCTTCCGTACATTTGTCTAGGCCTCCTGGTCTCAGCTCACTCTATCATCCTTTTAAGTAGGCTTCCCTGCCCTTTTCTGCTCACTCAATTAACTGTCCCTTTAAATACAACCTACAAAAAAGGAAGTGTATGCCACTTAGTAAAAAATCCATCTTTATTATACAATACTCGATCATAAAAAGTCAATAACAGAGATATGATGCAATGAAAAACTACCAACCACAAGTCACAAAAATAATCATAGATAAAAAAAAGCTCCTATTGCATATGGAATATTAATCAGTATATATGTGGTTGAGCCAAACAACCAAATACTGTCCAGAAAAATTCATTAGGGAGAAACCTCCATATAAAGCTCAAAGCATAGAGGAAATGAATCCTAGTCATACAGGAGCAAGATATCTAATATGAAACAGCTAATACTGTATAAACTTTATACATCACTGACAATCCCTTACATTGTAACAAAAGTGCGCATGTGCATATTTCAGAATCAATTATAAAGTTAAAGGCAAGTGCCCAAAATTAATTAAGTCCAAAATAGACACAAAACCATAAATATACCCTATAAAAAATACTTTATTGATTAAAAACCACAAATTGGTACACACCAAAATTGACAACTTCACACAAAAACAAAAACCACACAAGTGTTCCAAGATACCAATTGGTAATCTTGGTATTGGTATGGTATTGGTATTGGTATCTTGGAACACTTGTGTGGTTTTTGTTTTTGTGTAAAGTTGTCAATTTTGGTGTGTACCAATTTGTGGTTTTTAATCAATGAAGTATTTTTTATAGGGTATATTTATGATTTTGCATTTGAGGCCCAAATATATCAATTTCAAGTTATCCAAAATAGACCCGCATCCCCATAGAAGAAGCTCATGCGAAACGCACGTCGAAGAGTCACTACCACCAGAAGGTCAGGTACTTTATACACAGCTGATTGTATAATAAAGATGGATTTTCTACTAAGTGGCATACACTTCCCTTTTTTGTAGGTTGTATGTAGTGTATAGGAAGTGCCTTAATTAGACCTATTAATTTTGGTAACTGTCCCTTTAAGTAGGCTTACTGCCTTGTCCACTCACTCAATCGACCGCCCCTTTAAGAAGGCTTCCTGCCTTTTCCACTCATTTGATCATTACATCCCTTTATTTAGATGTGGAGACACGAGGATCAGTGGGTGCTCTCATCTGCTAGTGTGGCTACCTTTAGAGAGACCACATGAACCAGGGCTCATTCCACTAAACATCTGTACTCCTGTGAGCACTTCAGGAAAACACTACTCAGACAACACAAGGTGAGAGTTGTGGCAATACTTTATTGAACCACAATAGACAATAACATATAGTATAATCCCAGCACGTACATAAGATGGTGCTAATGACAAATGAGTCTCACCCTTCTGCTGGCTCACTGGGAATTAGAACATCTACGACTTTGGAGCTTACAGGGCCAACTACCCCAACAAGTGGCACCCTTTCGGCAGGACCCACATAGAGGAGGTAGTGTTAGGGGTCAAATTCCCGCTTCTGCACAAGGGGAATCTCGAACCATCCCGGCTGCGGTCTCCCATTCGTCTCTGGCCGCAGTGGACTCTGCTCAGCTTAGACGTCGGTCCCAGCATCTCGCCCAGTCTAACAGTGTGCAGAGGATTACTGCTGCATCTCCAGTCTCTGCTATTGTGGCCAGTACTGGTTAGCGGCGAGCAGACGTCTTTAGGACAAAGTCCTTGTTTTCCCCTTCTGAGCATGCCCAGGGTGAGATCTCTTATTGGAGATCAGGGGTCACATGCTCAGGTACTGCAGCAGCTCCTATTGGTCTGCCAGGAAGGTCCTATGACTACTGGTGTTCTGGAACAGTTTCATTGGTCCTTGTTTCTGGCAGGTCCTGTAGCTGCTACTATAAAAGGGTGGCATGGCTGGGCCGCCATGCGCTAGTGTCAACCATTATATGCTTAGCGCCAGTGTGGTCATGCGTGTGTGTGGTTAGGGCATGGCTGAAATAAGCCCCTAGAATACCGACTTAATCGGTGAGGAGTTTGGTATGCTAGCTGGTCAGGGTCGGTGTCCTAGATGCCCTAGATTACCGGCATAACCGGTGAGGAGTTTGATTGCCGTATTCAGGGTCTGGCGTTCAGACGCCATAGATTGCGGGTGACTCCCGCGAGGACATTAGCGCATGATCACGTTCTATGTTCGCTTAGCAGTTAACTGTGTACCTGGGTGCCTGACAGGACACAGAAGTTTGTCTCAGCGGCTCTGTGACGTAACAGGGTTCGCTTTCAACGCTAGACAGTGCCCTAGCGTGTTTATTTTGCGACTCAGTTGTGTTAAGTGAGTTCGCACACATCGCCATATAGCGCTGCGGCACTCCTAGCGGCTCTGTGGATTAACAGAGTTCGCACATATTGCCACAGCCCGTTACGGCGTTTATTTTGGCGACTCTGCGGGATAACAGAGTACGCTTCTTGTGCCATTTTACTAGCAGCAGGCTCCGCCTGCACGGTGGACCCCGGGCTGCGAACGCACCTCTCCACATCATATATTTGGTGCGTTCCGCAGACCCTAACAGGTAGCTTCAAGCTTAGGAAGCTGACAATCCATTGAGGTATGTGATTGTCCCAAACTGGGTTCTCCAAACATCTCCATTGTTTCAGCTATGGGCAGTAGTTCAAATTTGTATTCCTTTAGTTGGAGCCATGGTTTCTTGGCTGTTGTCTTAGTAGAGTCTGTATAGAAACAGAAGCAGATCCCCTTTTTTGGTTCACCGCTCTTATTCTGCCATTTTCCACAGGATTTGGGGAAGGTTGGTGGAGGTCATCACTCCTTGTTCGAGTGTTCAATTAACCTGCATATTTTGTTCTATAATGTTTGCAGAACAACAAGCTGCATGGACAGATGCAATAAGTAATCAACATATTAACAAACATCAATTGTTAATTTAACCTTGGTTGTTCAAAGATAGCAGAGCAATAAACTGCAAGGACTAATACAATAGGTAGTCAGTAGGGATGAGCGAATGTGCTCGGTGATACTCAGTTATCACCGAGTATCACGGTGCTTAGATGTGCTCGTTACTCAGCGAGTAATGGGTGATGCTTGATGTAAAACTCAAATCCCCACCCCACATCTTGGTGAATCACTGTAATGTCGTAGTCATCTTGGTTGTGCATTACTGTGATTGGCTGGCTGTCTGAGATCAGCAGAGATTATAAAAGGATTAGCGCTGCCCAGCTTGGCACACTGACATCATTGCACAGCTCTTTGAAACTTCATATTGGAGGAATAGAGTGCTTGTTTAGGCCTTTGTGCACAGTATAAAGAATCAGAGGCCGGTAGTGTAGACACTGGTGCTGACACTGACCCAACAAACTAACAGACATTCTAAGGGCAAACGTTTGCAGCACATACAATCTGTATTTAGCCTAGGAAGGGACAGAGAGTCGCAGGAGCAAGAAGTGTGATAGAATCAGGTCTGTAGACAGGGATTAGGCCTGTGCATTTCGTTGGCAAATATACAGTATAGCTACAGTTTGTTTTTTGTGGCTGCTAAAAAAAGTGAAAGTATTATAATGCATCAAGTATTACATGCTTTTAGGTCCTTTTTTATTTTCCTGGGCTACATTTCTCAGCCATACACTGTTTTGTAGTGTAGAGTAAATTTCTGTGATCTGTGAAAGTGAACAAAAACTTTTAAAAATTATGTAGGCCTCCATTTCTCAGACGTACAGTGTTATGTGGTCTGTGAACATTTCTGTGATCTCTAAAACTGCTAAAAGCTTTACAAAATTTTGTAGGCTTCCTGTCAGGGACACCGCACTGCACTTGCTCACTGAGCCAGTGCGTGTGTCCTGAGTGAACAAACTATGCCCAAAGATACCTGTAGCAGAGCCGCAGCAGAGATGACGTGTGTTTCTCAGTAACAGGACCTTCCACATGTGACTGCTAGTGGGCGGAGCCGGCCACACGTCTCTCAGAGTCAGCAGTAGCAGATAGAGAATGCTTCAGACCAAAGGACCTGCGGGCACGTGACTGCTAGTGGGCGTGGCCTAAGCTGCAGAGAGCTATGAGGTGAAGGAAAACTCCTAGAAGGGTAACTACGGGACACAGTTACCAAGGGGCATATACCGAACGGATAATCAGAACGTAGCCAAGGGTCATACACATAGAGGGTGATGAAGTACAAGAGGAGCAGGCAGAGCGGAGTCAGAACGTAGCCAAGGGTCATACACGTAGAGGGCAGCAGAGTACAAAAGGGACAGGCAAAACTCGAAACAGGGACACAGCCAAATCAGAACCAGACAGACAGAACGTAGCACAGGCACAAAGCACTGGCACAAGCACAACAGGGTCACACACACTCGGCCAAGGGTCAGAGTATAAGCGACAGAGGATGGCCCCACAATGAGGCTATAAAAAGCCTCCCAGAATCCCAGAGTGAGGCCATCCCAGTTAACCCTAAAACCACCTAATCCCAGAAACTCAGCAGACCATGACACTTCCATTTCACGGACATACAGTGTTACATGATCTGTGAACATTTCTGTGATCTCTAAAACTGCTAAAAAGCTTTTAAAAACTTTGTAGGATTCCATTTCTCAGACATACAGTGTTACATGGTCTGTGAATACTTCTGTGATCTCTAATAGTGAAAAAAAGCTTTTAAAAACGTTGTCAGTTTCTACTTCTTAGACATACAGTGTTACTTGGTCTGTGAATATTTCTGTGATCTGCATAACTGTTAAAAAGCTTTTAAAAATGTTGTAGGCCTCTATTTCTCAAACATACAATGTTACTTGGTCTGTGAACATTTCTTTGATCTGTAAAACTGCTAAAAAGCTTATCAAAATTTTGTATGCCTCCATTTCATAGACATACTGTGTTATGTGGTCTGTGAACATTTCAGTGATCTGTAAAACTGCTGAAAAGGTATTAAAAATTTAGTAGGCTTCCATTTCTCAGACATACAGTGTTATGTGCTCTGTGAACAAGCATTTAAACATTTTTCTGGATTGAATTTGATTGTCATCCATACACTTTTGCGTTCTTTCTATTACATTACTTTGGAGTAAACACACAAAAAATGCTTTGATTGCTGCAGGTGACCAATTTTATTCTTTTATTAAAAATAAACTTGGTTTCAAGAGACCTAACAATTACAAAATGCATAAGGGTCAGAAAAGGGAAAGTGTTGCTGATGGTGCACTCAGATGCTGAGGATGTGGGCAGGTGTGACTATGCATACTGCTGATCCACAAGAAACATGCCTAACCATGACAAATAGGTTCCTGTCTCACTTTGTAGGGAGGTACGGTACACCACTTCTGAAGTCAGAGCAGTGTGAACAGGTGGTCTGTTGAAAAGCAAATAATGCTTCCAGCAGGCTTGCCAGCACCATCCAGTCTTCCACATGGTCCAGTCTTACCAGCCTAAAGTCTGGATAACTTAATCCTCATCCTGATCCTCCTTCCTCCCACCATGTTCAGTCCCAGGAGATTAGTGAACCCACACAAGGACACTCCAAGGTTCTCTTTACCACAACATTTCTTAATTGTGGCTTCTCAACCTGCATGCTCCAAGAGGGACAGGACAACATGCTGTTTAGTAAAAAACATGTTGCTCATCCACAAAAAAAAACATTTTTTGGACAATTTGTTAAAAGTCATTGCTCCTTCATTGGTAATTCTCGCTTTGTAAACTGGGCAATAAAGGTTAACATTTCTATCAAAGTTTCAAAACTGAAATATAATTTTTATTTGACTACTGTTAGTGAACCTTACTGCTGTCCCCCAAAAATCCCTAAAAAAAAAGTAATGAGCCTATTAAAATAAGATACATGCTGCTTAGGACCTAGCATTATACTTCCCCATTGCTTAATTCACTTTTCAATCACCAAACCTAATGCTATTCCATAAAAATGGATAACTAACAAAATAATTATGGCTAAAAGAATTCAATTCATTTTTAGACTAGCATTTGTTAAGAAACCATATAGATCATGTTTGAATGTATTTTATCCCCTACACGATGGGGCCAATTTCCATTTTTTACATTCGTTGTTTCCTCCAATTATTCCCAGAGCCATAACTCTTAATTTTCTGTCGACCCAGACATATAAGATCTTGTTTTTTGGATGACGAGTTGTACTTTTGAATGAGAGCATTCATTTTACCATACCAGATTGAGTGCTAGAAAATGGAAGAAAAATTCGACGTGAGGACAAATTGTGAAAAAAACGCAGTTCTGACATTGTTTTTTGGGAATTGTTTTTGTGGTGTACATTTTGTGGTAAAAATGACTTTGCAATATGATTCTACTAACCAGTACAATTAAGGCAGTGTCAAACATGTCCATTTTGTTTTATTATTTAGTGGTGACAAAAAAAAATCAGAAGTTTACAAAAAAAAATGCTTTGAGATGTGTCATTTTCCGAGACCTGTAATTATTTTTTCACCCGATAGAGCTGTGTGATGACTCACTTTTTACGGGACAAGACAATGCTTTTATTTGTGCCATTTTGGGATATATGTGACATTTTGATGGATTGTTGCAGCATTTTTGGAATTGCAGTGACCAAGAAAAAATTAATTTTGGAGTTGTTGATGCCATTTTGTTTTCACTATGTTTATCATACTTTTCTGAATGTGGCAACACCCATGTATTTTTTCTTTTTGTAATATCTTTATTTTTAATGGTGGAAAAGGGGAGTGATTTTAACTTGTATGTTTTTATTTTTTCATACTTTTTAAAACTTTTTGAATTGTTATACTTTTCATTGTACTTGTTAGCACTGGCAAAGTCAGAAAAGGGCCCCTGTGCAAGAACAAAACATGGGCCCTTTGCAGCCCAAGATCTCCTTAAAAATTCAAAATTGCACCTGCTTTGAAGATATAACTGGGCCCCCTCACCTCTTGGACCACTGTGCGGCTGCACAGGTTGCACCAATGATATGTCCGCCCCTGCTTGTTAGTCCCATTAGGGGACTTGAAGATGCAATCCTTTGGTCGCTCTGAAATATACAAGGATGCCAGAGCCCCAATGCAATGCCAGAGTTTGACAGCACCATTTAACAGGTTAAAAATGGTGAGTGGAGCAGAGATTGTCAGAGACATGTCCTGGCTATAATAAACAACCAGGACCTTTCAGGGATGGGGTGAGCCCGCTCCATAAGCCTGCTTCCGAATTGCACCGTACATGTACTATATATTTCGTAAAGTGGTTAATTTTAAAAAGCATAGAAAGACTGTGCAGTGCAGTCTGTTATTAAACAGGCTGTTGGATACCACTGATTATCATCTGTTTCCCCATAGCCATGTACGTTAACATCACTTTGACAATACTTATTTTGTGTGTGTTTTAAGGAGCTTGAATGTGGTTGAATAAAGTCCTATGAGTCATCAAAGTCTTATACACATCTTTTCAGGTCAATTTGAGGCTTTGGAGTACTTTCAATTCAAAACAAATTCCGAAAAATCGTCAAAATTATTGAATTTGAATTTTAAAACATTTACTCATCTCTACTGTTTACCTCACATTTTGGGGTTAGGTAATTTTGCAGCTGCTAGATCAGGATGCTCTGAGTATCTTATCAATGAATGGCATGCAAATGTACATCTAGATGACCGGTATACAAAATCAAATGGCTATTAGACATGAAAATGTACATTTTGGTGAGCAATGATGAAAATGACAGGATATTTTTACATGTGTCATTTTTGTGCCAATTTTTGATTCTGCCATGAAAATTGCAGCAAAAGTATAGAACTTATACAAAAACCATGCATTAATGGAAACTTACTGTCAATTTTTTGGAGCACAGTAAAATGACACAGAAAATGGGACATATGACAGAGTATTTATATCACAGATAAATTTCATGGATTCCTACTGTTACACTTATGACAGTTTTCTGTTTCTGAAAATGGTGCAGATGAGCATCCCATTATGCATAAAGCGAGTGCAACAATTTTTTAAACAGAAACTGTCAGTCATCTAACAGCAGCTCTGAGCTTTTCCTCCTTTTTTGTTAAGGCAGAAAAGTCAACATTTCATCTGTTCTGCAGGATTCCATTTATTATGCAAGATCCCATTTATTATTGACCACACGCTCCGCGGTGGTCAGGTTCATTATGTGCAACCTGCCCGGTAACGAAGAGAAAAGTTAATTACTATTACTAAAGTGTTTAAAAAAATAAAATAAAGTGTACAGTATTTTGCTAGGACAGGTATGCTTGAAGGAAATGTTCAGACTTACCCATCAAACTTGCTGAATCATATAATCTTTGTAGGAATTTGCCAATTTACTGCTCTCAGTACCTCTACATTTCAGTTCTGTGCATATGTTGTGAATATTAATATAGATAAAATCTGAACCATTTTTGCCAAAACAAAATTTGCAGCAAAAGTATGCTTCTTTAATAAACCTATATCACTGTATGAATTTACACTTGATATTACAGGTCCTATCTATCTATTCGTCTATCTATCTATCTATCTATCTATTTATCTGTCTATCTATCTATCTATCTACAGTGGGGAAAAAAGTACGGTGGAAAATAAGTATTTGGTCATTAACAAAAGTTCATCTCAATATTTTGTTATATATCCTTTTTTGCCAATGACAGAGGTCAAATGTTTTCTGTAAGTCTTCACAAGGTTGCCACACACTGTTGGTGGTATGTTGGCCCATTCCTCCATGCAGATCTCCTCTAGGGCAGTGATGTTTTGGGCCTGTCGCTGGGCAGCACGGACTTTCAAATCCCTCCAAAGGTTTTCTATGGGTCGAGATCTGGAGACTGGCTAGACCATTCAAGGACCTTCATATGCTTCTTACGAAGCCACTTCTTCGTTGCCCTGGCGGTGTGCTCAGGCTCATTATCATACTGATAGACCCATCTACGTTTCATCTTCAATGCCCTTGCTGATCGAAGGAGGTTTGCACTCAAAATCTCGCAATACATGGCCCCATTCATTCTGTCATGTACATGGATCAGTCATCCTGGTCCCTTTGCAGAGAAATAGCCCCAAAGCATGATGTTGCCACCCCCATGCTTCATAGTAGGTATGGTGTTCTTTGGATGCAACTCAGCATTCTGTCTCCTCCAAACACAACGAGTTTTGTTTCTACCAAACAGTTCTACTTTGGTTTCATCAGACCATATGACATTCTCCCAATTCTCTTCTGGATAATCCAAATGCTCTCTCGCAAACTTCAGGTGGGCCCGGACATGTACCGGCTTAAGCAGGGAGACCCGTCTGGCACTGCAGGATCTGAGTCCTTGGCGGCGTAGTGTGTTACTGATTGTAGCCTTTGTGGTCCCAGCTCTATGCAGGTCATTCACTAGGTCCCCCCGCGTGGTTCTGGGATTTTTGCTCACTGTTCTTGTGATCATTTTGACCCCAAGGGGTGAGATCTTGCTTGGAGCCCAAGATCTAGGGAGATTATCAGTAATCTTGTATGTCTTCCATTTTATTATTATTGCTCTCATAGTTGATTTCATCACACCAAGCTGCTTGCCTATTGCAGATTAAGTCTTCCCAGCCTGGTGCAGGGCTACAATTTTGTTTCTGGTCTCCTTCGATAACTCTTTGGTCTTCACCATAGTGGAGTTTGGAGTGTGACTGTTTGAGGTTGTGGACAGGTGTCTTTTATACTGATACAAGTTCAAACAGGTGCCACTACCACAGGTAATGAGTGGAGGACAGAGGAGCCTCTTAAAGAAGAAGTTACAGGTCTGTGAGAGCCAGAAATCTTGAATGTTTTTAGGTGACCAAATACTTATTTTCCACCAAAATTTGCAAAATAAATCTTGCCAAATCAGACAAGGTGATTTTATGGATTTCTTTTCTCATTTTGAATCTCACAGTTGTGGTCTACCTATGATGTCAATTACAGGCCTCTCTCATCCTTTTAAGTGGGACAACTTGTACAATTGGTGGCTGACTAAATCCTTTTTTCCTCTCTCTCTCTATCTATCTACCTATCTATCTATCATATATATATTATCTATCTATCTATCTATATCTATCTATATCATCATCAATCTATCTACATATCTATTTATTTAAATATCTATCTCTTCTAAACATGTGCAGGTTAATTGTCCAATAATCACAATTATAGTGCTGAAGGTAAGGGAGCCTCCATAGCTAATATCTATGTTATAATGCTTTATATATTATTCTCTTATTAATTACTGCAACATAACCCATTTTGCAATAATTATAATTTTCCTAAATTGTGACATCATTGTGAGCATTAAGGCTTTCCTATGACATCACATCACAGTATGAATTATTAATGTAGAGTTATCACTGTAATTCCTTATTTATCATCACTTTCTTCCTCTCCTGGGAGCTTACATAGTGTTCTGTCCAATGGCTGTGTTCATTATCCCTGTGTTATGACTTCATTGCATAAATTATCCCTGTGAGAGAATATAAATGTCTGTATTATTCAGGTTTAATGACATTACTGTAAGGGCTCGTGCAGACGACCGTACAACTCATATGACAGATATCACTGGTCCCCATGCTATTCAATCAGGCTATGCACATGTCCGATATTTTCTATGAAGAGAATGGTCCGAAGAAAAATATTGCAGCATGCACGATTTTCCTCCAATAATCGGATGGCACTCAACGATTCAAGTCTATGGATCTGTGGAAAATATTGGACTCTGTCCGATTTGAATGGGTGAGTCTGATCCAATCTACAGAATAAATTAGTGCATGCTGCAATTTTTTTTCACATGGTGATTCGATCAGTGAAAAACAATAGCTCATCTGCACTGCCCCATTGAATAACATTGGTCTGAGTGCCATCTATTTTTCCACAGACAGCACTCGTACTGAAAATACGGTTGTGTGATTGAGCCCTTATTGTATCTAGGGATGCTTGTGTTATTGTCCTCCTCAAAAACTTCTTGCTCTAAAATTCTGTCAACCTAAAGTATAGCTTGAGGATTAAATAATGTCTAAAGTGCACCTTTTTTTTTTCAAAATCATGGAAAAGTGCACTTTTCATAAATGGAATAAATGTACAAAATAACTGGCACTTAGTCGATGCAATTTGAATTTTAAATGTCTTCAAATAACCATTTTAGATGTAGAAATGTAAGCAGATTTTTTATATCACCTTATAACATTTGTCATGAAAGTGAATCCATTTAGTGAGAAATCATCTGCATGAAACGGAAAACAGGCAACATGCTGTGAATTCCTAAACTGCAACAACAACAGGATTCCATTACAGGTAACAGCAGCCATCAAATGCTGACTACACATTAAAATAAGCACATGGTGGGGGGAGAGAATCACTTGTGGACATGATAAAACACAATCAAATCATCATACAAACTGGTATAATAACAAATTGAATTCAAATATTAGAATTGCAATAAGAAGCCAAACGAGAAATACCTCAGTTGAGTTACGCGGTTTAAGGAGAACTCCCATAATGACCTTGTTAACGGCCTATTTTACTGTACTTTAAGAGAGTTTAATTATAAATTAAAACATTATGTAACCTTTATATGATATATTCAAAATTAACTCATTCAACCAACCTTTGATCCCTCCATAGTTCATAATCAACATATTGTCATTGTTAGTTCTCAATTTTTCAAACTTGTAAGATAAGAATTGGAGATGAGCACATTTATTTGAGTGGAATTAAATTCTACTACTTTTTTACAAAAATTCATATTCTAGAAAAGTAGAATTTATTGCAACTCACCCCACACAAATTCAGCAAAATGATGTCTGCTCCCACAGCATGCTACCCGAGTGCAGTGCGATTCCCATATAGACTTATATGGGTGTGTGCAATCTGAATTCGGCATGCTGCAATTTTTTTCCTGTCTGATTGCGATCTGATCGAAGCAGGAAAAATAAATGCAATTGAGAACAGAACCATAGGATTAAATAGATACGAATGCAATACGATTGCCAACTCATCGGCGTCCCACGATTACATCACGGGCGCGCCAATGAAAGCATGGAACGACGCGCACGCCTATCGGCAAATGTTAAATACCACTGTCAGAGATTGACAGCAGGATTTAACAGGCTATTAGCGATACATGATGACTGATTAAATTAACCATCATGTGCAGGGAAAGGTGCGAGCTCGGCATCAAAGAAGGGACACCAAATATGACGTATCTTTACAGCATATGTCGTACAGGGGTTTGAAACAGTGGTTCTCCTGCTTCCATTGACCTCACATGATCAAAGTTGCTCTTCTCTTTCCGCTCTACTCTATCCATGGGGCATAACTGCTAATGTCATGATAATTGATTGCTGTGTCTCAGTCCCCGCAGTTAGGCAGCAGGGAGCCAGTTATCAGTCAGCATGACATTGATAAAGACGCCCAATCGACAGTGCAGAACAGAAGAAAAGGAGCTGCTCTGCCGACGTGACGTGAGGAGCAGTATTAAATAGCAACCAATATACAGTGAATGGATTCTGCAGTGTTCTGGCTCTGCACACTGTGTACCTCTGGCCGGTGTGGAAGCTGCAAAATGCTGATCAGTGGTGTAGTCAGATGACTACCAATCTGCTACTAGTGACCTATCCTGAGGATTCATCATTCTCATGCATATATAAGTTCTAGACAAACACTTTAAACCTCAAGAAAACTTGCTATGTGCTGTGCACAATCACCACTTGTCTGTTTATTCTCAGAACATACATATAATTGTACCAGCCCCAATATTAAACATATAAAATTTCAAGCTATAGCACCAAGAATAGGTGTCACATGCTGTAGTGGTGCCGACTAGAGTTGAGTGAAACAGGTCGGTCAGATTCAAAAGTCGCCGACTTTCGCCAAAGTCGGGTTTCGTTGGCCGAAACCCGACCATAGCGTGCAGTCGGCCATGCGGTCGTCGACCCGAGCGCCCAAGTCAGTTTTCCCATAATGCTTGCAGGTGCCTTTTTTCAGCCAATGAGCAAGGACGTACACTGTGGGCAACGAGATGACATGGGCAGCGTCCACCACCATCTTAGAGAAGGGCATTGCAGTGATTGGCTTGCTTTGGGGGGCATCATAGTGGCTATAAAAGCCCTAACCGCCAACTGCCATTTTACTTCTGCCGATCTTAACAGTAGGGAGAGGTTGCTGACGCTGTTTATCAGTAGGGAGAGAGTTAGGGCTGAAAGACAAGTTCTTATGTGCTTGTGCTGATAGCAATTGTGCTGTACAGTTAGTGTGCGGTGACAGGGGAGGATTATCTTGTGTGCAGCAGCGCTGGTTATTAGGCTGCTTGCCAGTGACATGGGAGGATTTTCTTGTGTTTCAGCAGCGCTGGTTATTAGGCTGCCTGCTAGCTGTATTGCTGTGTGTACACTGCTGTGCAGACTGCTTTTTACACAGTACTAATACTTTGATTCTTTTTTTCTGCACACTTACTGGCCGTTCATTTTTTCCCACACCATATAGAGCTGTACGCTGCTCACACACTACCGTGTACCGGCTGGTATCACGGACAAATACATGCTGACTATCTATGTGTGACTCCGGAAATATATACGGAGATTGCAATTTTCCCCTACACCGTATACAGCTGTACGCTTCTGAGACAGTACCGTATATTTGCTCTTTGTATTACGGTCAAATCCATACTGATTGAGTGTCTGTGTTTGACTCCGGAAATATATACGGAGATTTAAATTTTCCCCTACGCCATATACAGCTGTACGCTCCTCATACAGTACCATATATCTGCTGGTATTTTTGGTACATTTTCCCAAATATGAGGACGTATGCCCAAAAGCCCAATAGCACCTAAGGCAGGAGGTGTTGAGCCTGCGTCATCGTCTGGCTCCAGAAGGCCCGGAAGTCTCCCTTTTCTGGGAGTAGGTAAACCGCTTTTAAAGCCGGAGCATCAGGAACAGATTTTGGCTTACATTCCGAAACAGCCTCCAGCTCTATCGCCTCCTCTTCTGAACTTTCAAAAATGCAAGCACTGAGTCGTCAGTGCAGGCTCCTGGTCAGGAACGACACCTTTCCTTGTGTTCTTCACCCCCACCAAAAGTGAAGGATGCGGCAGGCCACACTTCAGATTACTCCATGGAGCTCTTTTCACATACTATGCCTGGGTTATCAAGTTAAATCCTGAATTCCCCTGTCCAAGATGAATATGACATGGAGTGCACTGATGCACAGGCACTGCTATCTGATTCTGCTGGTACATTCACCCAGAGCACTGCTTTGCCCTCGCAGTCTACTGAGCCAGAATGTGACAATGATGAAACTCAGGTGCCCCTTCCCGCATACTCTACCACCTTACACGGTGACACAGAGGAAGGTGCAGATGAAATTGAAGAGGAGGTGATGGATGACCCAGTTGTTGACCCGGATTGGCATCCATTGGGGGAAGAGGGTGCCTCTGGCAATAGCCCAGAAGAGGAGGAGGATCCGTGGCAGACATAGACATCGCAGCTACAGATATCTGGCAGGCTTGTAGCAGTCCAAAAAACTGTTAAAAAAACAAAGAGTTGCAGGACAGCTTGGCCAGACAGTCAAATTAGCACTGCATGCAAGCCATGAAAATTTATCCCATAGTAGGAAGAGTGCAGTGTGGCACTTTTTTTACCAAAATCCTATTGATGAGGCAAAGGTTATCTGTAAGAAGTTTGGAAGGACCTTTAGCCGAGGTAAAAATCTCCGAAAATTGAATACCAGTTGCATGCTTAGACATTTAAACACCATGCACTTGCAAGCGTGGACGGACTACAAAACCTCACTGGCTTTGAACGCCTACATTGCCAAACTGATCTCATTAGTGATGATGCCCTTCCGTTTGGTTGAAAGCGCAGTGTTCCGAGAGTGCCCTCCACCTCCATGTGAAAGCCCGCATTGTCCATGCACTCAAACAATCAGTGAGTGGAAAGGTGCACCTCACAACAGATGCATGAGCCAGTAGGCATGGCCAGGGCCGTTACGTGTCCATCACTGCACACTGGGTTGATGTGGTGGATGCAGGGTCCACAGGGGACAGCGGCGGTGGGACAGTGCTGCCTAGCCCACGGTATAGGCAACAGTTGGCTGTAGTCATTCGACCCTCCTCCTCCTCCAGAAGCAAAAGCTCGTCGACAGAGCACAGTCGCACAAGCACTCCATCCGCAGCTGCCAGTGTTGCAGATGAGGTGTCCCTCTATCGATCAGCTAGTGGTAAGCGTCAGCAGGCTGTTTTAAAGATGATGTCTTTGGGCGACAACAGACACAATGGGGAGGTACTGGCCGACTACTTGCAGCGAGAAACTGAGTCATGGCTGGGCAGTCTACATCTTGAGCCAGGCCAGGTGGTCATTGATAACGGCCTTAATTTTGTGACGGCCATAGCCCTGGCAAAACTCAGACACATACCTTGCCTGACTCACACCTTGAACCTGGTGGTGCAGTGCTTCATAAATAATTATCCGGAGTTACCAGCCCTGCTCTATAAGGTGCGAAGACTGTGCTCGCACATCCGTTGCTTGCCCATATACTCCAGTCGTATGCAGAGGTTGCAGCAATCGCTCCACCTCCCCAAGCAACGCCTAAACATAGACATTGCAACAAGGTGGAACTCCACCATGCACATGGTTGAGAGACTGTGTGAACAGAGGCAGGCTGTAAAGCATTTGTGGGAGGATCCACGGGCAGGCAGTTTGAGGGCGGACATGGAGTTGTTGGGTGTGCAGTGGTCAAAGCTGAAAGACCTCTGTAAAGTCCTTCAGTGTTTTGAGGAATGCACACGGCTGGTAAGCACAGACGACACCATCATAAGCATGAGCATCCCACTTATGCATCTGCTCATGCAAACTTTGACGCACATTAAGGATCAGGTGTCTGCAGCGGAGGAGGAGGGAAGCCTTCATGACAGTCAGGCATTGTCTGCTCAGAGAACTGTCCTGGACGAAGTGGAGGAAGAAGAGGAAGAAGAGGAGGATGAGGGGATGATTGTTTTGGGGAGGATGATGCTTCTCAGGGGGCAAGAGAAAATGTTGGTTTGCCAAGGTCAGGTACAGGGTTTGTGCGTGAATGGAGGGATGTGGATTTGGCAGAAAGTGCTCCTCCACCCACCACTGGCAGTGCATCATTGACACCTGGAACATTGGCCCACATGTGTGATTATGTCTTGCGGATCCTAAAAAGGGACCCCCGCATTGCCAAAATTATGAAGGATGATGACTAATGGTTGGCCAGCATCCTCGATCCACGCTATAAAGGCAAATTACAGAACATCATGCCACAGGAGAACCTAGAGCTAATATTGGCGAACAAACAAGCAACTCTGGTCAACCATTTGTTAGAGGCATTCCCAGCACAGAGCACCAGTGCAGGTTCTACCACGAGCCGTACTGGGCCAAATGGAAGAGGCGTTTGTGGTGCACACAGCTGAAGTGGCGTTGGAGACAGGGGTTTCATGACTATGTTGTGGTCTGATTTCTCGAGTACCGCTCACACGACTGGTAATACTGAATCGATTGCAACAGACAAGAGACAACAGTTGTCAACTATGGTTCAAAATTACCCCTCCTCCCCTATCGATGTACTCCCTCACAGTTCATTCCCCTTTGACTACTGGGCTTGTAAACTGGACATCTGGCCTGAATTGGCACAATATGCCTTACAGGAGCTCGCTTGCCCTGCTGCTACTGTGCTATCAGAAAGAGTCTTCAGTGCTGCTGGATCAATCCTGACAGAAAGAAGGACCCGGCTGTCGACCCAAAATGTAGGTGATCTCACCCTCATTAAAATAAACCATGCCTGGGTTTCAAAGGATTTTGTACCACCTTCCCCTGATGACACATAGGTTGCAAGCAAAATGGCTCGATTTGTCCTCCTCTTCCTCCAACTTCTCCAATTCCTCCATTTGCAGCTACTGAACGTCCAGCCTACACCTCAACATATGCCAGTATTTCCACCTCCCTAACTGGGCTGTACCCCCTCCAGAGCCGGAGTCAGCACCTGTTGCGCCCGGGCAAGTGCCGGTGCCCTGAGCAGGTGGGGGGCCCACTCGCCGTCAGAGACACCGGCATACTATGAGGGGCCCTGTGCCAGTTCCCGGCGCCCACAAGTGTGCCCCCCCTGCTTGCTCAGGGCCCCAGCACTTGCAATACTTACCTCTCCCTGCTCCACCGCTTTGATGTCTTCCGCATTTCCTGACAGTGACATTCAGGTCAGAGAGCGTGATGATGTCACGTCTGTGCGCCCTCTGCCTGAACACTCACAGTGCAGAGAGCTGGAAGATGGCGACGCTGAAGAGTCCAGAGTAGAGCAGTGCCCAGTCAGGAGAGGCATTTAATTTTTTTTAATGGTTGGAGAAATATATGGGGAGCATTATACACTGGAGAATTATATATGGGGCCCATCATACACTTGAGCATCATAGATAGGGCCCATTATACACTGGAGCATCATCCATGGGGCACATCATATACTGGAGCATCATATGGGGCCCATTATATATGGTGCATCATATGGGGCACATTATATATGGAGCATCACATGGAGACCATTATAGATAGAGCATTATATATGGGGACCATTATATTTGAAGCATTATATGGGGTTCATCATACACTGGAGCATCATATATGGGGCCCATCATATACTAGAGCATCATATGGGGTTCATTATTTATGGGGCATCATATAGGGCCCTTTATATATGGAGCATCATATGGAGCACATATGGAGCCTATTCTGTATGGAGCATTATATGGAGCCCATTCTGTATGGAGCAATATATGGGGCTCATTATTCTATATAGAGAAATATATGGGGCTCATTATTCTGTATGGCGCACTGTGGTGCCAATAATACTGTATGGAGGACTATACTGTCTGTTTTTTGAGCTATTGTAGAATTTAAAATAGATATTACTCATGTAATGTAAGAAGTGAAGTATTTGGCATTGTACTATACCTATATTTCTCAGCCGTATCGGAGCATCATGAATTGTGGTATGTGTTAAAGGGGCCCACTGAGACTCTTTGGCCCGGGGCCCGCGAAAACCTGGAGCCAGCACTGCCCTCCCCACAGCTTTAGCCAAATAACCCCGAGTTTTCAATGCGTTACTATTATTATAAAGCTAATTAAGGTTGACAAGCTTAAGTAATAAGAATTGATGTCGTTGGCATTGAAATGGGCACTGTAGGTGTCTTTACTGTCCTCCACTCCCTGCCGACTTTTATTCCCCATTGACTTGCATTGGGGTCGGATTTTTGACTCCGATCCGACCATTTCCGTTAGTCGGCCGACTTCGCTCAA
The DNA here is from genome assembly GCA_033576555.1 of Oophaga sylvatica. NCBI lineage: Eukaryota > Metazoa > Chordata > Amphibia > Anura > Dendrobatidae > Oophaga > Oophaga sylvatica. Next base: position 337,141,247 of record JARQOD010000006.1, read on the forward strand.
CTCGACTTTTGAGAAAGTCGGGTTTCACGAAACCTGACTCGACCCTAAAATAGGCAAAGTCGCTGATCTCTAGTGCCGACTATAGTGCTCACATGAAAGTCACAATAGTGGCAGCTAATCCATTATGTACAGTAATGATGCCATAACTCGTATATAATTGCACCAGACATGGTGGCCATGCGTGATTCCTTGAATTAGGCTGTTTAAATAAAAAGTAAATTGATTTGCAACGCCAGATATTTCCCACTCGAGACAGTTATTGTCTGTATTAAAGCTCTTACATATTATGACCCTGTAGCTCTGGAGGCCAATCCTCACTTTAAAGTGCCTGTATAATGATATGAGAAAATGGCTACAGCACTCAGTGGAGAACCATAACACCTTCTAACATCTTCCTTAAAACAGCATTATCTTTGAATAGCGTCATTTGTTGCACTTGCCAATTCAATTAACTTAGAAGGGACCACCTGTCACCACCAAGCCCTGAGGCCGCTTCATCATAATACTTTACAACCAGCAAACTAATGGATAGCATTGTTAATGGGGTTGTCTGCTTCTAGACAGCTTCAGTCTGTTACAAAATAAAATATATGATGTAAATACTTATGTCCCAAAAAAATGAGAAAGGTATTTAAGGAGTGATACCTTTATTGGCTAACCAGTGAAATTATATTTGCAATCTTTCAGGGCTCAGGCGGCCCCTTCATCAGGCTACATTACAAGAGCCTGATGAAGGGGCTACCTGTGCCCTCAAAGCTTGCAAATATAATTTCTCTGGTTAGCCAATAAAGGTATCACTCCTTAAATACCTTTCTCATTTTTTTGGGACATAAGTATTTACATCGATTTTTCTGGCTAACACGGTACCACAATATTATTTTGTATTGTACATAGTAAAAATGAAAAATAGAAATTATATACTACTCTGATGGACTACTGAATGGCTGCATTCAATCAGTGACTGCTGATTGGCTGCAGTGTTGATGTAACATAATGTAAAGTGATTGCTGGCAGAGAAAGCAGCAGCAAGGACAGTCTGAGAGATAAGTATACATTTTTTATATTTTCTGCAACAGACAACCCCTTTAGCGATTAAAGTAGTTTGTCTCACAAAGATCACTTCTGTCTAATTGTCCTATTACAAATACCAGGCTGGTCACAGCTTTCTCAGTCAAGTTCAGTAATTTATTGAGGGCACAAGGAATGGCATCTTCTGAAGAGAAAGCACTTTTAGCGGTAAATCAATCATCAATCTTTGCTATTGAACTTTCAAAGAAATTAAATTTTGTTGAAGATAGCCTGTTATCACAGTTTTGTAATGTTAAGTAAAGACATGACTGTAATGGTTCTGTAATACTGATTACATTTATTTATTTGGTGAAGAAATCTGCTTTTTGGTTCTTCTTCAATCACCATTTGAAGTTTCAGATTTTGGTGCACTGGGTCTTCTCCTCCCTGTTTGTGATTTCCTGGCCCCTCCGCTTATCTCCTGTCTGTGAATGATCTGCCTCTTCTGCTTGAAATCTCACCAATGACCTGTCATTCACAGACCAGAGGCAGGCGGAGGGGTCAGGGAATCTCAAACAGGGACGAGAATCAGCAGAAATCTTCAAATGGTGATTAAAGAAGAACAGCAAAGCGGATTTCTTCACCAAAGGTATTAATGCAATCAGTACTACAGTGCCATTACAATTTTTTAATGTTACAGAACATTACATGTTGGGATCATAGTCTTCACTCTCCTCTGCACTGATCCTGTCAATGCTTACGCGTGCCGGTCCCTTCGGCTGACAAGCGCGGCCTTGTGCTACTTGTAATTAAAAAGCATATAGTAGTCAATTCAAGGGGTCGGTGCTCCAAAGCATCAGTAGGATGAAGGAGAGTGAAGTCTGACATCTAAGCTTGCCAATGCATAGTGTAGACAGACTCTGCCAATGCTTTGAAGCACAGATTCTGGCCTCTTGTATTGACAGGCATTGCAATTTGATTGATAATGAAAAGTGGCACATGGCACAGCTCATCAGCTGAAGAGACTGGGACTCCAAAGATTATCAGAATCAGTGAAGAAGAGAATGAAGACTGTGATCTGAGAATGTGTAAGGCAGTTTTGCCCCCATTGGTGATGTGTTCTTCTCATTACATTTGAATCCAGACACTGCCAGTCATTGAAAGACAGTACTGATCCCATCAGTGACATGTTTGTCTCATTCCATCTTATTCCAGACAATTTCAATCATTGAAAATCAGTCCTACTCCATCAATGACGTGCTTTTCTCTTTCCACCCAAATACAGACACTGTTAATCACTAAAATGAAGTACAGTCCCCATCAGTGAAGTGCTCTTTTCATTCCATCCAAATCCAGACACTGTCAATCATTGAAAGACAGTTCTCTACACCCATCAATAACATGCTCTTCTCATTCTATCCTAATCCAGACACTGTCAATCAATGAAAGACAGTACTTCCCACATCAGTGACGTGATCTTCTAATTCTATCCATTTCCAGGCACTGTCAATCATAGAAAGACAGTTCTTCTCCAATCAGTGATGTGCTCTTCTCGTTCCATCCAATTCCAGACACTGTTAATCATTGAAAGGCAGTTCTGCATCAATCAGTAGCATGCTCTTCTCATGTCATCCAATTCCAGACAGTCAGTCATTGAAAGACAGTTCTGCCCCCAGTGACGTGCTCTTCTCATTCATTCGATTCCGAACAGTCGATCATTGAAGACCGCACAATCTCCTCTATAACTACGGTCGCATTCTCATGTGCCCTGGCTCACGCAAGTCTCCCCCCGGCATCAAGGTATAACTAACCCACGGTCACCACTACTACCTTATTGTTGATAGCACACATAATTTCGTTTATGGGGCATCCTACAAATCAGTTCATATTGGGCCCACTTACCCAGTCCACATGGCACCATATGACATTCAGTCATATTGTCTTGTTATATATACCCATATCTGAGATTACTCTTGTGGCCCTTAGCTATGAACTCTTTCAAGTAGTAGATGGCAGCAACAGTAGTATCCATATTTTGACATTACCAATATACCATTGAATGGTATTTTTCACCATAACTAAAGGAAATAAATTTGCTGCTGTGTTATACATTGGATTCCTATTAACAACTCCATGTACAATATTTAAATGTATTTCAATCTTGTGCATTATTTTAACCCATCAGGCCACCTGATTTTCTCTCTGGAGTTTCTGTGGAGAACAGGACATCCGTAACATAACAGGATATAGAACCTCACTATTCGTCTTACCATATCACGTCTCTCTTGGACTTCCTCCTCCAGGCACCTATGTATGATATCCTTTTTATTGCACTTACTTGAGTCTTTGCTTCTTTAAGAACTTTTTCCAGTATTTTCCTTATAGACTCACTAACAGTCTCTAATCCTTGAATGTGATTCAGCTATTATCTCCTCCTCTGAACTGGTTTCTGTGGTAACATTCTTTACCTTAGATACCGTTACATTTTGGCTCTATTTCATTTATGACTTATGCATTTTATGATTTTTTTAATGTTCAATATTTACTCACAAAATGCATCATTTGACATGCTTATTTTTTTTCTCTTTATGTTTTTTTTACATATGTAATACAATATACTTACCACCAGTTCTGATGAAGGCCTGGATGTGGACGAAAACGTTTAACGTTAATTCTGGATGCAATAAATGGAACATTTGTTTTATCACGTTCCTCTTTGAGTGCTAAGTTTTTTTCTACGATTTGTACTACGGGCTGAAAACCCTACTTGAGCACCACCCATTTTTTTGACCGTACGAGTGCCGTGTCTTTTTCTCTCAGTCAATCATTGAAAGACAGTTCTGCCTCCAGTTGCATGCTCTTCTGATTCCATCCAATTCCGAACACTGTCAAACATTGAAACACACTTCTGCACCAATTAGTAATCTTTTTTGCTTATTTTATCTTATTCCAGTACCCAGATTTGAAGTAACAGATGCAGCAAAGGGTAATAAAAGTAGAGTAGAAAAGCAATTGCTCAGAAAAGTTAGGATATATGGAAGGGGACAAACCCTTTAAGAAATATTGAATCTCTAAAATGTCAAAGCTGCAAGAGCATAATCATAGTAGGTGCAGAGGTAGCAGTCGCTCTCGGGTACTGGCGCCTTAGGGTGACCAAAGGCCTTTGCCACTTATTTATCAATATTCCAGCATGACAAATGGCATATTGTGGGTGGGGGGCTGTGTCTCCATTTTTTTGTATAAGGACCATGGAGCTTCCTATTACGCCTCTAGCAAGCCAGCAAGACGTATTTAAACCCAACTTCACAGTATATCATAATTTAGTATGTACTGTAGCTATATCTGGATCCATAACAGTTCTATAACAGACATACATTAATTTATCTGTATCCGATTTATCAAAAAACTAACCTAAAAGGTATACGATCTGCAATAATGGTTGTTTTCATGTTTTAATTCATGAAAAAATTGTGATAAACACCATACAGAACAAACTTGGATGTAAAATTGCTATTCTGATGAAATCATCAGCGTCCCTGACATTTTGTGCAAAATTATCCATTAGTCTATTTAAGTATAAGTACAGCAGCATCATTAAAGCCAAACTGCATTTACTTCTTAAGTATATTCACTATATTCCTCTTTTCATGAATTTTAAGGCGTGTGATTTATAGCTCACATTAAATGGCAATTTCCAATGTTTTTAATTACTTAACCTCACAAATTCTAATAACGGACCGCGCTGCTCCCATTTTTTCCCCTTCTATTTCAATATGAACAGATATTGTTTAGCTGACCTAGTTTCTCTTCTCATAGCAAAGCTAAATTAATGCTTGTAAGTTAAAGGTTAGAAGATCCTTGGCACCTGATGAAATCTCTTGACAATTTCCTCCAAGCATGCATGAATCTCTTATGAGCATCTCTGCTTTAGTAAAGGCAAGAGCGCTGTATCTTTCCATTGTGTATGTCTCAGAAGGATGTGTAAAGTTATCACTCTGTAAATCTCAGGCAGCTTGGTCATGGAAATTAAACTATATTTTCCTCGTTTTTCTTTTTTTTTTGTTAAAGGCATTAAAAATACATTGCAATGAATAATATAGCAGAGATGTGTATAAAGCTAAACCTTTTCTACAGTCTTTTAAATGTTTGTTCTTGAGCTGGGGAATCTCAGTGGAAAACTTATTGAAAAGATGAACAGTAATTTAATTTTTTATCATAAGCATCAACAAAAAAATAAAGAACAAAAGTACTCTGCCAGGCTGAAAAAAGGATAAGAGCCATTTATCAAGGGAACACATTACATCCAGATTGACTCTCTGGCAGCCTGTATTCTTTCTGTATTCTGAGCTTAGAGAAGGAGGAGATTAATAAGTAGGTACTAGAAAAATTTCCCACTGATGCCATAAGTAGCACACACCGAAATAACTCACTGTGACAAGGTGCTTAAATCGAGCTAGAACGGAATACTGGATGACTTTAAGGCTTCCACTGGTAAATCCTTAAGAATGTCAACATCTGAAATTGAATATTCCCCCTGCAAAGGCGCAACATGGATTCGTGTGACATTTTTGGACTGTGCTGCATGGCAGAAAAAATATCTGTCAAGATAAAGGGTTTGGAACATTTATGTTGACTTTCACGGCATCTACAAGCACACAAATATACTGTGTGCTTAAAATTCACTTGCAGTAGTAATATTTTGCTATTTAAACCAAATGTAGCATAACTCAGAAATATTAACTATATAACACAGCGCTATTGGCACAAATTTGCACTAACCAAGTATAGCAGACACTAATAAATGCATCCTAAATACTAAATAAAATATCATATTGAATGAACAAATGATATCTTATAGCTTAAAGGGGTTTTCTCACAAAATACACTTTAATCAATAGATTTTGGAATAAAAATAAGTTCCACAATTGGATGTGTAAATAAAATGTTCCTGTGCTGAGAAAATCTTATAAATGTGCCCCTGCTGTCTACTGTGTAATGACCATGTGTGACATGCAGGAACATGGTTCGAGGGCCCCATATAGATAATGGGAGGTACATGGTCGCACAGACCATATATAAATTTATGAACGTTTATTTCAGTCATGAATAATTTATTATAAGCAGTATTGTATGCTGTTTTTAACATATGTTTTTCTAGCACACTTATTAGGTCAAAAGGACAATGGAGTCAGCTATGCAAGGTCATGAGCAGGTTCAAACTAGTTCTGTGTTCTTGTATGCCCGATTTTTCAACAGATTTTAAGTGGCAAAAAATGGAAAATATGTGAGGTATTTAAAAGCTGGTGGGGTCATCATCTGGCATTCGCCATCAGATGAAGATAGAAGATATATGGAAAGTGTCCTTGAACAGCTGCTTAGGAAAGTGGGCAAAGCCAAGGGAGAAAAATGGTTTAAGAAATGCCTTGAAGACCCGGTGCATCCAAAAGCATCTAAAGAAGAAAGAAGGTTACCCATGGATGAAGATACAAAGAATTTCAAACAAGGGTTGGCGGTGGTGGAGAAGTGAGGACAAGAAATCTGTATAAATCAAAAAAGAAAGAGAAGTTACCAGAGCACTTACCACCACCGCTAGCTACCAGGAAGAAGACCGCCACTCACCACTAGCTCAGAGGCAGAGTCGTGTCACTGCGGACGTCATAAGGCGAAGTCTGTGGGTGCAGTGAAGAGCGTTGGGGATGCATTGGGTCGCTGTGCCAGATCAGCAACACCGGGGCAGTTACCAGTGGATTTCATACTCGGTCCGGCACTATCCGATTCAAAGGAATACAGAAGAAGAGGAATTTCAGTAGCAATGGAAGACTGGTGTGATAAGGCTAAGGATTCAGTAGAGGACAAAGAAGATTGGCAGCATTGTTGCTCGCCTCTTCATGAGGCATTGAGCACTGAAAGAGAAGCAATTGCCTCTCCAGGAACCAGCAGAGATAAGGGGTGAGATTTTCAATGTTCCCCCACCTGCCCCTCCTGCGTATGAACAATTAAGCCCCCGTCTCACACAGTGATCTCGCTAGCGAGATCGCTGCTGAGTCACTAGTTTTGTGACGCAACAGCGATCTCCCCTGTGATATCGCTGTGTGTGACATTCAGCGACGATCAGCCCCCTGCTGGGTATCGCTGATCGTCGCTGAATGTCCAGGACATTTTTTTGATAGCTGGTCTCCCACTGGCCAGCACGCATCGCTGCGTGTGGCAGGCAGGATAGTAACCAAAGCATCAGCCTGTGTAAACCAACGGTACACACAACGGTGGTTTTCCAGGCACCGCGCAGCGTCTGGAAACCAGATGTGTACCTTGGTTACCAGCTCCCTGCATCAGGGCGCTGGTATCCAACGTAAACTGCGGGTAACTAAGCGACGTTACCCGCAGTGTCGCTGTGCTGATCGCTGCCTGAGCTGCCTGTTTGGCAGCTCAGCAGTGATCATGTAGCGACACACCAGCGATCCTGATCGTTGTCGGGATCGCTGGTGTATCGCTATGTGAGACGGGGGCTTTAGCTAGGCTTAAACATACAGTTAGGATAATTGTGAACACATTATAAAAACAGAGATTAGTAATAGCTTGAATCTTAGTCTTGTTTTGGATAAGTTTGACAAACCCAAGTTAAAAGAAAAAATAAACTCCCTATTACAATTTCACTAACTAATCCAATTGGAGTAATACATTTTAAAATTTAACTTTTAATGAATAGTCCTAAGATTAAAATGTATCCACCGTATTAACAATTTTCTATTAATCAAACAAACAAAAAACTCGCAGAGTGGTTACAGTTGTGAGTGTGGAATAGGGATAATATTTTGTTTGGTCTTATTTGGGACACTATTTAATATCCACAAAATTGTTTCATCACACTCAATCCACCAGAGGAGCTATTCTAATTGCAAGTGTGGACCCAGAAATATTACAACTGTTCATAGGCTGCAGCTGTGATATATGGGATATTATTCAATATCCAAAGGCTTCTAAACCAGTATGCTGATTGTATGCTTTTAAAACAGTGGTGTATTACTACTGATTCTTTATAAAGCGCTCTTGTGCTGGTAAATGGGATATTGTTCAATATCCATGAGCTTTATAACAAATTACGCTTATTGTGTGTTGTGTGTTATCATCAGCAGTGATGTATTACATTGGATTTTTTTTTTAGTAAAGTGCTATTATGCTTTGCTTTTTCAGACATTATAGTTATACAGCCCTAAACTTCTGAGGATAGGAAGGCTATCAGCAATGCTCTTTTTGCCCTCCTGTCTCTTATGTTCAAAGCTGGTGATCAGCTCTGGGTGGTGATAACAACAAAGTCGGTCTCACTCCTTGCATTTACTAATTACCTAATCCCTATGCATTCCATCATGAATGGTAACTGCTATGATCATCAGGGGCTAGCAGTTTTCTGTAGTACTTGTGCTTCAGACAGTTCAAATAGTTTTATGATGGTTAACTCTCATAATCTAACGTTAAACATGTCAGCATTAGGAATAGCTTGAATTTTAGTCTTGCTTTGGATAGGTTTGACAAACCTAAGTTAAAGAAAAAGTTTGGGGTGTCTGGAACTTGTCTTAAGGAGACAATAGCTTGTGAAATTTCACCTTAAGGATTTCATTTGAATAAGTCTATTAAAGAGCGCATTAGGGGTATGGAATATTTAATATTTTTGCATTACTCCCTATTAAAGAACCATATACTAGGCAGGAGAAGAAAGATGAAAAAACAATTATCAATGCTAAGAGGAAAATGTCGAATTAGTCTTTCAAATACTGGGTACAAGCATTTTGTATGTATGCAGCTATGCTTGGTGAAAAGAGGTTCAGTTTTTGTTCAGGCTTATTTCAACATATGTACATTGTGCTGGAGACATACCTCAATGTTGGAGGTATAGACTGGTGCAATTATGATGAATTGTTTAGGCAAAAATTGTAAGTGCACCCTTCTTTAAATTGGGGTGTGAAAGATGTAGGGATTATGGATTAATCTTATGTTGCCGCAAAGGAATAATTTTTCTAGACAAACTACCTAGCTTATTAAATATAAGAGGTTTTCTTCTTTGCATTTAATGAAACCTCATGCAAATGGAAGAGAAATTGCAGATTTCGTCATGAGTGCTCGTTCTGTGGGGGCATGCACCCCATGTCAAAATGCTTTTAAAACAATCTACTCCACAGCAGCTCGGATTCAAAGAGTTTCTTTGCAAAAGCATTGACGCCAGTGAAACTGGAAAGAATGCGTCCGTGGCTAGAGCTATTCCCAAGTCAGGACAAGACTGAGCTAATTTTTAGAGGTTAAAAATATGTTTTTTATGTTCAGGAGTTTTTGGGAACTGGTTGTTGTTGGGTTGAAAATCTGTTCTCAGTTACAATGTTTTAATAAGTAGTGAAAGAAAAAATAAAGAGATAGAAATGGGTAGAATGCTTGGCCCTTTCACATCACCTCCATTCAAGAATATTAAGTTATCACTTTTAGAAGTGGTGCCTAAAAAAGAAAGGGGAAGTTTCCATCTTATTCACCATCTTTCTTATCCTGAAGATGTGTCTCTGGATGATGAAGGAAATAAAATTGAAGCATCTATCAGATACGCATCTTTTGATGAGGCAATACATTTGTTAAAATCATTTGGTAAGGGAGCTTTGATGGACAAAATGTATATATAAAATCAGCTTTCATACTGTTGCCACTTAACACAAAGGGATTTAGTTCTTTAGGTTTTCAATTTAATGGGAGTTTTTACTTTTATAGAAGTTTATCTATGGGGTTTTTTAACCTGTCTTTATTTTGAGGCTTTTCTTCATTTTTACAATGGGTATTACATCATGAAATTAGGGTGGGAGGGGTATTACATTACCTGGACCACTTTTTATTTATAGGAAAGGCTAGACCAGATGATTGTATGAATTTACTAATGAAATTCAAGGATTTTTCATTTGGGTTTGGAGTTCCACTGGCAGAGGAAAAAATGGTTCTCCCGTGTTCATACTTGGAATTTTTACTTTGTAGCAATGGAATGTAGGTTACCATTGGCAAAAATACAGCAGCTGCGTAGTCAGCTAATAGTTATGCTGCACAAGGGAAAGACAACATTGAAATTACTGCAATCATTTTTGGCATTGTTAAATTTTTCACATCATATAATACCAAGTGTTAGGGTTTTTTCAAGGAGATTGTATGATGCAACAAAAGGTGTTAAGTCACCAAGGGTGCAAATTAGATTAAATAGAGCCTTGACTGTAGCCAGCAAGGCTCGCTTACTGCCACCAGATAAGCAGACAACATTCATGAGTGCTGTGCTTACGACACTTGCAGCATTCGAGGACCCTTCACCAATTGCTCCTTTGAATGACCTTTTGGTGGGGGTCATTAGTAGTATACGGGCGAAATCCCAACCACCAGCACGTAAACCTGACTACCAATACCCAAGGCCAGCCAGCACGTTTTCACATTGTTCAGAGTCAAGTGGCTCACAAAGGCCGGTCCCCTCACCGAATTCAAGTTTTAGTCTGGATCCCGCTCCTACATATGGATATTGCCCTGAATACCAATTATTACATTAAGAACTCGTATTTGGCATCTGGGGGTACAGAGACTTTTCCACAGCTTGTGCCGTGTCACTGTGCTACCGTGATATGGGTGCACACCATCGTGCTCGTGCCCACTCCATTCACTTTGTTGAAGTTGTGATAATTCCTGCCAAGTGTTGCAGACCAGCCATCAATCAGTTCCAAGATACTTAGTTCAAAGTCTGCCACACTGATTTTGACGTTGCCACAAGACACGCTTCACCACCAAGAGACAAAACACCTTCTTGAAAGCAAGGCAACATTCTTGTTCTGTGGTCAAAGAATTTATTTATTTGGCCAAAAGTTAAAAAAATGTTTTCATATTGAAAAAAAATTACAATGTTTGTCATATTGTTTTTATTGGTTTTAAAATAAAGTTATCTTTCAAAATTTTCTGCTTTTTTATCAACTTTAACATAAGGGGTAGCCATGTTCTAGCCTTATGGCTGTCATGAACTTACATTAGGCTGGGGTCACACTTGCGAATGTAGCACGACAAAGTCGCGAGTCTATCATCAATTCCTGCCACTGCCACCGGCACTCCGAGCCACAGTATGCTGCCGCACACTATGGTACCGAGAGTCGGCGGCAGTGGTGGGAATTGATGCGAGAGACTCTCATGAGTTTATCGCATCACAATCGCAAGTATGTTCCTGGACTATTGGATGGAGAATGTGTGATGGGTATATGGGCACGGGACTATGAGATGCAGGATGTGTGATGCGTATATGGGCACAGGACTATGGGATCCCATACACCCACAGAAAAATAGTCCAAGTGTGATCAGTGGTTTTGATCCCAGTATTTGGTCAGTGTCGGTTTTTACCATTAGTGTCTCATCAGTGATTTTCACATATGGATAAGAAAATACATTGCAAAGCTTTTCCTATAATTTGCAATGCTAATCACAGAAAACACATAGACTGCACATGAACACCATCCATGTCCTGTCTGTGATTTTAATGGACCCATAGACTAATATTAGTAATTCACATGCCTGTAAAAAAACACATCACATGTCTTACCTATTGCATTATTCCTGTGTCCTCTTGTGTATAAATATGTGATTCTTCAGATTTTGTATTAGTCTTTGCCTGATGAAGAGACCTGAGTAGTCTCGAAAGCTTGCAATTTGCTACCATCTTTTCAGTTAGCCATTAAAAGGTATCAACCACTGAGGACTCTCAAGTCTAAATATTTTTCTGTAAAAAAACAGACGTCTCTGTGATTTAAACAAAAACATAGACATGAGAATAGCTCCATATACTATGATGGGTATCACGGATAGAACAGGCAAGTGAAAATGAACATCTGAATGAGGCCATAGACTCACTGCCTTTTAGGTCTCAACTAGATGATTCCTATCAGTATGTGGGTACTCTGCTCAGAAACGTCCTCCGTAAGCCACAATGAGGGGCAGCAGCTCCAACTTTGGTTGTAGTAGAGAGTTGAGCAATGTAAAAGTTAGCAGATAGCTTATGAAATTGGATTTTCCTACTTACTGAGTCTTCGATTCTTGAAACTCAATCACAGTAAAAAAATATAAAAATGGTAAATATTCAACAATCCAAAATGTTTGTGGAGATTAATGTATTATTTTCTGAATCAAGTATCATAAAAAACATGCCCCCCAGAGTGGACTGTGAGATTCACCAATATTTCATCAGGGAGTTCTTACCACCCACTGTTCTGATGATTACAGCATCTTCTGAATGTCCTAACGTAAAGCTGCGCTTAGTGTTTATAGTTCTTGAATACGAGGTGCCGTGGTCCTACCACAAATCTCAATTCACAATCTATATTAATATAAATAAATATCAAAACTATTTAAAATATTTGTGAATATTATATAGCTAGTCAGTCACAAGACAACAATCACGACCTACTAGGAACAGTATGGGAAGGTCCATCTACTGTATATTGACCATTCTCCATCCTAAAAAGAGCAATCTACATCTGCCCTAATATTGGACAATCATGAATAATGGCCTGGTTCTAACATCTCCAGGCTGGTGTAGAGGTAGACAATAGGGAAACATAGAGTTTAATTGAGCTCACTTTATGCTGACACCAAGTCCCAAGTTAGAAATTTTCTGTTGGATATCGTCATTGTTACATTCCAATGTTAAAGAAAAATAATGAAATAGAATCCTGCAAACAAAAAAGAAGAAATCATACAGAATGAACTCTAAGCAGCGAGGCATTCACCAGCAACCTTCCATCCTCATTGTAGTGGTCACTGGCCAGGTCTACAGTTAGAGTTAGACACAACAGCTGATGTCAGTGTAAAGGTCAGCCAGGGCAGTAGTTGTGGCTGAGTATTGCGGGCATTGTATACCCTGGCCTCCCTCTACACGAAAACGGTACCTCTTATCTTGCATGATACGGTCAGTACTCACTGTGCTGTCAGCGTCCCCTTTGCTGCGCTGGCATGACGCTGCTTCTGGATTCCAACAAATAGAGACACAGTCTAGGGCAACTCTCAACTGAACAGATTTATTTACTTCAGGACACAGCACATCCACGTAGTTTCCAGCATTTCCATCACAGTAAAGACGGCACATCACTTCATCTTTCCCTTCACTGTTCCTTGCATCACTAAGTGTTTCTGCGGGACAGGGCTTCTTAGACTGCCCCTCAGTGTCCTCCCTATAAAGCGTCACCACAGTGAAGCGCTCTCCTGCCTGTTTCGCCCCAGACATCAGAGTTTCAGCCCACGTAGCTATCCACCACATTTTGGAGTGACCTGCCAGTACACTTTTACGGTGACCTTCAATCTTCCTCTACTTCCTTCTTTTCTTTTCCTCTCTACTGCTGGTTCTGCTGTACCTTGCTCTTCTCTGTGTACTCCCTGGATGGCTGGGCATAAACTTTGACATTACAGGGTAGTTAGGCAGCTCGGGCATATAGCCCACCCGAACACAAAGGGGTGTGGCCCCCACTGGCCTATACAAGAAAACCTTCCTGACTTACTCCCCAGCTACCCTTCCTACAGTTAACTCCTATAAGGCCTACAGCTATATCTATTATGTAATGAACTCAGTGCCCCCATCTAGTGACCATAGCCCAGACTGCACTGTCCCCATAATATACATGGGGTAGTAACATGAAATATACATATTTTACAATGGTACAATATATAAATACGCACACATGTTCCATAACCAAATGGAGGTTTAAAGGGGTAAGACTCTCAACCCCTTACATCAGCATTGTGCCCACATGAATTCTGAAAGGAAGGGGTTAGACTAGAAAACACTACATAATTCTGTGTGGACAATACCACAGACATACAGTATAAGAAGAAAACAAACAGGGACAAAAAAGAATAAAAACACAACTACAAAGAAAAAACAAAATGGTCTTTTCAAGTATTTTGTATACAATTTATTGAGTGACAATATTATTGAAATGTAATAATACAATAATTAGAGAAGAATGGATTACTTGAAATTTGAATTCCCTGGCTTTATTAAATTTTACGCAAAAATGAAATACACATGTAAAAAATTTGCTGCAAATCGCAATACTGGAAAGCTTCTAATTGTTTGGAGAATACATATATCACATTCTTAGTTTTTTTAAGGGGAAGAGAGGGAGACCAACATTTTGTTCCAATATGATCTGTGTATTCCACTTACGAGGTGAATCTGGAAATGGAATCTAGCTCTGCCATACAAACTTTTAGACATGCCCCTGGCATTGCTTGGACCTGCTGATCTCTGATTGCCAAGGTACAAGGTATGATCCAAAACTATCTTTATCATCAGCCCAATATCTGATTCTTCAGCATTGTGGGAAATGATGTTTGGATTTTTTTTGGATCCTTGCAAATCAAATCTTTAAGTGTTTCAAATTCATATGGAATTTCAGAAAATGTGACTATTTCTAATGATGGCTTGAGGCTCATAATAATGCTGCTCTACTGGGGAGCTCCAGAATAGCCTAATTCATAGAAGTTTGTAGGCAAATAAAGTACCATTGGACTGTCCAAAAGTTTTGCTTTTTTCATATATTCAGTAGCTGGCAAAAATGATTGAACACTTGAGTGAATATTGTAGATACTCTTTTCAGAAGTATTTGATGTACAGGCTGATAGCTTTAATGCTTAGTTATTTTCACTCTGTATGAATAAAATGTTAGCTTTGTGAGAAAAATATTTAGACTTGAGAGTCCTCAGTGGTTGATACCTTTTAATGGCTAACTGAAAAGATGGTAACAAATTGCAAGCTTTCGAGACTACTCAGGTCTCTTCATCAGGCAAAGACTAATACAACATCTGAAGAATCACATATTTATACACAACACAGCACAGAAATAATGCAATAAGATAAGACAAGTGACAAGTGACAAGCTTTGTGAGAATAATCTTTTGAAAAATATATTGAACCCATTTCATTTTCAACCTGTAAATTACTGAAACTTGTCATGATTTAAGGCAAATATAACAAGTGTGTGCATAATGTACAGAATAAGGGGTAATCTATGGTACTTGTTTCCTTTTTATGTTGAGTGCCAATCAGCAGTATTAATAATAATACTGTTTGGGTTTTTCCGTGTGTGGCAGACCACAATATGGCTGTAACAACTCAGGTCATGTGGGTTATTAAGTATAGATTATTGCAAGAACATTAAACATCTATTCAAGTGCAGTGGGAAAAAACATCCCACAAACGCACGCAAAAAGTAGGTTAACAGACCCTCCGTTTAAAGTTTGGAGTCCGATTGAATACTAAATACAATGAGTTCAAGCAGCAGTCAAATTTCATATCAACCATTTCAAGGAGACTGTTTGGGCAAAGAAACCATCAGTTGATGTTGAATTAGAGAAAATCTGACGTTTGGTCTTATAATAAGTCTAAATGTTAGATTTTTGGCTCTGAGCACCATGTACAGTATATGTTAATGCAAACAAACATCTATGGATGATGTATGGATGCCTCAACATAAATCATGGAGCAAAGGGTGTGAAAACCTGGGGATATTGACTTTTTGCACTTACACAGCGTGACTACCACAGTATTCTGTAACTTTGTGCTCAGTTGTCCCATATTTTTTTTTCAATAGTGCAATGAACAAAAACACATCCAAATAAATATATTAGCTAGTGGACTGACTCCAACAGTCGAGATTGTATGAAATGAGTTGACCCAGAGCATCATAAAAAAGTAATTACCGCATGTTCAACATACAAAGGAGCTTCTGCAGGACTGTAGTATCCATAGTGGCTACCTTATTGAGTTAACTAGACAATGCCAACAGTGTCCCAAGCTACTATAAAGGCTTAGGGTCACAAGAGGTGATAGGCACAGCACACCTCCTTCCCCTCCTGCACAGTAATCTCTTCACAGAGTACTCTTCTGTAAAAGGTCCTCTTCAAGTTACATGTCCTTATATTCCCATATGGCTGCTGTAAAGTAAACTCTTAACTGATGTTAAAATAAAATGGCTGTCCTCATAGCCATGTACAAAATATAAAAGAAAAAATTACACTCCAGGTGATATTGCATAGAGCTGTATACGTAATGCATAATGCAGACTTCAAATCTAATATCTCCAACCAATGCTTACAAATGCACCAATTTATTAACCAAAGCCGGAAGGTAATCTAAAAAGAATTACATATACTTGACTAAAAGAGCACCTGTTTAACTCCTCAAATTTTTTATTTTTGCGCTTTCTTTTCCTCTGCCTTTTCTTCCAACAGGCATAACTTTTTATTTTTCTGCATGGTATTGGGCTGTAAGCACAACACCCACTTGTGGACATTGGGTCCTCATACCACCCTCATGGAGTCTGATGACAGATTCCCAACCCCTAGCTTATACCACAGTATTCCAATGTAACGTAAAAATCTTGGTCTTCTTTGAAGCTCAACATGTGAGTGATTTTTATGGGAGCATCAAGATGGTTACATACGTGAAGCCAATAGGAGCCTATGTGTGCGAGACCCGTCTCACATTTCATTGAAATTCTGCTTTCAGAGATTGACATTTATAAGGTTAACAGATAGGGACACAGAGCTTCGGCCATGGCTGTTACAAATGCTGGCTACATAATTTAGCCAGCATCAACCGGATATATCAATCATAGGACTTTAAGGGGTTAAGAAACCACCCAACTTAAGATGGTTTGGAATTTATCCATAGGTCCTCATTCACCCAACAGATGCCAAAATACTGTCCTTCCTGCCTTTGTCATGCTAACATACATTTCTTTATAGAATACCACAGAGCATGTATTTTTTTATTGGTAGACTATGGGTAAACGAAGCCGTAGGTGGTGAAACGCGCGTCAAGGCTCCAGTGTGTCTCCCCGCTCCTCTGCCAAGGCATCCACATGTTTCAAGGTATTATACTATATACAGATAGACTTTAATGCATTTGCCTTATGACTTGTTGTAGCACTGGCGTATTTTTTGACCCTATTGCTTTTGCATGGTACCTACCTAAACTATTGTCTGTTGATATATATCTAGCACCATGCTCTGCTACCTATTTATATGCAGATCAGTTGGGGGACGTTTGTTTCTCTATGTGCTGTTTTCCCAACACACAGCACATTAACTCTTCACCTGCTACTCATTGCACATGAATACCCTGTCTCAATGTATTTAATTATTTATATGCAATAAACTTTGTATTTTTCAAGTATTCCCCTTATTGTGGCTTTTGATTATCTCTTATTTATTCATATTTATTATGATATTTCTCTTTTTTGCTTTTGGATGTTTTTTATATAAAATGTCTTGCCCTTTTTTTTTTTTTTTTGGGTTACCGTGACCCTGTGGGTTTATAGAGAGGTAGATGTCGTTGGGGGAATACAATTCAACAATACCTCTGATGGACACAGTGAGAACGTGCCCTCCACAATATATAATATATACTGGATTTCTTTCTTAAGATCACCCCCTAATTTTTTGATAGCTGTGCTATTTTCTCTTTCCTGTGTTTGGATAAAAAGAATGCATCAAAAATTGCATTCTTGTGTCCTGAAAAGAAACATGATTGATTGTAATGTCAGTAAAAAGTAACCCGATAGCTGATCACCAATGAAAATTATGGTTCAAGTATTCAGTTTTAGATTATGGAACTTCTGAAAAGAAAATAGTTGACCTGAAGAGAAATCACAGTAATACATTCTCATGAAATATTGTATTTATGAGAGCAAAATACAATAGCGCCCCCAAGGGGCCCAGGATAGGTTTACCGTTTACAAGTACACTGTAAAGCACTGTAATGTAACTGACACATTCTTCATTGAGTGTAAAGGACTTCATGCTTCAAAGGATGCGTGCTACACATCTTTGTGCATCCCCCTGCCCGAAATAAATGTTCGCTACTCAAGCTCAGTCATCCCTGTATTGTACCATGTGATGTTTTGTTAAAATGGCACGAAAGGAAATAAAAATTATGCTATCTTGATTTATTTTCTCAACTTATCATTTTAAGCATGGCTTTGTAGAGAAGAATAAGCAAAGGTTATTCTTTCTCTTTCTTCATTTAATGCTTCTGTGACGATGTAGAAATAATTATTCTGTACATACTGTAATTCCGTTACATGATACAGAAAACTAGGGAAATTTTAAAGAAGAATCTATATGGATGATTGCTCCTCATTATAATATAATTTAAGAGATTCTTAATTATTGGTAAGGAATAAAATGAGAATTCTGTGTTTAGCAATGTTATAATGTACCGCTGTATATACATTTTTTGTAATGCCACAATTAAAGTGTTTGCTGTTAGAGTCATTTTGGATAAGTCAAGCATTATAAATACTTTCCATATGGTTGGTTCTTTAAAGTTCAATCAAGAATGACAGAAGTGATAACGCATTGATCACCAGTTTATTGCTGCAAAGTGAAAACTAGCAGTGTTATTATTCAACAGCACCACCTTCTGGTAGATGGGAGGTACTGCTGGTGGAAAATGTTTATAGGAAAATCTATAAAAATGAGTAGAAAAATATTTAGAGTTGAGAGTCCTCAGTGGTTGATACCTTTTAATGGCTAACTGAAAAGATGGTAACAAATTGCAAGCTTTCGAGACTACTCAGGTCTCTTCATCAGGCAAAGACTAATACAAAATCTGAAGAATCACATATTTATATACACAACAGGACACAGGAATAAGGCAATAGGTAAGACAAGTGACGTGAAGCAGAACTGTCATTATGGCAGAGGGATGAGCATAAATATTGGAACAGTTCATAGATAAGGAGTGAAAGTTTTATTACCCTCTGATTGGGGTCTGGTATTGTGTTGTGATGCCCCCAGAAGGTCAGAGAAGCAGAGACAAGTGAAGTGAAGCAGAACTGTCATTATGGCAGAGGGATGAACATAAATATTGTAGACAAGTGACGTGAATATGTGAATATGAAATATGTGATTCTTCAGATTTTGTATTAGTCTTTGCCTGATGAAGAGACCTGAGTAGTCTCGAAAGCTTGCAATTTGTTACCATCTTTTCAGTTAGCCATTAAAAGGTATCAACCACTGAGGACTCTCAAGTCTAAATATTTTTCTATCTACTGGCTAACACGGTACGAAGATACACATCTTTCCTATATAAAAATGAGTAGGAATATGAAAAACTATGAGGTTCTTGCAAAGAGGTTGCTTGATAGATACATAGATAGATGATAGACAGAGAGAGGTATTATAGATAGACAGATAAAAGATAGACAGATAGATAGATAGATAGATAGATAATAGATAGATAGATAAACTTCTCAGCGTACAGTTTACAGTCGATTATTAAAAAGTGAGGAGCTTTGTAATGAGCTATGGGATTAGAAGGGGTCATATACAATTCTTGCAGAGGGGACTTTTATGGTCTTTGTTCACCCCTTCAAAGATACTGTAGAGAAATACAGTGGCTTGTGAAAGTATTCAACCCCCTTGCATTTTTCACCTATTTTGTTACATTAAAACTTGTGTTTAAATATTTTTGTAATCTGATTTGTGTGCGATGCATCAGCACTAAATAGTCTAAGTTGGTGAAGTGAAGTTAAAAAAATATAGGTAAAAATATGGTTAAACAAGAGGCATTACCAACCAAACAACACTATGAAAACCAAGGAGATTACAAAACAAGTCAAGGACAAGTCAGAGTTGTGATGATCCCCGGAGCACCATCAAATCCATTATCATCAAACACAACAAACCTGCTAAGAGAGAGCTGCCCACCAAAACTCTCAACTGGGGCAAGAAGGGCATCAGTCAGAGAGGCGTCTGTTGTGAATAGGTTTGAGATGAGTTCTGAGCAGAGGCTCCCTCTGGTGGTTACAAGCGGTGCTAGTCTGTCCAGTGAAGATTGTGAGGACTGGGAATCAGGTGTTACTGACTGGTCTTATATAAGGGAGTCACCTTCCCATCAGGGTTGCCGGTGATCAATTGTTCTGGTCTGAATCCTTTATTCCAGTTTCCCTTGTAGCCTGCTGTGTCGTGTCTGCATCTCCTGCTAACAGATAAGACATTTTCTTCTTTTGTGTTTGTGCTATATTTTTGCATTTTGTCCTGCACTTCTGTGGGGGCCTTCTGGGTCCCCTACGGGGGCTTCTGCCCTCTCAGTTTTGTTCAGCCACTGATGTTTGTACTTTTGCTTTTTCCAGTTTTTTCAGTGGCTGCTGTTTTGATTTTGTTACACCAGAGAACTAATTTAGGTGGAAGAGGTCGTGTGATCTCAGGGTTTTTGAAATTAGTAGAGTTGGTGCTTTTCAGGGTTTTTTGGGATTGCAGTAAGTACCCTTCCTATCCTTTTCTATTTAGTTAGTTTGGGCCCCAGCGTTTGCTCATACTATTTTCTTTCTGTGTCAGTATTTCATCTTGTCTAACCGCCATTACATGTTTGGGGGCTTTCTATTGTCTTTGGGGTTCTGCTCCGGGGCAGATAGCTTTCCTATGTCTATCTTTAGGTGTAGTTAGTTTCTCAGGCTGTGACGAGGCGTCTAGGACCAACGTAGGAACGCTCCACGGCTGCCTCTAGTTGTGGTGGTTAGTCAGGGTACTGCAATCTCATAGATTCCAACTGCTCTGGTGTATTGCCTTTTTTACCTGCACTCCTCAGCTACCGAAACATAACAGTATTACCGGCCTAAAAATTGAAAATTGTATGGTACTCACAGAAGGGAAAAAATATTGTCAGAGTTGTCAGAGATATTTTTCTGTTTGTTGCATTTTTTTTTTTCTCCCTCTGTATCTCTGGGTGCTGGGGAGGATCTTTTCTCTGAATGGAGTTTGCACAGTTGTCTGGCCGTGTGGATCAGCTTGCCACTGAGGTTCGGAGTATTGCTATCTATCTTCTGGGTTGCCTGTTGTGGAACCTAGGATTCCCATGCCAGATTTGTTTTTAGGGGATCGAGCTAAGTTTCAGAATTTCAAAAATAATTGTAAATTGTTTTTTGCCTTAAAATCTAAGTCCTCAGGGAACGCAGCGCAGCAGGTTCAAATTATCATCTCTCTCCTGCGCGGCGATCCTCAGGATTGGGCTTTTTCCCTGATACCTGGGGATCCTGTTTTGAGTGATGTTGATGCATTTTTTCAGGCCTTGGGGTTATTGTACGATGAGCCTAATGTCACTGATCAAGCTGAAAAAGCCTTGTTGGCATTAAATCAGGGGCTTGATGACGCTGAGTTATACTGTCAGAGATTCCGTAGGTGGGCAGTCCTGACCAAATGGAATGACGACGCTTTGGCAGCCCTTTTCCGGAAGGGTCTGTCAGATAATGTAAAGGATGTTATGGTGGGATTCCCTGTCCCCTCTGGTCTCAATGATTCTATGTCATTAGCGATTCAAATTGACAGACGTTTGCGTGAGCGGAGAAGTATGCGTGGAATGGTGTTGCCTTGTGAACCAGCTTCTGAACCCATGCAGTGTGATAGAGTGGTGTCTGGGGCACAGCGTCATGAGTTTCGAAAGCGCAATGGGTTATGTTTCTACTGTGGTGATGCCTCTCATGCTATTTCAGTCTGCCCTAAGCGGGGAAGACGTTTTGCACGCTCAGTTGTCTTGGGTAGTGTTCAGACTAAGTTTTTATTAACTGTCACTCTGATATGCTCTCTGTCCTCATTTTCTGCTCAGGCTTTCGTTGATTCTGGAGCAGCTATTAACCTGATGGATTATGATTTTGCTAAACGTTGTGGATTACCCTTGATACCCCTACAGAAGTCTATTCCCCTACTGGGGATCGATTCTACCCCTTTGGCTGAGAATAAACCCAGTTTTCTACTCAGGTGTTAATGAGGGTTGAACCTGATCACCAGGAGTGCTGCGAATTTTTGGTTCTGTATAATCTGCATGACATTGTCGTGCTGGGTTTTCCTTGGTTACAGTCTCATAATCCTGTTTTGGATTGGAAATCTGTGTCTGTAACCAGTTGGGGCTGCCAATGTGTTAATACCAACACTCCTGTTTTTTCTGCCTCCCCCCAGGCTCAGGATGTTCCTGACTTTTTGATTGATTTTTCTGATGTGTTTAGCGAAAGTAAATCTGCATCCTTGCCTCCCCATAGGAGCTATGACTACGCTATTGAATTAGTGCCGGGTAGTAAATTCCCTAAAGGTCGCCTTTTTAACTTGTCTGTACCTGAACATGACGCTATGCGGTCTTATATCAAGGAATCATTGGAGAAGGGTCATATCAGACCATCCTCTTCACCCTTAGGTGCCAGTTTTTTCTTTGTGGCCAAAAAGGATGGTTCATTAAGGCCGTGTATTGATTATCGTCTCTTAAACAATATTACTGTGAAATATCAATACCCGTTACCCTTGATTTCTGACCTGTTTTCCAGGGTGAAAAACGCTACTTGGTTTACCAAGCTTGACCTCAGGGGGGCGTATAACCTTATTCGCATTAAGCACGGGGATGAATGGAAGACGGCATTCAATACCCCTGAAGGGCATTTTGAGTACCTGGTGATGCCCTTTGGGCTCACTAATGCTCCTTCCGTCTTCCAGTCCTTCATGAATGACATTTTCAGGGATTTTGTGGACAAATTTCTGATTGTTTATTTGGATGATATCTTGATTTTTTCTAATGACTGGGACTCTCATGTGAAACATGTTCGAACTGTATTCCAGATTTTGAGAGAGAATGCTCTGTATGTGAAGGGATCAAAGTGTCTTTTTGGCGTACAGAGGATCTCATTTCTGGGATTCATTTTGTCCCCATCTGTTATTGAAATGGACCCGGTCAAGGTTCAGGCCATCTGTGATTGGGTCCAACCTACTTCATTAAAGGCTCTTCAGAGATTTTTGGGTTTTGCCAATTTTTATCGTAAATTTATTGGTAATTTCTCGGTTATTGTTAAACCATTAACTGATTTGACCAGAAAGGGTTCTGATGTGGTGAATTGGCCTCCTGAGGCAGTCTCTGCATTTCAGGAACTTAAGCAGAGATTCACTTCTGCTCCTGTTCTACGGCAGCCTGATGTTTCTCTGCCATTTCAGGTGGAGGTTGATGCCTCTGAAATTGGGGCAGGTGCCGTTTTGTCCCAAAAAGATCCAGAGACCTCTAAAAGTAACCCTTGTGCCTTTTTCTCTCGAAAATGTTCTCCTACTGAACGTAATTATGACGTGGGTAATCGGGAGTTATTGGCCATGAAGTGGGCTTTTGAAGAGTGGAGACATTGGCTGGAGGGAGCCAAACATCGGGTGGTGGTCCTTACGGACCATAAGAATCTGGTCTATCTGGAATCTGCCAAGCGACTCAATCCTAGACAGGCCAGGTGGGCCTTGTTTTTCACACGTTTTAATTTTGTGGTTTCCTTTCTTCCTGGCACTAAGAATGTTAAGGCGGATGCCCTCTCGAGGAGTTTCCTTGCGGACTCTCCTGAGTTATCTGATCCTTCTGTTATTTTGAAAGAAGGTGTAGTTCTTTCCGCCATCTCGCCCAATTTGAGACTTGCTCTGGAGGGGTGTCAGGAGGATAGGCCCAAGTGCTGCCCTGTTGGAAAATTGTTTGTCCCGGACCAGTGGAAAAAGAGTGTGATGTCTGAGATTCATTGTTCCGCGTTGGCTGGGCATCCCGGAATTTTTGGTATCAGAGACTTGGTTAGTCGGTCCTTTTGGTGGCCTACCTTGTCTCGTGATGTCAGGGAATTTGTGCAGTCCTGCGGGACTTGCTCTCTCTCCAAGCCTTGCTCTCGCTCTAGTGGTTTGTTGATGCCATTGCCTGTGCCCAAGAGACCATGGACCCATATCTCTATGGATTTCATTTCCGAACTTACTGTCATGGGTGTATCGCCACGAGGATCGTCGCGATTACACACTCTGACTTCTCACAGCTGAGTTGCTGTTTCTTTGTGTTTGGTAATGAGGGAGTTAATTTTACCTAGCTCTTTGCTAAGACTAGGTCCAGCCTCGCCCGGCTGCTTTTGATTATGTTCTAATTAGATTCCTTCATATACCTGCCAGTCTGCTTGTTAGATGCCGGTGAAAGCATTCATGTAGTCTAGCAGACTGGATCGGTTCTGTGAATACTTAAGCTAAGAGCTCCTTAGTTGTTTTTACTCTTACAGCTTATAGTTTATCTCTGAGACCTTAGGTGTTCCTACTGTGTGTGAGTGTTGTATGTAAGACTTTATTTACTTTATTTCTTGTCTTTCTTGTATGTCTTTCTGTTCATTAACCGTTACCTGTTCATTCCCTTTGGTGGTAATCAGGGTCCTTCTTAGGACTAGATTACAGTTGGCAGGGATTGATAGGAGACAGGGTTTACGCTGGTGGCCTGGACCTCTGTACCTTTAACAGTACCTCCAGGTAGAGGGATTAGTTAGGACCCCAGTTTAGGGTCAGCATAGACCCCGGTCACCCTCTAGCCGGAGACAGTGTATAACGGATTCCGTATTGACCCACTGGACATTGTCAGGTAAATCTATGTTATCATATATCTATGCGCATGTTATATAGGATGTTGCCCTTTTGATATAGATTACTGACATCACATATATATATATCTGCTATACAGCGTGACACTTCCTGCTTCTCAGAGAATGACCACCATCTGGGTAATTTGTGATAGGTTTTCCAAGATGATACATCTTGTGCCATTACCTAAGTTGCCTTCCTCCTCTGAATTGGTGCCGTTGTTCCTTCAGCACGTGGTTCGTTTACACGGCATTCCTGAGAACATTGTGTCTGACAGAGGAGTCCAGTTTGTTTCCAGATTTTGGAGGACTTTTTGTTCTAAACTGGGTGTTCAATTGTCTTTCTCCTCGGCATTTCATCCTCAGACCAATGGTCAAACTGAGAGAACAAACCAGACATTGGAGACTTATCTAAGATGCTTTGTGTCTGCTGATCAGGATGACTGGGTCTCTTTTTTGCCTTTGGCTGAGTTTGCTCTTAATAATAGGGCTAGCTCTGCTACTTTGATGTCTCCGTTTTTCTGTAATTCTGGGTTTCACCCTCGATTTTCTTCAGGACAGACGGAGGCTTCTGTCTGTCCAGGTGTTGACTCTGTTGTGGAGCGTATGCAACTGATTTGGGACCAGGTAGTGGAGAGGTTGTCCCTCTCTCAGGAGAGGGCCCAGCGGTTTGCTAACCGGCATAGGACTGATGGTCCTCGGTTTAAAGTGGGGGACTTGGTCTGGTTGTCCTCAAAGAATATTCCTATGAGAGTAGCATCTCCTAAATTTAAGCCTAGGTTCATTGGACCTTATAAGATCATGGAGATTATTAATCCTGTTTCTTTTCGTTTGCTTCTTCCAGGGACATTTAAGATCCATAACGTGTTCCACAAGTCCTTGTTGAAGAGGTTTGTTGAGCCAGTGGTTCCTGCTGCTGTGCCTCCTGACCCTGTTTTGGTTGAGGGCAATCTGGAGTATGTGGTTGAGAAAATATTAGATTCTCGTTTTTCTAGACGGAAACTCCAGTATTTGGTTAAATGGAGAGGTTATGGTCAGGAAGACAATTCTTGGGTGTTTGCTTCGGACATCCATGCTAGGAGACTTATCCGTGCGTATCATAGAACTCATCCTGACCGACCTGGTTGCTCAAATGAGGGTTCGGTGACCCCTCCTCAAGGGGGGGTACTGTTGTGAATGGGTTTGAGATGAGTTCTGAGCAGAGGCTCCCTCTGGTGGTTACAAGCGGTGCTAGTCTGTCCAGTGAAGATTGTGAGGACTGGGAATCAGGTGTTACTGACTGGTCTTATATAAGGGAGTCACCTTCCCATCAGGGTTGCCGGTGATCAATTGTTCTGGTCTGAATCCTTTATTCCAGTTTCCCTTGTAGCCTGCTGTGTCGTGTCTGCATCTCCTGCTAACAGATAAGACATTTTCTTCTTTTGTGTTTGTGCTATATTTTTGCATTTTGTCCTGCACTTCTGTGGGGGCCTTCAGGGTCCCCTCCGGGGGCTTCTGCCCTCTCAGTTTTGTTCAGCCACTGATGTTTGTACTTTTGCTTTTTCCAGTTTTTTCAGTGGCTGCTGTTTTGATTTTGTTACACCAGAGAACTAATTTAGGTGGAAGAGGTCGTGTGATCTCAGGTGTTTTTGAAATTAGTAGAGTTGGTGCTTTTCAGGGTTTTTTGGGATTGCAGTAAGTACCCTTCCTATCCTTTTCTATTTAGTTAGTTTGGGCCCCAGCGTTTGCTCATACTATTTTCTTTCTGTGTCAGTATTTCATCTTGTCTAACCGCCATTACATGTTTGGGGGCTGTTATGATTCGGTAGCTGAGGAGTGCAGGCAAAAAGGCAATACACCAGAGCAGTTGGAATCTATGAGATTGCAGTACCCTGACTAACCACCACAACTAGAGGCAGCCATGGAGCGTTCCTACATTGGTCCTAGACGCCTCGTCACAGCCTGAGAAACTAACTACACCTAAAGATAGAAATAGGAAAGCTATCTGCCCCGGAGCAGAACCCCAAAGATAATAGCAAGCCCCCAAACATGTAATGGCGGTTAGACAAGACGAAATACTGACACAGACAGAAAATAGTATGAGCAAACGTTGGGGCCCAAACTAACTAAATAGAAAAGGATAGGAAGGGTACTTACTGCAATCCCAAAAAAACCCTGAAAGCACCAACTCTACTAATTTCAAAAACACCTGAGATCACACGACCTCTACCACCTAAATTAGCTCTCTGGTGTAACAAAATCAAAACAGCAGCCACTGAAAAAACTGGAAAAAGCAAAAGTACAAACATCAGTGGCTGAACTAAACTGAGAGGGCAAAAGCCCCCTGAGGGGACCTAGAAGGCCCCCACAGAAGTGCAGGACAAAATGCAAAAATCAAGCACAGAAACAAAAAGAAGAAAATGTCTTATCTGTTAGAAGGAGATGCAGACACGACACAGCAGGCTACAAGGGAAACTGGAATCAAGGATTCAGACCAGAACAATTGATCACCGGCAACCCTGATGGGAAGGTGACTCCCTTATATAAGACCAGTCAGTAACACCTGATTCCCAGTCCTCACAATCTTCACTGAACAGACCAGTACCGCTTGTAACCACCAGAGGGAGCCTCTGCTTAGAACTCATCTCAAGCCCATTCACAACAGTACCCCCCTTGAGGAGGGGTCACCGAACCCTCATTTGAGCAACCAGGTCGGTCAGGATGAGTTCTATGATACGCACGGATGAGTCTCCTAGCATGGATGTCCGAAGCAAACACCCAAGAATTGTCTTTCTGACCATAACCTCTCCACTTAACCAAATACTGGAGTTTCCGTCTAGAAAAACGAGAATCTAATATTTTCTCAACCACATACTCCAGATTGCCCTCAACCAAAACAGGGTCAGGAGGCACAGCAGCAGGAACCACTGGCTCAACAAACCTCTTCAACAAGGACTTGTGGAACACGTTATGGATCTTAAATGTCCCTGGAAGAAGCAAACGAAAAGAAACAGGATTAAGAATCTCCATGATTTATAAGGTCCAATGAACCTAGGCTTAAATTTAGGAGATGCTACTCTCATAGGAATATTTTTTGAGGACAACCAGACCAAGTCCCCCACTCCAAACCGAGGACCATCAGTCCTATGCCGGTTAGCAAACCGCTGGGCCCTCTCTTGAGAGAGGGACAACCTCTCCACTACCTGGTCCCAAATCTGTTGCATACGCTCCACAACAGAGTCAACACCCGGACAGACAGAAGCCTCCGTCTGTCCCGAAGAAAATCGAGGGTGAAACCCAGAATTACAGAAAAATGGAGACATCAAAGTGGCAGAGCTAGCCCTATTATTACGAGCAAACTCAGCCAAAGGCAAAAAAGAGACCCAGTCATCCTGATCAGCAGACACAAAGCATCTTAGATAAGTCTCCAATGTCTGGTTTGTTCTCTCAGTTTGACCATTGGTCTGAGGATGAAACGCTGAGGAGAAAGACAATTGAACACCAAGTTTTGAACAAAAGGTCCTCCAAAATCTGGAAACAAACTGGACTCCTCTGTCAGACACAATGTTCTCAGGAATGCCGTGTAAACGAACCACGTGCTGAAGGAACAAAGGCACCAATTCAGAGGAGGAAGGCAACTTAGGCAATGGCACAAGATGTATCATCTTGGAAAACCTATCACAAATCACCCAGATGGCGGTCATTCTCTGAGAAACAGGAAGGTCGGAAATGAAATCCATAGAGATATGGGTCCATAGTCTCTTGGGCACAGGCAATGGCATCAACAAACCACCAGAGCGAGTGCAAGGCTTGGAGCGAGAGCAAGTCCAGCAGGACTGCACAAATTCCCTGACATCACGAGACAAGGTAGGCCACCAAAAGGACCGACTAACCAAGTCTCTGGTACCAAAAATTCCGGGATGCCCAGCCAACGCGGAACAATGAATCTCAGACATCACACTCTTTTTCCACTGGTCCGGGACAAACAATTTTCCAACAGGGCAGCGCTCGGGCCTATCCTCCTGACACCCCTCCAGAGCAAGTCTCAAATTGGATGAGATGGCGGAAAGAACTACACCCTCTTTCAAAATAACAGAAGGATCAGATAACTCAGGAGAGTCCGCAAGGAAACTCCTCGAGAGAGCATCCGCCTTAACATTCTTAGTGCCAGGAAGAAAGGAAACCACAAAATTAAAACGTGTGAAAAACAAGGCCCACCTGGCCTGTCTAGGATTGAGTCGCTTGGCAGATTCCAGATAAACCAGATTCTTATGGTCCGTAAGGACCACCACCCGATGTTTGGCTCCCTCCAGCCAATGTCTCCACTCTTCAAAAGCCCACTTCATGGCCAATAACTCCCGATTACCCACGTCATAATTACGTTCAGTAGGAGAAAATTTTCGAGAGAAAAAGGCACAATTTCAGAGGCATCAACCTCCACCTGAAATGGCAGAGAAACATCAGGCTGCCGTAGAACAGGAGCAGAAGTGAATCTCTGCTTAAGTTCCTGAAATGCAGAGACTGCCTCAGGAGGCCAATTCACCACATCAGAACCCTTTTTGGTCAAATCAGTTAATGGTTTAACAATAACCGAGAAATTACCAATAAATTTACGATAAAAATTGGCAAAACCCAAAAATCTTTGAAGAGCCTTTAATGAAGTAGGTTGGACCCAATCACAGATGGCCTGAACCTTGACCGGGTCCATTTCAATAACAGATGGGGACAAAATGAGTCCCAGAAATGAGATCCTCTGTACGCCAAAAAGACACTTTGATCCCTTCACATACAGAGCATTTTCTCTCAAAATCTGGAATACAGTTCGAACATGTTTCACATGAGAGTCCCAGTCATTGGAAAAAATCAAGATATCATCCAAATAAACAATCAGAAATTTATCCACAAAATCCCTTAAAATGTCATTCATGAAGGACTGGAAGACAGAAGGAGCATTAGTGAGCCCAAAGGGCATCACAAGGTACTCAAAATGCCCCTCCGGGGTATTGAATGCCGTCTTCCATTCATCCCCGTGCTTAATGCGAATAAGGTTATATGCCCCCCTGAGGTCAAGCTTGGTAAACCAAGTAGCGTTTTTCACCCTGGAAAACAGGTCAGAAATCAAGGGTAACGGGTATTGATATTTCACAGTAATATTGTTCAAAAGACGATAATCAATACACGGCCTTAATGAACCATCCTTTTTTGGCCACAAAGAAAAAAACGGCACCTAAGGGTGAAGAGGATGGTCTGATATGACCTTTCTCCAATGACTCCTTGATATAAGACCGCATAGCGTCATGTTCAGGTACAGACAAGTTAAAAAGGCGACCTTTAGGGAATTTACTACCAGGCACTAATTCAATAGCGCAGTCATAGCTCCTATGGGGAGGCAAGGATGCAGATTTACTTTCGCTAAACACATCAGAAAAATCAATCAAAAAGTCAGGAACATCCTGAGCCTGGGGGAGGCAGAAAAAACAGGAGTGTTGGTATTAACACATTGGCAGCCCCAACTGGTTACAGACACAGATTTCCAATCCAAAACAGGATTATGAGACTGTAACCAAGGAAACCAGTACGATAATATCATGCAGATTATACAGAACCAAAAATTTGCAGCACTCTTGATGATCATGTTCAACCCTCATTATAACCTGAGTAGAGAACTGAGGTTTATTCTCAGCCAAAGGGTTAGAATCGATCCCCAGAAGGGGAATAGACTTCTATAGGGGTATCAAGGGAAACCCACAACGTTTAGCAAAATCATAATCCATCAGGTTAATAGCTGCTCCAGAATCAACGAAAGCCTGAGCAGAAAATGAGGACAGAGAGCATATCAGAGTGACAGTTAGTAAAAACTTAGTCTGAACACTACCCAAGACAACTGAGCGTGCAAAACGTCCTCCCCGCTTAGGGCAGACTGAAATAGCATGAGAGGCATCACCACAGTAGAAACATAACCCATTGCGCTTTCGAAACTCATGATGCTGTGCCCCAGACACCACTCTATCACACTGCATGGATTCAGAAGCAGGTTCACAAGGCAACACTATTCCACGCATACTTCTCCGCTCACGCAAACGTCTGTCAATTTGAATCGCTAATGACATAGAATCATTGAGACCAGAGGGGACAGGGAATCCCACTAACATCCTTTACATTATCTGACAGCCCCTTCCGAAAAAGGGCCGCCAGAGCGTCGTCATTCCACTTGGTCAGGACTGCCCACCTACGGAATCTCTGACAGTATAACTCAGCGTCATCAAGCCCCTGATTTAATGCCAACAAGGCTTTCTCAGCTTGATCAGTGACATTAGGCTCATCGTACAATAACCCCAAAGCCTGAAAAAATGCATCAACATCACTCAAAACAGGATCCCCAGGTGTCAGGGAAAAAGCCCAATCCTGAGGATCGCCGCGCAGGAGAGAGATGACAATTTGAACCTGCTGCGCTGCGTTTCCTGAGGACTTAGATTTTAAGGCAAAAAACAATTTACAATTATTTTGAAATTCTGAAACTTAGCTCGATCCCCTAAAAACAAATCTGACATGGGAATCCTAGGTTCCACAACAGGCAACCTAGCAAGATAGATAGCAATACTCCGAACCTCAGTGGCAAGCTGATCCACACGGCCAGACAACTGTGCAAACTCCATTGAGAGAAAAAAAAATCCTCCCCAGCACCCAGAGATAAGAGGGAAAAAAAAAAAAAAAATGCAACAAACAGAAAAATATCTCTGACAACTCAGACGACCTTTTTTTTTTTCTTTCACAATATTTTTTCCCTTCTGTGAGTACCATACAATTTTCAATTTTTTGGGCCGGTGATACTGTTATGATTCGGTAGCTGAGGAGTGCAGGCAAAAAGGCAATACACCAGAGCAGTTGGAATCTATGAGATTGCAGTACCCTGACTAACCACCACAACTAGAGGTAGCCGTGGAGCGTTCCTACGTTGGTCCTGGACGCCTCGTCACAGCCTGAGAAACTAACTACACCTAAAGATAGAAATAGGAAAGCTATCTGCCCCGGAGCAGAACCCCAAAGATAATAGCAAGCCCCCAAACATGTAATGGCGGTTAGACAAGACGAAATACTGACACAGACTGAAAATAGTATGAGCAAACGTTGGGGCCCAAACTAACTAAATAGAAAAGGATAGGAAGGGTACTTACTTCAATCCCAAAAAAACCCTGAAAGCACCAACTCTACTAATTTCAAAAACACCTGAGATCACACGACCTCTACCACCTAAATTAGCTCTCTGGTGTAACAAAATCAAAACAGCAGCCACTGAAAAAACTGGAAAAAGCAAAAGTACAAACATCAGTGGCTGAACTAAACTGAGAGGGCAAAAGCCCCCTGAGGGGACCCAGAAGGCCCCCACAGAAGTGCAGGACAAAATGCAAAAATCAAGCACAGAAACAAAAAGAAGAAAATGTCTTATCTGTTAGAAGGAGATGCAGACACGACACAGCAGGCTACAAGGGAAACTGGAATCAAGGATTCAGACCAGAACAATTGATCACCGGCAACCCTGATGGGAAGGTGACTCCCTTATATAAGACCAGTCAGTAACACCTGATTCCCAGTCCTCACAATCTTCACTGAACAGACCAGTACCGCTTGTAACCACCAGAGGGAGCCTCTGCTCAGAACTCATCTCAAGCCCATTCACAACAGGGGCTTTCTATTGTCTTTTGGGTTCTGCTCCGGGGCAGATAGCTTTCCTATGTCTATCTTTAGGTGTAGTTAGTTTCTCAGGCTGTGACGAGGCGTCTAGGACCAACGTAGGAACGCTCCACGGCTGCCTCTAGTTGTGGTGGTTAGTCAGGGTACTGCAATCTCATAGATTCCAACTGCTCTGGTGTATTGCCTTTTTTACCTGCACTCCTCAGCTACCGAAACATAACAGGCGTCACATAGAGCAAAGGTAACCCTGAAGGAGCTGCAGAGTTCCCAAGCAGAAACTGGAGTGTCTGTCCATACGACCACAATAAGCCGTACACACCACAGAGAAGGCCTTCATGGAAGAGTGGGTAGAAAAAAGCGTTTACTTACACATAAGTGTAAGTAATATCTCCCATATTGACAGTTCTGCTTTACGTCACTTGTCTTATCTATTGCATTGTTTCAGTGCTGTGTTGTGTATAAATATGTGATTCTTCTGATTTTGTATTAGTCTTTGCCTGATGAAGAGACCTGAGTAGTCTCGAAAGCTTGCAATTTGTTACCATCTTTTCAGTTAGCCATTAAAAGGTATCAACTACTGAGGACTCTCAATTCTAAATATTTTTCTACTTACACACAAAAATTGTAAGGCTCATTTTGAGTTTGCGAAAAGACATGTGGGTGATTCCCTAAATATATGGAAGAAGGTGCTGCTGTCAGATGAGACCAAAATTGAACTTTTTCTCCACCAAGGTAAACGCTATATTTGGAGCAAAACTAACACAGATCGTCACCCCAAGTACACCATCCCCAGAGTGAAACATAGTGATTTTTTTTGGCAGCAGGGAAAGGGGAAATGGTCAGAATCGAGAGGATGATGGATTATGTGAAATACAGGGATATTCTTGCTCAAAACCTGGGACTGGAGACTCGGATCGATGTACACCTTCCAACACAATGACCCAAAGCATACTGCTAAAGCAACACTCAAGTGGCGTAAGGTGAAGCGTATAAATGTTTTGGAGTGTCCTAGTGAAAGCCCAGACCTTAATCCAATTGAGAATCTGTGGTCAGACTTGAAGATTGCTGTTCACCAGAGGAAACCATCTAACTTGAAGGAGCCGGAGCAGTTTTGCCATGAGAAATGGGTAAAAATCCAAGTAACAAGATGTGGAAAGCTCATAGAGACTTATTCAAAGTGACTTGCAGCTGTAATTGCCATAAAAGGAGGCTCAACAAAGTACTGACTTTAGGGGATGAATAGTTATGCACACTAAAGTTTTCAGTTATTTTGTCCTATTTATTATTTGCGTCACAAGATTAAAAAAACAAATGTTCACAATTGTTGGCAAGTTCAGTACATGAACTGATGCAAATCCTCAACACATGTTGATTGTTAGGCAATCCCTGTCGAACAGCCACAAGACATGCAGCTGCAGCGACTTGAGCATTTTTCAATCAAGCCGAAAATACTTTATTAGGACATGAGCGTGCTCGGATAACATCTTATCCGAGCACACTCGCTCATCACTAGTGCCAACCATAGATATTTAGGGGAAGAATTCTATTATGAATAGAAGTACAAAGAATTTGGATATAGATAACAAAGCATAATCGAGCATGCATATCTTTATTGAAGCCCTTCAAGTGATCTTACATTGTATGCATGAACTATGTAAAGCTTATCGAGTACTTCCTTTGGTTTTAATATTTTTTTTTCATAATGAGGATCTTTCACTAGTGTTAACATGTTAAACGGTAGCATCATGGAAAAGTGGCTGCAGGGCTGAGTAAAGCATAGATTTTAATCTTTAATTTCTAATCTCATTTGAGAATATATTATTTTATTTTTTTTCTTTTGTTTGCAGTTGACCAATAATATGCATCAGGCATTATGCAGAGGAAAAGAGATACAGCCCAAAGAGAAGGTCAGACCTGGATTTCCCTGTATGATCTTGTCAGACTGAAGCGTCTACCCAGGTCACACAGACCTAACTGGGAATAGAGCTGGGCTGTGTGTAATTACAAATGCCTCTTGCAGCTTCCTCTGACAATTTTGTCAGCTCTACTCTAGTTCCCTTTGTCCCACATTTACTGCCATTTCAAGAGAGTTGCAAGAGGTGTTTGTAATGACACACAGCTCTGCTCTACTCTGTTTCCCCACTCCCCCCACTTGTAATCACAGAGAAGAGAGCAGAGCTGTGTGTCATTACAAACACCTCTTGCAGCTCTCCTCTTATGACAGTCATAGTGGATGAGGGAAAGCAGAACAGAGCTGTCAGCATATTTTGGCAATTACCATAGTTGCAAATATATTTTTATAATTTTAAAATGGATGGTTTAAAAAATAAGGCAACAATTTCAAGAAATGTTAACTAACAGAATTAAGACTGAGCTATAAAAATAGTTCCTGGAGATCTTGGAAGTAAAAATGGCTTTCTATAATTACATACAGTAGCTAAAGATAAGTGGCTCAGATAAAATCAAAATATGCCAAATTACGCAGATTTTCCAAGCAAATTTGATTTGGTGTTATTCACTGTAAATTGAATGTACATTTTTATGCTCTCAGGACAATGAGCATTGAGCAGCACTACCCACCATTCAGTCCTATTGTTCCAGCTTTCATTTCTTTATCTTCCACCTATTCACTCTAGGCCATGACTTCAGGCAGTGATCAGACCTCAGAGGTCAGTGCGCTTGGCATGTCTGTGAGATGTGTACGTAGATAAACAAAAGAATACAGCCGCACTCAGTAAAAACTAACAGATATGCAAACATTGAAAACATAAAATTTGAACTTGCATTACTGCTGTATGGAATATACTTATAAAAATGAAGGCATTTAGTGCATAAATTGGCCAATTCATGTGTGCTCATCAACCACAGCAAGGTGGCCTTTCTTTGGTGTGACCATAAACTTAAAATTCATCAAACATGCCTTTCTTGGGCTCTGCATTCTCTGAATTCTGCATTCATTAACAACCACCTTAGCTGATGGGAGGAGTGAACATTCACAAAAGGATGCAGTCACACTCTATGATTAAGTAGATAGCATGTATAATGATAGATATAGATAGTAGTAGATAGATAGATAGATAGATAATATAGATAGATATAAGTAGATATGTACATCCGGTTTGCGTTTAGTTGGACCATCATTTATTTTTCAACAGGGCAATGACCCCAAACACACCTCCAGGCTGTGTAAGGGCTATTTGACCAAGAAGGAGAGTGATGGGGTGCTATGCCAGATGACCTGGCCTCCACAGTCATCAGACCTGAACCCAATCGAGATGGTTTGGGATGAGCTGGACCGCAGAGTGAAGGCAAAAGGGCCAACAAGTGCTAAGCATGTCTGGGAACTCCTTCAAGATTGTTGGAAGACCATTTCCGGTGACTACCTCTTGAAGCTCATCAAGAGAATGCCAACAGTGTGCAAAGCATCATCAAAGCAAAAGGTGGCTACTTTGAAGAACCTAGAATATAAGACATAATTTCAGTTGTTACACACTTTTTTGTTAAGTATATAATTCCACATGTGTTAATTCATAGTTTTGATGCCTTCAGTGTGAATTTACAATTTTCATAGTCATGAAAATACAGAAAAATCTTTAAATGAGAAGGTGTGTCCAAACTTTTGGTCTGTACTGTATATATAAATATATATATATATTGTGGTGTAGTGACCCCTGATGCAGTAGGGGACACTGTGATGACCTCGAGAATGATGGAAGCATGTTTGTTGTGTAAAGACTTTGTGAAGGTATGACAGTTGACCTAACATGTGATCTGACCTCATAGTGTGTGGGTTCGTATGTAATACGAATTTTGCTTGCACTGTGAGAGAGTGTTGTGGATTGTGAGTGTGAACCAATACTTTCGTCAGATGGGACATTACAGAGAGGTCTCTGTGTCTGAGGAGTGAGGCTCCAGGCAGGAGCTGAAGTACTGAAGATTTGTATTTCATGTGACTGTGAGGTTTATGATGTAATAAACCTGATGATTTTTGGATAAGAAAAGTGTCTCCTGATTACCTCTGAAGCAGCCGAGTGAGTTGAAACCTTACAATTGGTGGATGGAATGCTGGCAGCGACCCAAGGAGCACATGTTGCAGGACTGGGAATGAGGAATCAGAGGAGGAACGGACGGTCTGTGAAAACCGTGAGTGTGACCAGTGGTCACGAATAAACTGTGCATTTATGTTTATGGGGTGCCTCTGATATGAGGTATCTGAAGAAACTGTTAAGCAGTGGTGACAGACAGGAGTCTGTGTTATGTTGACCGGGGTCATTGAAAATGGAGAAAAAGCATGCTGATAGGATACCTCTGAGGAGGAGGTCTCCAGGAACCTGTGTGGCTGACGCCAACAGGTGACGGTCTTGACAACCGTGTTATGCTGGTCGGGATCAGTGAGAAGAATTAGTGAAAGACTGTTTTTTTTCCTTTGTTGGATGCCTCTAAGAGGAGGTGTCCGGAAACCTGCGTGATCAACAGGTAACAGACAGGAGTCTGTGGTGTACTGACGGGTCAGTGAGAGATTGTTTTGTCCTTGTGGGATGCTCTATGAAAAGGAGGTATCCGGAAACCTGAGTGATCAACAGGTAACAGACAGGAGTCTGTGTTGTACTGACGGGTCAGTGAGAAACTGTTTTTTCCTTTGTGGGATGCCTCTATGAGAGAGGAGGTGTCCGGAAAATCTCTCTGGCTGAGAGTGTAACAGACAGGAGTCTGTGTTGTGCTGACGGGTCAGTGAGGAACTGTTTTTTTTTCTGGAACACGTGTGAGGTGTTTGCTGTGGCTCGGAGGAGTCATGAAGGTGACAAGCGGCTGGCTGCGACTCGTGGGGTCACGAAGGTGACAAGCGGCAAGACAGCGCAGCGTGCAGAGACTTGTGGTAGCAGGAGCTACAGTGACTGTTGCAGCAAGAAGTTCTGCAGCAGCCGGAGCTGCAGTAACAGCCACAGCAGCTTAGGAGTAGCATCTGGAGGTGCTGGTTGTTGGTGGCTGCAACGGAAGCGGTGGCAGTACCAGCAGGAGCTGGTGTGGTAAAAAGGACAGTGTGAACCGAGGCACACAAACTCTTAAAGGGCCAGTACACGCCCTAAGTAAAAGACACTGTCTAAGGGTACTGTGTGGACTGGGGCCTGTAAGAGCCGTGGTGTGTTCCCCAGTGATGGGTGGTGTCCCTAAAAGGGGAGGAGTCCCAAAAGGGGGGCGGAAACCCAAAACAGGGATGGTTACCCAAAAGGGGGTGGAGTCCCAAAAAGGGAGGTAACCCAAATTGGGATTGTGGCCCGAAAGGGGATGGAGTCTCAAAAGGGGTGGTAGCCCAAATCAGTAAAGTTGCCCAAAAGGGGGCGGAGTCCCAAAAGGGGCGGTAACACAAATTAGGATTGGGTGGCCCAAAAGGGGGCGGTAACCCAAATTGGGATGGTGGCCCAAAAGGGGGCGGAGCCCCAAAATGGGGCGGTAACCCAAATTGGGATGGTGGCCCAAAAGGGGGTGGAGTCCCAAAAGGGGGTGGCAACCCAAAAGGGGATGGTGGCCCAAAAGTGGGTGGAGATTCCAAAAGGGTGTTATGCTGGTATACCACCGAACTTAGTGTACCCCTATGAGAGGAAGCGGAACTTCACGTTATTTGAAAAGGCATGGGAAATTGATAAAGTGTGTTGTTGTTCAGAGGAGGGAGCCCCATCACAGCAGGTGGCTGTAGTGGTTCCTTGTCGTGTGATGTGTGAAAAGAGTAACACCTAATAGCGATAGTCCAGACTTCCAGGTGACCGGGAGAAAGTGTGGGTCAGACCAACTCGGGGACTTGGACGTGACAAGACGTGTGACCGTGAGAAACGGTATAGCTCCAGGAAAGGGGGCAGAGACCTGTCTAAGGGGGAACGTGTTGTTCCAGGATGACAGGGGGAGTGGGAGTGACTTCTATGCAGACTGTGACACGACCGCAAGGGAAAGTGAGTGCAGTAAGCTAAAGCTCTCTGAAGTTACCGAGAGTCGTGAGACAGTGGAAACTGCGGATGCAGGAACGGGCGGAACTCTGGAGAGGCAGAGTGTGTGTAGGCAAGAGTGCCCAGCTGAAAATGTAATTAAAGAGGTGATGGTGCGACATGTGCTGGCTAAAAGAGAGCAGGACCATGAGAGAGAGCTGTTTAAAGAAACAGTGAAAGAGACAGTCGAGCAAGAAAGGGTCCTGAGACGAATGATTGAGCACAGAGTGGAGGAGCTGGAGAGGGAAGTCTCTAGGCTCAGAGATCATCTGTCAGCGTGTAAGAGTATGAACAAGGCTCTATGGAGAGAGACGGAGGTGCTCAGAGAGGCCCAAGAGAAACATCAGCAGGAGTGTCGCTGCTTGGCAGAAGAGCGAGATGAAGTTCTCCGAGAGCTCAAGATGGAGGAGGAGACTGGTGCCCAGCTCCAGAAATCTATGGAAGAAGAAATCCAGCAAGGGAAGTGCCATGCAGATGGGCACACAAGGGAGAGCGATGTCTTGGAAAACTGTACTAATGCTCAGGACGAGGAGGTCCAACAGTCTGTCCAAGAAGGTGACGGGTCGGGTTTCAAGTGTGTAATAGAGATACCCGAAGACCTGCGAGAAGTGTGTGCCAGTGAGGAGGTGCATGAGGCCTTTAGAAAGGCGGTAGAAGCATGTAGTGTGAACTGGGTGCCAGAGATGAAACAGTCATACTGTCGACTAAGGAAGTCACACTGAAGCGAGTGGCTGTCCTGAGAGACATGCATCTACAATGCCTCCGAACGAAACAGATGATCATGTGGAGGAATAAAGAAGCCGCTCGACGTTTTGAGCAAGCAAGAAAGGCTCAAAATCAGCTTGGATTGGTGGAAGACATCATTCAAGTGCCCAGAGGTCTGGTGAAGAAAGTCATCGGAAGACTTGGGAAAGTGATGCAGGAGATGGTGAATAAGTCCGGTGTGACGAGAGTCAGGATTCCGGCTGATGACGAAGTCCAGGTCAGGGGTGAAGGTGGGATGGTT
This sequence comes from Oophaga sylvatica, assembly GCA_033576555.1. Taxonomy (NCBI): domain Eukaryota; kingdom Metazoa; phylum Chordata; class Amphibia; order Anura; family Dendrobatidae; genus Oophaga; species Oophaga sylvatica. The sequence continues at coordinate 337,180,342 of JARQOD010000006.1, forward strand.
CCATTCCTCGTTGTCGATCCAGGGAGAGCCTTGGGAATATCCGGATGCTCCTGGAGTATCGTGTGTCATACTTGAGAGAAGTAGAGCAGCTACGACTGGAGAGGGAGCAGGTCAACAGAGAGCTGCAGGAAATGGAAAGAAGATGGCCGCCACCTTCAATCCGTAGTGTTGATAGGCGAAGAGCGCCTGATGGAAGAGGTAGAAATAGTGATGCCTCAGTTAGCTCAGTGATGAGTGACCTAAGCAGGAGAACCTGTGGTGGACGAGCTGAAAAGGACTCAGACCAGACAGGATGTATGGGTGCAGGGGAATTGCGACGCCATACTGACCGCTGGGGAGGCGGGTGGTCTGACAGAGGGCCCGACTTAGCCAGACGGTTTGACTGGCAGAGACGACCGAGAAGAATCTCTGGTCGGGTAACAAGTGTTCAACCCCACAAGTTTGAACAGAGGGGGGAGGTATGTGGTGCAGTGACCCCTGATGCAGCTAGGGGACACTGTGTATGCTCCTCGAGATATGCATGGAAGCATGGTTTGTGTTGTGGTAAAGAACCTGTGATGAGGTCATGACCAGGTGACCTAACCATGTGATCCTGACCTCATCTGTGGGTGGGGTTACAGCTATATAACGAAGTGTGCTTGGCACCTGTGGAGAGAGTGTTGTGGGAGTCTGTGAGTGTGAACAGACTACCATGCGTCCAGACGGGACATTACAGAGAGGTCTCTGTGTCTGAGGAGTGAGGCTCCAGGCAGGAGCTGAAGTACTGAAGATTTGTATTTCATGTGACTGTGAGGTTTATGATGTAATAAACCTGATGATTTTTAGATAAGAAAAGTGTCTCCTGATTACCTCTGAAGCAGCCGAGTGAGTTGAAACCTTACAATATATATATATATATATATATATATTGTATCAGATTTAGCAGATGGTAGAATGGATGTCAACATATTGGACACTGTTTAAAATGTAAAAAAAAACATAAAATGATTTGGAAGCAGGGGCGGAACTATCGTGGAAGCAGGGGAAGCAGCTGCCATAGGGCCCGGGCTAGCAGGGGGCCCGTCCCTGCTGCAGCTGTCTCCCCTGCGGCTGTGTTCCGCCGCCCATGGCCTGAGAGTCAGCGGTTCCCTGTGCTGGCTGTCATGCTGACAGCCGGCGCAGAGAAGCTGCTGCGTGCCGTCTCCCAGGAATCAATTGCACTGGTGTCTATACAGACGCCAGTACAATTGAAGCTCTGACCGCCGGGTCAGAGCGACGTCTGCAGCGTGATCATGTCATGTGATCACGCTGCTGACGTCACTCGTCGGCGGCGCCCAGAAGGGTGAAGACTGGTGGTGAGTGTGCTCCACTGTGGAGCTGAAGATACCACCGAAGATTAACGGGGGCACATACTGTGTGAGTGATAACTCTGCATTCTTGGCTGCATTACTACTTGAGGGGCACATTACTACTGATGGGAGAATAAGAGGGCTTATTACTAGTTATGGGGGCATAATGTGCCTGCATTAATAGTTATGCGGGACATGGTTACTAGTAATGGTAGCATAAGGGGGCTGCATTGCTACCAGTCCATTATATTATATTGTGTTTCCATAATGTCTGCTTTAAATACAGCTCTGATTTGGGCAAAAAGCTGGCCGTTATGAGACTGAAGAGTATTTTTTGGGCCTAGAGAATTGCTGTGATTTGCTCCGCCCACTGCTATTGGCTCCGCCCACTATAAGAACCCCGCCCCCCCGCCGCCCGTTTGGGAGAGGGGGCCCCGTTCAAAATTTTGCTGTGGGGCCCCGCCATTTCTAGTTACGCCACTGTTTGGAAGTCTCTTATTGCCTTATTTCATTCACAGCAGAACATAGAATATAGATCAGTTAAAAGTAAGACATTTTCCCATGAAAAAATGAAAGAAAATAATAATTAACCATTTAGAAATTGATGGGAGCAACACATCTCAAAAAAAGTTAGGACAGCATCAGCATCCCCTCTTCTTTCACAGCAGGCTGTAAACTTCTGGGAAGTGAGAAGACCTTTTACTGCAGTTTTGCTGATTTTGATTCATATGAACACTGAATAGTTTTCCACTTAACCTAAGTCCATTTTGAAAGAGCTTTGGCCATAGAATGCTGCAGTGTTTCTGTAATTGTGTTAAAATATTGTTTCTTCTTTTTATCAAAGAGGTTTAATTTGCTTTTGTGGATTGCACAAAACACAATTATTTCTGGAAGTAATCCTGAGCCCACTCAGAGATTTGTGTGACTAAATCATGTCTATTATAATAATAATAATAATCTTTATTTATATAGCGCCAACATATTCCGCAGCGCTTTACAGTTTAACAGTTTCAGAACACAAGTCATGTCTATTCTTATGTAGTGCTGCCTGAGGTCCCGTAGGTCATGAGCATCCAATAATGACTATCACATTTGTCCCTCACTCGCTTGGATTACCCCAGTCTCTGAATCTTTTAATGATATGATGTACTGTAGATGGTGGGATATTCAAAGTCTTTGCAATTTTACATTGGAGAACATTTTTCTAAAACTGTACCACAATTTTTGAGGCAGTTGTTCAAAGTTGTTCACAGATTTGTGAACTTCTGACCATCTTTGCTTCAGAGAGACCCTGCCTCTCTAACATGTTCTTTTTATACACAGTCATGTGATTTAGTAAAAAATTTACCCTCCAGCTGTTTTTCATTAACACTAGTGATGAGCGAGTATACTCGTTGCTCAGGTTTTCCCGAGCTTGCTCGGGTGTCCTCCGAGTCTTTAGGCGTGCTCGGAGATTTAGTTTTTGTCACCTCAGCTACATGATTTGCTGCTGCTGGACAGCCTGAAAACATGTGGGGTTTGCCTGTTTGTTAGGGAATTCCCACATGTATTCAGGCTGTCCAGCAGCCGCAAATCATGCAGCTATGGCAAAGAAAACTAAATCTCCGAGCATGCCAAAATACTCGGAGGACACCCAAGCAAGCTTGGAAAAACCAGAGCAACGAGTATACTCGCACATCACTAATTAGTACCTCTTATTTTTTTCCGTTTTTTGGCATGACCCAGTCTCATGCAGACTGTGGCCACTTCCCTGATTAACTGGTCTGCAGGCGGTGTAAAAGAGTTTTCTCTCCTCTGCTTTCATTGGCAGAGCCCCACAAGCATGTGCCAATGAAAGCAGAGAACGAGAGAGGAAAATCTTCTAAAGCGCGCGCTCGATACTAGGCTGTGACGTGAGATGAAACACTGTCCACAGCCCAGTCAATCAGGGGGAGAGGCCGAAGATTGCATGAGACAGGGACACACCTTGGTGATGGAACCTCAACTTCCAGAGTCCGGAAGTTGACGTGAAATCACAGGATATCAGTGGCAGCTGCAGCTGGGGGTCACGTGATCGTCACTGAGTGAGCAGAGATAGCGCCGCTCACAGGCAAATATGAAAAAAGAATGTATTTGGAAAAGTAATTATTTCAGTGGTGTAAATTGATGAGCACAGTAGAGATTGTAGAGGACCAAGTAGTGTTAAAATCATTCTTGTGTTCACCACATTTTACACAATGTTTTTATATATATATATTTATATATATATACAGTATATATATAAATTCTCAATAAGTTGGGACACTGTGTGAAATGTAAAGAACACAAGAATGCAATGATTTAGAGATATCTTATATATTTTTCAAAACAGAAAATGGAACATATATGTTTATATATATATCTATATATATATATACATAATGGGATGTAGAAGTCTCACAACCAGGACTTGTTCCCAGCAGTGCTTAAGAATCCCGCTAAAAAGGAGAAGAACTGTGCAGTAAATGACATCTCATGGGGGGTCTATTACTTCGGATAACAGTTGGGGATGAAGATCTTTATGTTATAAACTGATCATATATTAAGGATAATGAGAAGGCTGTAGAAATTGGCTGGTACAAGTCGTGCTACGTACAAGGGAGTGCTCTGTGTCATACAGTAGTATCCAGATTAATTCCCTAATATTACAATACATAAAATAAGCCATGAACCATTGAGCATAGAAGTATTTCTTTGCTATTTTATTGCCATTATTATGTGCAGTATCATGCTAGATGTCCATGCATGTAAGGTCCCAGAGTGGGAATACAGCACCAGGCAAATGATCATTTAAATTCACTACAGACTTGATTGTTCCACACCAATGAACTTTATATGTATTCTGTATGTATTAACTACATCTTGTGCATTTTTCATAACAGATACATTAATAAATATTTCATACTCACACAGCCGTGTGTTATTGGAAATACAAGTGTGAGTATAATGTGGCGTGGGAGCTATTTAATGCATCGGCACAGCAACTGCACAAAATTGGTCCAAAGGGTGAATTGATGTATTATTTAAATAATGCTTAAAGTGTATTCCTGGGAAACCTTAGAAACATATTTCTAGTGTTGTTTCTCCAAGATTTCAGATGCATAATTAGACCCTAAGGACCCTGAACCGCTAATTCATAATATAATTTGCAACTCAAGGTAAAAAAATATATATGCCAATCATTCAATTTTCATTGTAATGCACTGGCCAATAGCTAAGACAGTTCTATCTATTATGTCTTACAGTTTAAACCTCTCAGAAGTTTCACACAATTTATATAATTGGATAACCATGTTTTATTCACTAGAGTGAGTACAATTAAAATAATGTCAGCGCAATATATTGCCCACATAAACAAGCCAACATGGAGAAGGAAATCCTGACAGTTTTCTCAATTAGTTATGAATAATTAAATGACATAAACAAAAATGTAGATTCTACTTTTTATCTTATGTAAATATCACTGCATCGGAAGGTTACAGGCGTATGCACTGAAGTAAATGAGAGCCAAAATAATTATTCACAATATGAAAGCTGCAAAACATTTCTTCTCTGTGTCCCCCGCGCTGTCCTGCAGTGCAGGCGCAGTGTGATCTCTCTTTGGCATCCATAATTTAAGGTCTAGAAAACAAGAAGAGACTGTGCATAGATTCTCTTGCTCCCATGTTCCTGTTTGATACTGCATAATAAAAGCTCGGCATTGTTTTAATAGTCTAATTACAATAATGGTATTATGATAGTTTTTATTATGACAGCATAATGATCCTAAATGTAACAGTATATAAATCGTGATTGACAACCTGCTGCCAGCTCTAATTCAAGGACCTACTGTATGTGTCCCATGCACAATTCGAAAAGATAATATAGATCTTTTCATAAGACACAAATATTCGAATGAATTGTTAATGTGGATGAACAATAAAGTCACATTTTTGATCATTTTTGCAATGGAATCATGCAAATACAGTAGTTTGCAGAGTATAGTGACTTCGTGGTTAGCAACACTATTCTTTAGCAGTTGAATCCAACCAAGAACAAAATCTGTATGGCGTTTGTATGTTTTCCTTATGTTTGTGTGGGTTTCCTAAGAGTACTCTGGGTTTTTTTCAAATTCCAAACACTTACTGATAGGGGATTTAGATTGTTTGTGAGCTTCATAATATGTTGGCACTACATAAGCAAAATAAATAATTGTGCTTTAAAATTTCATGTAAGTGACAGTGTTTTCACATGGTAACTGAATACATAACCATGGCTTATAAGCCTCCTTACACTGGCATGCCAAGTATGTCACTCTACACAAGGAGAAACGTTACCCCTTAGGTTCCAGTCAGAAGCCACTTATACATCAAAATCAAATCTCATATTTTGCACTGACTAAGGGTGTAAGGGGTTGGGGTTTTAACCCCTTTTAAATTCTCCTGTCATGTATATGTATTTATGTTATACATTATTATGTATTTTAACTTAATGCCGCTGCTGCTGGCACAAAGTGTACATATGTTCAGTCTATCTCAATATGTAAGCATAGGGAAAGTGAACTGGGTATTAGGAGCCACTAGATGGGGGCATTGAGCTCACTAGTACAACTCTTCATGTACATAGTTAATGTAGGAGGGGTCATGTAGATAATAGGATCAGGTCTTCCTGTTTGTAGTCAGTGGGGCGAGTACACCCTGTGTGCTCGGGTGGCCTCTGGCCCAGGCAAGCTAGATACCCCAGAAATCACAATATATGCCCACAAAATGTGAATCTTATACCACATAATCTATATATCGCACATTAGTGGTGATCAGAAATTTGAAGGACCCCACACAATGGTATAAAAATATACAAATATTTTATTAATTGACAATGACGATACAACAAGAATTACATAAAATAATGAAAGGTACAAAAGCACAAAACCAAGGAGGGACATATAACCATGGTGGGATGAACCAACCACAGCAGAAACCAGTAGTTTACTAAATTGTAAATTTCCCTAGTGGAAAAGCCCTACTAATATGTAATGGGTAACTAACCGCTAGTAACTTGACACTGTGACCGATTGGTTGTAACTACCAATATAATAGTGCTGTCATTACTGCGGTCATAATGGCATCGTGCTGCTGTAAACAATCTGCACTACCATATCCCCAAAATAGCAAGGTATATAGAGGGCAACCAGGAAGAAGCAGTGCGAAACACGCGTCGGGCAGAGGGACGTCCAGGTGGATCCCAGCAGAACTAGCGGTAGGTTCATTTTGACCACCTTTTAGTTTTCTACTCCCAGTGTTTGTGGTTGCCCTCTATATACCTTGCTATTTGGGGATATGGTAGTGCAGATTGTTTACAGCAGCACGATGCCATTATGACCGCAGTAATGACAACAACGAGTCTTGTAATATGACTTGGGATAAAAGCCAAATCAGTATCTCCATTTGCAATCAATTTTTTTTCAAGAGGCAATTTGCATATTAAATTAGCTTAGAATTTAAAAAAGTATTCAGAAAGTATATTGTCACTTAATATTAAAGGACTTGAATGCCTTATGCATGTTTTATTCTGAACATATATTATATCTATAGTAGCCTCATATGTTGTGATAAAATGTAAGTACATAGATTATATGCAAATGAAAATTGCAATATCAATTGTAATATAAAATTTACTTGCACAATTGTTCCACTGCTGCAGCTTTATGCTTCTTTTTGTACATTTAGAAGTGACCTTACCATGTAAGCAGAACTGTGTTTGATTGAATGACTTATTTGACAATGACTGACCCGTATCGATTACAACACAGTAAAAATAAACTGGAAAACTAAGATTTATTACAGAAGATATTGACCTTGCCATGCAACTGACATATAGCCTATATTTTCAATAACCACCTATATTTTAACACATATATTTGTTTTACAGTTTCCCGATCCTTATTATATTCTTTTTTATGCAACAATAACCAAACAGAATAACCCGACAACATATTATAGCGATGGAGATGTCAGAATGTGACTCATCACTGAAGGCAAGTTCTCCACTAATATAATTAGCTAATAATTGGAATAATTTTCACCATTATTTCAGAAAAACAAAACAAAGAAAATTGTCAGAGACAGACCATGCAATTATAATGATCAAAATTACATAATCATTTGGGGTTTGGATTCAACAAGTTCAAATATGTTATTTGACCTATAAAGATTTTTCACACAAAGCTGCATTTAGACTTGTCCTCCCTGGACATTTCACGCAAGAAATTTACAATATACAGAAGGCATGATTTTTATTTTTTTTTTTTCGCAAAACCAGGATCAGATTCCAAATAGGAAAACTTAAATCTATTTAAGATACTTCCTCCTATTATTCAGCCTTCTTTATATGATGTACTAATTATTTTTTCAAATTGGAAAAGTGTGAATTACCATAGTAATATTTATCAAAGATTACACAAATGATCAACCTAAATAACGTATAATCTACTGTCAATTATTTGTATCTTCTATTCCATAGCTATCAGCAAGATGAAAGCATTAATATGCTACATAACATCAGAGACAGGAGAGCATAGTTTGGTCATATAAGACTCCAGCAGAGATCTATAGTACAGAGGTGCATGAGAATGAGACCTTAGGCTGTATTCACATGTAATGGTATTGGTGAAGAATACACAATAAAACTGCAATAAATCCTAATAGATGCGGCCTCATGCTGTGATTTTGCTTTGATGAGCAGACACATTTTTTATATAGCCTGAATTATTGGTGCTAATTGGTAGCGGTAGCGATAGCATGGTCAATGAATCAAGGGCGGGCAACGTAAGGTCCGCATAGGTACTGCAGCTGCAAGAGAAGACAACTCCAATTGAAAACAGTCAAGGTTAGATCCATGGTAAAAAAAAAGCTAAGGCAAAGCCAAGTATCATGCCAATCGCTCTCAGTAAGGCTAGTTTCACACTAGCATTTCACTGACCTGCGTCGGTCTGCGCACGGCCACTGCTAAGCTCCACCCCCGGCTGCGCCTCCTCCAGGCTGCTCCGCCTATGGGCGCTGCATGCAACCTGTGTACCCTATCTTTAGCATTGGGTACGCAGGCCGTGCACAGGTATGCGTTAGTCGGCGCAAGCGCACCAAAATGCAAAACGGTGCATTTGGCGCAGGTCGGCGCACCGTCAAAAAAAAGGACGCATGCGCCGGCAAACGCATACCTGCGCATGGCCTGCATAACCAATGCTAAATATAAGGTACGCAGGTCGCATGCAGAGTCATGCGCCCATAGGTGGAGCTTAGCGGCGGCCGTGCGCAGACTGATGCAGGTCAGTGAAACGCTACTGTGAAACTAGCCTAAGCAATCTCGAGGTGAAGATAGGATGTCAGATGGAAATAGCAAAAAACAGACCTTAGACAGACAATAATCAGCCAATGTCCACAGGAAGAATCCAGATTAAATAAACTGTTTTCATTGACTCATCGGCATGTTCTGGAGATCAGTGAAGCAACTAAAGAACCTGGAACACAATCTGGGATTGTGGAGAGTGAAAGAGAATGCTACACTGAAAAGAAACTTTACTTCAGCAGGAGCCAAGGAACTGCATGGAAGTGGTAACAAGTCTGTAACACATAAAGCACCACTCCAGCGGTTTTTATTTCAGTCTTTGAGTGGTGCTTTTAATCTAAGTACCACATCCCTGATATTATACTCATACACATGGGATACTTCTAACACATATTCAAAGCATAATTACAGTCTAAAATTAGCCTAAAAGTCATATGTTAGAAGGTAATGATATACTGAATGGAAAATGGTTACATGGTTACACTGTTACATTTTAACATGTCAAGTTTGGAACAGGAAACAATATAGTTACAATTTAATTATATATGTTACAATTTTATTATACTGATTGAACACTATGGCAAATATAAAAGAAAACTGGCTGTCACTTCCTAACAAAAAAAAAGGTGCTTACTATGAGTAGCCATCTCCATATATAACTAACAAATAAAGTAGCACTCTGTAGCTGTAAAGCATGAAAACATGAAATATATGAAATTTGAATTGCATTACTGCTCTAGAAAATAGGAAAGTTGAGAATACATAGGGCATAAATTGGCCAATTCATGTGTGCACAGCACCGTGATAAGGCAATTCCCGTTGCTGGGACCTATCTCTCCCTTTGATATTTGTATACATAGGCTCTCTGACTGAGCACTCCACCCATCAGCCTGTGGCAGTTTTAATCACTGCAGGATCCAAACTTCCCATATAATTGCAGGCTATCAGCCCATGAGAGGAATTACATTAGGATAGGTCCCAGCAGAGAGAATCACCTTATCGCGGCTGCTGGGTATACATGAATTGGCCAATTTATGCGCTAAGTATTCTCAATTTTTCCTACTTTCTAGAGCAGTATTGCAATTCAAATTTCATATATTTCATGTTAGCATGCTATAGCACTACAGAGTGCTACTTTATTTGTTAATTTGGACAGTATTGTAGACATGCATAGTGCTGACTAGGTTGTCTTTGTATCTCTCATGATATCCCATTGAGTTAAAAGAAGAGAAATAGCCCATGCATAGTTGACTTTTTACTAAGAATGATTAGTAAGGGGTCAATGGTTTGGACCACTACCTAAAACATATAAACCCGTTAATGCAATATCACATACATGTATGTGATTGGAGGTGTGATTATATTTGGAGAGAGCTCAGGAGCTGACCTCTCACCAAACGCAGCAGATACCAGCTACCAGCGCCATTTTGCTATTTTGGACACCAGCATCACATCACAGTCCCGCTTGTGATGTGAGACTGGGGTGTTCTGCAGCTGCAGGTTTCTGATAGTCCTGTGGATATAGAGTAAGTGCCAGGTAGGGAGCCAGTGGCTCTCTGCTTCACAATAGTTTTCAACTGTAGGTGCACTCCCCATGAGACTTATTGTTTCGCCTCTGGTTGCAGACCTTTATTTTGGGGAGGTCTATTAACAGACTCTATCTTGATGGAATGCAACATTAAGAAGATTTACATTATATCGTAGGTCTATATACCAAACTGTAACTTTTTACAACTAAAATAGTATTGTTGATATATTACTTTTTTTTAATAGAGACAGTTTGATCAAACTTTCCAATTTGAGAATTCAATACTATTGATAAATCGTACTTTAAGAAACCGTGACCTTGATACATTAATAATGCCGTACTTCTCTACTAAATTGCTGGTTTGTTGATCCCCCTGTGTACTGGAAGATGTATATTTATTCTATAATTAGGTGTAAATGAATATTTATAAGTGTGCTGTCTGTTGGTTCTAATTGCCAGTTGGATATTGTTGACTTATTTTACTGTGTCCTTATAGTCAGTAATTCATTCTGTGTAATATGTTTTCCTATTTTTCTTGTCCTATAATTAATTACTGACACCACTTTTTGAATGTCTAATTAAGATAAGCGGTACAGGTATACCTTTTTGCCCTTTAAACAGCATCTTTCTTGCATGAATTTTAATTGATAATTTTATTCCACAAAAGAAATGTTTAATTCATCAAATTATATTTTCATGCAGAAAATTAACTTTCCAGGTAAGCATGAACACACAGAAATGAAATCCTATATCCAGCACTTTTATAACTCGTCTGCTTTTGTGAGACCATGGAATATAACTTCACCTTGACTTTCTTGTGTCACTTACAAGACATGGATTCAGAATTCTGTAGAAATACAACATCTAATTATTCCTGTACTCTATGAAACTTGCTTCATTTGATGATGTCCAAGGGCTGCAAAGTAGATATTAAAAAAGTTCTATATCTAGGATTAAAAAGGCTGAAATAACTGGGCCTCGGATAAGTATGCTTGACATATGACTGACACTGTGGCCAAGCATACTCTTTAAATGGCAACTATCATATTTATGATATTGTCATAATCAAAAAAAGAGTATAGTGCCGAGCTGATTAAGAATATTAAGCAATTGTACTGTGATTGATTTGCAATTAGCACAGGCAATTCAGCATACCTGAATTTTAGCATACCATATTAATTCAAAACATGTACAATTAAAATGACATTATTGCAATTGTTTTTAATTATTTTTTAGTAATTTTATAGGAAAAAAAATCTGACTTTTATTTTCCCTCTAGAATCCAGAATCCAGGGACATAGAAATACATTGCTATGTACTGATGTATTTCTATATACAGGACAATCTACATGTGGATTCACTGCCTGCAGTGCAGCACAAGAATACCAAATTCTCCCATGCAGACCAATGTAGACCTTGATTCTTTGCTTTAGCTACTGCCTGCAAAGATAGGGGTTGTGAGTTTGATTCCCAGGGAGACAAGATCACAAGAAAGGAGAGAATTGTTTATTTAATGTATATGTGAGCCAAGATGCCAGCCCTCCCCTGAGGAGGAGCACCAGATCGATGGAGACAGTTGAGCGGTATGAATTCAGTGATGTCATAGGGACATCATAGTGGTATCATAGGGATTTTCACAGCAATCAAGTTTCCTCTTTCATGTTTTAATATGTTCTAAAACATCTATAATTGGAATCTTATTCACAGCTATTAGTCCTAGTGTCTCTGTGAATGCAGCCTTAATCATTTTAGTTTTTATTGACCCTCACACTTATTCAAACTGGCTACACAGGTTCAATATGGCGGGCAATAAATGAGCCATCTTTCTGGTAACATTCATTCAAAGAAAGAGTATTCATAGATGAAAAATCTTTTGCATAATTAAAGAGGTTTTCCGGGACTATTTTTATCTTTTACTATCGGCCTAAGAACTAACAGGCAGGAAGCTACTATCTGCCTGTTTTACATGCCAGCTCAAATCGGTTGCAGACTGCTCCTGCTGGCGATTCTATGGCTTCCATTGTCAAGTCACACCGACAGGCTAGCAGCTTCTCTTCCTTCCTGCTCTGTTGATATGGTGTGACTGATAATGTTATGCTGACTGATAGCAGCCTCCAGATTGCCTAACTGTGGGAAGTCAACTGACAATCAGCATGATGTCAGTAGTGACACCCTGTCGACAGAGAAGCCTGGAAGAAGAAGAGCTGCTCTATAGATGTTAAGCAGCAGAAACGTCACCAGGAGCGATCCCTGACCACTCTGAAGTGGCAGCGGGTAGAACAGGCTGGTAGTTAGCAACTGCCTGCCTATTACTTCTTAGGCTCATAGTAATAAAAATAAAATAGTCTTAGAAAAATCCTTATACATTTTTTTGTCAGACTATGGAAAGAAAAATTCAAATTTAACCAAATTTGTTTCAGACAATAACTGAATGTTATTGGTCAGAAAACAATATTGTTGTTCAATGTTATTTCCACTATTCATTATACTTAAATAGAATTTGTCAGCGGGATTTCACACAGCAATCAATTTACATGTGCATTTAGCCCTTTCAAAGACATGTCCAGCAATACCTTTACATGACCAGCCCATTCCTCTGTTACTGAGAAACCAGCTGAAGGACTATGGTACATCTCTATCCTCTATCACTCCAGCTCTATTGCATCTTCGTTCTTGACTGATAGCCTGTATGCTGTGTGATTTTAGGCAAATGAGCAGTCAGTCATGCAAAAAGAGGCAGTGGTGGAGGGAAATAGAGCTGTAGTGACAAAGGCTTCAAATCTACAACCTCATTTGCATATCAATTCTGAATCTCTAGCTTCCCTGCATGTTTTTTTCCCCCTCCCACAGCAGGGATGCTGACTCACTCACCACCGCGGCCTCTGTCCCTCACTTCCTTCTTCTCCTACTCTGGCTGCTGCCCTGATTCTGCGAATGGCCTGCTGCCCCCTGGGTACTGTTCTTAGAGCATGAATGCGTGCGCTCCATCTTTCTTAAAGGTGCCACTCATGCTGTCCAAAAATTTCTCCAGTCAATGGCTGGGAGCCAATTATTATTTAAGACACCTACACCTGAATGGAGGTTCCTGAGCAATGTGTAAAGTTAGTCCCTTGCACGCTTGCTTATTGGCAGGTCCCCAGTATCCATCAGTGAGTCTACCTGTCCAGTACGTGTCTGCCCATACTTGCTTTGTCTTCCTATATTCCAGCCACACCAGTCCACACCTGCCAGTGCTTGTCTGTATACCCTCCATACCAGCCTGCATCTGCCAGTGCCTATCTATATACCAGCCAGACCAGCCCACCCAGCCAGTGCTTATCTGTATACCAACCTTACCCGTATTCAACTGTGGTTCCTGTGTTCCTACTGTGCCTTCCTGTATCAGCTGTACTCTCCTCCCGGTCCGTTCCAGCTTCCTGTCCCTCAGGGGTCAGCTGCCATGCATCCGAGGTCTGTCATGGTATAACACCTGGTGTCCATAGGGAGCCAAGCCTAACCCCACCATCAGGGGCTCTAGTGAAGAGTCAGGTGCATCCCTCCAGGCTCTCCTTGTACTCTGGCACAGTGGTTCCACCACTCCCATTACAAATTCAAACTCTGATTTTACAGTAATGAAGGAACGGACTGGTTATGCAAAAGACTTATCTTTGAAAGAGCTATATATGCATACAAATAGTCTTTGGGGTGAAATTTTGCTGACAGAATCCCTTCAAAATGTTAGCCAGTAAATAGAAAAATATTCAGAATTGCCTGTTGAAGAGACCTGAGTTGTCTCAAAAGCTTGCAATTTGTTATCATCTTTTCAGTTAACCATTAAAAGGTATCAACCACTGAGGACTCTCAATTCAGTCAAATATGGAAATCTTCATACAGATATTGTAATGATTCTCCTTTAATAATTAAGCAGGGAATCAAGATTAGCTTTTAAATTAGACTGTAATATGTGTTTCAGGACTTCATTTACCAGTATTTTTCATTCATTTTCACTTTTTATTATTAACTGCACGCGGACCACCCAATTACTTAAAACATCAGGCTGGTCTGCATATAATTTTGACATTTTAAAATATTGCAGAGTCGGCAGCTGCTTGGAGATAATGCAGCCACAAGAGTGAGAAGGCAGAGATGGTTTATCAAATATACATGTATAAAAATGACAAAATTTAGTACATAAAATTTTAGTCATATGAAAAAAAGGAAAAAGTCCCAGTCTTCAACTGGCTAAACAAATTATTTGGTACATCTTGTGATACATGCGAATTTTCCAATAGTGTCAAGGAAAGATCGCAGCAAAATATTTCTGCCATTTATCTTGGCACAGAAAAGTATCAGGTTGCTATGGAAGGATTAATCTCAGTACTGCCACTGTATTACACAATCATTATGGTCTGTATTGACGAATATGGCACACACAACCATTCCGTCATATCATTCAGAGATTAAATGGTCATGTTTCCTTCTCACCCAGCGCAGGAGTGCCATTACATAGAGCTGTTACTGTAACCTGTCTTTCAGTCAGTGATATTATAATAAGAGACATTGGAGCTTGCTGTGGCAAGTCAAGTCCTAATTATTACACTAACAACACTCTAGAGATCAGCAAATTAGTGGGGAAGAATGGAAATAATAAGACTAAAAAAAGGTTACCTTTCACAAGCCAAGAGTCTGGATTTAGAATTTCTAACAATACCATGTTTCACTGTCAATTGTTGAATTATTCCCAATTATGTATTTTTTACAGTTTACCGACTATCCGTATAACATTTACATATGAGTGACAGTAAAACACAGGAACACTCATAATTATAGTTTTGCCAGTATTCTGTAGATAATATAATGCAGTGCCTCGCCTAACAAATGATCGGATAAGAATTCTTTCAGCTGTGTAGCTTGTCTACACTCCCTTTGGACTGCCAATGCAGCTCTTACAGTACATCTCATAATACTCTGCAGTACTGAATTAATTTTAAGTTGACAAGATTGACATTGCTTTTATACATGTCCTGACAGCGGTATGTAGTTTACAACTTCCATGGTGTGCTGCAGTCAATGTCACCAATAGAATGATGACATCTAATGGCCCCAACACATCCCTGTCATGTCACAAGCTTGAAGATGAATAAATAAGTGAGAGTTGAAGGGCTGTCAGAAACAGAAGGGTGGGGAGATCAATATTAGGATAAATAAGGAGAAGGAAAAATTACCTGTGAGTTTTATTATAGCTAGAGATGAACAAATCCATCTGCAGAGAATCAACTTCAAGATGAAATTCTTGAAATTCGAAAGTCCCTGCCAATTTGAACTATTTGTGATTCAATTTGTGTGGATGACAGACAGTACTTCCAGATAAGATCATAGCATGTCAGATATGAAAATACTGGTACTAAGAAGCAGATTCACATCTCAGAGACAGAGAAGAATTTGCGAATACAAATTGATGGTGACCTTTGACACCTTAATGCTGGAATGAACCTGTCACATGGTTTTATGGCCTATTACATCAATTAAGGAATTTACTCCAAATACCCTGTGAAAACATCACAAAACATTACCAGACCCCAATCAGAGGGTAATAAAACTTTCTCTCCTTATCTATGAACTGTTCCAATATTTATGCTCATCCCTCTGCCATAATGACTATTCTGTTTCACGTCACTTGTCTTACCTATTGCATTTTTTCTGTGTTTTTGTGTATAAATATGTGATTCTTCAGATTTTGTATTAGTTCAGCCTGATGAAGAGACCTGAGTAGTCTCGAAAGCTTGCAATTTGTTACCATCTTTTCAGTTAGCCATTAAAAGGTATCAACCACTGAGGACTCTCAAGTCTAAATATTTTTCAGACAGTACTTCCATAACTGAGTACGGTGTGAATGCTGCTAGCATGTGTACGGGCATTGCCTGTTACCAGACGCACGTGCACAGTGGCCAGGTGCCTTCTCCTGCCTGTGCTCTTTCTGCTGACATAAGTCACTACACTAATATACCCGGAAGTGTAGCAAGTGTTTTCCATCTCGAAAGGTAGACCAAATTGGCAAATTACCAGGATAACTTGTGTTATCTGCTCTGTGACGATTTTTACCAAGCGTACATCGACTGGCCAGCAGACTTTCTGCGATTCCCACAGAGTAAACGCTCCTCTGACTATGCCAACATTTGGTCTATAACAAGTAGCTGAGGCAGCAGCAGCAACAACTACAGTATCTTTGACATGATGGAACAGATGTTTTATCTATTATTGAGACTACCTGACCTCCTTCAGCAAACAGAGAAGCTCCATATGAACAGTCATGATCAGTCATAGCAAGGTTAAGTCCTTTCTCAGGCAGATACCCTGAGCCACATTCCATTGACTTCTGGGTCAAGAGATTGGAGTAGTGGCAAGAACTGACCACTTTACTATTTGTGTATTGACAAACCCAGCCTTAATTTTAATGCAGTATGCAGTGCAGTCAGTGGCTTTGTTACATCCAAGCATACTAGGCTATTCACCGCAAGTGAGGAAAGCCTTACATTTGTCAAACTGAATCAAGCATGGATCAGTATTGACCTTCATTCATCTATGGCTAATGCCAATGATTAAATCGGCCATACCATCTGCCTTTCTGCCATTATCTGCCTTCTACTTCACATTTCTGCTGCTGCCAGTTCCAATGGCACATGCTCAGCTGTGCATCTACTTCTTGTTCTTCATGTCATTTATACTATAAATACTTCTGCTGCCAATGCTGACATTTCTGGACCAGATATTTCCTTGCCTACCATTTTCTTATTCTCTACTATTTCCTGCTGTTTACCCACTGTGTTTTATAATGAAATGACTGTACTGCTTGTACCTAGCCTATTGTTGCTGACCCTACACTGCCAGACATCTCCTTATCTGCCCTGTCCTGATTCTTTACTATGTAACTTTAGCATCTGCAACTGAGACTGCACTGCCATGCTGACAAGAACATGTTTCCTGGCTTCACACTTGTTTTATACTGATGCACTCCACTACTGATGCAAAACATACCCTCTTGAGAGTGCACAAACATCAAGCAGCTAACAATACAGGGCTATTTTTTAAAGGCTTGTTGATCACAAGTCATTGTTTCTTCAGTTTGAAAACTTTTAGCCTGTTCCTACTTCCTAAAAAAGGTATAATTTTTGGAAGTTTTGATAAAAAGTCTTTGTATCTAATTTACAAATTGAGAAACCATTCCATCTTCATTTTCCAAGTGCAGTGTACACCTATTTTTGCTCCCTAATTAAAGGGATAATTTTTGCATGCCTTGTGAAAAAGCTTCAACTTCTTCATTTAGCAAAGAAAAAAGATTTAGAAATGTATCACAAGTGAAAGTGTAGGCCCCTTAAAAAACTGTGAGGAAAGAATGGTTTTAGATGACGAGGAAAAAGCTAATATATTAAATACCTTCTTCTCCATGGAATTCACGGTGGAAAATAAAATGCTAGGTGAAATGCCAAGAGACAAAGAAAACCCTATATTAAAGGTCACCAATCTAACCCAAGAAGAAGTACGAAACCAGCTAAATAAGATTAAAATAGATAAATCTCCTGGTCCGGATGGCATACACCCATGAGTAGAGTACAAAGAGAGCTAAGTTATGTAATAGACAAAACATTATTTCTTATATTTAGGGACTCTATAGTGACAGGGTCTGTTCCACAGGACTGGCACATAGCAAATGTGGTACCAATATTCAAAAAGGACTCTAAAAGTGAATCTCGAAATTATAGGCCAGTAATTCTAACCTCTATTGTTAGTAAAATATTTGAAGGGTTTCTGAGGGATGTTATTCTGAATTATCTCAATGAGAATAACGGTTTAACTCTATATCAGCATGGGTTTATGAGGAATTGCTCCTGTCAAACCAGTCTAATCAGTTTTTATGAAGAGATAAGCTATAGACTGGACCAAGGTGAGTCATTGGACGTGGTATATCTTGATTTATACAAAGCGTTTGATTCCGTGCCATACAGAGATTGGTACACAAAATGAGAATGCTGGGTTTGGGGGAAAATGTGTGTAAATGGGTAAGTAACTGGCTTAGTGATAGAAAGCAGAGGGTGGTTATAAATGGTATATTCTCTAACTGGGTCACTGTGACCAGTGGGGTACCTCAGGGGTTGGTGTTGGGACCTATTCTCTTCAACATATTTATTAACAATCTGGTAGAAGGTTTACACAGTAAAATATTGATATTTGCAGATGATACAAAACTATGTAAAGCAGTCAATACAAGAGAAGAGAGTATTCTGCTACAGATGGATCTGGATAAGTTGGAGACTTGGGCCGAAAGGTGGTAGATGGGGTTTAACAATGATAAATGTAAGGTTATGCACATGTAAAAAAGGAATCAATATCACCATTACACACTGAACAGGAAACCACTGGGTAAATCTGACATGGAGAAGGACTTGGGGATCCAAACAGGATCATGGGGTGCATTAAAAGAGGTCTGGATGCACATGATGAGAGCATTATACTGCCTCTGTACAAATCCCTGGTTAGACCACACATGGAGTACTGTGTACAGTTTTGGGCACTGGTGCTCAGGAAGGATGTAATGGAACTAGAGCGAGTACCAAAGGAGGGCAACAAAGTGAATAAAGGGGATGGGGGAACTGCAATGTCCAGAGAGATTAGCAAAATTAGGATTATTTAGTCTAGAAAAAAGAAGACTGAGGAGCGATCTAATAACCATGTATAAGTATATAAGGGGACAATACAAATATCTCTCCGAGGATCTGTTTATACCAAGGAAGGTGACGGTCACAAGGGGGCATTCTTTGCGTCTGGAGAAGGTTTTTCCACCAACATAGAAGATGATTCTTTACTATTAGGGCAGCGAGAATCTCGAATTCCTTGCCTGAGGAGGTGTGATGGCGAACTCAGTAGAGGGGTTCAAGAGAGGCTTTGATGTCTTACTGGAGCGTAACAATATTGTATGTTACAGTTATTAGGTTCTTTAGAAGGATGTAGATATGGGGATTTATTTTGACGGAATATAGACCGAACTGGATGGACAAATGTCTTTTTTCGGCCTTGCTAACTATGCTATGTTACTATGTTACCATGTCTTGGCATGCTTCCCACTGGTCTTTCACACTGCTTCTGGTGCAAGAATTTAAGCAGTTCTTCTTTGTTTGATGGCTTGTGACTATCTATCATCCTTTTAATCACATTCCAGAGGTTTTCAATGGAGTTCATGTCTGGAGAATGGGCTGCCCATGACAGGATTTTGATGTGGTGGTCTCTTAAATTTTGCCAAAGCTGTAAATCTCAAGTTTGGGTCCTCTAGAGAGAGAGTAGAGAGATGGCGATGCAAGAACAGCTCTCTTCTTTCATTTATATGGTACATAGCATACATTTGGACCATATCTTGTTTATATTCTATAAACATAGAGATGGGGCAACCCTTATCAACCAACTACAAGTAATGAAGCACTGTGGTCTCATATTTAAAGGGCTTGTTCTCTTTAAGAAAGTTTCTAACATAGACGTAAAAGAAAAACGTTTGTTAACTGTCTTTTACTTTTTACTTAGTGTTTTCTGTTATTAGTTGGAGCCAGAATATCATGTTGACAACTTTGCGCCAATCACTGAGCTCATCAGCTATATGATATAGCTGGAATAAATAGCCGATCTCAGTAATTGCTGCAGCCTTGTTAATATGACGGCCCCACTGCAGTCAAACAAAAGGGATTGTCAGTGGCATAGATGAAGCACTTAAACCTGTGAAATGTAAGAAAAGTTCAGCTTGTTTTATTGCACTTAACTGAGCCTGCGCTCAGAGGTTTGCTGATGAGGAAGACCCTTTTAAAGTAGAAAGTGCTCTTTTATAACATAATAAACAATAAAATAATTAGCTCATCCTATATATATATCCTGGGACTGGTGTTTATATCAAGCCCACTTCCATTAACACCATTTAACATATTCTATATGATAAGATTCTTATTCTCTTTGATTATAATTTGTGCTTTGTTTTTTTTTCTTTTTTTTAGGCCAGCCGTCAAATGACAGAGATATTCTTGCATTTCAAAATATTGAACAAGAATTATTTTCATGTTCTTTCAAAAACTAATTATTTATACAGATGAATGAATATGCTTAGGAAGTGATTAAATCAAAGAAACATTAGTACATTTGTGCTGATGATAATTCCCAAAATGCTTACATAAGCAAATGGAGCTTTAATTTTGAAAGGCTAAAAATCAGACAGTCTTCCCACCTGCAACAAAAGGCATCAAAGTTTATTTGAAAAAAAAAAAAGCAAAGTAAAGTATAAAAGTTTTATTTTTTAATGGAAAAGAACCAAAAGAAAACAAATAAATTAACACATAGGTAAAGTGGTAAAGACACTTTGGGCAGTAAAGTTGTGAATTATTTTATTTTAACCCAGGTGCATCTTATCTTATTCTGCCATTATCTTCTGTTGATGCAGGTCTTGTTTAATACAAGAAGAGTTGTGTTTTTCAATGGCACCATCTTATAGGACATACAATGTACTACAGTGCTAATGGCTTTAAAAAAAAGCTACTAAAAGTGATGCTGGAATAATTCATGAATTGTCATGTAAATGGTCCTAGAGGCAACAATAGATTTAATTGCATAGCAGTCATGGTTAAAATAGACCCATTCTGTAAGACCTTGTAAATATGGCTTTAATTATACAGTCACTTTCATCACTTCTCTGTACAGTGCCGCAGAATATATTCATGCTAGAAGGCGACAATGAAAGTGAAAACAATAAAGTAAAATATTGATTTAAAATAAAATTGCTTTATTTTTCCAAGATTTCAAAAGAAAGGTCATTGAAAGACTACACATATAAGGCAACCTATGTATGACTTTGACTTTAGAACAGATTACAATATGTATAAATCCTTTTTATAGTGTAATTAAAGGTTATTAAAATATTGTGTAGCTGCTGTATGAAGAAAAGTTCTCAAAATTATAATTATGTGTTTCAATGCCTCAAAATTCCCTTAAATGAAAACATTTATCTTTAACTTTTAGAGACTTCAAACTCTTCTTGACCAAGTAATGGTTGAACGATTGTGGTTAGTGACAGTGTATTAACGTAGATAGGAGCAATTGGTAAATGACAAAAGAGAGATCTATGCTGGTGCAGGGTTTATCTGAGAAAAGGTCACAATATAGCAATCACAGCACGATCGCTTGAACGAAACTGACCTAGGGTAGAATCCGTTGTTCTAGAATTCTGCTATCTTCATTAGCTAAAATATAAATACTGACTGTATTGGTTATTACAGAATTCAGCAGGTAATCATACTTTTCACACAATGGGACTGAGGTACTACTATTGCCATTATTGTTGGCTTGCATTGACTCACGCTTCTGGCATGCATTTGGTTTATCACAGTTGTCCACTTTCTGGATTTTGATTATGAATCATTACGATTGGATATTAGATCATTTCAAAGACCAGAATTTCCACCAACAAGCTGTCGTAAAGTCCGGTAGCGACTGGATGTAAGCACATGCTAGAACTGCACTGCTCAGCTCCATTCAATGTGTAATAGCCTCTGCAAAGTATTTCAGATCAGTTCCTACATGTTCAATGTTCATTCAATATGTTTACATCAAGTTGCTGCCTGACCTAATAACAGCTGATTGGTGGGAGTGATGGGCATTGTATCCTCACCAATCTCATATTGATGACCTTTCTTAAAGTTATAATTGTTTTATACACTTTTTGCTCCAAATCTAACAAGATGGGTTGTCACTCCACAGCCAAGATCCTGTGCATGACCCCATAGACTAACATTGGTCTGAGTGTGATTTGATGTTTTGTCGAATAGCATTCGGACATGGCTTAAAGTAAGAGATTGTATCTGAAAAATTCACCAAATCACACCATTTTGGTCTACAGTTAGTGCAAAGTTAGACTGGAAAGTCTAAAGGTATGCCAAAAGCATCATATTGTATGTGCCACTGTAATAAATGTGGCACATGTAGGCTGGGTTCACACAAGCGTATTTTCTCTCATCTGAGATAATCAGATCGATTGTGCATTTCATATTCTGCTTAAACTCTAATTAGAGTGTGAGGATAGTGTTCTCAGATTCTATAGGATGAGGAGAAGATGGAGAAAAAAATGTATCCAACATCTGCATTCTGTTAGTCTGTGGAAATTGGACTGTACTTAGATGTCATTCGAATGCGGTCCAATGTTTTTCATAGACTCATTGACTTGCATGACCAAGTGTGATCTGAATATTGGATCAAACTTGGGGGCATGCTGCAAATTTTTCTCAGGCAGACTTTGTCCAAGGATAAAATTGGACATGTGCATGGCCCCATGGTACTTGGACTTAAAATACGGTAATGTACACGAGCCCTTAGTCTGGACACAAAGGAGCAGTTTTACTATACCCGTTTCATTTATAGACTTATTAAACTTAGATGAGATGTATTAAATTCATGAAATGTATCACTGTGACTTAAAAAATTAAGTACATTGATGAACACTTTGGTGTAACTTTATATCACCTATTACTTGACTTACCTTGCCCAGAATTTTGCATCAAAGATTTGATACAATTTAGGCCATTCCCATTTGCACAAAGAATTAGCATAGATAATTATTATTTGCTCATTCAAAATTTTATCCCTGTGTGGCTCATTCAAAATGTTTTACCATAACCAGGTTCCTCGCATCATGTTCTCATATGCTTTATGCATTTAATAGCTCTCTGTGTCAGTACTGTTACATATTTAGATTGTTAACTGGTTGATGCAGCCACAGGAACACCCGATTCTTACACTATGGCTGGTCCAAACAATAAAAGCAATTGTTACCATCCACCTTTCGTGTCTCCCCTTTTCCTCATAGATTGTAAGCTTGCGAGCAGGGCCCTCATTCCTCTTGGTATCTACTTTGATCTGTGTTTATTGTTATGCTGTAATGTCTATTTTCTGTACAAGTCCCCTCTATAATGTAAAGTGCTGTGGAATATGTTGGCGCTATAGAAATAAAATTATTATTATTATTATTATTATTATTATTTGACACTACTTCTGTGTATGTCCTGTAATTAGTTTTGCTGGTATCATACATTTTTAACACCCAGTATTTTTTGGATGTGGAAATTGAGGACTATGGTAAAAGTGATCTAGATAAGTTACATTGCACAGAGCAATAAAGCACATATCATTATCCATGATACGGAGCCCTGTGCTCCACAATCTTCATTTGTGATTAGGGAATCCTGCAGTGGCAGAAGGAAAGGAAGATATATTTCTTTAATTAAAGAATGTGAAATAGAGAAGTTCTAAATGCATTCACCACTAAATGCGTGTTCTGGTTTAAATGTGTTACTTTAAGTTTGAAAAAGAAATTATTTCTTATTTTTAAACTTCCAAATATGAGGACAAAGATAAAAAGTGTGAAAAGTTATGCTTCAAAAATCTGCAATTAAAAAAAGGTTAATGAAAGGTAAGAAATAAATGAAGCTAAAAACTGAAGAATTCCAAGGGACATTCACAAGTCTTTTTAATTCATTAAACAAAAAAGCTCTGCAACATTTACAATAAATTAGGGATCTGACGGATGCCTTAAAGTAGAACCATCACCCATGGACTATAATGGTATCAATCAAACTAGAAATTAATGTACCAAGATACAAATTTGGCAACTTGCAACAAACTGAACAAGTAAATTTGATTTGCATCGAAGTTATTAACTTTGGATTGAACGTTAAATTTTCCTTATTATGCTCTATAGTCTCTCCAGACCCAAGAGCATTATAAACATAGAATGAAAAAAAAATACTCATCTCGCCGCCCACATTTACAGTGGCCCCTGCAGCCTGCTGTTCAGTCCGCTGCACCTCCACTTTTTTTACTTCCTCTTTGTCCTGCTTCACTCTATGTCAGGGCTTCCTAAGCCTACCAGGTCTCTGACAGCACTGGGTGCCATGCGAGTCCCCAAGGTGCTGACAATTCTTAGGTCATTATGTTGTGATAACACAATGTGTGCTGCGACAGATAGGCAAACAGTGATGTCAGCGGCCTTTTCGGCATCAGAAGCCCCATCACAGAGTAAAGCAGGCTGATAGGGACAGACTACAAAGACTGGACAGTGGGCTGGAGGGGCTGTGATAGAAATATTTTTTTTTAGCCTTTTGCCAGCCTTCTACAGTTTGGCAAAATAGCAGCCACAGCTGACTGACATTTTTCTGATTTTGCGCCAAGTGAGTTTCAAAAAGAGCATGTTCTGAAGAATATACATTTTGTAACATTTAAGAAAAATTCAATTTTAAGCAAATAAATTTGCTCATCACTACATCTAATAGAACTTTTTCAACAGCTTTTAATGGAATATCCATAAAATAGATGCCAAGTTCTCAATATACAGTAGTCTAAGGCATTGGTAATCATCCAATTGGAGTGGCAATGAACCTGGTTGGATCTCTCTGGCCAGTTTCAGAGCAGCATTTGCAAGTTCTAAATGTGTGGTCCTTGCCTAGGAAGCTGGCTTCTTCAGATAGTCTGGTTACATATACATTTGTTTGTCTTTTTCTGGTTCTAACTTATGGGTGTGGTTTTGGTTATCCAGTTATTTTAACCTAAGGGCAGGCGCAGACTACCATAGCTTAATCAGTGTGTGAGCATAGTGTAATCCAATTCTCTCAGATGAGGAGAAGATAGAGAAAAAATGTCTCTATCTTCTCCATTCTATAAATATACGGTGCATCAGCACACTCCAACTAATGAACGAATGAATGCATGAATTCTGCAAACGTTAAAAACATAAGGTGCTTGGTTAGCATCTTTTGATTGAAGAGTGCAAAAGCCATCCAACCAAGTCAAGGCGTACCTTTCAATATGGATAGTACATAACCACTTAATGTTTTACCTGTCTATGTGCCAAACCAGTTTCATGGGAATGGGGAAATATCATGCATAACTCGCAATTTAAACATTATGTCGGAAAGATGCGTGGCTAAGGAATTTAAAGGGGTTTTCCCATTAACAAAGTTAAATGTAATCAAACTTTTCATCAATAGATCTTTGAATAAAAAAAAGTTTCACAACTGGATGTGTTTAAAAAAATGTCCCTGAGATGAGATAATCTTATAAATGTGCCCCTGCTGTGTACTGTGTAATGGCTGTGTCTTACTGTACAGGGACATGGTCTGATCATACCACAGCTCCCGGGCGGGGGAGAGCAAAAGAGTGTATACAGACAGGACAGCATAGGATCACAGCTGATTCTTCCTCTGGGGTAAAACATTGCTTTAAAACAAGCAATGAAATGAAAAGTTTTACCTCACAAAAAGAATCAGCTGTGATCCCATGCTGTAATGTCTGTATACTCTCTTTTTTTATTAAAAATGCATAAAAGCTATTCTACTGCTAAGTTGTACCCAATCAGGATGGTCCCTAAATATAGTAGCTAATCTCGCTATGTGCCATTCAGGTCTTCAAATAGATGGGGCAGAGCAAGACCAGTGCCTGACTGTTTAAAACTTCAGTGTGGAAGGCTGAGTACATAACGGTGCACAGCCAAGGGAGGGGACAGGAACATCCCCAAAACTACTGGTTCTGCTCTGCCCTAGTCTATTGTGAGGACTGGATGACACATAGTGAGTCACTAGAGTTACACCTATTTGATCACAAAAATGTCAACTGAGTGCCCTAAGTTTACCTGTTTTACTATTTACTTGCTGCACATGGAAACACAAGAAACAACGGAAAGAAACTGAAAGGAAGAAGATACAGATTAGACATTATAAAAAGTTTTTGACAGTGAGGATCATCAATGAGTGGAACAGGCTGCCACGAGAGGTGGTGAGTTCTCCTTCAATGGAAGTCTTCAAAGAGAAGTTGGACAGACATGTGTCTGAGATGGTTTTGTGAATTCTGCATTGAGCAGGGGGTTGGACACGATGATCCTGGAGGTCCTTTCCAACTCTAGTATTTTATGATTTTATGATTCTACTGCAGTGTGTCTATGTATTATGTTTATAGTATAGTTATATTTGTTTGTTAATGGTCACAATGTCCATGTGCACTTGTATATTACACTCATAATAATAGGTACTTTCCCTTGTTGTTTAGTTTTGCCATGAAGTGCAACTGTCGTTTCAGGAGAACCCAAACCAGAATGTCTGTGTATTGTCTCTAACTACTCCTTACTCCTCCCTCTCATCCCCCTCCATAGAATTTTATGAACACCAACTGCCATTTCTTATCTCAGTAATCAGAATGTCTTCACAGACACATTTTACTCTGAAATTGAGAATATTGGGAATGAAGCACCAGTCCAGGAGGAAATAGAAGCAGATTTCCTTGATAAGATACATTACAAAGTTTCTTATTTTTATATGTAGTGTTGATTTGTGGGAAGAAAGGAAAACAAATATTGCTGTTCGCTAAATTTAAACTTCCCCTAAGGCCTCATTCTGTATTTGGTCAGGATTTTACATCAGCATTTGTAAGCCAAAATCAGGAGTGGGTGATAAATACAGAAGTGGTGACGTGTTTCTATAATACATTTTCTCTGATTGTTCCAGTCCTAATTTTGTCTTACAAACACTGATGTAAAATACTGACAAAATACTGAACGTGTGAACGCGGCCTAAATGGCACATGCAGATACAAAAAAATAGCAGGAAAATTTAACCTTGACCACTATGATAATTTATTAAGAAATTAGCATTCTCAGAACTTAAGAACAACATAACAGATATGTGGAAGTTCACTTTAAAAAATACATGCAAAAAATACAGTAAGATGCTGTTATGCATGAAATATGTTCTCAAGTACTGTAGGTTCAGAATGGGGTATGTTGTTAAAATAAACTTAAAATGCCAAACACACACTGTACCCTTCTTACTATACTAAACATTAAACCCATTAGCTATGCTTACGCATTGGAATACAAAGGATTCCTGGTAAGAGGAGGCTGTTAAGCTAATAGATAGGAACTCTTTAAATAGCTCACAATGCCATATTCCCCATAGGGAGCAGTTGCTTGATACGATAGCATTCTTTTAAATTGTTTCATGACAAGAGCCAAAGCCTACAGAGAGCAGTAATAATAGAAAAGCATGAACTTTTGAATTTTTATTATTGTGACTAGCTTGAAAAATATCAAAGTGATTGATTCTTCTTTCCATGAGATATGGTAAAAATTGATTATATGAGCTTGCCAGTCATAATAAGACTCAACCAGCCAGAAACACTCGTACATGGAGGAACAAAGAGGCAAGCTGAAACATTGTCATAATAAAGCAAAACTGTAATTCTATATAAAAAAAAGTAATGTATCCAAGAACTATGTATGGAAAGTACAGTATTTTACCTTAATACAAAACACTGATATTTCTTTTGTGCAGCCACATGATTGTAAATAAATATATAAATGGATTGATTAACTTTCACACAAGAAATCATGATTCTTCTAGAACTTTATCCAATCTCCTACAATGTTGTAGTCAAATCAATGTACAATAAATTGTCAACATAAATGAGGCAAGGAGAAGCTTAGGGCAATCTGTCACTATACAGAAATAGCACAAAAAGAGGACTTAAAAATCCTCCAAAAATTCAAAAACACAGCAAAATGGCAGAGATGCTTACCTGCCCAGGCCTCCAAACAAATGCACTATCAGAGTGCAGTGGACCCATATAGTTAAGATGGCGGCAACACAGGTGCAAGAATACCGATGAGACAACCGCTCACAGCCTACCAATCTATGGAAGGGGCAGTTGCTTGGTATATTGATGCACAATGAAGATGTCATGGCTGTGGATGGGATTTCTTGTCCCGTTTTCTGAGGGTTAATTTTTTATGGTCTCTGTGATGGCTGTGGACGGGATTTCTTATCCCGTCCTCTCAGGGTTAATTTTGTATGGCCTCCTTTTGGATTAAGGAGGGCTATATATACCCGCCCCCGTCTGGGGTTCTTTGTCAGTTATACATTCATTCCTGGCTGTGTGTCTGACCCCCTGGTGTGCTTGCATGCTGTTTTGTCCAATTGCCTCTCAGTGTATGACCCGGTCTATTTTCTCGTTCTGTGCCTTGCCTTGTGACTCTGTGCTTACTGTCTATTCTGGCTCTGACCTTTGGCTTATTTACTCTGACTTCCCACCCATCTGCCCCATTTGTACTGTACCGCTAACTTCGGCTTCCTGACATTTGGCTATGTCTTGACCACTCTCTGCGTTTAACCCTTTTGGACCTCATCGACCTCCCTGCTTGACTTCGGCATGTTCTGACTACTCTCTGGCATCGCCGGTCTCCGCCGCTACTCGGTGCCTCAGTCTGCCCCCGGCCACTCCCCTGGTGGTCACGTGCTTCAGGTCCTGCTCTGCTGCAGGTAAGCTCACAGCAGCTCTCTCTCACACTCCCTGACCCCTTGGTATCTGTGCGCTTACTCCTGCTGCATGTCTGCAGCAGGGTTCCTGATATAAGACTTGTTTGCGGTGGTGTTCACACAATGGAAATGCACAGTATCAAGGTTATCAGCCTTTTAGGGACGCCCTTCTATTAGATCAGGCGGACTGCCCAGCACTATTCAAATGCATCTCATGTGAACAGACACCACAGTTTACAAGACCGAACTGTGGTGTCTGTTCACATGGGATGCATTTGGATACTGTTATACTCGGTCCTGGCCCTGTTTCACCTGCTCCGTTCCAATACCTCAGCGGGGTCTCCGTCAGGACTTCTGCTCTGTGCCGGCCTCGCGCCGTCCTGCTGTAGCTCTGCTCCTTCCATCCCCTCTGCTTCCTGGTGTGCTGCCAGTAGGTCCCCGGGGAGAGTGCATAGGTCACACGCACATGTGCTCCCGGTCTCTTAAAGACACAGCACGCATTTTTCAAAAATGTCTCTGACCAATGGCGTGGTACTGATTTCTATTTCTGGCCCCTCCACCATAGGGAGGGAGCCGGAGCAACAAGTATCTTCTGTTGTTAGCTTCCGGTTCTGCTGTTGTTGTGCCTGTGTTTCTGCAGTGTTCTGCCAAGTGCTCCACTTACACTGTTTGTCTCCGCAGACTGTCAGTGTCATGGATTGCTGAGTTTGTGGGAAAAGGTAGGTTAAGGGTTAATCTGGATGGCCTCACTCTGGGATTCTGGGAGGCTTCTTATAGCATCATTGTGGGGCCATTCCTTGTCGCTTATGACCCTTGGCCGAGTGTGTGTGACCCTGTTGTGCTTGTGCCTGTGCTTTGTGCCTGTGCTTCTTTGTGTCTGTTCGGTTCTGATTTGGCTTTGTCCCCATTAAGAGTTCAGCCTGCCCCTCCTGTACTGCGCTGCCCTCTCTGTGTATGACCTCTTGGCTATGTCCTGACAATTCTCTGCCCGTCCCTCTTGTACTGCGCTGCCCTCTCTGTGTATGACCTCTAGGCTATGTCTTGACCATTCTCTGTTTGTTTTCTGTACCGCAGTAGCTCCACTCACTCCTTTGACTCACGGTCATGTGACGGCAGGTCCTGTTGCTCCCAGTACCTCACAGCTGACGTACCGCTCTTCTTAGGCCTCATCCACCCATACCCCTCCGTGACAACAGACCTCGGGCTCCTGTGTATTGGAGGGTGAGTTACTCTGCTCAGCCACGTTGGGGCTGACAGGGTAATTACAGTCAGTTACCTGTTAACAGGCTGTCCAGGACAACATCTGTACTGTCTATGCCAGTTCCGTCCCGTTCTGCTACTCAGCCATCCGAACTTCTGGACAACGCCAGTGCCAGATTATACCCGTGTACCCAGAATCCGCCAGTCAGCTCCATCATACCTGTTAAACTTGTTTATATGACTGTCCCGCTGGGACAGCTGCCACGTGTCCAGGGTCTAACTGGAGGTAGTACCTGTGTTTCCCAGACATTCCATTCTGACCGTGTTCGAGGGGACTTACTACGGGTGTCTGTGGTTCACTTAGTCATGCCCCCTTCAGAGCCCCCCGGATCGTGGTCTTGAGGTTCCACAAATATTTCAATAAATAATGAATGTGAACTTCACCACCTGAGCCTCCGCTTCCTTTCGAAACAGATACCAATCAATTGCCCTCTCCATAGATTGGTAGGCTGTGAGCGGTTGTCTCATTGGTATTCTTGCACCTGTGTTGCCGCCATGTTAACTATATGGCTCCACTGCACCTTGATAGTGCATTTGTTTGGAGGCCTGGGCAGGTAAGCATCTCTGCAATTTTGCTGTGTATTAGAATTTTTGGAGGATTTTTAAATCCTCTTTTTGTGCTATTTCTGTTTAGTGTTAGGACTCGTAAGTGTGAGGACCCGTGACGTGGGTTACGAGCTTGCGTATTTTGGCCAAAATATTAACTAATATATATTTTTATATGTGTTTTTGAAATTTTTTTCAGGGTGCAGTTGGGCCCATTCAGTCTTGTAAACTGTGGTGTCTGTTCACATGGGATGCATTTGGATAGCGCTTGGCAGTCCGCCTGATCTAATAGAAGGGCGCAGTGTCAGACTGAAGGACATTGGGCCCACCGGAGGATTTGAATTTGAGTGCCCACCTTTCTCTCCCACTGAAGAACCCCATAGCAACTGAAAGGTTTACACTAAGAACTCTGCTGAAGGAGAAGCCAGGGCCCACCGGAGGATTCTCCGGTTCTCTGGTGGGCCAGTCAAACCCTAGAAGGGCATCACTAATAGGCTGATAATGTGGATGCTGTGCATTTCTATTGTTTGAACAGCACCGCATACAAGTCTTCATTGTTCATCAATATACCAAGCAACTGCCTCCTCCATAGATTGGTAGGCTGTGAGCGGTTGTCTCATCGGTATTCTTGCACCTGTGTTGCTGCCATCTTAACTATATGGGTCCACTGCACTCTGCATTTGTTTGGAGGCCTGGGCAGGTAAGCATCTCTGCCATTTTGCTGTGTTTTTGAATTTTTGGAGGATTTTTAAGTCCTCTTTTTGTGCTATTTCTGTATAGTGACAGATTGCCCTAAGCTTCTCCTTGCCTCATTTATGTTGACAATTTATTGTACATTGATTTGACTCAGTGCATTTGTTTGGAGGCCTGGGAAGGTAAGCATCTTTGCCATTTTGCTGTGTTTTTCAATATGTCACTATAGCAAATCTTCCTACTAACCCTTATGTGGGTATTCCCATAAACAAAGTTAATTTTAATCAGTAGATCGTGGAATAATAATAACTTCCACAATTGGAAGTGTTTAAATAAAATGTTCCTGTGCTGAGATAATCTTATAAATGTAAAGTACTCATTTGCTTCCCCCCTGCCCAGGAGCTGTGGTATAATCAGACCACGTTCCTGTATGGTCAGACACGGTCATTACACAGTACACAGCAGGAACACATTTATAAGATTTTCTCAGCACAGGAACATTTTATTAAACACATCCAATTGTGGACATTATTATTATTCCAAGATCTATTGATTAAAATATACTTTGTTCTTGAAACAACCCCATTAAAGGAGGATCTGTCATATGTCATATAGTCAAAACTATCCCTTTCTTGCTCCTCTTCTATTCCCATTGCTGCCCTAGGTATTCTGTTTTTATTTATTTATTTTTTGTTTTTTAAATCTGTCCTAAGGTTTTAGAGATTTAGACCTTTTTATTCACTGAACCCAATATGCTAATTTTATGGGTTTCCTCAAGAGTGCGTTGCTCACATTGTAACTTTGCTCACAAGCCTAAAGCCACCTCAAGGAGATCTTGTAAGTAGCACTGGAGAAGAGAACTCGACCGGAGAAGAGAAATCGGTAGCTCGAGTAAGTTGTGTGTAAAGGTAGTATTATTACTTTTTGTAGGGGACACTCAGGGAGGCATCACTACATTTTACATGAGCACTTTCTCAATCGTACATTATTTGTTTTAAGTGAGAACTCAGGGGGGCATTAATACTGGACTAGTGAGTACAATACTTTCCTTGCCCTGGCACTGGAAACCCACTCTATGTCACTGCTGCCATCCAATTATATGCGACAACAGCCAGTGGAGACTGCTGTATAATGAAGAATGTTAAGCAGGACAGAAACTGTGAAAATGGGTAAGAAAATTAGAACGCTACATGACTGCCTATACAGTGCTGTGAAAATGCATCTGTCCCACAGGAATTTTTTTTTTCTAATTTGTCATATTTATTGGTTTTGATACCTACCAGGATGTTTTACCAGGAAAGTAAATTTGCACTAGCTGCTCCAAAAACTTGCAAAAATATCTTTATTATTGGGAAAAAAAGTTTGGAATTTTAAAGACCCCCCCATACATCCTAGACAAATGTCGACAGAGCACACCAACATATAGTCTAATGTCTATGGGGGCTTCCTGACACCTCAGGGAGACAAAGATCTGGAATGTACAATTTCAACTGCCAATCCTTTTGTTCTTGGTGTAATAAGCAGCTGTAGCGGCTCCCTCATAGAGAATACTGGCGCACTCGGCAATGCAAGTGCTTCTTTGTATGTAGGAGTCAGAATCAGCCAAACTATTGTGTATGGTACTTCTGTGTATGGAGGAGTCAGAATCAGAATCAGCCAAACTATTGTGTATGGTACTTCTGTGTATGGAGGAGTCAGAATCAGCCGATCCATTGTGTTTGGTACTTCTGTGGTACTTTTGTGTAAGGAGGAGTCAGAATCAGCCAATCCATTGTATTTGGTACGTCTGTGGTGCTTCAGTGTATGGATGAGTCAGAATCAGCCGATCCATTGTGTTTGGTACTTCTGTGGTACTTTTGTGAAAGGAGGAGTCAGAATCAGCCAATCCATTGTGTTTGGTACATCTGTGGTACTTTTGTGAAAGGAGGAGTCAGAATCAGCCAATCCATTGTGTTTGGTACGTCTGTGGTCCTTCAGTGTATGGATGAGTCAGAATCAGCCGATCCATTGTGTTTGGTACTTCTGTGGTACTTTTGTGTAAGGAGGAGTCAGAATCAGCCAATCCATTGTGTTTGGTACTTCTGTGTATTGGTAAGTCAGCATCATGTGAACCATTGAGTTTGATAATTCTGTGGAACTTCTGTGGTACTTTTGTGCAAGGAGGAGTCAGAGTCAGCTATTTATTTTCGTATGAAGCAATTTACTTTTCCTGACAGGACACCCTTGGTCTAAATAAATACTTATTTTTGGATTAACTATGTACAATGGTCAGTAAGGTGGTTAAATTGATTTGCACTGTTCCATTTAAATGATGGGGAGATCGATTCTGTCTGAGGGCAGAATCTGCATGGATTTTGTATGTTCTCTCCATGTCCATGTAGGTTCCCCATGGGTGCTCAAAATTCTCTCACATACTTCAAAAAGATATTGATTGAGAAAGGGAATTTAGATTGTGAGCCTCAGTGGAGACAGGAATGATGCAAGTGATAACAATATATGTGAGCACTGCAGAATATGTTGCTATATTAGCAGTACAAATAATATAATAAAATAATAATAATAATATGTGCATCTACACAACATAGTTGTTTTTGTAATCCACAGTGTTCTGTCAGGATACTGACCTTGCCTCCAACACACATTCTAATGGCATAAATTGAAATGTATTGAGCTTTTTATGGCAGTAAAGCAGGACTGTCTCACCCAAAAAGTGCAGTCACCAAACCAAATCGCTATGTTTGTTCACTAGAAATTGATTGATCTTTTAAATCTCTTCCAGAAACACAAAGCAAGCAGTTACATTGAAAGTACACAGCCAATATTCTACTTTTTAATGTGCATGTGGCTGCTCTGTGTGTATCAGGAGGCAGAAAAAGGAAAACATCATTGTTGAAGTGAGCAGTCATGCAGAGGCATTGAACGTGTAGATTAAGTTTTGGATTGAATTATGGCTCAATATTTTTAATACTTGGTCAGCAAACGACTCTCCAGGGTGAAGTTGCTTTTCAGTAGTAATTTAATTTTCAACTGCTAACTCTAAAGCCTCACGCTTTTTAAAGCAGAGTGGAGTACAGAAACGAAAAAAACATGAAATAAAAAACTGACTTAATTGGAAATTCTGAAAAATATCAAGGAAGTGCAATGCGTTCCTATACCAGTGTGTGTGTTTCCTTCTATGTGTGATAACCGGGTGAGTGAATTAATTTACATAGCTAACGTTTCTTATTTTCTGACTTATGATGTGATTTATGGAGGAGTCCTAAAGCCATGGTAAAACAATAATGTAGCACAATTCTAAAAATTCAAAACCTTTTATCTTAAAATTTTGAGTTCTTAATTCAGAATTATAACTTTTTATCCAAAAACTGAGGGTTTTTTACATGGACTAAGAGTTCTTTGATTAAGTTAGTTGCAAGTCGTCATAGAATGCTGTAAAAGTATTAATAGTAAATTATTTAAAAAAAAAAAAGCTGGGAGAATATCTAAATTAAAAAAATAATATTCCTACTAACTAGGAATGAATGCAATGACATGTACAGAAATGAAAAAAACAATATCTGCATTTACCCAGTGCAAGATCTTAACTAGATGTGTCAGTGTCAGACCAGTGAGGGACCAAGTAATGGGACACATATGACCCAGATAGACAGAGTGCCCCAAAAAGATCAAATATGTACATTCACTGTCCAACTACATCAATAGGATATAGCCAACCAAGCAAGTATGAAGCCTATAGAATGATCATGCATCAGTGAATAGCTTTTGTTATCTGTTGATTCCCCATTGATCTCACTTTGATGGCAAATTTAGTCGATATGCAATAAAAGTAATTTGTTGGGGAAATCTCTTTAGGAATATTTAGAAGTGATCTGTCTCCAGGCGTTTGCCACCTGATCTAAGTGCAGAATGAAGTGATGACCCTTATTCCATTGGTGTGTTGCTTATCTTCTTAGCTGTAGCTTCCATACAATTAGACGTTATCAGCAGAGGGGTAGTCCAGTGCTAAATCCTGGTATTTATGAGTGAGAGGCTACCCCCTGCCCTTATTTTGCTGATTGACAGTTTTTAGCTACTCAGTGCTTAGGGGTAAACCTGTCAATCAGCAGCAGAGGATCTGGCAGTTCATGAATATCAAAGATTCAGAAGTCTTCAAGAAAACAGAGTGGACTCCAGCACGGGGCTCCTACTGTTTGGGCACCTAGTGTAGCTGATAAAGTGTTGTCTTATGAGAATTACACCAAGGAGCCCAATGAAACCAGTAGAATCAGGGTCTTTATGACTGGTGCCCTCATATCAGCATCATCAATCTGGTGATAGAGTCTCTTGAAAGCAGGATCGGACTGGCCCACCGGGAGATCGGAGAATCCTTCGGTGGGCCCTCCCCCCCAGTGGGCCCTCCCCCTCACCAGACTCCTGCCTCATTCATTAGTGCCTGCTCTGCCCTGTATTACAATTGCGTGCACTCAGCTTTGAGTGCATTATTCCATTCCTGATGCAGGCTACCTCTCTGCAGTGCTCAAACAGTAACAAGTGAAGTGCAGTGAGCGCTTTCTCATCACCTGCTGCGGCCTCTACTGATCTCATTGCGCTCACCGCTTTCTCAGCTGTGGAGCGCTGGATGAGATCAATAGAAGCCGCAGCAGGTGATGAGAAAGCGCTCACATCACTTGTTACTGAGCAGTGCAGAGAGACAGCCGCACGGGGTATGGAATAACTCACCACGCACAGCACAGCCGGCACACTCAGACTGTGAGACTGCACACAGCACAGGAGCATCTAGAATGGAGTTCATTTCTTGAGGGAATGATGTCACCGGAAGGGGCGGGGCCTCCATCAGATCAGTGAATACCTGATAGCAGGAAGCATGGATGTACTGAGGATGCTGAAGAGGAAGGAAATGAGAGGCTGCAGCGTGGAGCCCTGTGAGAAGAGGAATGAGGGGCTGCACAATGGAATGGGCCCTGTGAGTAAAAGACTGAGGAGCAGCACAATGGCCACTTGTACAGCTAGGAATGAAGACGCAGAACTCAGTGTGAGTACTCTGAGGATGCAGCTGCATAGGGAAGGTGATGAGGGGATGTGTGGAGAAGGGGGGATAGCAATGAGGGGCTGTGTGAAAAGGGAGCATGAGAATGAGGGGCTGTGTGGAAAATGGGCATGATGATTGGCTGCGTGGAAATGGGGTCATGATGATGAGGGGCTGTGTGGAAAAGGGGGGTGATGAGTGGCTGTGTGGAAAAGGGGGAATGCTGAGCTTTGTGGAAAAGGGGGGGTGATCAGGGGCTGTGTGGAGAAGTGGGGAGTGAGAAAAAGCCTCTCGGTGCGTTGGTGAGTTCACAGGGAGAAATTACTCAAAGTGAACTGCAGTGAACCCACCTCTGCACTGTGGGACTTTCTCACTGTTCTAGCGGGGATCTCACCGAGGCCACCGCAGTTTAGGGGCTCGGCTGGGAACACAGCCTTGGTGATCTGCCTTAACCTCGATGAGGTCACCGCTGGTGTCAGGAGTCGAACCCAGTACCTCTTGTCCACTGGCCAGCAGCTCTACCATCTGAGCTATTCTGCTGGCTGCAAAGTTCCTTGCTGAATCCAGATACCATTGACTGTTCTTCCTGATTGGCTACACCTAGTGCTCTCTTGATTGGGCCTCTGATTGCCAATTACACACCCTATATAAACCTGGCCCTGTGGGTGTGTCATTGCGAGATTATTGAGCTCCAAGCCTTTAGTCAAGCGTTTCCTGCTGATCCATTGCTACAAACACTGCTCTCCTGTGAACCGACCTCGGCCTGCCTTCTGACTACGCTCTCCGCCTGATCCATTGCTACAAACACTGCTCTCCTGTGTACCGACCTCCGGCTGCCACCTGACTACGTTATCTGCCTGCTCCTCTGTTACCAAACTGCCTTTCCTGTGTACCGACCTCCGGCTGCCACCTGACTACGTTATCCGCCTGATCCATTGCTACAAACACTGCTTTCCTGTGTACCGACCTCCGGCTGCCATCTGACTACGCTACCTGCCTCTGCTTCCCCTAGTGTTTGCAGTAACATCGGCTCCAACCCAGACGGGATCTTGACAGAATAGTCTCGCGCCAAAATGGAGTCCGCTGTGAACACCCTGAGACGGCAAGTTACGGAGCTTCAAAGTTTTTGTACTGACTCTCAAGGAAAATATGCCAAGTTACAAACTGATTTCACGGCGATACAACAGGAAGTAATTGAGCTACAAAAACAACTTCTGGACGTGCGCAATTCAGGGTCCGAATCAAACGCGCGGCTGCCGCTGCCTGCAAAGTTCAGTGGGGATCGCAAGCAGTACCGAGGATTCCTCAATCAATGCCGCATATACTTCCAGATGCAACCTGCTCCCTTTACCAGTGAGAGGAAGAAAGTTTTTTTCATGATAAATCTCCTGACGGATGAAGCTCTTGCTTGGGCTTCACCTTATGTAGAAAAGGACTATGACCTCCTTAATGACCTGGAAGCCTTCACCGCAGCTATGAATCAAGTTTTTGATGACCCAAACCGCTGTGCCACAGCAGAAACCAAATTACATAATTTGCGCCAAGGACGTCGCTCTGTTGCGGAATATACATCGGAGTTCCGTCGCTGGGTGGCCGACACCACCTGGAATCCAGCGGCCCAGAGAAGTCAATTTCGACGAGGGTTATCAGAACCAGTGAAAGACGAGCTTGCCAGGGTTGAGACCCCTGACCAGTTGGAGGACTTTATTCAACTATGTATCCGGATTGACCAGAGACTTACTGAAAGGAGAAAGGAGAGACTGCGAGCACTTGGGAATAGCCCTGGCTTATCATTTTCAGCATCAGACCACCAAGAAAAGACGCAAGTTGTGTCTGAACCGATGCAGATCGACGTCATCCGAAGACCACTCTCTGCACAGGAGAAGGAGAGGCGACGTGCAGAACATCTCTGCCTCTATTGTGGGGACCCTGGACACTATGCCATCAACTGTCCTAACAAAAGGACTATAGCCTTTACCAACAACAGGTCTGCCAGCAATACGGACCTTTCTCAGCAGTCGGATTCCATCTTGCAGACTATCTCATCAGTAACGCCAGAAATAGACAAAATACATACTACATCATCTCATTTTGTAATCCGCATTCAGGTTGTAATGGGCACCCAAAAAATACAATGCTCTGCCCTGTTGGATTCGGGAGCAGGAGGAAATTTTATGGACTTAAAATTTACACGTGATAATAATATTTCCAGTAGGACCAAATCCACACCAATTGAAATGGAAACTGTGGATGGATCACCTTTGTCTTCTGGACCTGTCACGCATGAGACAATCGAACTGGAGATTTGTATCGACCCGGATCATCATGAAGCTGTCAGTTTCCACCTTATTTCATCTCCGAAATCTCCGGTTATTCTAGGGATCCCCTGGTTTTCAGTCCATAACCCTTCTATCAACTGGGCATCAAGGACCATCACCTTTCCATCTGACTACTGTAAGAATAATTGTCATAAGGAACCCCCTGTTCTCCAACAAGTCCAAATCTCTGAGATTTCGCATGAGAAGGAAGAGAAACTACCACCTCAATATCAGCAGTTCTCTGATGTCTGCAGTAAGAAGAAAGCAGATCAATTACCTCCTCACCGTCCTTACGACTGTCCCATTGAATTGCTGCCAGGAGCAAACCATTCCATTTGGACGGATTTACAATCTTTCCGAACCTGAATTGAAGGTATTAAGAAAATTCCTGGATGAAAATTTAGAGAAAGGCTTTATTCGACCTTCCACATCTCCAGCTGGGGCACCCCTGTTCTTTGTTGAAAAGAAAGACTCCACTCTGCGGCCATGTATTGACTACAGAGAGATGAATAATATCACTGTCAAGAATCGCTACCCGCTACCCTTGATTCCTGAACTATTTGAGAGACTCCGTTCTGCGAAAATCTTTACGAAGCTGGATCTTAGAGGGGCTTACAACCTCATACGGATTCGCCCAGGAGATGAGTGGAAGACCGCCTTCAGAACGAGATATGGACATTTTGAATCTCTTGTTATGACCTTTGGCCTTAGCAATGCCCCAGCCACCTTTCAACATTTTATTAATGATGTATTTCGAGATTTCTTGGACCAATTCGTTGTGGCTTATCTCGATGACATTCTTATATTTTCAGACACCTTGGAAGAGCATCGCAGGCACGTCCAGTTAGTCTTGGAACGACTACAGGAGAACCATCTCTACATTAAACTTGAAAAATGTGAGTTTGAACAAACCAGTATCCAATTTCTGGGATATATCATCTCCCAGAAGGTCTGAGCATGGATCCGGCAAAATCAATGCTGTAGTGGACTGGCCTGTTCCAAGAAATTTAAAAGACGTCCAGCGTTTCATAGGATTTGCAAATTTTTACCGAAAATTTATAAAGAACTTTTCACGGATCATACTACCAATTACTACACTAACAAAAAAGACCAAAGCATTTTTCTGGTCTCCGGAGGCACAGGAGGCTTTTGACAAGTTGAAAACTCTTTTTACGTCTGCTCCATTGTTAGTACACCCAAATCCTGAATTGCCATTTACTGTCGAAGTGGACGCCTCGGACTCTGCAGTGGGAGCCATTCTGTCTCAGCGAGTTGGGGACAAGATGCAACTTCACCCATGTGCGTTTCTTTCCCACACCATGTCATCTGCAGAAAAGAACTACGACATTGGTAATAAAGAACTGTTAGCCATTAAAGTTGCCTTCTCCGAGTGGAGACATCTTCTGGAAGGTGCCAATCACCCTGTGACTGTTCTCACGGACCACAAGAATCTTGAATTCCTCCGTACAGCAAAAAGATTGTCTGCAAGACAAGCACGATGGGCCTTATTTTTCTCAAGATTCAATTTTATAATCTCTTACCGGCCTGGTTCAAGAAATGGCAAGGCTGACGCCCTGTCCAGGATGTGTTCGGAACCTCAGGAGAGGTCTAGTAATGATGATACAATTCTAGGCCCTAAAAATTTTTTGGGAATATTGCACTCTAGAGGACTAGGTAATAGAATTAAAGATGGATATCAAGAGGACTCTTTCCTTAATCATCCTTCGGAAGATGTCGATCTTTCATTCAAAGAGGGGTTTTGGATGCAGAAACACCAAATATATGTACCTGAATCTTCTCGCCTTGAAGTCCTCAAAAGTGTCCATGATTCTAAACTGGCAGGACATCCTGGAGTTGCAAAAACACAAGACTTACTACTTCGTTTCTTTTGGTGGCCTAATTGTAGGAAGGATGTGAGGAAATATGTTTCAACCTGTTTAACATGCGCACGAAACAAGA
This sequence comes from Oophaga sylvatica, assembly GCA_033576555.1. Lineage (NCBI taxonomy): Eukaryota > Metazoa > Chordata > Amphibia > Anura > Dendrobatidae > Oophaga > Oophaga sylvatica. The sequence continues at coordinate 337,220,694 of JARQOD010000006.1, forward strand.
CCCCACGATCGTCTCCTCTAGGACTCTTACAACCACTCCCAGTTCCATCCAGGCCTTGGGGATCTATTTCCATGGATTTTATTGTGGAACTACCCCCTTCCAAACAGATGACCGTCATCCTTGTCATAGTGGACCGACTCACAAAAATGGCCCACTTTATTCCAACTGAAGGAATTCCTACTGCTGAAAAAACTGCAGAACTGATGATCAAAGAGGTATTCAGGTTACATGGAATTCCTGACAGCGTGGTGTCTGACAGAGGCGTTCAGTTTACATCAAAATTTTGGAAGAGTTTCTGTACAGCCTTGGGAGTCACGGTGAATCTTTCTACCGCTTTCCATCCTCAGTCCAATGGCCAGACGGAGAGAACGAACCAGACTTTGGAGCAATACCTCCGTTGCTTCATTTCCTATCTTCAGGATGACTGGGTGGACTATTTACCAACAGCAGAGTTTGCCTACAACAACTCCATACATAGCGCTACATCTCAAACCCCATTTTTTGCTAATTATGGAGTACATCCAGTATTTATCCCTAATCTGCCAGTGAACACTCCCATTCCTGCTGTTAATGACAGGCTTACAAAATTACAGGAATCCCAGAAGGAATTATCAGAGATATTGCTCAAGACCCAGGAAGAATATAAGGAAGCAGCAGATAAACATCGGAGAGTGCCCCCTGCTCTTCAGGTTGGAGACAAAGTTTGGCTGTCCACTAAAAACCTTAAGACACATGTGCCATCCTCCAAATTGGGTCAGAAATTCATTGGACCTTTTCAAATTTCTGCAAAAATTAACCAGGTTGCTTTTCGTTTAAAACTTCCCAACAATCTAAAGATTCATCCAGTGTTTCACATATCCTTGCTCAAACCCTTCTGTGAAAACCCGTTTCCAGGAAGAATTCAGCCACCTCCTCCACCAGAAAGGATCCGTGGTGAAGAAGAATACATTGTGGATAAGATTCTGGACTACCGAAAATTCAGAGGTAAACTGCAGTATCTGGTGCAGTGGAAGGGTTACGGACCAGAGGAAAATTCATGGGAACCAAGGGACAACGTCCATGCTCCTAGACTAACAAGAGCCTTTCATCAGAGGTACCCGGATAAGCCAGCTCCTGAGATGTCCAGAGGCCATCCTGGAAGGAGGGGAGTACTGTCAGGAGTCGAACCCAGTACCTCTTGTCCACTGGCCAGCAGCTCTACCATCTGAGCTATTCTGCTGGCTGCAAAGTTCCTTGCTGAATCCAGATACCATTGACTGTTCTTCCTGATTGGCTACACCTAGTGCTCTCTTGATTGGGCCTCTGATTGCCAATTACACACCCTATATAAACCTGGCCCTGTGGGGTGTGTCATTGCGAGATTATTGAGCTCCAAGCCTTTAGTCAAGCGTTTCCTGCTGATCCATTGCTACAAACACTGCTCTCCTGTGAACCGACCTCGGCCTGCCTTCTGACTACGCTCTCCGCCTGATCCATTGCTACAAACACTGCTCTCCTGTGTACCGACCTCCGGCTGCCACCTGACTACGTTATCTGCCTGCTCCTCTGTTACCGAACTGCCTTTCCTGTGTACCGACCTCCGGCTGCCACCTGACTACGTTATCCGCCTGATCCATTGCTACAAACACTGCTTTCCTGTGTACCGACCTCCGGCTGCCATCTGACTACGCTACCTGCCTCTGCTTCCCCTAGTGTTTGCAGTAACATCGGCTCCAACCCAGACGGGATCTTGACAGTTGGTCACTGAGGCTGTGCTCGCAGCAGCTCAATCCTGAGTGGTTCTCAGCCTGGACGGTCGCATCTTGGCACCGTCCAGGTTGAAAACTTGTTTATCCCCAGACATGGATTACGGCGTGGACAGAACAACGCACAGGTATGGTATATTGTTGTTCTTTATTTTGTTTTACTACAGGAGACGAGGGATTCAATAAAATGGGTGATGTGAGTATGGTTTAATTTAGAATCATTAAGTAGTCTGTGTCATTCTTCAATTAAAGACTTTATTCTGACGGGCAAAAATCAATGGCCCCTTACCAGCCTGAAATACAGCCCTTCTGCTTTAGCAAGGGTGGTTGTCAAAAATGGTGGCGGGTCCCACGTCATTTTTTAAATTATTTATTTAAATAAAAAACAGCATGAGGACCCCTCTATTCTTGATAACCAGCCATGCTGAAGCTGACAGCTCAGGGTTGCAGCCCACAGCTGTCAGTTTTGCCTGGCTGGTTATCAAAAATACAGGGGAACCCACGTCGTTTCTTCTTTTTAAATTAATTTAGAGTGTGGGCGCCGGCTGAATGAATGAATACCACCATCAGCAGCTCCTGCTGTCGCTGTTATTAGCAGCAGCAGGCGTAGGCTGATGGGAGCAGTAGACCCATTAGCTGATGCCGGGGACCGGAGGTAAACTTTATACCTCCGATCACAGCTGCGGACACACATCATTTGACAGCGTGTGAACCTCAGCTGTCTGATCGGCGGTAATTATTTTACCGCCGATCAGAAGCAGTGTTTGCTGCGCTGTCTTGCACGTGACAGCGTGGTAAACACTGGATTTCAGGCCCCCCATTCAAGTGAATGGGGTTCGGGTACTGTTCTGGTACCGAACCTGGACTTTTTTTTTTTTAACTGTTCTGCAGGACCCAAACATCCAGGAATCCGCTCATCTCTAATCCTGTGTCTAGCGTCTGACTGGTGTGTTTCATGTGTCTGGTGTGTATGTATCCTGTGTCTAGCATGTGACTGGTGTCTATGTGTCATGTCTAGTGTGTGTATGTGGCACATGTCTAAATAATAAAGTCTTTCTGTGCTTATAGAATATCAACAGGGCAGATCAGTACGCAGGAGCACGCCAGAAGCAAGGGGAGGACGTCATCGCTAGAAGATGGGAGGCGCCGGACTCGGACCGTCACGCCCATCGGACCAGACCGCATCGGACCGCCCCCTGGTGAGTATAAATATAACTAATTTTTTCTTATCTTTCAGGTTATATTGGGGGCTTATCTACAGCATTACAGAATGCTGTAGATAAGCCCCTGATGGCAGTGGCTGCAGCTTATATAAGAAAAATGGGGTGACAGAGTCCCTTTAAGCATGGTGGGCCCCTAGAATGATTTTCTCTGGTGGGCCCAAACTACTCCAGTCCGACGCTGCTTGAAAGGGTTTGTCTTAGGGTACAAGTCTGTAGTCACTCTATGTCACTGCAGACTTGTGACTTCCCTGATGTCGGCACCAGGAGCAAGCGGTCATGTGACTGCAAGAATGCGATTTGCATATTTCCAGCCACATTCTGACCAAACATTTTCAGACTCACTTTAAATTCTTGTATACTTGCGCACATCTAGTCAGCATGTGACTGCATGTATACAAGTCGCGGGTCATCTCTTGCCGCATGGAGGTCAGCGGTGACGCAGTCGGCAGTACCCCGACTGGCGGCCTCCACGTACACCCCACCAGCAGCGGCCTCTATATACCCCAGCAGCATGTATTCATTGCATTATTCTTAAATCTTCATAAATAAACTACATACATATTCTAGAATACCCGATGCCTTAGAATTGGGCCACCATCTAGTTGTATATAAGAATGGATTTTACAATTGTGGATCTTTTTTATTTCATATATTTGGTAGTGGTTTTGCTCATAACCTATCTACACTCAAATCACAAAGTTCTGAGGGTCATTATGCTGAGCATTAACATTTCTAAGATGGATAGCAGCAATGTGCAGTGTCTTTTTTTTTTCACCACCCTTGACAAATAATGTCTTTTCATTCCTCACAATGAATGTACTAATGTATCTTCTATATGCTTAGAACAAGTACTTTGGAATTTGCATATCTCCAAGAACAGAAAATTTACAATAGATTACTTAACAGAAATACATTTTATACATTGTTTCTCTGTTTATGGCTTGAATTTTGCATGCTTTTCTAACGCTTTATGCAAGAATTGCTAACAAAGTTAAACAATGTATTGCCAAGGACCTCAGTTAACAGAATGTCAATGGAAAGATGTCACCTTCTGGATAACTTTGTTTTTTTTTAATTTTTTTTTTAATTTAGATTGAAATACTTAGAGAGGTTGGGCTTTGGTGTGCCACTTAAATTAGGGGAAAAGGAATTAAAAAATATAAATTTTTCTACTTTTTTTTAATATTTATATAGTAATTATAGTAGCAAAAAAAACAGAAGATAGGAAATAGAGAACAATATAATCCTTTCTCCTTTAAAAGTCTCATATTTATTCTAGCTTGATCTGTACCATAGGTAAATGGGATATGAAAACAGGTGCAAAGTGCTTGTGCACAAAATATTATTTTAGGCAGACTGAGCGAGGAACAGAAATTAGGTTAGCTAACTATTAGTTTACAATATCTGGGACAAAGGAGTGTTTGATAATTTGTTTCTGTAAAGTAATTCCAACGAAAGAAAGAAATTGCAGGACTCAGTTGTAGTACTTACCACCTTTGTCAAATCTATCATGGGTAATTCCATTTTACATGCTCATAACAGTTTTTTCGCTTAGAAACTATGCCCATGACGTTCAAGGTCATGTGAATGGGGTTCCTGCAACCCCTCTATATATCCTCATATGGGCTCCTGCACACCTCAAAAAAAGTGTTTTATACTTGTCCCGCACTGCATGTAAATTGTGTGGTCCAGTCCGATGAGTGTCTCCAGATTGAGAATAATGCAGTCCCGGTCCCTTCCAATGCAGCCACAGTTTCTTCAATGCCACCCCTTCTAACTGCATGTAAGTGGATCATGTCTGTCCATCATCCATGTAGTCTCTAAAGTCTTGCGCCTGCGCAGTGGAATCACTGGCTGTTCAATAGGGCACAATGAGACGCGCCTGCACAGTGGAATCGGAGACCTGCGCAGGCATGTCTCACTGTAAGACTTTGAGCACTGTATGGATTAGGAGAGGTAGCAGTTGATTTAACCAGGGTGGCGTTTGAAGGGACCAGGACGACGTTGATCGTAATCTGCAGACACCCATCGGACCGGACCGTGTAATTTTCACGCAGTACGGGACAAGTGTAAAACACTTTTTCTGAGGTACATAGGGGCCCATTCACATGAACTTAATTAAAGGTCAAGGGCATAATTTATAAGCAAAAATTGTGACAGGTTCCCTTCAATTGTCAAAGGAACAATAAGATCAGATATTAGTGAAACCTCCATAAAAATGCAACTGACATTTATTGATTTAATTGCTTGACCAGGAAAGTTTTTAATGTCTAATGAAATAATAATGAAAATCTATATTTATATAGCGACAAAATATTTTGCAGCACTTAATAATTCACAGGGTTAGTGAAAGTCTACAAATGAGACACAATGAGAAAGTCTAAAAATTGTGTGTGCATAATAACTTAGAATATTTGGGATAAAACTAAGAGGAAATATGGATGTTTACTGGTTAATGAGCTTCCCAATCATTTACTATACAGAGAGGATTTTAGTATCCAGCAGCATTATTTTGTCTGTATCATTTTGTCTGTTATACTATGGTTTGCTCTGTAGTCTCCATCTGTTACCCAGCTCTTTAGCAAGTAAATAGAACAGTATGACAATATGAATATATCATGTGCATCCAGAATTTATTAGAAAATTATTATGCTATTTTCTCTACTGAATCCTCAGTGCTAAGGTAATCAGCAAAACAAACTATAAATGAGAGACTACTTTATCACCATTTTAACCTAATGTGATTTCTTATCCTAATACTTCTCCATGTATCCCATATCCATGGTGTTGCCTCTTGAATACTTGAAAACACTTAGACATAAAAGCTGTGTACACCGGAGGCAGAATAGAATCACACAGTTATATTAAAGTGTCATAGATGAAGTGTTATAGAAAGAAATACGAGACACACTGTCTTATTTCTTCAGAAATCTAAAAGGCTAATTGAAAATGCTAAAGACTCTTAAAATGTTTAGCTCCAACCTCTACTAAATACTGAATTGTATCAGAATATCCACTTCTCCTAACAAAAAGCTTTTTTTCTAAAAGGCACAGTGAAGAAGTGGATTATATTGGAGTTTATTCCCATGCAACCTGCTTTTTACTATGACTATGATTTTTACAAACTTTTATTTAGATCAGGCAAGGCAGAACAGTGGTTCATTGGTTAGCACTGTAGTTTTACCACCCTGACGTCCTGGGTTTAAATCCCACCAAGGACAACAAGGAGTTTGCGTGGGTTTCCTCCCACACTCCAAAGACATACTGATAGGGAACAGTGATGATGTCGGTAAAGTGCTGTTGGATTAATGGTGCTGTTATGATCTGCTACAAGCACTAAGGAAAGATGGGAATTCTGTCCCTACAATAGAACTAAGCTGGATCCCTACGATGTAACGGGGAACCTGATCCTGCGACCAGACCCGCTAAAGTCCTCAGCTAGTCTGAACGAAGACCTATAGTTGCGAGGAAGGAATCCCTACAAGAACTAGGGACTGGGAGAAAAGGTGGACACCTCCTAACAGAAATTGTAGCAGGGAAAAATAAAACAGAAAATAAATTACTTAGAGATCCTAAGATCAAGCAAAACTGACTGAGTAAGGCACCTAAGCACCCGGCTAGCTTAAGAGTAGGTAATACAATGAAGTCCAGCAAAGCCAGAAGGGCGGAGCCAGACTAAATAGGGAAAAAAGGTCATGTGACCAGCAAACTGAAACAAAACCTAACAAGAGGGTTCTAACAGTACCTCCCTTCTAAGAGGATCCTCCGGATCCCCTAGGACTTAGGCTTATCCGGAAACCTCTTGTGAAACGCTCTGACAAGTCTAGACGCAGAAACATCATCCGCCCCCACCCATGAGTTATCCTCGGGTCCATAACCCTTCCAAGCGACGAGGTACTGTAAACTCCCTCTATACCGTCTAGAATTTAGGATGCAGGAAATCTCATATTGCCCGTCCTCCACCACCAGGGGAACAGTGGCCGAGACGTCTCCATCTGAGACCTCAGCTTCTTTCAAGAGAGAAACATGAAACACCGGATTAATCTTCCAGGAGGTGGGAAGCTCCAACTTAACAGCAGATTGGTTAATAACCTGAAGCACCTTAAAGGGCCCTACAAACTTGGGACCCAATTTCTTAGACGGAATCCTCAAGCGCAGATTCTTAGAGGACAACCAAACCATGTCACCAATAGCAAACAAAACCTCTTGTCGTTTTCTATCAAAATACACTTTGGATCTTTTGTTAGCCTCCTGAAGATTACCACGCAAATCAGTCCAAACTCTCTCCAAAACACCAGAAAAATTCTCCTCTTCAGGTACAGCCGATCCCAACTTGGAAAATGACCCAAACGACGGATGTCTCCCAGTACAACAAAAAAAAGGCGAACAACCAGCAGAAGCGGATGTATGGTTGTTAAGAGCAAACTCAGCAAGTGGCAGAAACTCAGACCACCCCTCTTGATTATCAGTCACAAAACAACGCAAGAACTGCTCAACATCCTGGTTTTTCCTTTCTGTCTGGCCATTAGACTCAGGATGATATCCGGATGAAAACGACAAATGAACTCCCAACCTGTCACAAAAGGCGCGCCAAAAACGAGCCACAAACTGAGGTCCCCTATCAGAAACAATGTCAGTAGGAACACCATGTAGTCTGACTATTTCCTTGACAAAGGCCTTAGTGAGAGTCTTAGCGCAGGGCAGTTTGATGAAAGGAACCAAGTGACACATCTTGCTAAAACGGTCCACGACCACCCAGATGACAGTGAAACCCTCAGAGGGGGAAGGTCAGTAATAAAGTCCAAAGCCAAATGTGTCCAAGGTGCACTAGGGACCTCCAGAGGGCAAAGCAACCCTGCAGCAGGAGTATGAGAAGACTTAGATCTAGCACACACAGTGCATTGGCGCACCCACTTAATGACTTCCTTCTGCCATCCTGGCCACCAAAAATTGCGACCCACAAGTCTCTTGGTCTCAGAGATTCCAGGATGACCTGCCAACCGAGAGTCATGACATTCAACAAACAAATCTCTCCTCAGGGTACCAGGCACAAACAACCTCCCATGCGGCGTGTTAGATAGGGCATTCTCATGTGCTTTAAGAATCTCATCTTCCAACACGGAGTCCAAAACAGCAATAACAACACCCTCTTGCAAGATGTTTTCCTCCTCCTCCTCAGTACCCACCATAGGAGAAAAGCTGCGAGACAAAGCATCAGCTTTAACATTTTTAGTACCTGGGATGTAAGTAACGGTAAAATTAAACCGTGAGAAAAACAGTGCCCACCTAGCCTGACAGGCATTCAAGCGTTTGGCAGCATCAAGGTAGATCAGATTTTTATGATCGGTGAAGACTTGAACGGGAAATTCCGCTCCCTCCAAAAAATGACGCCAGTGTTCAAATGCGAGTTTAATTGCCAACAATTCCCGATTACCGATATCATAATTTAGTTCAGACTCAGAAAATTTCTTTGAAAAAAAAGCACAGGGATGTACTCCATCTGTCTTTGCCTGAGACAACACCGTGCCGACCCCCACAGAAGAAGCATCAACCTCAACCAAAAATGGTTTAGTCACATCAGGCTGCGTAAGGATGGGAGCAGAGCTGAACCTCTCCTTTAGCAACACAAAAGCCTCAATGGCCTCAGTAGTCCACTGAACCGCATCAGCACCTTTCCTGGTGAGATCGGTCAGAGGTTTGGCAATCACAGAAAAATTTTTATGAATTTTCTATAATAATTGGCGAACCCCAAAAACCTCTGTATTGATTTCACACCAATAGGCCTAGGCCATTCCTGCACAGCTTGCACTTTCACCGGGTCCATCTCAAAACCTTCACTAGAGACAATGTAGCCCAAAAAACTAAGTCTCTGTACAGCGAACTCACATTTTTCTAGTTTGGCAAAAAGTGAATTATCACTCAGTAACTGTAATACTTCACGCACACTCCTCCAATGAGACTCCAAATCCAGTGAATAAATCAAAATGTCATCCAAATACACAACCACACTTCTGCCGATCAAAGGTCTAAGGATGTCATTAATAAGATTCTGAAAAAATGCCGGCGCACTGGAAAGCCCAAAAGGCATGACCAGATTCTCAAAATGACCCAGTGGAGTGTTAAACGCAGTCTTCCATTCATCCCCCTCCTTCATGCGCAACAAATTGTATGCCCCTCGAAGATCAATTTTCGAGAACCACTTGGCCCCCACTAACTGATTAAACAAATCAGGAATCAATGGCAGAGGGTAAGGATTGCGTACAGTAATCTTATTAATCTCACGAAAGTCTAGACAAGGCTGTAAACCGCCGTCCTTTTTTTTAACAAAAAAAAATCCAACCGCCACAGGAGATTTGGAAGGCCTAATGTGACCGGCGGCCAAGGTTGTCTGTATGTATTCCTCCAAAGCCTTTCTCTCAGGAATAGTCAAATTAAATAAACGACTTTTAGGAAGAGTCGCTCCAAGGACAAATTCAATTGCACAATCATAATCTCTATGAGGAGGCAATACCTGCGATTCCTTATCAGAAAAAACTTTCCAAAAATCCTGAATAGGTACAGGTAACTCCCCCTTAACTACAGCAGCAATACGCCCGTTACAACACTTGTCATAACAATTAGAACTCCAGGACTTAATTTCATTGGTAGACCAATCCAGTACCGGATTGTGCAATTTTAACCAGGGTAACCCCAAAATCACAGGTGAGGGCAAATTATTCAAAACTACCAAATCCAAATTCTCTTGATGAACACCATTAATAGTAAGAGGAAATTCACAGATATGGTGAGTAACATTTTTCAAGTGAGAACCATCCACAGACACCACATTAATAGGAGAAGATAGAAGTTTGGGTTTTAATTTTAGTTTTTCCAAAAATTTCCCATCAATCACATTGAGAGTTGAACCACAATCCACAAATACCCGAAACTCCATTAATTCCTCCTCACCAGCAGTGGTAGCAGAAAGAAAGACACCTTTATTGTTTAAACAAGCTATGCGGGCGAAACTGACCTCATTTTTTTTTTCTCTCTTTATTCATTCGAAGCGCACAGTTCTTAATAAAATGCCCAGATTTGCCACAATAGAAACACAAGCCCTCCGCAAATCTATGGTCTTTTTCCCGAGAGTGAGGTGTCATTGCTCCAATTTCCATCGGCTCTGCAATGTCAGTACAGTCCCTTTCCAAACTTGGAGATGACAAGGCAGATTTACTCTCATTAACCCTTGCACGCAGTCTCCTATCCACCCGTATGGCTAATTGCATAGCCTCTTGCAAGTTACCAGGTATAGGATAAGCAATCAGCAAATCTTTAACCCTTTCACTTAACCCTGCAAGAAATAAACTTTTCAAAGCTGAATCGTTCCACCCCACCTGAGTGGACCACCTTCGGAAGTGAGTACAATATTTTTCCACATTACCTGATCCCTGTCTCAAACGTCTCAATTCTGTCTCAGCTGATGAAACACGATCCGGATCGTCATACAATAACCCCAAAGCAGAAAAAAAACTATCCACTGATCTAAAGCATGGATCACTAGGCTGCAGAGAAAAGGCCCAGTCCTGAGGTTCTTTGCGCAAAAGTGACATTATGAACCCTATGCGCTGTGATTCATCACCAGGGGATCTGGGTCTCAAACGGAAATACAACAAGCAAGCATTTTTAAAAGAAAAAAAATCTTGTTGTTCACCAAAAAATAAATCAGGCAAACGTACCTTTGGCTCGACGAAATGTGCTCCAGAACAACTACTCACGTGTTGCTGGATTTCAGCCACCTCCAGAGAAAGTCCCTGCAGGCGTTGAGCCAAATCCTGAACCGACACCATGATGGAAACAGAAAATCTTTCCTTAGAGATTTTTTTTTTTTTTTTTAGGCTGGACTTACTGTTATGATCTGCTACAAGCACTAAGGAAAGATGGGAATTCTGTCCCTACAATAGAACTAACCTGAATCCCTACGATGTAACGGGGAACCTGATCCTGCGACCAGACCCGCTAAAGTCCTCAGCTAGTCTGAACGAAGACCTATAGTTGCGAGGAAGGAATCCCTACAAGAACTAGGGACTGGGAGAAAAGGTGGACACCTCCAGTCCTAACAGAAATTGTATCAGGGAAAAATAAAACAGAAAACAAATTACTTAGAGATCCTAAGATCAAGCAAAACTGACTGAGTAAGGCACCTAAGCACCCGGCTAGCTTAAGAGTAGGTAATACAATGAAGTCCAGCAAAGCCAGAAGGGCGGAGCCAGACTAAATAGGGAAAAAAGGTCATGTGACCAGCAAACTGAAACAAAACCTAACAAGAGGGTTCTAACAGGTGCTATATAAGCATGTAATAGGAAACAGTGTGGTGATTAAAATTAGAGATGAGTGAACCTTTCAAGGTTCGGTTCGGCTATGTTCACCAAAATTCCCGATGTTCGCCGAACATAGCTGAACACCATTCTATTCAGTGGGAGGTAAAACTAAACACATAGACAACACATTCACCCAAAACCTGCCAAACCAGCTTATATTAGGGACAGACACCAGGAAAAGTGGCATCAATTGATCCACCAATTGCACAATAAATAAATAATTTTTAAAAAAATTGACGTGGGTTCTCCTGTATTTTTGATAACCAGCCAGGCAAAACTGACAGCTGCTGACTGCAGCCCTCAGCTGACAGTGATAACAAGTCTGGTTATCAAGAATAAAGGGGTCCACACTGTTTTTTAATTATTTCAGTAAATTATAAATAAACAAATGGCGTGGGGGTCCCCCATTTGTGACAACCAGCCAAGCTAAAGCTGAAAGCTGGGAGCTGGTATTCTCAGGCTAGTAAGGGGCCATGGATATTAACACCCCAGACTAAAAATAGCAGCCTGCGGCTGCTCAAAAATGGCACATCTATTAGATGCACCAATTCTGGCACTTTGCCGACTCTTCCCACTTGCCCTGTGGTAGTGGCAAGTGGGGTTCATATTTGTGGGGTTGATGTCATATTTTTAATGTCCGGTGACATCAAGCCCACGGGTTAGTAAGGAGAGGCATCTTTAAGGCGCCTATCCATTACTAATCCTATATAGTCCATTAATTAAAAGAATGACACAGACTCCACTAATTAATCTATGGTAAATTAAACCAAACTCACGTCATAGCCCAGTCCACAGAAGCCATAACCTCCTGTAAAAGAATTAAAATAATAAGCAACAATATTCCTTACCTGTCCGCCGAGAAGATAATAATCCATTTGTCTCACAACGGGTCTAGCTCTGCTACATCTAGATAGCAGGCTGTTTTGTTGCATGATGTGACTATACAGCCTGCCATCTATTAGAGGCACAGAACAGCGTGTGTTAGCACTGCTCAGCGTCTATCGGTGAATTCCTCTGATCTGAATGAAGTCACGAGCGTAAGAAAGTTCTCACTTTTACTGTGCAATCAGAAAGTTCCTGAGAGTTCACAGCCAATGAACTCAGTTCAACTCACTGATGTCAGCATGAGCACAGTTGGAACAGTAGGCAGCGTTTTTGCTACCAAGAGATGCAGAAACCTTGCGCACATACCCTAATAGTGCCACCCACCCCTGTTACACTAAACAATCACTTCCCTATATTCAATTTCTCCTCTTAAAAATGTTGAACAGCAATGAGGTACGTTTTCAACAACGGGCAAACTAATTAAAACACAGGTTTGCTGGCACATTTTTATGCTACCCTACTTTTGGAAAAGGAATTGGAGAGTTAGAACCAAATGTCAGAGGTAACTTGTAAAAGGTGCTGATTGGGATAGAAAAAATGAAAAAGGTTAATTTTCAATTTCAGGTGCGGCCCGTTGGATAACATCATCTGTTCAGCCGTTTATAAAAAAATGGCATTATTGAGCTCTGACAAGGAATGTTAGAGATTGTGGCAAAAAAACCCAATGATAACGCACAGGAGATGTTTAGATGTTTGAATTTAAAAGATACATTGATTCACAATCATTTAAAATTGGAGTCAAATAATTGGTTTAAAAAATCCAGATTGTACGTTAATTTTAAACGCGGGGCTGTCCTTTTTGTAAGTACCATGTGACATCTAACCCATTGAGAATGAGATCTGTCACACATCGTCTCTGATTTTATCTGATGCAAAACTCAGTTTGCCGTTTATGCAGTCTACTGTCCCTGTAGTTTTTTCTTATATTGGCAAAACGATCAGATCGTTATACGTTAGGCTGAGATAACATTTCAAATCAATTATTTCGGGAAAGGATTCCGCAAAACTCATAAAGCGTGTATGTTAATATCATCAGTTTAATTCTGAAGTTTTAAAATTTGCAGGGATAGAATGGGTTAATCTCTCGGATCAGGAAGGTAACCATAATAAGTTACCTATTAGAAGAGAAGCCTAATGAATTATAAAAACAAAGTTACAAGGACCGCTGGATTTAAAACTACAAAACTGACATGCTAGTATTGTTATAGTATGTAGAAGTGTTTTTTTTCAAAAAGCCATTGTGTGATTAATGTTGCTTGTGCACCATTGACATATGCATGGGGTGTGTTTCCTGAAAAGGGGAGATTCCCCATGTCAGTTTGTGTTTGCACCCGTTGAAGCATCAATATGCATCTTCCATCTCTTGCATCTGCTACTGCATTCTCCTGCATCCATTTTTTAATGATTCTGCAATAAAAAGTGTTTTTTGTGGACAGAGAGTGCTGCCTTTCCTCTCTTTGAAATTTCATGAAAATCTTGAATTTGGTGAAGCACTGGGAGGTTCCGAATAATAGCGAGGTGTGTGCCGTTCTCCTTTCAAATCGTGTGATTTGTGAACTGTGCAATTTTTTTCTCCTTTTTGCACACCTTCTAGGATGTTTTCATGCCTGTAGGCTCTCTGTTTTTAGGAAAAAGAGGGATGTGCAGCTGCAGGAAAAAGGGAGGAGGAGGTGCTAAAGGGAAGCATTTGATTGGCTCAGAGCACATAGCACAGCTCAGACAAAGAACCAGAAGACTCACTCAGCAAATGAGAGCAGAGAACATCTAAAATGATGCAGAGGGATTAAAGACGCAAAATAAGCAGATTACACTGAACATTTTCGCTGCATAATATCAATTATACATCCCCAGCTGCTTAAGAAGTAATTGTCATTTCTGTTTTTTTTATATTTTTTTGTAGTGATAAGAACACTTTATTTAAAGATTGACTGTCTATAAAAACCTATTGCATGGAAACTCAGAAAAGAGAAAGTGATATCTCTTCAGAACAGCTGTGCCGTACAATGCGTTTGTTGAGCTCATTTTAAAAGTTCTTAAAATGACAGATTCCCCTGAATACTTGTGTGTCAACCTCTGAATCTTTTCCCAGAACTCACCTCAAAGGCAGTGTTGCCTACATATACAAAGGAAGGATACAGCATTAATTCTAACATTTCTGAAGCGCTTGTCTCCCTTTGATAAATCATACAGTAGACAATCTGCTCAAGATGCCAGTTTTACAATCTGACATTTTTTAATTAACTTTTAATCAGTGGTGTAAGCCGCATAATATCCTCCTAAGTTTGTTCTTGTAACAATATTTAATGTTGAGATTAGCTTGTTGGAATTTATCAGCATCCAGCACATATGACCTCGGTGCAACTCAGTTACCAGTTATAAAAGAAGATATTTGATACACTACTAATGCACAGGCAACTTCAATGAGATTTTTATTCTTTCTAGCATTCAAGTCTCTAATAAAATATTTATTACAAGTAACTCCAATTTCTATAGAATTTATCATGTTTTCTCTTTCAAATGTTTGTCCAGTACTTGAAAAACTGTGGCCAAGAAATGCAGTTTACCAGTTTCCAGCAGTGACCAAAATACGTACATGTATGATTTCTCTCTGCTTGCCAGTTTTAGTGGTCATCATAAGTATGCAATTTTCATACCTACGGTCACGTGCCCAGTAGCTTCTCATTCATTTGTCTCAATGTTGATTGAAGTTGAGTCGATAAGGGCAACTAGGGATGAGAAGACCAGTGGATGAACTTTAGTCCGACGATCAATTCGAGTTCTACAACTCTACCCAAAACTGAGCTCGAACCCCATAGAAGTCAAGGGGGACTCAAACTTTAGTGCGGTGAAATGGTCATGGTAATAGCTAGAAGGCTGTCAAAGGTAGCAAAATGGGGTAAGAGCAAAACAATTTCCCTGCAAACAAATGTGGATAGAGAAATTACTTAAAATAATATAAAATTAACACTTTTCCCACTTGAGATGTAGTCATACGTCCCTGGGACCTGGGACATATGGATATATCCCAGTGATTTTGTACGCACACGGGCTGTGAGCATGCGATCGCCGCTGGGTATCAGCTGATTCTGGCACCTAACACCCAGTACTCAGTGCCAAGAGTGGTCCCGCACCGCTCCCGGCACTTTAACCCCCTAAATCCTGTGATCGAACTCGATCACAGCATTACAGGAGCAGGCAGAGGGGAGACAGCCCCACTGTCCTTGGATCAGAGACCCTGCAACATCATCGCGATCCTTGCCATGGTGACCCAATGTCATCATGACGACATTTGGGTCACCAGAGCTAGTAAAGTTGCTAGATTATGCTCAGAGCATGATCAGCAACTTTGTCAGTGCAGCGCTGACAGTCTGCAATTGCATAGGGATGTCTTGCTCCCCATGCAATACAAAAGATTATCCTAAATAAAATAAAAGGCCCATAGTGGGACAAAGTAAAAAAGTTAAAGAAAGTTAAAAAAAAGTTTTTAAAAAATTGTAAAAGTATAAAAAAGTTAAAAAACAAAATATATTGTACCCATAAAGAAATATTTGTATGAAAAAAATATAAACAATAAAAGTACGTATATTTGGGTATCTCCACATCGGGAAGGACCCAACCTATGAAATTGTTCTAGCTAACCCCTTTAGTGAACACCATAAAAAAATAAATAAAAAACAAGGCAAAAAATGCTTTATCATCACACCGCAAAAAGTGGAATAAAATGCTATCAGACGAATATACCATAAATAAAAATAGTACCACTGAAAACATCATCTTGTCCCACAAAAGGTCAAGCCATTATTCAGCTCCATCAGAGTAAAACGATGCAAAAATAATAACTTTTTCTATAAAATAGTTTTTTATTGTGTAAAACTGGCAAAACAGAAAAAAATATATAAGGCTGGTTTCACATTTGCATTGGGCACAGCTGCGGAGGGCTGCGTACTTCCTCTGTTAAGCCCCTCCCACTGCCGCACCTCTTCCATTCAGCTCCGCCTATGTCTGCATGAGTCCTTCATACCTATCTTTAACATTGGGTATGCAGGCCATGCGGATGTATGCGGATGTGTCCGCATGTGTCGTTTTGACGCTGCGCCGACCGCAACAAAATGCAACATGTTGCATTCGATGCAGTTCAGCGCAGCGTCAAAACGACACATGCGGATGCATCTGCATACATCCGCATAGCCTGGGTTCCCAATGTTAAAGATAGGTATGCAGGACGCATGCAGACGTAGGCAAAGCTGAACGGAAGAGGTACGGCAGTGGGAGGGGCTTAACAGAGGAAATACGCAGCCCTTCGCAGCTCTGCCCAACACAAATGTGAAACCAGCCTAAATGTGGTATCGCTGTAAACATATTGAACCAAAGAATAAAACCGCCTTATCAATTTTACCACATGCGGAAAGACATAACCCCCCCAAACAATTCCTGAATTGCTGTTTTTTGTTCATTCTGCCTCCCAGAAATAAGAATAGAAAGCAATCAAAAAACATCATGTGTCTGAAAATGGAACCAATAACACTCATCCCGCAAAAAAAAAACCTTCATATGACTCTGTGGACCGAAATATAAAAAATTATAGCTCTCAAAATATGGTGATGCAAATAAATAGTTAATAAAAAGCATTTTTTAGTGTGTGACAGCAGCCAAACATAAAAAAACATAAATCTGGTATCGCTGTAATCGCATTGACCAGAAGAATAAAGTCGTTTAATTACTTATACTGCATGAGGAACAGTGTAAAAAATAAAACCAATTCTTCACCTGCTGTTTTGTTCATTCTGCCTCCCAAAGATCGCAGTAAGGCTTGGTGCACATTTATCCTGCGATCTGTGCTGAGCGTTTACACTGGGATTTCCATGTAAATCTCTGAAATACGTCATGCAGGCGGAACCCCTGGTGGAAGATTGCCTATAATGAGTGAGATCGAGGCACTGTTGAACGCAATAGGACTTGTGATCCGGCGGTGTCCGTCTTTTTAGGAATGCACAAAAGTGCCATTAGCCATAGTTTTGTGCTCTTCTGAAAAGAAAGATAACACTGAACAGAAGCCAGACGAAGTCCAGAGTAGCTCTGCTGCCTCAATTTAGTGAATGGTTGCTGCCGAATAAATGTGATCCCAAACTTTATGTAAAATGTTCCCAATAAAAGCCTCAACTCAATCCACAAAAAAAGCAATCCCCCAGTCTGGTCTGTCATCTGTTAATGGAAATATAAGGGGCTTCCACATTACTGGCAGTAGAATCACTCTGAAAAAACAAAATGGCTCCTCATCCCTCAAAAGAAATTCAGCAAATTCTGCGCCCCAAAATCAAAATGCCTCCCTCTCTTCTGAGCCCCACAGTGTACTAAAACCACATATAGCGTCCACATGTTTGGCATTTCTGAAGCGATGAGAGCCCGCCTAACTTACGAGTGCATGTCTACAGAAGCATGAGCTGGGCATAACATACTGGTGACTACATCGTACTGGCTGCTACAGTATGCTGGTCACTACAATGGTAGTTTGCAATTTTCACTCTGCAACATTCATTGCTGCTTATTTCTGGAAAACACCCATGGAGTCAAAATCGTCACTACAACTGTAGCTAAATTACCAAAGAAGTATAGTTTATAGTTTCCAAAATGGGGTCACTTGAGGGGGAATTCTGCTCTTCTAGCAATTAGGGGCTCTGTATGTGGAGTCGGCAAACTATTCTAGGAAAATCTGCACTCCAGGAGGCAAATTGCAGTCTGTCCCTCCCGAGTCTCTCCGTATGGCTAAGCAGTACTCTACAGCCACATATGAGGTATAGCTACATTCAGTAGAAATTGTTAGACAAATTATGGTGCCATTTTTATCCACTTCTTATGAGAAAATGTAAAATCTGGGGCTAAAACTAAGCTTTGGTGGTAAAAATGTAGTTATTTTTTGTCACTACCCAATAGTATAAAGTTCTGTGACACACCCGTGGTGTCAACATGATCACTGCACTCCTAGATGAATTTATTGAGAGGTGTAGTTTGTGAAATATGGTCACTGATGAAGGGGTTCTGCTGTTCTGGCAACTCAGGGGCTCTTCCAGTGGGTCATGGCACCCACAAACCATAACAATAAAATCTGCCTTTAGTATGGCGCTCCTTCCCATTCTGAGCTTTGCACTGTGCCTGAAAAATATTTCCCGATTACATGTAAGAAATTGGCGCCCTCAGAAAAAAGTGAACCTCAGTTTGCTGTAAAAAATTTCTATTAGCCCTTAAAAAAATGAAAACTTGGAGCTAAAACAACATTTTAGTGGTAAAAATAGATTTTTTTTGCTTTCTTCACCGCTCAACATTTCCAAATTTTTGCCAAATTTCCATCTTTCTCAAAAATAAACACAAGTTATATTGAAGTATTAAAGACATTTTAGCACTATCATGAAGTACAATATGTCAAGAAAAAACATTCTCAGAATCAGTGGGATCCTTTGAAGTGTTTCAGAGTTATTACCTCATAATTTGATACTGGTCAGAATTGTAAAAATTGGCCTGGTCATTAACGTGCAAACCACCTTGGGGGGAAAGGGGTTAAAAAATAATATAATGATAATCTTGAACCAGGAGACACAGGTCCAAGTGGAGGAGGAGGTGGAAGTGGACATGGTGGTGTAGGTGGAAGAGGAGATGGAGGAGGTAGCAAACATTGTTTTTATTGTTTTATTTTTTTAAATTGGGGAGGTCCCAAAACATTGGGAACAGCAAATAGAATGAACAAACTGCAGTGGAGTATAAGGCCATGTGCACACGTTGAGGTTTGGTGAGTATTTTACATTGGTATTTGTAAGCCAAATCCAGGGGTGGGGAAAAAATGTAGAAGAGGTGCACATGTTTCTATTATGCTTTTTCTCTGATTGTTCAACTCCCTGATTTTGGCTTACAAATGCTAAATTAAAACTCTCTCCAAATACTCAAAGTGTGTGCATGTGGCCTAACAATAGCTGGGTGTGGCTGGTACACTTCTCTATTCAGCTAAAGATAAGGACCATTTCTGTGGGATCCACGCCTGGTTCGTTTTAATGAATGTAAGCTAGTCCACGTTTGCTGTGCACAGGCGGATGCACCTGTCTGTGATCACACCCACTGCTGTTCTAAACGCACATTCCATCATTACACTTGCCGCAGAGCAGAGCAGGGCAGGCCAGCACCTCCAAGGTGTAAAGGACAAGTTCAGGCCATGTGTTCAATTTGGAGACCCAGAAGTTAAATGAGGCAGACCCATCATTAAGTACGTGGAGATGTGTGGACACATACTTTTCCATCATATTGTTGAAACGCTGCTTCCTGCAAACACAAACCGTATCAGATGGTGGTGCTGGATATTGTGGCATGCTAAGAAAAGTTTTCCACATTTCGGCAAGGCAAACCCTCCCTTCCAAGGTGGTTCTGGTGCCCTAGCAGCATTGGAGACTTCCTCCTCCTCTTCTGCCTTGTGCTTTTGTGTAGCCCTGGTGGTAGGCACACGCAGTACCCTGGAGAGTGTGTGGCGAGACAGCAGTTTAATGCTAAATATTCATTCACTCAACATATACTAGACACACCCTTAGGGTAGTGGAGTTTACTCTTGAGGGAGTGGTCAAGGTAGTATGTGTTTGGAGTGATTGATTCAGTCGAGTTCCTGTCTTCGGACAGAGAGGACGTTTGGAGTGAGTGTCTAGACTTCAGAGAGAGAAGACGTCTGGAGGGAGGAAGGAGTCTAGCCAGCTCTATCATCAGTTCAGATCGTGGAGGCTGGTATAGGTGTTTGAATTCACCTTAGTCTAGTCAGAGCTGTACTTCATCAGCATACATTGGAAGGAAAGAAGAAGTTTAGTGCAGAAAGTCTTCAGCATCCTGTCTAAAGGACGGTATCAGGTTCAGAGACGTGCTCCTGCCTATTGATAACTGAGCATCTGTAACTAACTTTGAAGTGAAGGAAAAGAAAGAAGTGACTACTCGACCCTTGGCTAGTTTGAGTGCTTATGTTACCAGCGTGGACAAGGCGAAAGGCACAGTGGTTTTATTGGAATAGTGCTTACGGATTGAAGAAGTCCTGCACATTGCAACCGGTCACTGGGGACCGAAGGATCACTACTGTTTCAAGCATAGTGATAAGAAAACCAGGAATTTACCGGACCTTAGGTCGCGGCAAACGAGCCCCTTATAGTCAGTACGTACCTGGGGTCAGGGGAAGTGAAGACTTTGAGTCAGTGCACGACAAGATAAGAATTCAGCTTCTTCACAGGAAGGCTCCTAACACAAAGCTGACTGGGCAGGTACAGCTATAGATTAGCTGGAGATTTTGAGGGAACTACGCTTCAGGCTGGTTGTACTCGTTGTATTGGAAGTAAAGGAGGCCCCTAACTTGTCCAGCTGCTGTCTCAAGACACACTCTCCTTGGATCAGCCTCCCTGGGACCTGCCTGAACATCTTACAAGTAAAGGTATGGAAAGACGCTGACCGTGTGAGACTGTGTTCTTTATCTGCACCCGACTTCACAAATCCCATAGACTTTGAGGGACCAGTCCCACCTGTAGGGGACCCGACATCTAGCTGCCTCACCATCCCCTCAGAGATCTACAGCAGCGCTGGTACTCATTACCAGAATACTACAGGTGGCGTCACGAACTGTATATAAACCTATCCCCTGTAAATATATCCCCAACATACGCCAGACCGCCCGGGCCACAGACCGAGCCACAGCTACCTGTGACAAAATCCCATAGACTTCCATGGGCTCGGCTCTGAGTACCCCATTGCCCTGGTAACCCACAATTGTGGTGGCGGGTCGACACAAAAACTTTGGCGTCACGAACAGGATGCGAAACTCGCGAAATTGCGAGCCCTGTGTGCCTAAGGACTTGTTTTTGTGAAAAAGGACTGTTTTCACTTTTGGCGCCAAAATCGCCATTTTTGTCGCCATATTCGCGCCCTCAGGCGCTGGAGAAGAAGGTGGGCGTACCTTCGTGGGCGTCTACCCCCCTGTGGCGCGAAGAAAATGCCTGCCCTCTCAAAGTGCTATTACAACATGCGGTCCTGCCCTACAGCAAAGGAGGTCCGCCTCCTCTTCACCTTCCCTGCGAGGAGGAGGAGACGCAAACCCCACCTCCACGGAAGAGACCGGATGTCTCCACAGAAAGAAGAAAGAATCTTCTGGAACATCATGGAGGCAGGACGTGTGCAGCCGAGCTGGGAAGCGGAGGAAGGCAGGCCCCGTGCCCCAGCCAAGCTGCCACCAACACCGGAGTTATCCGTGATCCTGCACCTGCAGCAGGCGTTGCTAGAGACAAGAGAAGAAAATGCACGCCTGAAGAAGATGGTCCAGGACCAACCTGGATTTGAAGAGATCGAGAGACGCCGGCGTACCCTGGAACAGCGGAGGCTGTGGGACACGGTGATCTCTCCCCTCAACGAACCCCCATGATTCCAGATACCGAAGAGTCTGCTGCCCAAGGCGAAGGAGCAACCGGAGGCTGCCCCCGAAAGTACCGATCCCGATCCCACCGGTGAAGCGGTGGAAGCGAAGGAGGTTGAGGAGGTACAGCCAATCCCGGAACGCCCGCCCGGCCAAGAGGCCGCAGCAGATGATCGGTCCCCGGCAGGGACACCGGAGGGGTCCTGTCCGTCACTACCAGATGTGGACTGGGACGAGATGGCGCGCCTGGATGACGTCGCCTATACCGCCCAGTGGGAACAAGAATGGCAGAGTCGTGAGGAGAAGAAGAGGCGTCAGCAGGAGGAAGAGCGGGAAACTCAGAGGAACCGTCAGCGACAATATGCCGAGCTGATCGCGGACAAAGAGAGTGTCCGGAGAGATAAAGGTACTCTGAGGGAACCGCGGCGGCAGGGGTGTGTGACTGAGTTCCAGCTCCGGAAGGGCTGGGGCTTTATCCGTGAACCGGGCCTCTACCCAGCGGTCTTTGTCAGCAGGCGTGACGTAGAATCCCACCTGCCGCAAGGCCATCCCGGGAGGGACTTAGCAAATGGAGATATCGTCACATATACGCGGCACTGGGGAATGAAGGGATGGTATGCCCTTAACGTCACCATCGTCCGTGACCCCGTCCCAGACGCAGGTACCGTCACCATT
This sequence comes from Oophaga sylvatica, assembly GCA_033576555.1. Taxonomy (NCBI): domain Eukaryota; kingdom Metazoa; phylum Chordata; class Amphibia; order Anura; family Dendrobatidae; genus Oophaga; species Oophaga sylvatica. The sequence continues at coordinate 337,242,994 of JARQOD010000006.1, forward strand.
ACCGCAGCGTCCCCGTTTCTAGATCAAGCAGTAACTGGCCGTGCCCCAGCATCGCCCCCTGCAAAGTCATCGCAACTAGCGACCCAGAGTTCATCGCAAATTAAAGCCACCGCTACATCGCAACATGCGACCCAGTCTCAATCGCAATCCCTGACGCGGTCCATATCGCTAACTGTGATTGAAACGCAATCGGTGTCATGTGGAGAAAATGTACCCGTTGCGCCCCTAGAGGTTCGCACCAGAACTGTGGCGACCCAGACCCTAATCGCAGCACATGATTTGCTAGTCCTGGGATCTAGGGCTCATTGCATTGTTCCAGCCCCCGGGGTGGAAAGTGTATTTGCAGAAAATGAATAAATAAGTAAAGTAGAATTGGTGAGATCCCTATCGGGTCTACCAAAAGTAAAAAAGTAAAAAAGTTTGAAATGTTTTATAAAGTTTTGCACAAAATTATATAGTTAATATATATATTTTTACTGTAGAATGCCCGGCTGGGTAAATGATAAATAGTAACCAGAAAAGTTGCACTTTCGTATTATGTGATTTGATATAATATGTCTTTGGTTTTACAATGGACTTGGAGGTTGAGGACTGTGCCAACCCAGAACTTACTTGTAAATAGTTGCGCTTCGGTGCCCTATCTTGGTTTTACATAAACCAGTCCAATTACCTCTGAAAACAAAACCCGTGTGGTGTGGCACTGAGTGAGGTCTGCAATTGGATGTCCTGCAGCCCACCCAGGACCCACGTTGAAGGTTTGGTGCGGGTCCTTCACAAGTATATTGTATATTTATTGAATGCTATTTAATATTTGTATTTTTCTATAAAGTTTGCAACGTTCAAGATATTCTCACCTCCCGGATGGGAAGAAGTTATTGTTTAATGTTTATTGCATAAACAAAATGTCTCTTTTGTATTTTACAGCCCGGGAGTGCTGTCTTTTACCATGGGGGAATGTGTAGCCCTGGTGGTAGGCACACGCAGTACCCTGGAGAGTGTGTGGCGAGACAGCAGTTTAATGCTAAATATTCATTCACTCAACATATACTAGACACACCCTTAGGGTAGTGGAGTTTACTCTTGAGGGAGTGGTCAAGGTAGTATGTGTTTGGAGTGATTGATTCAGTCGAGTTCCTGTCTTCGGACAGAGAGGACGTTTGGAGTGAGTGTCTAGACTTCAGAGAGAGAAGACGTCTGGAGGGAGGAAGGAGTCTAGCCAGCTCTATCATCAGTTCAGATCGTGGAGGCTGGTATAGGTGTTTGAATTCACCTTAGTCTAGTCAGAGCTGTACTTCATCAGCATACATTGGAAGGAAAGAAGAAGTTTAGTGCAGAAAGTCTTCAGCATCCTGTCTAAAGGACGGTATCAGGTTCAGAGACGTGCTCCTGCCTATTGATAACTGAGCATCTGTAACTAACTTTGAAGTGAAGGAAAAGAAAGAAGTGACTACTCGACCCTTGGCTAGTTTGAGTGCTTATGTTACCAGCGTGGACAAGGCGAAAGGCACAGTGGTTTTATTGGAATAGTGCTTACGGATTGAAGAAGTCCTGCACATTGCAACCGGTCACTGGGGACCGAAGGATCACTACTGTTTCAAGCATAGTGATAAGAAAACCAGGAATTTACCGGACCTTAGGTCGCGGCAAACGAGCCCCTTATAGTCAGTACGTACCTGGGGTCAGGGGAAGTGAAGACTTTGAGTCAGTGCACGACAAGATAAGAATTCAGCTTCTTCACAGGAAGGCTCCTAACACAAAGCTGACTGGGCAGGTACAGCTATAGATTAGCTGGAGATTTTGAGGGAACTACGCTTCAGGCTGGTTGTACTCGTTGTATTGGAAGTAAAGGAGGCCCCTAACTTGTCCAGCTGCTGTCTCAAGACACACTCTCCTTGGATCAGCCTCCCTGGGACCTGCCTGAACATCTTACAAGTAAAGGTATGGAAAGACGCTGACCGTGTGAGACTGTGTTCTTTATCTGCACCCGACTTCACAAATCCCATAGACTTTGAGGGACCAGTCCCACCTGTAGGGGACCCGACATCTAGCTGCCTCACCATCCCCTCAGAGATCTACAGCAGCGCTGGTACTCATTACCAGAATACTACAGGTGGCGTCACGAACTGTATATAAACCTATCCCCTGTAAATATATCCCCAACATACGCCAGACCGCCCGGGCCACAGACCGAGCCACAGCTACCTGTGACAAAATCCCATAGACTTCCATGGGCTCGGCTCTGAGTACCCCATTGCCCTGGTAACCCACAATTGTGGTGGCGGGTCGACACACTTTCACTGAGCCCCCGCTATCAAGTGGGGATGCCATTAGTAGTGTGTCTACCAGCGTGCACTTGTATTTCCGCATTTTATGATCTCGCTCGAGTGACTGCAATAAGGATGGCGCATTATCCTTGTAGCGGGGATCCAGCAGGGTGGCCACCCAGTAATCAGCAGTGGCAACAATCATGGCTTGGGGTTTTTGTACAGGCACAACAGCTGCCCAGAGGTAACAACAAGCTTTCCTTGGTGGAAGATGTATCGTTTGTGTCCTCTGTATTCCTCATCCACACTAGAGTGATGACCGTGAGCTGCTTCGAGTGCCACCCTGCTGTGAACACTGTTCCTCATCCTCCAAAACTATCCCCTGTTTGGATAGTTGTGTACATGCCCGCTGTTGGTACAGTAACCCATCCTTCTGAGCCATCTGTGAACAACTTGCCTGATAATGGGGTGAATGATGCCTGTTCCTGCTGATATTCCGCCTCTGTCACCACCTCATTATTCATCGCCTGGTGCGTTTTTTCAAGGAGGCATAGAAGTGGGATAATAATGCTGATGATGGTGTCATCAGCACTGGTCATGTTCGTGGAGTACTTGAAGCAGGGCAATACGTCCCGCATTGTGGACCACTCGTTGGTCATGAAGTAGAGTTGCTCCACAGAGCGACTGACCTGTGTGTGCTGCAGCTGAAACTCCACTATCACCTGCTGCTGCACGCACAGTCTCTCATTGCATATGAGATGGTGAGTGGGAAGGCAGAAGTGACCCTGCAGCGCAGACAGGCGAGCAGCAGGAGTGTGAGAATGCTGAAAGCGCGCACAGACGGCCAGCACTTTCTACACCAGCTTTGACATATTGGGGTAATTTTTTCAAAAGCTCTGCATCAACAAAGTCAGCACATGCACCAGGCAAAGGGATGTGAGTCAAACCGGCTACGAGATGTCCCCATTATTGCACACAACTAAGGCAGGCTTGAGGTGCAGCGGCAACAACCACTCTTCAGTTTGTTGTTTGATCCCCGTCCATAGCTCCAACGTGGTGTGGGATTTTCCCCCCAAATAGATTTCAGAAAAGTCTGCTGTCCTTTTCCCCTGACTGTGCTGAAGTAGATCATGCAGATGTTACACTGACTGGATGAACAGGTGGTGGAGGAAGGAGTTGGAGGAGGCAGCAACATGGACAGAGAAACATCCAGCATTCCACAGTGGTTGGGCATGCGCCAAAACGCTTTCTGCCTCAGGCTCAGCCACCACTATATTTATGCAGTGGGCAGTTTGGCAGATATAATGTCCCTTTCCCATGCTTACTGGTCCATGTATCTGTGGTTATGTGGACCTTGCCACTGATGGAGTTGCGCAGTGCACAACTGATTTTGTCAGCAACATGTCCATGCAGGAGAGGGATGGCCCGCCTGGAAAAGTAATGGCAGCTTGGAACCACGTACTGTGGGACAGAGCCCCCGATAAGTTTTTTAAAAATTTCCATCTTCCAGTCAGAATGGCAACAACTCAAAGTCTCGGGAGCAAAAGGCAAATGCCGAGACGGCAGCAGAAGAAGGAGCAGGAGGAGCCTCAGATCTTTCCTGTTTTTTTTTTAGCTGTGTACTCCACTTCAGCACGTGCTTTGCATTCAGATGCCTCTTCATGCAGGAGGTGCTCAGGTTAAGAAAATGCATGCCCCACTTCAGGCTCTGATGGCACAGAGTGCAAACCATCCATGTCTTATTGTCAGCACAATGCCTGAAGAAATGTGACACCAGGAAGCTCATTTGAGCTGGCTTTGGTGTGCTCAGTGAGTTGGTGCAGTGGGCAGTAGCAACCTGCGTACTGGCTAGGGGCCACTACGCTTTTGCACCCTGCTCCGTAATTTGCCGTGCATTTGTGACCACCACCTCTTCCTCCGAAATGCGCTCATCCCTTCGATGGCCTTGACTCCATGTGAGGTCTGGAACCTCATCATACTCCGCATCATCTTCCAACCACTCCTCACCCTTACCCTCCTTTCTGGTCTGCACACTGCAGAAACCAACAGCAGTTGGCAACTGTGTTTCGTAATTATTATCAGAGATGTGCTGCAGTGGTCCGCTGACAGTTTGCAATACCCCTCCCACACACTCATCCTCAAACAGAACAAGTGGTTGGACATCAGTGCACTCAATCTCTTCCACTTGTGGGACAGAGCCAAGTGGATGTTCTACTGAACTCCTGCCAGAGAAGCCATCAAAAAGCAGGAGTGACTGCTGCATGACTTGGGGCTCAGATTGCTTGCCTAATTTGCAAAGGGTGAGGTGTAAGACAGATGTCCATGGGCCAAAGGTGCAAACTCTGCACTTTCAGCAGGGGACTGGGTGGAAGACAAATCAAAGGAACCTGAGGCACTCTCCACCATGCAATCTTAAACGACCTCTTTGCCAGAGGTACTCGGGCCTACGAAATTATGCGGAATGTTCTGTCATGCACGTGCACAAGAAGAAGGTGTTTCATTTGGGCTCATAGCAGGCACAGATCGACCACGTCTTCTCCTTGCAGCAGCTACACCACCACCAGCAGCACCACGGCCACGTCCACTATTTGATGCTCTCCTCATTCTTTGCATCCCAAAAAAGTGCAGAGTATTACACTGACATTTTGTAGAGTACACCCACAGAGGCTGTTTTGCAGAGTACCCCCAGAGAGGCAGTTTTACAGAGTACACCCACACAGGCTGTTTTGCAGAGTACACCTGCAGAACGCAACACTGTCTCTATGCTAGTCAGAGCAGAATGTTATACATGAATGTTATACATCACAGGTCCTCTCTCTCTCCTAGGCTATGTGCACAATGAGTTTTTTGTAGGAGGTAAAATCTGAAAAGTTCTCCAGCAGAAACTGCCTCAGGAAATATTCTTTGTTTGGGGAGTATTGAAGAAGATTTTCATTTCCTTAAGCAGTTTTGAAGAGTTGTTGAAGGGTTTTGGAAAAGATTTTTCCTGAAGCATTTTTTGCACATTTTTTATTGGGCACTACTTAGTTTGTAGTGGATTCCATCAGGAGCTGCTTCAAGAAAGTGACATGCACTTTTATATCATCAGGCATTTTTCAAAACCTGTTATGAAAAAAAATGCTCAAAACTGTGAACATACAAATAGCAAAATGATTTCACAATAGAAATGAGTGAGAACAATCTTTAAAAAGGAATCTGTGAGTAGTATTAGCCCTCCTAAACCATCTACATCGCTAATAAAATTAAAGGGAACAATTAAATAACACAATGTAACTCCAAGTAAATCACACTTTTCTGAAATCAACCTGGCCAGTTATAAAGCAACACCGATTGTGAATCAATATCTTCTGCTGTTGCACAAATGGAACAGACAACAAATGATAGGCAAGTAGCAAGACAACCCCAATGAAGGAGTGGTTCTGCAGGGGATGACCACAGACCATTTCTCTGTTCTCATCCTTTTGGGCTGTTGTTTTGGTTACTTTTGCATTTTGTCATTGCTCTCAACCCTAGAGGTATTGTACAGTAGCATGAAGCGGTGTCCACAACTCACAGAAGTTGCTCAGGTAATGCAGCTCATCCAAGATGGCACATCAATGTGAGCTGTGGAAAGAAGGGTGGCTGTGTCTGTCAGTACAGTGTTCAGAGCATTGAGCAGATACCATGATACAGGCCAGTACACCAGGAGACATGGAGGGTGCTGTAGAAGGGCAACAACCCAGCAGCAGGACGGCTACCTTTTCCTTTGCCCAAGGAGGAGCAGGAGGAGCAGTGCCAGAGCCCTGCAAAATGACCTCCAGCACGCCACTAACATTCATGTGTTCGCTCAAACTGTAAGAAACAGACTCCATGAGGGTGTTATGAGGGCCCTACATCCACAAGTGGGTGTTGCGCTTACAGCCCATCAGCGTGCAGGGCGATTGGCATTTGGCAGAGAACACCAAGACTGCCCAGGCATTTTAGGAAAGTCATACAGGCACATAGAGGCCAAACACACTATTTAGCATCATTTCCACTTTGATTTTGAGTATCATTCCAAATCCAGACCTCCATGAGATATTAATTATGATTTACATTTATCATTTTTAAGTTTTTATTGTTCTCAGTGCATTCCCCTATGTAATGAATAAAGATTTGCAATTGGAATATTTCATTCAGTGATATCTAGGATGTGGTATTTTAGTGTTCTATTTATTTTTTGAGCAGTATGTATGGGCATGCAGATCATAAAAAACTGAATAATATGATACCCTGATATCTGTGATTTCTTATTCTGATCCACGTCGGTTTTACATGTAAATGAACTGTTCTAGACTATGAGGCGGATACTGATCTGCATGAGAATCTGCCTCTAAAGCTTATTTTACATGAAAGGGGGTTACAAGTGTGATGTGTAATGGCCACTCTCTGCTCTACTGATCTCACTCCAGAGCTGTGTGTGATTATAAGGGCTCATACGCACTTGCGAGAAATATGGACGAGTGCATTCCAATAAAAAAAATCGTATTGCACTCGGACCAATGTTATTCAATGGGTGACATTCACAGCATGCCACGATTTGCTGCGTATCTCGGACAAGACTCGCCAATGCAAGTCAATGGGTGCGAGAGAAAAAATCGCACAGCACTCGCACCATGCAGAGAATAGAAATATACACATAGAATACATATATATATATATATATATATATACATGTCAGTGACACACACATATACAGCTCTGGCAAAAATTAAGAGACCACCACATCAAAACCCTGTCATGGGCAGCCCATTCTCCAGACCTGAACCCCATTGAAAACCTCTGGAATGTGGTCAAGAGGATGATGGATAGTCACAAACCATCAAACAAAGAAGAACTGCTTAAATTTTTGCGCCGGAAGCAGTGTGAAAGACTGTTGGCAAGCATGCCAAGACACATGAAAGCTGTTTTTAAAAATCATGGTTATTCCACAAAATATTGATTTCTGAACTGTTAAAACATTAGTGTTGTTGTTTCTAAATGATTATGAATGTGTTTTCTTTGCATTATTTAAGGTCTGAAAGCACTGGCATTTTTTTTAAATTTTGACCATTTTTCTTTGTCAGAAAAAAAAATACAAAATTTATTGCTTGGAAATTTGGTGACATGTTGTCAGAAGTTTATAGACTATAAGAACAATTTACATTTTGCTCAAAAATATACCTAAAAAGAGAAAAATCAGACAGACTGAACATTTGAAAGTGGTCTCTTAATTTTTGCCAGATAGATAGAATAGCCGGTAATTCATTTGTCAGCTTCTGTAAAATCAGTGCAGGAGCCGACAGGATAGAAGACATGGTTTACATACAGTAAATAGATGCAGAATAGGTAGATATATAAATGTCAGTGACCAATACAATTAGTATAGTGTGTGTGCAAATTAGGGACATGTATGTAATTAATAAAAGATTATTTAGGGGAAAAAAATGGCATGGGGTCCCCCTATAATTTATAGCCAGCAATACCTTTGCAGACAGCTGCAGGCTGATATTATTAGCCCAGGAAGGGGCCAATGGATACTGGCCCCCCGGGCTAAAAACATCAGCCTGCAGCTTCCCCAGAAAAGGCGCATCTATAATATGCGCCAATTCTGGCACATAGCCTTGCTCTTCCCACCGCCCTGTAGGGGTGGCATATGGGGTAATAGTTGGAGGGGTTAGTAATGGGAGGCGTCAATAATTATATATATGTTTTATACATAAAGGTATTTTAGAGTTGTTGTTTTTTTAGTGTCATTTGATCCATTAATAGATTAATAGATACTGTAGATTTGAACAATTGATGTTATACCTATTGTTTGGTATACTTGTTTTTTTTTTTACCTACGGTAAACCTGAATTTTTTTTACTGTACTTTTAAATTTTGTTTTAAATGTTTCTCTATCATTTATTGAGGTATTAGGCTCCTTTATATCTATTGTTTTATTTCAGTCTTCTCTTTTCCTTTTGTTACAATCTCCTCCAAGTGTCCAGCATTAAAGTAATACTCACATCTGGCACAAGCTGTCCAATCCGAGGACAGAATGTATCAGATGCTGGCAATGTGATATTAGCCAGGTATGTTTGACTCTGAAATGCTGCTGCATTTCAGAGAAAAATATACATTAAAAGCTGCTGGGAACCTAGTCACACGAAAGCCTAGTCAGACAGGCGGTCACCATGGATCGGGCAGCATGTATAGGCTGTCAGGATCCATTTAATGCCTGTGGTTTGAAAACTTTTAGGTTGGGTCTACACAAGGATTTTGTCTGTGACTTAGGTTTTCTGACCATTGATTGCTCTATGCAATGGAGTCAAGAAAATTTGACAGTGACAAAAAAATTGTAAGAAAATTAACTTCTTGCAACTTGCTTGTCGCATCACAGTACGGAGCAGATCACAATGTGAGCACATTCTTCAATATTATGCTGCAATATTGTAGCAGAATAGAACACTCTTTGTTCATGTAACCAACATTGTGTGGCTGTACAACCTGCACCAAAATCGCCATGTAGCCTAAGCCCAACTCCTTGACTTCTTTATAAACTTTACTATATAAAAGTTATAAAGCTTTCATCTTTTCTATAACTTTGACAAGCAATTCCCTCCTTGCTATCTTTTGTATTGCCATTTTACTATTTCACATAATGTCCATTTTATTCTTGAAATGCCATATGTATATCAAATTGTTAATGAATTATAATTTTAACAAATTATAAACCTGTATCTCAACATGATATTTCAGTGGATCTCACAGTAGTTCTTCTGGATCCCTGAGTGTAAATCCAACCAGGGGGAACATATCTTCAACGTTTCAGTGAAGGACACGCTATTTTGCTCTATTTTAACAAGTGAACTGTCACTCAGCATTTCATCCTTATGGCCCAGTGGTTAACGTGTTAATGATTGAGCCCCGGGCTTGAATCCAACAAAAGCTACCAGTATATACAGGTCCTTCTCAAAAAATTAGCATATAGTGCTAAATTTCATTATTTTCCATAATGTAATGATTACAATAAAACTTTCATATATTTTAGATTCATTACACACCAACTGAAATTTGTCAGGTCTTTTATTGTTTTAATACTGATGATTTTGGCATACAACTCCTGATAACCCAAAAAACCTGTCTCAAAAAATTAACATATTTCAACCGTCCAATAAAATAAAAGTGTTTTTTAAAAACAAACAAAAAAACCATCAAATAATAAAGTTCAGTTATGCACTCAATACTTGGTCGGGAATCCTTTTGCAGAAATGACTGCTTCAATGCGGCGTGGCATGGAGGCAATCAGCCTGTGACACTGCTGAGGTGTTATGGAGGCCCAGGATGCTTCGATAGCGGCCTTAAGCTCATTCAGAGTGTTGGGTCTTGCGTCTCTCAACTTTCTCTTCACAATATCCCACAGATTCTCTATGGGGTTCAGGTCAGGAGAGTTGGCAGGCCAATTGAGCACAGTAATACCATGGTCAGTAAACCATTTACCAGTGGTTTTGCACTGTGAGCAGGTGCCAGGTCGTGCTGAAAAATGAAATCTTCATCTCCATAAAGCATTTCAGCCGATGGAAGCATGAAGTGCTCCAAAATCTCCTGATAGCTAGCTGCATTGACCCTGCCCTTGATGAAACACAGTGGACGAACACCAGCAGCTGACATGGCACCCCACACCATCACTGACTGTGGGTACTTGACACTGGACTTCAGGCATTTTGGCATTTCCTTCTCCCCAGTCTTCCTCCAGACTCTGGCACCTTGATTTCCGAATGACATGCAAAATTTGCTTTCATCAGAAAAAAGTACTTGGGACCACTTAACAACAGTCCAGTGCTGCTTCTCTGTAGCCCAGGTCAGGTGCTTCTGCCGCTGTTTATGGTTCAAAAGTGGCTTTACCTGGGGAATGCGGCACCTGTAGCCCATTTCCTGCACACGCCTGTGCACGGTGGCTCTGGATGTTTCTACACCAGACTCAGTCCACTGCTTCCTCAGGTCCCCCAAGGTCTGGAATCGGTCCTTCTCCACAATCTTCCTCAGGGTCCGGTCACCTCTTCTTGTTGTACAGCGTTTTCTGCCACATTGTTTCCTTCCAACAGACTTCCCATTGAGGTGCCTTGATACAGCACTCTGGGAACAGCCTATTTGTTGAGAAATTTCTTTCTGGGTTTTACCCTCTTGCTTGAGGGTGTCAATGATGGCCTTCTTGACATCAGTCAGGTCGCTAGTCTTACCCATGATGGGGGTTTTGAGTAATGAACCAGGCAGGGAGTTTTTAAAAGCCTCAGGAATCTTTTGCATGTGTTTAGAGTTAATTAGTTCATTCAGAAGATTAGGGTAATAGGTCGTTTAGAGAACCTTTTCTTGATATGCTAATTTTTTGAGACAGGTTTTTTGGGTTATCAGGAGTTGTATGCCAAAATCATCAGTATTAAAACAATAAAAGACCTGACAAATTTCAGTTGGTGTGTAATGAATCTAAAATATATGAAAGTTTAATTGTAATCATTACATTATGGAAAATAATGAAATTTAGCACTATATGCTAATTTTTTGAGAAGGACCTGTATTGTTACGGTTTTCATTTATACTTTTGATGGTGTTTTGCACTCAGACCTCATCCTATGATATTATTTCCCATAGCAATCTATTATCTTTTAGACCAGGTTATTACAGACCAATAGTTGATCATACTCGATACAGAATAAATCAAGATGTTTTGAAAAGTTATCATATCATTAACATATCTCTTCAACCTGTGAATTCCATAATTCCACTCCTTTTCTATCTTGGTGTCGCAAGTACAATGCTGAGGAGTGTAGAATTAAAAAAACAAAACCATACAATCACAAAATAAAAGTCGATTAAAAAATAATATGTTTTACAATTTGGTTTTAATTGCTTAAAAAAATCCCCTCTAATCAAGAGAGTAAAATATGAGGAGGCTGCACGCAGTGTCAAGCTCAATTTCTGAATGTCTTACATGTTATATGTTCTGAATATATCATTTATTTATGCTTGAGAGATTACTAAATACGACAATAAAAGCCAGAATTTAGTAGACCCATTTATTTAATAGTTGTCTGCTCTACTGTTATGGATAATGATAATTGCTACATTTTGGTTTTCCATTTGCATTTTAATTGTAACTTATGTAAACAGATTAACTTTATAATCACTAGAATAATTGAGAGTCAACTTAAAAATACACAAATGAAAACACAAATTGCTCTGATTAGTATGTACAGTTAATAAATTGACAAAGCAAAGTAAATTATGATGTATAACAATAGTAGCAGCACAGATAGCATTGTACAGAATTTGCTATCGAGTGCAAGTTTCTTCTACTCATGTACTTTATATTAGATATTCTAATACCAGCAGCATATATAGGGAGTGGGACATGTATTTTTGGTGAAAAAGAGACTACAGCTCACCGAAACTGCAAGCTCTGGATAACAGCTACTTAGGACAGAGAGGGAAACACACATCCATGGATCTTAAAACAATCCCCAAGGCAGGTAGAAAAAGAAACACTGTAGTCATGCTCAGTAGTGATGAGCAAACATGCTCGGATAATGTCTTAAGGTACTGCCACACTAAACAATCCCGCTAGCGATCACAATAACGACGCATACTAATGCGATCGCTAGCGGGATTGTTTCTATATCGCTAAGTGCGGCCACATTTAGCGATATAGTTAACGACGCTATCGCCGTTAGCGATCTTCTTGACGACTTTAGCGGTACAAAAGTACCGCTAAATCGCAAAGAAAAGGTGCCACACTAGCGATATATACTTACCCAGCGGGAGCGCCGACGAGAAAATAGGGTCCGGAACGATTCCAGCGACGAGCGAGATCACAGCAGGAAGCTCGTCGCTGGCAGCTGCCGCACTGAACAACATCGCTAACGGGATCGCTAAATAGTGACGTTTTTTAGCGATCCCGTTAGCGATATTGTTCAGTGTGGCATACCCTTTATCCAAAGCATCTGGGACTGCTCGTATATTATGTTCGAGTCCCTGCTGCTGCATGTGTAAAACTGCGATAGGATCGTAGTCATGTCAGCACAATCCGTACTCACTGTGCCAGCCGCTGCATCTTTCCTGTTGTGTCCCCCGTTCTTCCTTTCGCTCAAAAGACAGGAGGCAGAGTACAAAGCAATTTTAAACATAACGGATTTATTTTCTTCAGGACACAGCACATCCATAACACTTCCAGCACACTTGTCACAGTACCAGCAATGCATTTTCTTTGTCTTTCCCTAACTTCTTCTACTTCACAGGAATAGGCCACAAAGATATAACGGGACGAGGAGCCGGTGAAAACGCCACTTCAATATTTCTCCCTGGAACCGACTTCAGACCAGACACGGAAATACTATCTACTGGGTCGTCCACCCCCTTACGGTTATCCTGCCCGCGTACTTTCACGGTGGCCCACTCTACTTCTTCTGTACTCAAACTTCTTCTGTAACTTCGTCACTACGTTGTTGCATATACTGTGCTCTTAATTCTTCTTTTCTTCTTAATACTCCCACTCCTTTCCTTGGATGGTTGGGCTTCTGCTTCTAAAGTTACATGATATCTGAGCAGCCCAGTCCGGAGGCCACCTGAGCATCGCACAGGGGTCTGCCCCCTGACTGACTATAACCAGGAAATCTCACTACCTTATTCCCCAGCTATCCCTCTTAGCATTAACCTCTAAATGTCCTACAACTAAACCTTCCTTACAGTGAAATCAGTGCCCCCATCTAGGGGCCCTTTTCCTAACTGCACTGTCCCCAGCTAAAATATAGTACAAAGATACGAAAATACGTCACAAGGCAAAATATTACAATTACATACAGGTAAATGTGCAAAGCAGCATGAACATTTAAAGGGGCTAAGCCCTGACCCCCTTACATACCCCCTTCCTTAAATCATTATCATCCCCGACAATGCGACAAAAAAATTAATAACAAGTATAAACTGCATATATATTAATATATCAAACTCTCTTTATTTTACAAGGATACTCCACACAGAGAGAGCAATAATGTCCATTTTCTCAATATGAGGAAGAAATCTGCAACAGTAATGTCCACGTTTCTTTAATACAATAACGCATGGGTCCATAGAAAAACTTCTTATACAAAGGTGCCCCTCCCCTTCCTTTGAGGGGAGCACAACCTTATTTACACTCTCCACTTCGACATTTCAGAACAGTCCTCTTTTTTTCCAAATGTAGATGCCATCCAGCAGAAGGGATGCAACAAAATAAGCAAAAACACAACTTTCAACAGGTCCAGAGGACTGTCTTCAGCTCTCTCATAGAGCGTGGCAGGGTTCCCTTACCGTGAGGGGATGCGGAACAGTCCCGGAAATGTGCAACTAGCACTTAAAGGGAATGGCAAAGAAAGTTCAGCGGCGCGCATCCTGTGCTGTGTTTTCACTAGATGCCCAGTGTTTTCCACAGAAGCCTGACTCCCGGGGGTGATGTGGCGCGGGTCTTGGGCCTAATTTCAGCACTGCCCTAGGACGTTGATGGTGCAGGGGCTGTGTGACCCGTGGCTTGCTGGGGTTGAGGCTCACTCGCCTCTACCAATCTCACTGTCCCACTCAGGCTGGCTCTCATCTCCTGCAGGTGCTGCCTCATGCAGGAGGCCGGAGACTCCACCGACTCTGCTTCCTCACCTCAATGGATGTCATCAGTGCTCCCGGACATGGTAGTGGCTCCCTCCTCCTCCATTTCCTCCGGTCGGGTGAGCTCTGTCAGTTCGCTGGTGCTGCCGGAACTTGCTCTGGTGCTCTGGTGTTCCTCCTCCTGCCATCCGGCAAAAACAGCTTCCAGACTCGTTGGTTCCTCGGGGGAAGTCAGCGGTGTTTCGTCCCTCAGTGGCTCTGGAACGGCCTGTGCTGCGGGCGTACACCTCTCCAGCATGAAGTCTGGCTCCGGCTCCACAGGCCCAGCTGTCACGAGCACCGTCACCTGCCGTGGGTCTTCCCTCCGGGTAAGTGCCTTGTCCTCCTGCATTTCCTCCCAACTACAGGTGGGGCGTCTGGATTCAAAGTCCAAAGCAATTTTAAACATAACGGATTTATTTTCTTCAGAACACAGCACATCCATAACACTTCCAGCACACTTGTCACAGTACCAGCAATGCATTTTCTTCGTCTTTCCATAACTTCTTCTACTTCACAGGAATAGGCCACAAAGATAAAATGGGACGAGGAGCCCGGTTAAAACGCCACTTCAATATATCTCCTGGAACCGACTTCAGACCAGACACGGAAATACTATCTACTTGGTCATCCACCCCCCTACGGTTATCCTGCCTGCGCACTTTCACAGTGGCCCACTCTACTTCTTCTGTACCCAAACTTCTTCTGTAACTTCGTCACTACATTGCTGCATATACTGTGCTCTTAACTCTTCTCTTCTTCTTAATACTCCAACTCCTTTCCTTGGATGGCTGGGCTTCTGCTTCTAAGGTTACGTGACAGCTGAGCAACCCAGGCCGGAGGCCACCTGAGCATCGCACAGGGGTCTGCCCCCTGACTGACTATAACCAGGAAATCTCACTAACTTATTTGTTATGATTTGGCAGCCGAAGAGGACAGTAACAAAAATAGCCAAGGCAGTCAGACATCCAGAGAGGTTGTTAACTAATGGATTGCAGACCCCTAAACTAACCGCACAACTAGAAGCAGCCATGGGACGTACCTATGATGACCTAGGCGCCTCAACACAGGCGGAGAGCTAGCCAAGCCTAAAGATTGAAAGGGGAAAGCTAACTGCCCTGGAGTAGCGCCCCAAAGGAATAGGTAGCCCCCACACATATATTGGCGGAGAGACAAGATGAAATACAAACGCAGGCAGAAAATAGTGTAAGCAAACGCTGGGGCCAAAAACTATCTAGATAAGACAGGACAGGTAAGAATACTGTCTGCAATCCAGCAAAACCCTAGGAAAAATTCCAACACTTCTGATTCCAAAAATACTGAGACCATATGATCTCTCCCCCGCTAGATCAGAACTCTGGTGTGAACAGGTAGCTACCCAGCAGCCACTGAAATAACAGGGACTGAACAAATAAACTGAGATAAATGAGAAACAGAGACCAGCGCAGGCCCCAGTAGGGGGACCGGCTGACCTCACTCAGAAGGGCAGAATAACAAAAGAAAACAAAACCACAGAAACAAGCAGAAAATAACTTATCTGAAAGTTGCAGGAGACAGCAGAAAGCAAGCTGACTTCCAAACTGGACCAGGAAGAAACAACTAATCACCGGCGAGTGTTGTGAATGGGCTTGAGATGAGTTCTGAGCAGAGGCTCCCTCTGGTGGTTACAAGCGGTACTGGTCTGTCCAGTGAAGATTGTGAAGATTGTGAGGATTGGGAATCAGGTGTTACTGACTGGTCTTATATAAGGGAGTCACCTTCCCATCAGGGTTGCCGGTGATCAATTGTTCTGGTCTTTATCCTTGATTCCTGTTTCCCTTGTAGCCTGCTGTGTCGTGTCTGCATCTCCTGCTAACAGATAAGACATTTTCTTCTTTTTGTTTTTGTGCTTGATTTTTGCATTTTGTCCTGCACTTCTGTGGGGGCCTTCAGGGTCCCCTCCGGGGGCTTTTGCCCTCTCAGTTTAGTTCAGCCACTGATGTTTGTACTTTTGCTTTTTCCAGTTTTTTCAGTGGCTGCTGTTTTGATTTTGTTGCACCAGAGAACTAATTTAGGTGGTAGAGGTCGTGTGATCTCAGGTGTTTTTGAAATTAGTAGAGTTGGTGCTTTTCAGGGTTTTCTGGGATTGCAGTAAGTACCCTTCCTATCCTTTTCTATTTAGTTAGTTTGGGCCCCAACGTTTGCTCATACTATTTTCTGTCTGTGTCAGTATTTCTTCTTGTCTAACCGCCATTACATGTTTGGGGGCTTTCTATTATCTTTGGGGTTCTGCTCCAGGGCAGATAGCTTTCCTATATCTATCTTTAGGTGTAGTTAGTTTCTCAGGCTGTGACGAGGCGTCTAGGACCAACGTAGGAACGCTCCACGGCTGCCTCTAGTTGTTGTGGTTAGTCAGGGTACTGCAATCTCATAGATTCCAACTGCTCTGGTGTATTGCCTTTTTTGCCTGCACTCCTCTGCTACCGAAACATAACAGTATCACCGGCCCAAAATTTAAAATTGTATGGTACTCACAGAAGGGAAAAAATTTGTGAAAGAAAAACGGTTGTCAGAGTTGTCAGAGATATTTTTCTGTTTGTTGCATTTTTTTTTTTTCCCTCTGTATCTCTGGGTGCTAGGGAGGATTTTTTCTCTCAATGGAGTTTGCACAGTTGTCTGGCCGTGTGGATCAGCTTGCCACTGAGGTTCAGAGTATTGCTGCATATCTTGCTAGGTTGCCTGTTGTGGAACCTAGGATTCCCATGCCAGATTTGTTTTTAGGGGATCGAGCTAACTTTCAGAATTTCAAAAATAATTGTAAATTGTTTTTTGCCTTAAAATCTAAGTCCTCAGGGAACGCAGCGCAGCAGGTTCAAATTGTCATCTCTCTCCTGCGCGGCGATCCTCAGGATTGGGCTTTTTCCCTGACACCTGGGGATCCTGTTTTGAGTGATGTTGATGCATTTTTTCAGGCTTTGGGGTTATTGTACGATGAGCCTAATGTCACTGATCAAGCTGAAAAAGCCTTGTTGGCATTAAATCAGGGGCTTGATGACGCTGAGTTATACTGTCAGAGATTCCGTAGGTGGGCAGTCCTGACCAAGTGGAATGACGATGCTTTGGCGGCCCTTTTTCGGAAGGGTCTGTCAGATAATGTAAAGGATGTTATGGTGGGATTCCCTGTCCCCTCTGGTCTCAATGATTCTATGTCATTAGCGATTCAAATTGACAGACGTTTGCGTGAGCGGAGAAGTATGCGTGGAATAGTGTTGCCTTGTGAACCTGCTTCTGAATCCATGCAGTGTGATAGAGTGGTGTCTGGGGCACAGCGTCATGAGTTTCGAAAGCGCAATGGGTTATGTTTATACTGTGGTGATGCCTCTCATGCTATTTCAGTCTGCCCTAAGCGGGGAAGACGTTTTGCACGCTCAGTTGTCTTGAGTAGTGTTCAGACTAAGTTTTTATTAACTGTCACTCTGATATGCTCTCTGTCCTCATTTTCTTCTCAGGCTTTCGTTGATTCTGGAGCAGCTATTAACCTGATGGATTATGATTTTGCTAAACGTTGTGGGTTTCCCTTGATACCCCTACAGAAGTCTATTCCCCTACTGGGGATCGATTCTACCCCTTTGGCTGAGAATAAACCTCAGTTCTCTACTCAGGTGATAATGAGGGTTGAACCTGATCATCAAGAGTGCTGCAAATTTTTGGTTCTGTATAATCTGCATGATATTATCGTACTGGGTTTCCCTTGGTTACAGTCTCATAATCCTGTTTTGGATTGGAAATCTGTGTCTGTAACCAGTTGGGGCTGCCAATGTGTTAATACCAACACTCCTGTTTTTTCTGCCTCCCCCCAGGCTCAGGATGTTCCTGACTTTTTGATTGATTTTTCTGATGTATTTAGCGAAAGTAAATCTGCATCCTTGCCTCCCCATAGGAGCTATGACTGCGCTATTGAATTAGTGCCTGGTAGCAAATTCCCTAAAGGTCGCCTTTTTAACTTGTCTGTACCTGAACATGACGCTATGCGGTCTT
>JARQOD010000006.1:337261026-337458886 GCA_033576555.1 Oophaga sylvatica
AAAACCCTACTCCTCCTCCTTGAATGTAAAAGTTATAAGCGATAATGGTTAGTAAAAAGCTACACAAACTATATAAAAAGTGTAATTTTGTGCCAAATTGCATTCAGTGTTAGACCAATCCGATAAATAGTGTATAATGTATGACAAACATTAAAAGTAATTTGGCTTTAGAAAAAAAAAAACAAAAAAAAAAAACTCCATATCGAAAACGCAATATACAGACACATATCCATCATGAGAACTGTCAAAGGTTATATCCAAAACTCTTAAAAATAAAAAAAAACTCTCAATATACAATATTTTGCTTTGAAAATGTATTTCTACTCTAATTTTTGTACCGAGGGCAATTGGTGGAAGCCTAATATATTGTGTATGGCAATGTTTCAAATTTGTGTTAAAATGTAATTGATACAGAAGAGATATTCCATATAAACGGACTGAATTGCTAAATTTTGTAATTGGATTTAGCTTTAAAAATGTTGTAAGAATTTAGACCTAGGCAAAATTTTAAAAGAATTCCTACTTGTAGACAAAAAGCTCATTTATTTCTTTGCACAGACTTCTGCTAGTGTCCTGAATTTAGGCTCTAATTGATTTAAAAAGTCCAGTTTGTCGTCCTCTCCTCGAAGTTCGCTGCAGCAGCCTACAGATCCAGCCACAGACCCTTTTCCCTCATAGTTGTACGGCACAACATAATCCTCGCCACGTTGATGTTCTTCATCCTGTCCGCACATGTATAGTTTCTGCCAATACAAAATAAACAAAATGTAATATATTTATAAAAGGCAACAAAATTCATGAAATTATGTTAATTTTGAAGGCTGTAATCCTATAGCTCACTTTCATTTCTGCTTAAAAAGAAATGTATTTGCTATGGGTGGCCGACACTTTTTAAAGTCTTTTTTTATGGATGAGGGCATCTGCGTTCTCCTCTGCGTTTTTAATTATGTTTGCAATAGTTGGACATATATGATAAATGTAACTTATCCTTTATAGTAATTCATCACATTTAGCTACAATAGAAAACTATCTCTGATAAAGCATCACATCAAAATACTTACATCTCCAAGATGAGTGTTCACAAAACTGTGCCACTCTCCATAATTGTGTCTGCTGCCATCCATCATGTGATGTCCTTCTCTAAGAGACTGGTATGTTAGTCTACCACCAGTGGAGTCTGAATGCAGATTGGTTTGTTTTATGGTCTGCGTTAGGTGTTGTCCCATCTGTGAAACATTTTGTCCACCTTCATGTGCACTGGGTGGAGCATTTCCGACAATATCAGGATTTACCATGATCACAGGAACTTTATAATTGCTTTCCTGTAAGATAATGAGATGACTTAAGTCAAAAATACTGAAACATAGAAAGTAAAATCTTAAAAACAGGCCTTTGTCTTTCCAATATTTTTTAAACAGAAGGGTGTGATTACGGGGTTAACTTTTGTTGACATCCACCGTGCCCAGCTCTATTACAGTGAGGGTGGCATCAATGTCATGCAACAAGCACCACAACAACTGCTGCTTGCAGAAATGGCTCCAGTTGCAGCAGCTAAACCCCTTAGATGCTGTTGCCAATCTTGAACGTAGCATTTAAGAGGTTGGAAATAGAGGAGATGTTCCTTCTGTTCACCAAGCCACCCACCTACTCCACATGATGGCAAGTGCGGGTGGTGTTGTCATGGAAATCATTAAAAGGTTCCCAGGTATGCCATAGGAGAATGTCAATTACATAAAATGATCACAGGTTCAAGTTAGTGAGACTAAATAAAATAAAGTTTTAAAGAATTGACATATTTGGAAGGCAACAGTTGTCTGAACTGATATAATACTGATCACATATGGTGAATGCCGAAACAGAAAAAACATGGAACAGGAAAAGAAAGTTCTATGGACCTTAAAAATAGTATCAAAAGCTATGGCTCATTCCACACAAAAAAAACTACTAATAAAAAAATAATAACATTTTATTTTATTTATCACCACAATTATAATAACCCATAAAACAAATTTACCAGGTTATCTGTACAGCAAAGTGACCATTGTAAAAACGAAACTATTCTACCCTAAATTACATTTTTACTATTTTTCCAGCATATTACACTGTATAATAAAATTAATGATTCTATTCAAACCTATATTTCTCCTTGCAAGAGACAAGTCCTGCATAGCTATGTCAACAAAAATAAAACAGTTACAGCAAGGGGAAAAAAAAGTCCCATACACTCACCATAACATCTGCTCCAGGTGCTTCAGTGTTGTTGATAAGTAGATTTTGCTGTGGTCCATCATCAATGAAGCCCTCTTTAGATATAACTGCTCCAGATCCGCACAGGCAGGCTGTTAACAAACCTATAGGACATAGCAACATGATTAATATTTATATGATCCCCCCACAAAGTAGTAACATCATATAGGTATTAAAAAAAAGTTAGGGAGTCCAAGCGAAGCGCCCTTCTATTTTGGCACTGGATGCACTGGACTTTGACCACTAGTGGCCAAGCTGTCACTATGTTCTGGTTGTGGCCATAGTTGAACGTTTCAATTAATAATAAGAATAACTATGAATACAATCCTCTCATATCAGCAACTGAGCTGGATATATCAGCCATAATGATCCTGATGGTAATGACCAATGAAATCACAAGATTCCTACCACAAAGTGGCTGAAATACATAGACGGTTTCTAAGCTAACTGTACGCAATCTGAGATAATTCTGACCCCATCAACTTTAATTACCGGGACACATTCAACAGCCACCAAAGCATGTAAGGTGTAGAACATATATAGAGGAGGATGCTTCATTTGCACGGCCACAGGCACCCCACAACATGATCACGGTATACAGACAGGTTACTGCGGCAGTCAGTAGAGTAAACCAACAGGTATATAGCTGGTTGCCTATAAATGGTGCAACATTACTAGGAATTCCAAATCATTAAAGAAATGATCAAAGCAATTCTGATGGAGGTTAACCAGAATGAAAAAATAAAATACCTTTTTCATGTAAAAAATAAAATACATATTTGCTTTAAATAGGTAAGCAGAAATAGAAAACCCACAAACACGCCTTATAAAAACACATGACTGTTCGAATACAAGATTGGAAGAAATGAAAGCAATTGCTTGGTGTTTAAGACAGACATTTTTTTTACTTTCTTGAATGTCTTTATTCGACAGACAACTGAATAAACAAGAACACAAATAAAAATGAACTTACAAAGTAGTAATGCAAACAGCAGCGCTGACAGGACCATGACGAGAATAGCCAGACCTCCAAGAGAAGCATTTTTATCAGCCGCTCGGCTGATGCAATCGAGACTATTGAAGCAATTGCACTTTCGAACAACGATTTCCTGTGTAGTGCCATATCCCTGCTTGTCAACTATTGACATTGGAACTACGTAACTTCCAAGTGGAAGGTTGCCAATTTCTTCTATACGTGCAGCATTTCCTACAGAAGAGAGATATAAATGTGATCAACAGTATTTGTTACCAGTTTTTATGTATTAGGCACAAGTTGCGCTTTTGGGTTAATAAATAAGTCTTACCAACCAATTAGACTATTTCAGTATTACCAATGATTTGGAGCAGCTATAAATTACTCAGAGGCATGGTTTTGATACATTTATATATAAAACACCACCTATGAAATGGGCAAGTCTAAATAAATTTGGCCACACGCTATTAAGAAAAAGATAATCCATAGCGGAAATATTCAGTATTAGGGGAATATTAAACTTTTTATCCATAAACACGTAGCCAATGGCATAAGGCACATCCAGCGACACAGTACATACCATTCTGAGTAACAATGTGCCAGTTCTTTGTGATAGTTGCATCTCTGCTGCTATCCAAGGAAAAAACATAGGGATAGCCATTGGGCACACTGTCATCATCAGTTGCTTCAATATCTGCATAGGTTCTGCCAAGTTGGCAAATGGTATATTCACTTCTTGGTACAACAGGAAAGTTGTCATTCACGTCTTCAATTGTCATTACTAATGTGCAGGTTCCAGATTTTCCACCTAGATGTAAAGAGGAAAAAAAAAAAAATGTAGAACCAAGTTGCAATCTTGTTTGACCAGTCGTTTAACCCCTTATGTAAAAATAAAATGTATACAATAATGAAAGGTATACAATTTTCTAGTGAAAATTCGCAGCAATTTCCAAGATTTCCGCCAGCGGTCATTCAATAGAAAAATGTATCTCTTTGGATAAACATCTGCCTCGATTCTACCTCTTTCTCTCGCAGGGAAAAATTAGGTTGCATCATATCAAGATTAGAGAGCAATCAAATGAAGATATACCCAAGAATCATGAAAACTTAAAGTAAGCTGCAACCTGTTGAGCTCATCCTTCCATCCATCCTTGTGCAAACATTGCCATTACGTATCTCTAGACTCCAAATCCAAGTCAAATAAAACCGCATCAAAACAAATATTGATAATAAAAAGAGGAGAAACACTTACTTTGATCAGTTGCCAAAATCGTTACATTGTATTGATGAGTTGGAATATCTTTAGACTCATAGTCCAAAACTTTTGCTGTTGTTATCCGGCCGGAATTTGGATCAACGTTAACCAAGGACAGACGATCTGTCAAAATCTTGTACCTGTGGTGAAGTATTTATCATTAGTACACTAAAATAAAAATAAAGCGTACGAGAACCAGTACATTTCAAGGCAGTGCCTCGAATTTCAAAAACATGGCTGCTTTAATACCAAAACATGTCCACAGGCTGCGTATAATATTGCAGCTCAACCCTACTCAGCACAATGGAGGATGCTGTAGCAGGCACAACCCACGGTCAGGAATGGTGCAGTTACTGGACACAGCCAGGATTTTCCAATACTGCACACTCCTTTTAAGAGTGGATAAATACAAAGTCACTTACTGAATTTTAGAACTGCTTTTAGTCTCAGGGTCAATTGCAGGCAAGTCAGCAACAAAAATTCCGGCTGTCTGATTTTCTTTCACACGCACTTCTTTAATTACGGGTTGGCACTCTGGTCCTTCATCCACATCCTTTACAATGACCGTAACTGGAATAGTGTTTGCGCCACTGGTTTTGGTCCCGGCCTGTGTTACAAGGCTCAGTTCATTAGCAACTGCCACTTGTAATACAATTTGTTTGGTTTGCTCATAGTTTATTGCCTAAAGACAAAAGGAAACTTTATTTGACAGGTATCCACATTTGAGTTACTGCGGAATAGTACATTTCAAACAGGATAAGGCCCATTCACACGTCCAATTTTTTCATATAGGAGTGCTATTCGTGGTTTTTACGAATAGCACTGATACCTCAGACAGTCGATGGGTCCATTCACGTGTCTGATTTTTTTGCGGACGGAGGTCGTTGGAAAAATCAAGGAGTTATATCCCATTTTGATCCGAGGGTCGGATCAAAATTGGCAATGCAAATCAATGGATCTGTAAAAATAAAATATCGGACAGCACTTTGGCAACAGCAGAGTGCGGTCTGATTTTCACTGTCAGAATGGAGAATTTTTTTTATTTTTTATGAAAGTCTGATCAAATAAATGTCCATTTTTCGTTAAGTGAAAATCGGGAGTGTAAATGAGCTCTGAGTATAATTGACATGTATGGCAAGAGGATTCAGTTCATCACATGCTCCATATGTAGTTTAGTATAGGGTTGTACACCGTGGCCTTGATCTGCATATGAAGTATGGTAAGCCAGATAAATCAGGTAAAAAGCATTAAAATTGTTTTCTCATTTTATGTCTAGCTATCTGCTTGCCAAAGGCAGGGTGCTCCTCAAGGCTGACAGTACAGAATAGAGGCATGGCTGCAGCGCTTCTCCGAACTGTGTGCTCTTCCATGCTACAAGCAGAGACAGCTTAGCATAGACAGCTCTGAGGCTGACTAGACCGAAACAGCTTGTGAGCAGCGCCTGCAAGCTCAAAAGCAAAGAGTTTGTAAGCCAGTGCTCTTTGCTTAGAACACAGGCGGCTACTGCAGTCTGGACGGAGAAGTTTTTAATTCTGTAGTATACTATTCATTGCCCAAAAGGTAAATAAAAAAAAATAAAAAAAAAAACTTTTTTAAAACCAATTTGGAATTTTACCCATTAAACAAGATGTGACAACCCCTTGTTAAATGGGATACATACATACACATAAAATGAGGATGGGATTATCAGTTACAGATGTCATTTTACCACATAAATAGCACCACACATGTCTAATGGCTAAGTCTGGTACTGCAGCTCCACCTCATTCAAGGAAAATCAATACCATACACAACAAATGGCAGAGAGAAACTCTGTTACCGAGGAAGAAAATACATTCAAAGAGATTTCCTCTGTATAGCTTAGAGGAAACCATCACACTGTCATTTATTTGTACAGTCATGGCCAAAAGTTTTGAGAATGACAAATATTAATTTTACAAAGTCTACTGCTTCACTTTTTCTAATGGCAATTTGCATATACTCTTTATCCCCCAAAACACATTTCAACGTCATTGCAGCCCTGCCTTAAAAGGACCAGCTAACCTCTTTTCAGTGATTGCTCCATTAACACAGGTGTGGGTGTTGATGAGGACATGGCTGGAGATCAATCTGTCATGATTAAGTAAGAATGACACCACTGGACACTTTAAAAGGAGGCTGGTGCTTGGCATCATTGTTTCTCTTCTGTTAACCATGGTTATCTCTAAAGAAACACGTGCAGTCATCATGGCAATGCACAAAAATGGCCTAACAGGGAAGAGTATCGCAGCTAGAAAGATTGCACCTCAGTCAACAATCTATCGCATCATCAAGAACTTCAAGGAGAGAGGTTCCATTGTTGCCAAAAAGGCTCCAGGGAGCCCAAGAAAGACCAGCAAGCGCCAGGACCGTCTCTTAAAAGTGTTTCAGCTGCGGGATCGGGCTACCAGCAGTGCAGAGCTTGCTCAAGAATGGCAGCAGGCAGATGTGAGTGCATCTGCACGCACTGTGAGGCGGAGACTCTTGGAGCAAGGCCTGGTCTCAATGAGGGCAGCAAAGAAGCCACTTCTCTCCAGAAAAAACATCATGGACAGACTGATATTCTGCAAAAGGTACAGGCAGTGGACTGCTGAGGACTGGGGTAAAGTTATTTTCTCTGATGAATCCCCTTTTCGATTGTTTGGGACATCAGGAAAATGCCTCATTCGGAGAAGACAAGGTGAGCGCTACCACCAGTCTTGTCTCATGCCAACTGTTAAGCATCCTGAAACCATTCATGTGTGGGGTTGCTTCTCAGCCAAGGGAATCGGCTCTCTCACAGTCTTGCCTAAAAACACAGCCATGAATAAAGAATGGTACCAGAATGTCCTCCAAGAGCAACTTCTCCCAACCCTCCAAGAGCAGTTTGGTGATCAACAATGCCTTTTCCAGCATGATGGAGCACCTTGCCATAAAGCAAAGGTGATAACTAAATGGCTCAGGGAACAAAACATCGAGATTTTGGGTCCATGGCCTGGAAACTCCCCAGATCTTAATCCCATTGAGAACTTGTGGTCAATCATCAAGAGACGGGTGGACAAACAAAAACCTAAAAATTCTGACAAAATGAAAGCATTGATTGTGCAAGAATGGACTGCTATCAGTCAGGATTTGGTCCAGAAGTTGATTGAGAGCATGCCAGGGAGAATTGCAGAGGTCCTGAAGAAGAAGGGTCAACACTGCAAATATTGACTTGCTGCATTAATCATTCTAACTGTCAATATAAGCTTTTGTTATTCAGACAGAAATATAATTGCAAACATATGTGATAAAAACATCTGTCAAACACACATAAAAACCAGAGGGCAGCAGATCATGTGAAAATATAATATTTGTGTCATTCTCAAAACTTTTGGCCATGACTGTATGCAACAGAAGATGAAATAGTAAATAAAAATATGTAGTCTTTTTACCTTGATAACACGGAGCAATCCCTCATTTGTTTTTGGATCAGTAGTAATATTAAAATGACCCAACCCATTTCCTTGGGTGATGGAAAACAGAGCTCTCCAGTTTGACGTGTTAACCAGGTCATCGTCTATTATGGGGATTCGCAGTATGACCATTCCACTTTCATTTTCATTTACTTCTACTTGATACTGATGGAAAGAATCATAGGAATATTAGTAAAAGTGGAATAAAGGACAGATGAAGATGATGTGTTCACAGATTGCAGTACTTGGAAATGTCTCTTCTTGTAGCAAATCTGGCGCTTTATTCTACAGGCCCGATAAATCAGTTATTATACGTTAGTCTATCAAGGATACTGCACAAAATGGAAACACTTACCGACTGCTTAACGAAAGTGGGAGCATAATCATTGATGTCCAACACAGTTACAGACATTGTTCCGGTGGAAGATAAAGCACCGATACCGCCTCCCATATCACGAACTTCAACTATAAGGGTGTAGTGGGCTTGAGTCTTGAACATAAGCAAATACAGCACATAGAAGTTAAAACATGGAATCATAAGTCTGTCTAATGAGATGTTCTATTTTATTCTTCTACAAAGAATTTCTAATTAACAAATTGCTGGCATTCCCTCTGAGCTTTTGAAGGGTTTTTGAGTTCATATTTTAATAAGTTTCTTAGAAAACATTTAAAAGGACTAATTGGGCAAAATGTTACCTTTTTGCAAAAGGGAATAGGATGTTAAAAAAAAAAAAAAAAAGCCATTGGAATGCTGCATCCTGCGATTGGCTGCAGTGGTCAAGTGACTGAGCAGTGCGTGATCAGAAAACAACCATCGATGCGCTGCTCAAAGTCACCGGCAAGGTTTTATTTTGCCCAGACAACCCCTTTATGGTGCTTATGGGTATACACAATATTCCAGTAGTGAAAAGCCTGTTTGACCTAAACTCATGGTCCATACAGCATCAGTAAAGGTGTTACAAAATTAGTGAAAGAGGATGAAGTTGATCTGGGATCACACATAGTTAAGCCACGTTCAGTATTTTCCATAATTATTTGTAGGCCAAAACCAGGAGAGGAACAATCAGGAAAAGTAGAATAGAAATACGTCACCACTTCTGTATTAATCACCGACTCCTGGTTTTGGCTTACAAATACTAATGTAAAAAACTAAACGTGTAAATGTGGTCTTATACAAATACTCCATTCCGAAATTTAATACCCAGACATTTATATCTACAAATAATCCATTTACTTCTAAAGGAGAGACCTTCTGTATTGTCAGTGGGTGTTCACACAAAACTTTCCAGTATAGATTTTTTTGCAGCTCCACATCAAAATCTGTGTTAAAATCCACGATTTACATGCAGCTTTGTCACAGATTTTAATGCAGAATGAAACCTATGCATTGCAAAGAGAAAAATAAATGGTAAAAATCTGAAGCATGAATGGACTCGCTGCTAATTTATCATTCGAAGGTCAAATTACACTGGAGATTTTGTTGATAAGATTTGGTAAAATCTCATTCACTTTGCTGCTACTGTACTAAACTGCTAATTCAAGTGAAAATCCACACAGAAAGAGTTAATTGTGTGAACATTTTCTTATCTTTACGCAGGGTTCTTGTAATACTATTTTCTATAAAATACATTTATGCATGTAATGACAGGCCATACAGAAGTGACAGGTCTTTAACTCTTCGGAGGTCAGTAGCATTCTATTCTATACTCCAATGCCTAAACGAAAAAACTGAGGCCTGAAGAATATGTAATACCTCTCTGTCGAGCCTGTTTGAAGAGGTTGTGATTATGCCATATTCTGGGTGTATGTTGAACATGCTTGGTGACGGAGGAATTTGTTGAAGAAGAGCATATCTCAGAAGGGTGTGCCTTGTGCCTTGGAGATCTCTGTCTGTAGCATTTACCCTCCCCACAACACTCCCTACGCAGGGAAATAAGAAAACGTTAATACAAAATGCATGAGCAAACTAATAAGTTTTATATTTAATAAAAGATTACTAAAGTCATTCACTAAAACGACAATTCACTTTAGGTATTTACTTTTGAAGAAAATTTTACCTCGAAAGCTCACTCCCGAGTGTATACATTGGACAAGTGCTATCCGTTTTTGTTTTTTAATCGGATAGCACTTGGAATAATACCGATGTCTGATCTTTTCAATGATAGAATCTGTCAGATGGAGAAAAAAAAAAAAAGCAGCATGCTGCAATTTCACTTGGAAATTGGATGCAAATCATCCATTCAAATCTATAAGCGCATGGAAAATATCGGACTGCACTCAGATGTCATCTTTGTGCAGTCAGATTTCCACAGACTCACAGCATGGAGAAATTTTGTTCTCCATCTTCTGCTCACGGTGTACTCCAATTCTCTCAACCGACACCAAATTCTGATCAGTGTATCATTTGTATTATCAACCTGATTCACTCAGGTAAGAGAATCTATAGTCGTGTGAGCAAGACCTAAAAAGAATGTATCATAACAAGATTACCTAATCTATAATGCAGGTTTTTGTGGTAAAGGGAACCTGACATGTTGCCCGATCCAAGGCCAGCATGTATCAGACGCTGACTGAGTGATGGCAGACATGTATATTTGACACTGAAACATA
Source organism: Oophaga sylvatica (assembly GCA_033576555.1). Taxonomy (NCBI): domain Eukaryota; kingdom Metazoa; phylum Chordata; class Amphibia; order Anura; family Dendrobatidae; genus Oophaga; species Oophaga sylvatica. The sequence continues at coordinate 337,271,564 of JARQOD010000006.1, forward strand.
CTTTTCCAGCTGCCTGGGAACAAAGCCTCCACCCACCCGCTTCACTTTTGCAATGGGAGTCCGCGTTTGTGCATGTATAGAGAGAGACCTTTCAGTCATTGGCAGGGGAAAGACAAAAAACACTGGGGAGCTGCCTTTTCAATTAGTCACCTGTGTGTTGGTCCCCAGTCAGCTTTTAAATGCAGATAGCATCTGAAACACCCAACCTATGTATCGGGCAACATGTATCCACTGTCAACTTTCCTTTGACATAGAAAATAACCAATTGTATAAATCAAGCTTCTGATAACATGTTCCCTTTAAAAGAGGAAGTCTGCCAATCCAAATAAACATCTTGAGAAACGCCATAACAGCATGTCAGAAGCGCCAACTGTTAGATCCGCGACCACAAGCTTAAATCATAGCCAAATCCTACATCAAAAGGGTTGTGGTGCTCAATAAAGTGCCTGAGCTCAAGTGAAGTCTAATGGGTGGAAACGTTCTCACATCTCCAATCTGAAAATTCTGAGCAGTAATGGTAATTGTTTTGTTCAGTAGGCTGAACGGCCTGTACATAAACGCCCGCGCCCAGTGTAATTCAGTCCCGACAAGCAGCATTTACGTGCAACAGAATAATACCAGCAAAGTCATTTGAGAGATTTTATTCTGTAAACCCATCTCATATGACACTGCTGATACTACTGTGACTTAACCAGGGCTGTGGAGACTGAGTCGGTGTCCATTTTGGTTAAGTCACTATAAAATGGATCGACTCCTACTCCTAAAATATAGAACACATTGCGTTCAGTAGTTTGGTGCAGGATGTGCTGTAAATGTCTTCATAATAATTTGGGAAATTTCTGAAATGTCCTATACATGTCTGTTCTGTTCCTGATCTAAGGATCTGAGCTTTTAGTTGAGATGAATCTGTGCTGCACTTTAGGCAGAATCTCAGTAGTGACCAGTGCTGTGAAGTCTGAGTCGTGGAGTTCAAAGTCAGGGAAATATCGGCGGTTTGGCTTACAGACTTCACAGCCCTGCTCTTAACTACATGTAAATGCCAATCAGAGAGGACTGAAGACATAGGTAGATACCGTACGTTTTCCTTTTGTGCATGCTAAAGGGCCTCATATACATAGAAAAGTAACCATTATAAAACCACATGGTTAGATACAAGACTTGGATAGCAGAATAATATATATATATATATATATATATATATATATATATAATAAAAAAAGTGTATGTTAATTCACCAATGTGACATGAAATAATATTGCCGAAGTTTTGACTTACCGGCTTTGCTATGCTCCAGAACTTCTGCACAAAATATCGCTTCTGTAAAAATAGGTGCATTATCATTGTCATCTTCCACTATGACTGGCAGGTCGAGGGGAGATTCAGGTGCATAGCCATCTTTTGTTTTTGCATAAGCCATAAGCTACAAGCAAAATACAAAGAATATTTGAAAACAAAGTGTAAAAGTCAGATGCCAATCAGCCCAATATATGCATTATTAAAGGTAATGTGCTTTTCTATTCCTAGACTAGGCCATGAAAGAAGTTGGCAAGACAATCACCATCTAAGTCTAAAAGCTTACATTCCCCAAGTTACTATTTTAGGAGAATAAAGTAACAATTAAAAATAGCAAATGATAAAACTCTTTGAACTAGTCATTTTTTCTTAATTATAATAATAATAATAATCTTTATTTTTATATAGCGCTAACAGATTCCGCAGCGCTTTACAGTTTTGCACACATTATCGTCGCTGTCCCCGATGGGGCTCACAATCTAGATTCCCTATCAGTATGTTTTTGGAGTGTGGGAGGAAACCGGAGTACCCGGAGGAAACCCACGCAAACACGGGAGAACATACAAACTCCTTGCAGATGTTGTCCTAGGTGGGATTCGAACCCAGGACTCCATCATTACGGTTTAACATCTCTGCTTGAAGAGAGAAAATCAGAACATTCATTGTTATACATCCAGAAGGTGACAATACTTGGAATAGTTTTTAATTCAATAAAGGGGTTGTCCACTACTAGGACAACCCCTTCTCGATCCAAAGTTTTCCCCCAAGAAAATAAAAAAACACTTCTACTCAACTCTCGTGTGGGAGCTGTTCCAGCGGTGATGGCACTCGCGTTTCCAGGTTCAAGTGCAGTTATGAGTGCAGTTATGACAAGTGAACCCTGAATCCCAAGCACTACTGGCGTCACTGATCCCACCTTTGGACGTATACGTAATTGAGAAGAAGTCAGATCGGCGGCTGGCGACTCACTACCTCTTGATTAGTTATACGTCCGAAGGCAGGGAGAGTGACGCCAGTGCCGACTGGGCACAGGGCTCAACTATCATAACCTTACGAGAGACCCGGGAGAGCATGTGCCGACACCACTGAAACAGCACTGCCATGGGATGAGAGTATAATTGCTTTTATTTTCATGGAGGCCAATATTCAGATAGAGAAAAGGTTGTCCTATTAGTGGACAACACCATTAATGGATTGTAAAATATGTTCTCACATCAGATTAAATAAAGTGGAAAAGAAAAAAATATATATACCTGGAAGGAAGGAAATTCTTCACGATCAACTGGAGCAGTAATGTATATATCACCGGTTTTAGGATTTATCTCAAACAATCCAATAGGGTGCTGATCTACTCCCTGTCCTGTGATAGAGTAGTAGATTTCATACTCTAATTGAGTATCGGACTGGATCTGCAGGAGGAAAAAGAAAAATAAGATTTTTCATTTAAAAACACGTCAATTTACACATGCTAATTTCGTAGGAAGACATGCTGTACTACATGCTAGGCATTTGAGAGAATGGCAAAACATGTCTAGCTATGTACACCCCTAAGCTTGGCTGAGAACAATTAATAAAAATCACCATGATGCATAAAAACTGAGCAGGTAGTTACCAGTGAACCTAGAAGAACAGCACATGAAGTCAAAACTCAGCATAAGAACCTGCTGCTGGTTCTTCTTCATCTGTCTTCGTGTATGTCCACATATATTAAAGGGGAACCTGGCACTAGATGCATGCTACCCGAAATACAACTTCATCAGGCATGTTCTACTCTAAAACAACGCGGCACTTCAGTCTGAAACCCAGGAGCGCCCTAGGGAATGACTTTACTAGTCCATCCTAGTCCCAAGCCAGCTTCAACCTGCCCTGCTTCAGTTGATTGATACGTCTCTAGAGCTGAGGAAAGGAGTAAAAGACCGCCAAGTTTTCAAATGATGTCTTCTCTGAAATGCTGTAGCATTTTATAATAAAACATACATGGCTCTAACTGTGCAGCCAGACTCTGGTCCATGAAGCTAGTGAGAGGTTCCCTTTAACAGTAACTACATAAACCATCCCATACATACATAGGACATCATAGTAATCTTAAAAACTTAAACAGCAACAGAACAGATGCCCCATCACCACCGGTTAGGTTTGCACCACAATAAATTGTGCTGTATATCCTCTCTATAGCCTCCTCTATTATCATTAGTCCGACATGCAAACAACTTCCTTCGCAAATTTCAGTGATAAATGCTTTTGGCTCACAAGTTATTATGATTATAGCCAAATTACTCAGATACAATTTAGATGTATACAGCCATAATAGCTTCCATTGTCCATCTGCATGTAAAGCTGAATTCAGATATACAAGAACATACCAAGATTTCCTGACCCGAAATCAAAAGCCTCAAATACCAATTAGGTTATTGAGTACAGGCTAGAAGTCCTGCGACTGATTCAGGAAACCAAAGCCCGTACTCGGACGTCTTAATTCAGCCTAATTTTCAGGTGTAAGGTTGGGTTTATAACACCATTGCTGACCTGCAGAGCATTTCACATGTATAGAACATATACAAAATTTTTCAGACTATAAGATGCACAATTTGGCAAGAAACAAAAAAAAAAAAATCTTGCTAAATAGTGTGCGTGCCTCATAGTTTGGAGGCAGCTTCCTGTGATTCAGGAGAATGCTTCATAGCATCCTTCCCGATCATGGAGAGAACTACTCTCTCACCTATTTGATCAGTGTAAGTCACGTCCTAAGCAGCTGGAATACCTTCTACCAGACTTGGACTAGGGTCTTTCAGGTCATGTGATCAATTACATGTGTGTGCACGTGTGTGTGAATACTGAAGAAAAACTATCAATAAATTTATTGCCTCCCTAGTGCATTAAAATTAGTAATAATCACCTCTTCACTTTGCACCAGGGATGTTTTAATTAGTAGGAAAAAGGTTTTTTCCTATTTTCCGCAGTCTAAGCCTGTGGTGCCTCTTAGTGTACAATAAAAAAAAAAACAGTAATATAAAGAAAAAAAAATTATATAATATATATATATATATATATATATATATATATATATATATATATATATATATATATATATATATATATAACAGCGCTCATTGCTATATTACCCGTTCAACGAAGCATGGATATTTTCCTCTATAGTTCTCATGGACAGAAAAGGGCATCGGGCGCCATCTTCTTTTTGTACGCTTTAATAGTTCTCTGGCCTGTCTTGTTTTTTTAACCTACAAGAAAAAATATATACAGAACAAATATTAACACAACCAGGGGAAGATTCTAAGTTGCAAAGTTTCAAGAGTTCATGTACTGTCTCCATTGCTTTATTAAATTGATGGGGTTTTCCACTTTTAGAAGAGTGGATCTCTCCAGTGATTTAAAATAAAAGAGACAAGAGCCACAGTAATCTGCCTCCCCGTGTTCAGCACTGGTTCCCCACCACGGCTCTGTTCTGTGCTTTGCTTGCAGTGGTCACAGCTCACATCACCGCTGCAGCCAAAACACAGACACCAGAGCATAGGCGGGCGGGAGCAGAAAACTAATCTTTGTTATTCTAAATTACTGAAATCTAAAAAAGGTGGAAAAACACCTTTAGGCCGGGATCACACATGCGACGAAAACGTCCGATGCTCGCATGTGAAATCCCAGCTCTGGCGCCGGCACTCGGGAGTGGAGCGAGCGGCTGCATAGAAATACATGTAGCCGCACACTTCACTCCCGAGTGCCGGCGCCAGAGCTGGGATTTCACATGTGAGCATCGGACGTTTTCGTCGCATGTGTGATCCCGGCCTTAAAGTCATATTTTTGTGGCATCTTTTAACATGACAAATAATGTAATTCAGAAAGGAATCTGAGCCTCACGATCTAAAAATCACATTAAGAAATAACAGAAACTAAGCATGGCACAATGAAAAAGAATGCCATGTAAAGCAGGTCCAATGTTGTGACTTTTCTTACCGCAAGAGATCGCTAAAGCTTCTGCAGGGGTTTCTCTGCAAAATTAATTAAAGCACTACACACCCAGGATTTATGGTAATGGGCCAAACATTCCTTTCATGACAAACAGGACAGATTATTTCACGTTTATATGCTGTTAAAGCAGAACTTTAGCATTTTTTTTTCAGTTATAGTGTATAACCACAGTAGTGGGTGGAATCTCCATTGCATGCATTCAGACGCTGTCTGACCGGACCAATAACGGCCAGCTAAGTAGTTTCACCTCAGCTCAGATTCATTCACAAATCATTGCAGGCAGCAGTGTCTTGTCTTCTCCATCTAACCACCAATATAGTAAATGCTCTCCTTTGGTGGCAAAAGGTCACTCTAATGTCCTATATACGACAGTATGAAATAATCACCCATCAGATCCTTCCTGGCAGCACTCAGACCCCTTACATTCCAATCTATCTTCACCATCCTCGGGATGACTCCCTGCAGCTGACAACACTGCTTTTCTTATATAGCAGAAAGGATATTAGGCGAGTGCATACAATGATTAGCTGCAGAGTAACAAAACTTCCCTGACTCACACAGCCCATTTCTTCTATCCACAAGTGCTGTGTGCAGAATTTCCAGTGCGTTGGACAAAATGCAATCTCCCAGGGATCCCCCGCCTCCTTCTGGTAAGAGCTGACTGGGAGAAACTATCAGAAGAAGGAGACGGGCCAGACTGACATGACATCACACAGGTTACATAGACTCTGCAGTTTGAAGTTATGTCAGACAGAATACACTGAGGCTAAGTGCACACGTTTGCAGAATGTTTGCAGAATATTCCTGAGCAAAACCGGACTTTTTTCGCGGCAAAAACGCACGTTTTTTTTGCGTGGATTTTGCACGTTTTTGGTGCGTTTTTTGCGCGAATTTGACGCGTTTTTACCGCGATTTTTTCCTGAACTTTCTAGGTCAATAATATAGCGGGAAAAACGCTAGAATTCCGCAAAATTAATGGACATGCTGCTAGATTTTCCGCGATGCGTTTTTTTTACGGAAAAAAACGCACCATGTGCACAAAAATTGCAGAATTCATTCTAAATGATAGGATGCTTAATACATGCGTTTTTGACGCGTTTTTTCCCGCGAAAAAAACGCAAATATTCCTGAACGTGTGCACTTAGCCTGAGGATTCGCAGTGGGAGGGGACAGAAGTTCTATATTACAGACTTATCATTTGTGGCCATCAGAAAGGACTCAACGCTAGTGTAGTGTGATAAAACTTTGTCCCCTCTGCCTGAGATAAACCAGAGGCAACATGAGGAATGCAAACTGCAGGATTGTGATTGCATTATGGAAACTTTATCAGAGGGTAAAAAAAAGAAAAAAGGAATCACCTCTGGCACACAACTTGTAAATGGCACGTCAACTAAAACAATTATACAAATGGCATACACAATTTAACATTATCTTATGCTGCATTAGCCAATAACACATTGTCGTTTAGTGAAGGTGAGACAATGTGACATTTGTTGCATCTTTGCATGAATTGTTGGTACCTTGTTTCTAATACGAGCAGGAGGGATTGTCGAAGTACCGTTTTAAAAAAAATATGCAGTGCGGAGTCTATCCTCATTAGATGCCAAGGACAGCAAACTACAGACGTGTCCAATCCATACAAAGTCAATTAGGCCAGAGTCACACTACCGTACAATACGGCCGAGAGCCATGCGACAAAACATCGCATAGCACTCAGCCCAGTGTTACTCTATGGGGCAGCTCACATCTACGATTATTTTCTCATGCCGAACCGGCATGTGAGAACAATCGCAGCATGCTGCGATTGGCACAAAAACAGCTGAATCTCGGCTCACTCGCACCCATGTAAGTTTAAGGGTGCGAGTAACAACACACAGCACTAGATATCATCCGAGTGCGGTGCTATATATGCAGACGTCGGCAGCGGCGGAGATGGAGAAATTAATTTCTTCACCTCCTCCGCAGTTATGCTCCAATCTTCTCTGCGATAAAATCAGAGAACAGTAGCATGACACTCTGCTCCCGTTCGTAGCAGAGCAGGAGCCAAGGGTCATTAGCACATCACATCAGATGCTCTCGCATCGGATGACATACGCTGGACTCTTGGCGTAAGTGGACCTTCCCATTTACTTGATCTGAAACTATCTCCATCCCCTACTTCCTTAGTTAATAGCTCTGGCTGTGCAAGAGCTAGAGGAGGGCAGAGATAGATGGAAGGTGCACTGAAATACTCAGCCTCGCAAAGGGCGCATCAAGTGCCTATGCCAGGCTTGAATAGTCATTTTGCGCGGACAAACTCCCTTTAAAAACAAACTGTTGCACTTCTGCGGGAAACCAGATAGAAAAAATATCCACAAACTGCTTTTTTTTTATCCAAGACAAGACTTGATAATACTGGTAACGGCTGATGTGAATTAAGCACCACATTTCCAAGTTAGGCCGGCGTCACACTGGCGACAGAATCGGACGACTGCAATGCGATGAAAAATCGCATTGCAGTCGGACCTATGTTGATCTATGGAGCAGCTCCCAGTATCAGATTTTTTGTGGTCCGTTTTAAACGTCCGTGTACAATCGCAGCATGCTGCGATTGTCACCGATTGTCGGTCGACAATCGCCAATGCAAGTCTATGGGAGCGATGAAAAATCGGATTACAAACGGACCACACTGTGTGACTTGCGATGAAATCGCATCGGTGTCCTTTAGAAAAGCCGGCAATTCATCCCCGGCTATACTGTAAAATCACACTGACAGCTTTAATAAAGAATAGAAAGAATAGATATACACACATAGAATACATATATATATATATATATGTAATTGTGACATGTAATATATATATATATATATATATATATATATTTATATTTCCTAGACTTCTACATACTGTAATAGCCGCAAATTCAATTGCCGGCTTCTGTGAAATCACAGAAGCCAACATGAAATGATACATTGTTTCCACACAGTTAACCATGTCATTTCCTGTATTTTGATATTTGTTTAGAACTTACAATTACATGAGTGTATTTGTGCAAAATTTCAGACATGTAGGGGTTAATTAAAGGTGTAATTTCGTTGAAAAAAAAATGCGTGGGCTCCCGCTGTATTTTCTCCACCAGACAGACAAAGCAAAGCGAGTGGGGGCAGATAATAACAGCCTAGGGAGGGTACATTTTTTGTGCCCCCCCTGGCTACTAACATCTGCCCCCAGACACCCCAGAAAGGGCAAATCTATAATTAGATTCGCCCTTTCTGGCACTTTGCCCGTCTATTCCCATTGCCCTGTAGCGGTGGCGAATGGGTTAATAATCTCACCTTACTGTCACCTTAGTATTGAAAGGTGACCTTAAGGCTGGTTAATAATTGAGAGCTGTCAATTAGACAACTATCAATTATTAATCCTATTGTATGAAAGAAAAATCAAACACACACAGTTTAATAAAAAATAAGTTTAATTAAATAATCACACAGTTTTTTACCATATTTTATTTTCCTGCTAAAACCATTTCCTGTAATAAAAATAAAATAAAAAAGCAAAATTATACTTACCAATCCGATGTACAGTCAGGTCACACGCTGTAATCCATCAGAAAGGGTTAAGAGGTTACAGTTAGCAGGGAGATAATTCTGTCTACTAGCTCTAACCCATGAATGAATAAGTTCCTCTCCCAGCGAAAGTAGAGGAATAGATTCATGAATGGAGCTTAATTGATTTATTGGCAATTTAACTTTAGTGACCTGACCTAAAGGGAAAGTGGACACAATCAATTAAGCTTCATTCATGAAACACATCCTCTCCTGTCGCCAGGAGAGGAACTTATTCATTCAGGAGCTTTGAGCTGAGCATGCAGGATTACTTGCACTGCTTGGCTCAAAGCTAGTTAACCCTTTGTGAAGGATTACAGCGTGGGACGTGACAGATCAGCGGAATAGGTAAGAATAATGTTTTTTTATTTTTTTATCTTTATTTTAGGAGATCAATGGCTTCGCACGGATTAAGTGTAAAATAAAATATGGTCAAAAAAATGTGTTTTTATTTCATTAAAATTAATTTTTATTAATGTGTCTGTGTTTTTTTAATTTACTTCAATAGGATTAATAATTGATAGTTGTCTAATTGACAGCTCTCAATTATTAACCAGCCTTAAGGTCACCTTTCAATACTAAGGTGACAGTAAGGTGAGATTATTAACCCATTCGCCACCGCTACAGGGCAATGGGAATAGACGGGCAAAGTGCCAGAAAGGGCGAATCTAATTATAGATTTGCCCTTTCTGGGGTGTCTGGGGGCAGATGTTAGTAGCCAGGGGGGGCACAAAAAATGTACCCTCCCTAGGCTGTTATTATCTGCCCCCACTCGCTTTGCTTTGTCTGTCTGGTGGAGAAAATACAGCGGGAGCCCACGCATTTTTTTTTCAACGAAATTACACCTTTAATTAACCCCTACATGTCTGAAATTTTGCACAAATACACTCATGTAATTGTAAGTTCTAAACAAATATCAAAATACAGGAAATGACAAGGTTAACTGTGTGGAAACAATGTATCATTTCATGTCGGCTTCTGTGATTTCACAGAAGCCGGCAATTGAATTAGCGGCTATAACAGTATGTAGAAGTCTAGGAACTATAAATATATGTATATGTACATGTCACAATGACATGTATATATATATATATATATATAATATATATATATATATATATATATGTGTTCTATGTGTATATATCTATTCTTTTTTTTGTGATTGAAATACTATTCTTTTGGATCCATTATATGTCAGTTTTGCAAGCCTGCGAAAAAAATCTCGCAAGTCGGATGAAAATCGGATGTTACAAGGTACACACACATGCGACTAAATCGCATCTTTGAAGGAAAATCGGATGCCAGAAGGATGTGTGATGTTTGCATTTTGATCCGACAATCGACCGTCTAAAACGGACCGATTTTTTGTCGTTGTGTGTGACGCCGGCCTTAGAGTTTAAACACCCAATCTATTTCTGTATAGGGGAAAGAAAAAAGTGAGTGGACATCGTGCAATCAATTCCCAACTGGTTATAAGACTATAGAATTGATTGATCAAAAAGTCACAAAAAAAAAACCACACAGGAATCAGGATGATAATGCTAATGGCACTCCAATCAAACTCTGATCGGAGTTTGCTTAGTGTCAGCATCATGTGATCGAATTCTCACTGAGGAGCAGATGGAGAACAAAAATTTCTCCATCGCCTCCATTGGTCCGAGTGCCATCCAATTAAAAAAAAAAAAAAAATAGCAGATAGCACTCATCTGATGTATACAGTGGTGTGAGAGAGCCCTTAGACCTAGCACAACCTCTTATTAAATAAAATAAATAAAAATAATAAATCACACACACAGTGCTCCAACTTTGTTTTGTGTTGATAACTGCTGGAAAGCAAACACTGTTGGAGCGGTGGTTTTCAAAAGAGGCGGGGTCCCCAAAGAACCTAGAGGTGGACAATGAACGGTGGGAGTCTAGAAGGATTTCATTTATTACAAGCATTCATTTTTTGCCACTTGTGATTATTAGGGCCTGTGCACACGTTGCGTATTTGCCTGCGGTTCCGCTGCAGTTCCGCAGGCAGGGCACTGTGTAATGTAAATCTATGGGAAAAAAAAAAGCTGTGCACATGATGTGGAATTTTCCGCGCGGATTTGGTGCGGTTTTAAAACCGCAGCATGTCAATTCTTTGTGCGGATTCCACTGCGGTTTTACACCTATTCCATTATAGGTGTAAAACCACAGGGCAAATCCGCACAAAAACCGCACCTGCGTTTTCTGCCAAGAGGTGCGGAACCTGTGCGGAAAAATCCGCAGGCCAATCCGCAACGTGTGCACAGGCCCTAAAAAGGAAAAAATAAATAAATAAATAAAACCACACAGCACTTGTGGTGTCAAATCTTCCACTAAATCGGCGAGAGGTCGCTCCTGTTTTGTATCTGGATCCCCAGTAAAGCGCAGTATTCACAAGAACAGCAAGAAATGCTGCATCTGTTTGCTTTTGGATCTCAAGATTTCACATGAGATTAAATTGCCCAGATTTATGGATTTACCTTTGATTCAGGTACAAGCCTCACAGGAATAATCTTCTCAGTTGAGTAAACTTCATCTTTCAAAATAATTCCAAATGACAGAGCATGATCAGGCATTGTAATACGTTTCGTAGCATATATGGCATAATGGGAATCCATATGTTCAACAACAAAATCAGGATTGTCTGTTCCACTGATAACATCATTGAGATTCATACATGATTTTAGGTTAACTAGTAAATAAAAAAAAAATACATGTAAGAAAACTAGAAAAATAGTATCTTTATGTACTGTCCGAAACAGTCAGTGAACATATGAGGATAAGAAACAGCACTAAACGCAAACCAATGTACCGTATATTGGCTTTGTAGGGGTTACACAATATCACTGCAGAATTTCATGGATATTTATACTACCGCCATTTTTCCATGTGACAAATGTCTGGTTGTCGTGTTACACTTGTTATTCTTAAATCTGACAGCACTGACCTATGTTACTCAATAGTGCTGTTCCGATTAATAATTTTTTTTCTCAGTCCGAGTGACCATGAAGAAGAAAAAAAAAAAAAAAGGGAGGGAGGGAGGAGACTCGTATTCAACTTTTACGGAAAATTTCTATTATGACACTGGGAAAATGTATGTGATCATGATCATGTACACTATTAAATGTAGTCGTATGAAAGTGGATCGCATACGAACATTACACTGATGTCACACAGATATAAAAAAAGACACACGAATGGCGCATGGATAAAAATTTGAAGAAAAAAAAAATCTTTAGGGTGCCTGGAGTTTCAGCTAGAAAAATCGGATGATTTTTCCATACGTTTGTTTGCGGGCACCCTAAAGATGAATTTTAGGCAAGTCACTAAAGTTGGAGAGCACTGCTGTGGTTACACGGCATCCTATTAACTTGAAGTACTTTTAATACAAGTGGTAATAGATGTGAGGACCAAAGAATGTCGTCAAACCTTTTCCACCTGAGGGAACTTTTCATTGTAGACAAATCATTTCCTTATAAATGACCAATTACTTCAGAGCCCCATTCTCAAGCTGGGTCTGCTCTTTAACATTTTGGGTAAGCTACATCCTCACTACTGACCTATTAGAGGATATCTGGTTGCATCAATGACCTAAAAATGGTTTATGTTATTCTGTCACTGCGGCCCACAAATCCAGATGTATCCCGTGATTTAAAGCCTAGCAACACAATTACACGGGCACACGACAACCGTCTTTTCCAGGAGTTTACAATTAACCCAAAATTAGGCAATGTAAGGCTAGTTTCACATTTGCATGTTTGTGCGCTGCGCATCGTGCGCAAGTAGAAAAGCATGCAAACGCAAGACCATGCGTACGCCATGTTAAACATAGGTATGCATGAACGCTTGAGCAGATGCGCTGTTCATAAAAACGCTAATCTGTCTAGACATGTTTACTCTTAAAACGCATGCGTACGCAAACACAGGCGTACGCATGTCCATGCGCACACCTGCGTTCCCATAGACTGTAATGCTTTGGTTTGACGCATTCCGTGAGCAAGCGAATGCACGCGCTTTTTTTACGCCTTTGGACGGACCCAAAAATGCAACATGTTGCGTTGGGCGCGTCTAGACGCATACCTTGAAAAAATGCATGCGCACGAAGACGCAGACGAACGCGTGCAAACGCAAGACCATGCGCACGTCATGTTAAACATAGGTACGCATGATACATGCGATCGGATGCACACGATGCCCTGCGCACAAAAACGCTAATGTGAAACCAGCATAACACCACTATAAAATAACCATACCTCACCAGGCAGTCTCATGCTGTACATGCCAGCATCACCGCCATGTCCAGGTTTATGGCTGCAGGAGTCAAGTGAAATATATACACGACGAGGACCACCAGCGCAGCCAGATATCAAAGGGTTATTTTACTAGATTATCACATTCCCTGTGAGACAGTCATAAAATCCTGGAAAAACCCTTTAAAATATTAATCTAAATACAGATATTGTTTACAGTTACGTGGAACAAGTAAAAGGGCAAAAAAACACTCACCTTTGCCAACCGAATATCCGGAGCAGATAACACTTGGTACTGTGAGCTTCACTTTGTGGCATGACTTTCCCAAGACGATCAATGGCTAAAATAAAAAGAGAAAAATAAGTAATGTGTTACAGTCATTATAAAAACGTCTCTAGAATAAGATATCCAACTCACTCTGCTTACGGTTAGCACCTTGGCTGAGATTTAGCATTGCCTTGCTCCTGTTTTTTTGTCTAGTTTTGTGCCTTTTCTGTTCCCACCCAATTCACTTTTTCAACCACTGAGGACTCTCAATTCTAAATATTATTCCATTTGTGTCTCTTTCTAAGTCCATTTCATATGTGCCTGTATGTTTTTGCTGTCTTCTGCTCTGTGGGTGGAGTTCAAAGATTTCAGAGGTTTTAGCCCGATTAATCCTACGCCGGTATTTTGGCGCAATTTTTTTTTCGCACCACTTTACAAAAAGTGCGACTTCTGGCGCCAATAGTCACAAAAACAGTTCAAGACAGATAAGGCCACGTTCTCACAGTCAGCATTTGGTCAGTTTTTTACCTCAGTATTTGTAATCCCGAACCAGGAGCGGGTGATAAATACAGAAGAGGTGACGTGTTTCTATTATACTTTTCCTCTGATTGTAATCCAAAACCAGGAGAGGAACAAATACTGAGGTAAAATACTGACCAAATATTGAACGTGGGCACAGGACCTTAAAAAGTGACATTTTTATTTTATTTTTTTTACTTTGCCCCAAATTCTCGCAAACTGCAAGCACCATTTTGAAGAATTTAGTGCCAAAAAATAAAGAAACCAACTAACCACAAGACAGAAAAGGACAGTGCCTTAAAAATGCAAGTGATGAATTGGGGTTTATTTCTTCCTCACAGAAATCTGAGGTAAGAACTCTTGAATATCTGGAGCATGTCATCTACTAAGCAAAATAAACAGAAACTTTGCTGGCAGACCTTTCTTTCCACCATCATTCTCCTTCTGATCATGCACAGTGTTGTGCTGGGCACATACAAAACAACAACATGTGAAGACATTTGTCATTTAAATTTTGAAGAATCTCCTAAAAACCCATTTCAAAAGTAAAAAATAAATAAATAAATATATATATATATATATATATATATTATTTTTTTTTACTTTTGAAATGGGTTTATAGGAGATTCTTCAAGATATATATATCTATATATATATATATATATATTATATATAATTATATTAGATATATATATATACTGTTAGCCCTCGCGGGCAGGGTCCTCTCTCCTAGCTGTACTTATGCGTCCCTTGTCTAGCACATGTTTATTGTATCTGTCTATATTTTTCCCCTTTTCATATGTAAAGCGCCATGGAATAAATGGCGCTATATAAATATATAATAATAATAATATATATATATATATATAGAAAGCTGTAAAGCAATTTTATCAGAAACCAATTCATCTGCTTGTCAGGCAGCTTGCCCACTGTCCACTCCTCCACATTCCTGTGTCCTGGTGCTGGGCTTTCCTCAGTAACCTGTGTTAGGGGTCATCATGAGCCCAAGCCTCTGTGGAGGAAATACATCAGCATGTCTCCCTGAGAGGAACAGATCACTTTACTACTTATCCTGGGAACAAAGGAGCAGTAGTTTGCAGGGTTCAAAAGGTTATTCAGAGAATTCACCATTTTGTAATGTATGGGGGAAAAAAAATAAAAAAAAAAAAAAGTAAAAAGCAGGTCTCACACCCTATTCTGGTTAAATCCCAGCATTACATCCACCCCTAGATCAGTACTGGGGTCCTCAACACTTGAGGAATAATTAAACTATTTTCAGTTCTTTACAATTCATTTGTATTTCATACATTTTAGGCCTCATCGTCAGTATTGTATCTTTTTTCCCCCTCACAGATGCAACATGTATCCATTATAGTCTATGGGGCTATGCACATGTCTGTTTTTTCACAGACCGTGTGTCCGTACAAAACTCACAGGGACATGATCATTTTTCTTCAGTATCATGGATGAAAAAAGCCAATACAAGTCTATGGGTCGGGGAAAACACAGACAGCACACGGGTGATAGTGTACAGTTTGTGTGCTGTCTGTAATTAACATTGCAAAGGCTAGGAGAAGCTTTGTAATTTATTTATCCATCCATGAAAAACATGGATGACACTGGTGCCATTTTTTTCATGTGCGTGCTTAAACACGGATGTGTGAATGAGGCCTAAATGAAACCTGATAATGATTTTCCTTCTACTCTCTATGGCTATCCTACATAAATAGCCATTCTCAATATTTATACAGCGCCAATATTTCACAGGTCGTCTCTATTACGGTCTATGAAAATTGGCATTTGGGGGTCATTCTAAAGGTTAAATTGGCTCCTGCAATGTTCTAACTGGTATATAGCATTTTATAAGGATTACCAAGCTACGACTTGCCAACTTTGGACACATCATACGAAGACAGCAAAGGACATCATTGTCAGGCATAAAAAAGGCACAAGGTGAAGAGGAAGACCAGCAACCCAATGGCTTTTTTCTACCAAAATATAGGCGGAGAAGACCCTGATGGACCTATCGAGGCCTGCACAAGACTGATCTTCCTACAGATCATTCATCCATCAAGTCGCCATGGCTTCAGATTGAGTCAGTGAAGCTAAAAAAATAAATAAATCCCAAACAACCTTGGTTTTTGGCTAATGTCCAGTTCGGTGAGGCTTTGTGCAAAGCGTTGAGAGAAATAATGCTGCTTTTATTGGACCGCTTTTACTCTAAAAATAAACAGGAAATTCTGTTTATCAGGTTTCAGTGTTTTTTTCCTCTATATAATTTACATTTTATTTATAGCAAGCACTCATAGATGCCAATGGATTTTGTCTACATTGTTTAGCATTTTACAATGTCATATGTTTGTGGCACGTTTCACATCACAACTCGTGATTTCATGAGAAATCTTCAAATCAAACGATCCATGAAATACACGACTTGTATGTAATGAGAAGAAAATGCAGATAAGACACACAAATGCAGAAATGCAAAGTTTATTTAACATGTATTTTTAACTACTTCCAGAAAGAGAAAAATAAATGGGCGACTATATCCTCCATTACAGGATCAGCCAACACAAAAAAAAAAGCAGTACACCAGCCCGGCCTCTGGAAATCCTTCTCATGCGCCAATGAAACAACACAAATAATAGAAGAATATTAGGCAATTGCTGTCTATGAAACTCCCTGACATACGAGTCTATTTGATCTGACTTAAAAGAACTTAACACGTATGAAAGCCGGGCTGTCATTGCAGCATTAACACGCAGGATTGTTATGTACAGTACAAAGAAAGGAGCTTTACGTCCACAGTATTACCATGTGTAGTGCTGGGTGAGACGTACAATATGCCACAGCTACTGGACCAGACATTGTATCAGTACGACGCGATTCCAAACAAAGACACTTCTCAATAAAACAAAGCTTATTTTATTTTGTCATGAAAGCCCTGTATGGATTCTGATAGATATAATTCATACTAGATATGATTTATTAGGAAGACCAGAGATTTTTCCCTTCAAACTGTATACGTATGGATGGCCTGTTACATTTAGGTCACGTTCACATGTTCAGTATTTGTAAGCCAAAACCAGGAGTGGGTGATAAATACAGAAGTGGTGACGTGTTTCTATACTTTTCCTCTGATTGCTCCTCTCCAGGTTTTGGTTTACAGATACTGATGTAAAATACTGAATGTGGCCTTAAAGATTGTGCTTGGAAAAAGGTCATGGCAGACATCTGCCCCAAAACTCACAATTTTTTTTTTTGTGTGAACTTATCTCCAATAACTACAATCGGGATTTATACCGTTTGCAAACGAGACAGCGGCCTCAGGTCTCAATTGTCGCCCATCAGCCAGTCCTCATGAGCCTCAATCGAAGCTCTGCTCTACTTTTACCGTATACCTATAAGAAATCAGACAGAATGGAGCTCACGTGTCAGCGAGTCTCCACTAGGAAATAGCCGCAGTGTGGTGCTAAAAATCAATGCACGGCATCGCCCTGTCTCCGCTGATCTTCACGGCGTCCTGCCATGTTGCATCATATCATTATACCACTTATGATTTATGCCTAAGAAAATAGAGTCAAACAAGCCAGACCAGAAGCACAGGCCGTCATCCACTGACACATTGTTTCATCTAACACTTTACGTTGGTGTCACAAATGCTGCCCATATCAGTGCCATCCCAATGATGGCGCAATGGATTTCTCTCCACCCATGACTTTAGACATCGGAATATTGAATGACAGTGTAGATGTCGATACTATACAAGAGCAGAGAAAAAAGCCGAGGTATCCATTCACACCCAGTTACTACACCCCGACCTCCTCCGCACTGCTGATAAATGCAGTGAGCAAACTAAGGGTTAAGTCATGGCACACATTAACCAAAGTATATTACATATCTACAAATAAACAAAAAGCCAATATTTGGTAAACATACTGACAGTAGTGACAATACTAAATCCTGTACAATCTTACACCCAATCATGGCCAAGCAGAGATGTAGCAGTGCTGGGTTCGTCATTTGGTAAAACTCAGGGTCTTTTCCAAAGTTTTACATAGGACTTTAGGTTAAAATACAGTCAAACTATTAGAGTCAGACAGCGGGATGTTACTAATATACAAAAAAAAACAAATAAAATAATGACCAAGCTTCATCAATGTTTAGGATCGGATTTGATCAGTGGCAGTTTTTACCATCAAGAGTTTCAGCAAAAAAAAAATAATTAAAAACAAATAGATAAAGAAGGGTTTCTCAAACTTCTTTCACACACAAACACAGACAGAACATTGATGGCATCTGAGCGCTGTCCGATTTTTTCACAGACCCATAGACTTGCATATATAGCTTTAATTGCGACTGGGATCGAAGTCGGATGGGTCCCTTTTATTTGTGTCGATCACGGTCCCAAAAACTACACGGACAAGTAAAGAGCCCATAGACTATAATAGGTGCAAGTTCTAACCATGAGAAACACAAATAGAGCCTGTGCACAAAAAAGTGACATCTGGATGAGCCGTTAGGGGTAAAAACATAGGAGGGCATGTCTAAGTGTCCGGCTGCGGACACAAGCTGCCAGGGCGGCACACACAGGACAATCGCGACTACCCCACCGATTCTATAGAAACTGAAGCCAAAACAAATTAGCACCAACATAACTGGACCAGACTGATCCAAATCCCGGAGTATTTCTGCCACATCAGAAACAATGCCGCCATTCATTCATATCGCCTCCATAAGAAAGAGCGTCATGTCAATCATATGTCACAGCCATCTACAGGAAGCGAAGACTCCGAGACCCTGAGAGACGGAATGTGGTGGGGTACAGATGTAGCAGAGCTGAGGTTCCCACTACAGCTGCCTGCAAACCAGGAGAGGGTGAAGCACAGAGGGGCCACACAATCAGAAGGGGGCACACTATCAGAAGGGGGCCCACTAGCAGAAGGGGGCCACACTAGCAGAAGGGGGCCACACTAGCAGAAGGGGGCCACACTAGCAGAAGGGGGCCACACTAGCAGAAGGGGGCCACACTAGCAAGGGGCCACACTAGCAGAAGGGGGCCACACTAGCAGAAGGGGGCCACACTAGCAGAAGGGGCCACACTAGCAGAAGGGGCCACACAACCAGAAGGGGCACACTAGCAGAAGGGGGTCACACTAGCAGAAGGGCCCACACAACCAGAAGGGGGCACACTAGCAGAAGGGGGTCACACTAGCAGAAGGGCCACACAACCAGAAGGGGCCACACTAGCAGAAGGGGCCACACAACCAGAAGGGGGCCACACTAGCAGAAGGGGCCACACAACCAGAAGGGGGCCACACAACCAGAAGGGGGCCACACAACCAGAAGGGGCCATACAACCAGAAGGGGAACACTAGCAGAAGGGGCCATACAACCAGAAGGGGGCACACTAGCAGAAGGGGGAACACTAGCAGAAGGGTGAACACTAGCAGAAGGGGCACACAACCAGAGGGCCTACAACAGAAGGGGGCACACTAGCAAAGGGGACACAACCAGAAGGGGCCACACAACCAGAAGGGGGTCACACTAGCAGAAGGGGGTCACACTAGCAGAAGGGGGTCACACTAGCAGAAGGGGGTCACACTAGCAGAAGGGGGCACACTAGCAGAAGGGGGCACACTAGCAGAAGGGGCCATACAACCAGAAGGGGCCACACACAGCCCTGCTCCCTCTTGGCTTACAGATGCCCCATTATCTGACCCTAATAACACACTCGGCTGTGCTACCTCGGTTTCACTCCCCCTGCAGCTGTTCCCCCCGGACCGGCCACTAGGCTGCACACTGGCGTGTGATCGCTGAGGAGCGGCCTGACACCGCGGATCGGTCTTCTCGTATCGGACACTAGTTATAATGGCTCTCACCAGGAGCAGCGCCAGGAAAAAGCCCAGAAGACACAACCGTCTGCACCCCATGATGAGCAGGTCCCGTGGCAGGTGAAGGGTTAGCCGCTCCTGGTGTGACGAGGTGAAGGTTCACACTCCGCCGGCTTCCTTGTCAGTGCGGCTCTGTCCGTCCTTCCCGTGGGCTGTGCGGTTCCTCAGTGCGGCTCCTCCAGCACTGCACACTCAGCTGCTGCCTGCCCAGACTTCCCTGTCACACTGCTCACCTGTCCCCTCCCTGGTGGAGGCCATAGAGGTGTGACCTCCCCGCCGGGCGGGGCCTCACCAGTTTCATAAAGAAACTTTTATTGCCGCCCATCTGTGACTGTGAGGAGAGTCATATTCTTACCTGGGAGGGCGAAGTCCTCCGCCTTGTGTCACCGGCTTGTGAGTCAGGGCGACGGCCAGCTCCAGTCAGCCCCGGCCGGGAGCGCAGGGAGCAGCAGTGAGGGAGGAGCGGGCGCATTCCTGTGTCCCTGCGCCGCCATTATTCCTGCCGGAGACTGCAGTGATGCGGCGCCCGAGAATGTGGCCCTGAACTTCTTTCTGTGCAGGTCACCGGCGGCTCCGCCATGTGCAGCCTGTCCCGGGGGTTCACGTATTTTACACGGCTGCTGCAGGAAAACGGCGAGGTTTCTTGTGGAGCTATAGTAGACTTTTATATTACAAATGTTCCTTTGAGTCTTTTTGCAGCAGAATCTCTACTAATCCTCCTCAATGACTCCACAGCTACCTGTGAGCCCGCAGCATTAGGCTGTGTACACACAACGTTTATTCAGGCGGAAAACGTCTCCGAAAACATTTAGGCTAGGTTCCCACGGTCTGTAAGGCTAAGTTCACATTTGCGTATATGTACGCAGCGTATCGTCTGCAAATGCATGTTTACGCAGCGTTTTTTTATCCGCATCTTACACATGACTAGTGTTGAGCATTCCGATACCGCAAGTATCGGGTATCGGCCGATATTCGCGTTATCGGAATTCCGATACTTAATTCCGATACTTTTTCTATATCGTATACCGGAATCGGAAGTTCCCATAATTCTTTGAGAGGCAATGTGATTTTAGTCAGCCAATGAGGAATCCTACGAAGTGTGGGCACATCCTGTAATGATGCGGTCATCTTAACTAATGGCATGGCTGTGATTGGCTGCTGAAATGATGTCAGAATGCACTATAAAAGGCGCCGCAGCCATTTTAGCGTCACTGTGCTGTGAACTCAGTTAGGGACAGAACGCTGCTGTGCTGACTCTGAGGGACAGTTAGATATTGCGATTTTGTGTACTACTGTGCTTGAGGCAGGCTAGTTTACCAACCGCTGTGTAAAGCTTCATTTTGCCAGTGTTTTAACAGCTCTGTGCAAGGTGTGTGTGTGACAGTGCAGGTGACGCTGCAGTTTGCTCTGCATCCACCGCTGTTTGTAGGCATCTGCACGTGTCACTTTTTTTTTTTTTTTTTTATTTTATTTAGTGGAATTGGTGCAGCTCCATTATATTAGAAAAAAATCAAATCTTTAGTGTGACGTGCTTCCATCCGTTACAATACATTGGTTGCAAAACACTATGAAGTACAGAAAGGAGCTTTCACAGATTGTGGACAGTTGTGTTTCAGTGTTCACTTCAGTCTGTGTTTTTTACTTTTTGAGTGCAGATCACGCTCCAGTTACTTGTTTCAAGCACTGCTGCTTGTACTCTGCTGAGCGTGTCTCAGTGGCTCATCCTTTTCATTTATCTCCAATTGGTTCTGCTACATTCCATTTAAAAAAATCTAATCTATTAGTGTGACGCGCTTCCATCCGTATACAATACATTGGTTGCAAACACTATAGAAGTACAGAAAGGAGCTTTTCACAGATTGTGGACAGTTGTGTTTCAGTGTTCACTTCAGTCTGTGTTTTTTACTTTTTTGAGTGCAGATCACGCTCCAGTTACTTGTTCAAGCACTGCTGCTTGTACTCTGCTGAGCGTGTCTCAGTGGCTCATCCTTTTCATTTATCTCCAATTGGTTCTGCTACATTCCATTTAAAATAAATCTATTTAGTGTGACGCGCTTCCATCCGTATACAATACATTGGTTGCAAACACTATAGAAGTACAGAAAGGAGCTTTTCACAGATTGTGGACAGTTGTGTTTCAGTGTTCACTTCAGTCTGTGTTTTTTACTTTTTTGAGTGCAGATCACGCTCCAGTTACTTGTTCAAGCACTGCTGCTTGTACTCTGCTGAGCGTGTCTCAGTGGCTCATCCTTTTCATTTATCTCCAATTGGTTCTGCTACATTCCATTTAAAATAAATCTAATCTATTAGTGTGACGCGCTTCCATCCGTATACAATACATTGGTTGCAAACACTATAGAAGTACAGAAAGGAGCTTTTCACAGATTGTGGACAGTTGTGTTTCAGTGTTCACTTCAGTCTGTGTTTTTTACTTTTTTGAGTGCAGATCACGCTCCAGTTACTTGTTCAAGCACTGCTGCTTGTACTCTGCTGAGCGTGTCTCAGTGGCTCATCCTTTTCATTTATCTCCAATTGGTTCTGCTACATTCCATTTAAAATAAATCTAATCTATTAGTGTGACGCGCTTCCATCCGTATACAATACATTGGTTGCAAACACTATAGAAGTACAGAAAGGAGCTTTTCACAGATTGTGGACAGTTGTGTTTCAGTGTTCACTTCAGTCTGTGTTTTTTACTTTTTTGAGTGCAGATCACGCTCCAGTTACTTGTTCAAGCACTGCTGCTTGTACTCTGCTGAGCGTGTCTCAGTGGCTCATCCTTTTCATTTATCTCCAATTGGTTCTGCTACATTCCATTTAAAATAAATCTAATCTATTAGTGTGACGCGCTTCCATCCGTATACAATACATTGGTTGCAAACACTATAGAAGTACAGAAAGGAGCTTTTCACAGATTGTGGACAGTTGTGTTTCAGTGTTCACTTCAGTCTGTGTTTTTTACTTTTTTGAGTGCAGATCACGCTCCAGTTACTTGTTCAAGCACTGCTGCTTGTACTCTGCTGAGCGTGTCTCAGTGGCTCATCCTTTTCATTTATCTCCAATTGGTTCTGCTACATTCCATTTAAAATAAATCTAATCTATTAGTGTGACGCGCTTCCATCCGTATACAATACATTGGTTGCAAACACTATAGAAGTACAGAAAGGAGCTTTTCACAGATTGTGGACAGTTGTGTTTCAGTGTTCACTTCAGTCTGTGTTTTTTACTTTTTTGAGTGCAGATCACGCTCCAGTTACTTGTTCAAGCACTGCTGCTTGTACTCTGCTGAGCGTGTCTCAGTGGCTCATCCTTTTCATTTATCTCCAATTGGTTCTGCTACATTCCATTTAAAATAAATCTAATCTATTAGTGTGACGCGCTTCCATCCGTATACAATACATTGGTTGCAAACAATATAGAAGTACACAAACGGGCCTTTCACAGCTACTGAACATGGGTTTTTAATTTTTAACTAAAATATGTATTTTTTCAAATGACACAAATATAAGTAATGTTGAAGAGGAATAGTCCTACATCCATTGTTTGCACAATATTACAGGTGTACATCATGTCCCTTAATCAACAATGTATTATTATATTTACTTGTATGCTTTTATTTAAAAGCCAAGAACACAGAAGGATAACCTTCGCACTGCAGCTGTTGTCAAAGTTCAACCCACATTATGCACTTCCAACATTGCAGCATTTGAGGCATGATGTGAGTTGGATTGGTCAAAGTTATGGAGTGAGAAGGTTCACCATCAGTACCCTATAGCATAAGTATGCTTTTGTGTTAGCATTTGTGTTAGACATGTGGATATCTGCCATAATATGTCACAATTATTTAGTTACAGATTTGTTACCAACACTAATCATTGAATGGTTTTAAATTTGACGTTTCACTTGTTTACAGCTTAGAAATAAGGGTGTAGCCTGATATCTATGTGTAGCACTAGCCACTTTAACATGTCATGTTTTTTTAAACATGTGTAGCTAGGTAGCAGTAATTTTTGCCGGACACACAGCAGGGGAACAGCAGGCGTTACTGAACCCCACTATCACTATAGCTTGTGTATTGGTCTGTGGACACGACACTTCTGAGCAGCAACTGGCAGTGTTGTAGCCCAGGGAGTATAGCTCAGGTGGTAGAAAGATGAACATAACAGGAGACATGGAAAACGTTGCCAACCAGTTAGTTAATCTGAAACCGGACAGGCAAATTCAGGCGAGATCCATGCCTAGTTCATTTTCAGAAAAGTAAGCCGTTCTACATTATCGTAGGATAGTCGCATGCAACGGTCTGTTAGTACACCACCTGCAGCAGTAAAGACGCGCTCCGATAATACACTGGCAGCAGATCAAGCCAGCACCTCCAATGCATACTGGCTAAGCTCTGGCCATGTATCCAGCTTAGAGACACAAAACTTGAATGGGGAAGAGCCATCTGAGAGTACACTGAGAGGGCAAGACATGTAGTCTGTAACCATCTTACGGAAATGTTGCCTCCTGCTGACTGGAGCCGTCTCGGATGGTGTAGACATTGGTGGCGCTGCCACAAAACTTCGACACATTTGGAACATACTGTTCTTGCCCTGTGCAGAGGCGCTGCTTGTGCTCCCTCTTGTTGCAGAGCTGTCTCCACTGCCTCGACGCACAGAGCTGCTTTGTAAATCAGTAGCAGCAGCAGTGCTCTCGGCTGGAATGGAGAACATTATGGATTGCACCAGTGTGTCTTGGTACTTCCGCATTTTACGCTCCCGGTTCAACGGTGTGATGAGGCTTTGTAAGTTGTCCGGTAGCGAGGGTCTAGGAGGGTGTACACCCAATAATCAGACGTGGTGTGAATGTGTTCGATGCGGCGGTCGTTTCTCAGCCACTGCAGCATGAAATCAACCATGTGCTGCAGACTCCCAACTGGCCAAGAAACGTTGTCCCCTGCAAGAGGCGTCATCTCCGCCTGCTGTGCATCACCCCACCCTTGGTCTACATACTGACTAGAGCATTGTCTACCTCCCTCTGGAGCGATGTCTTCCTCCTCCATTGACTCCTCCTCATCCTCCTCACAAAGTCCTTCAAATACATATAAATTTACAAAATTTAAAACTCAAAATTTAAAAACTTTGTATCATAATTCTGTAACATCAGTTTATGGAAACACAATAGCATTACAAAAGGATAGACAAAAAATGTACATTATGTGCTTTGTAAATACATTAAAAGTTTGTAATGGTTATGAAAATATAGACAGCGACTCTGGAGGTTCAATTGTTGATACAGCATGGTACTTTGAAAGTCCTCCAGCCCTTTGTGAGGAACCACGTTGCGCTGACTGTCCAGAAGGTGATGGAATTTGTGACTCCTCATCCTCCACCTCTTCCAAAACCTCATGCCTTAGTGCTTGCAGTGTTTTTTGAAGCAGGCAGATAAGGGGGACAGTCAGGCTGACTAGTGCATCATCTGCACTCGCCATCCGCGTTGACTCATCAAACGCACGCAAAACGTGGCAGATATCCTTCATAGAGTTATTCGCCACTCATTACACTGGCAGTGGCTGCCCATTCATTATAGGATCCAATTCTAATTACTGGTTCTCACCACAAAGCTCTCCACAGCGCAGCACCCCCCTACATCTCCTCCCTTATTTATATTTATCGGCCTAACCGACTGCTGCACTCTGCAAACGACCTTCGACTAACCTCTGCACTAATCCGTACCTCCCACTCCCAACTCCAAGACTTCACCCGCGCTGCGCCAATCCTCTGGAATGCTCTACCCCAAGAAATTAGGACTATCCGCAATTTGGATGGTTTCAGGCGCTCCCTCAAAACACATTTGTTCACAGTGGCCTATCACATTCACTAATCAAAGTCATTCTATGTGTAATTCTGTGTGTGTAGCCCATTCACTGTCTCCATGCATCCCTCACTTCCTTAAAATGGCTGGACCATCATTGTAAAAACACCATTGTATATAAACACCTGTACTTTGTATCTCCCACACCTCATTGTAGATTGTAAGCTTTCACCAGCAGGGGCGGCTGATTTTGCTTTAATTATTGTATTGTTAACGTTGTTACTTATGACTCGTGTTTTGAAACTGTTAAACTGTAAAGCACTGCGGAATATTATGGCGCTATATAAATAAATAATATTATTATTCTTATTATAGAGGCCCACTCAGTAGTGGTGAAGTGTGAACGGCGCAAATTGCGAGTTGACTGCGCCTGATGCAGCTGATACTCCATTACTGTTGGCTGCTGCTCACACAACCGCTCCAACATATGTAACGAGGAATTCCACCTGGTGGGTACGTCACATATGATGCGATGTTCATGAAGGTGAAATCTGCGTTGCAGAGCTGCAATCAGCGATCTGGCCATGCTGGAACGTCGCAAGTGAGCGCACTCTAGGCGGACCTTGTGCAGCAGTGCATCAAGATCCGGATAGTCCCTCAAAAAACTCTGCACGACCAAGTTGAGCACATATGACAGACATGGTATGTGAGTGAGGTTGCCAAGGCCCAGAGCTGACACCAGATTTCGGCCATTGTCACACACTACCAAGCCTGCCTGTAGATTCTCTTCCAAAAACCACACGTCGCTCTCCTGCTTTATGGCATTACAGAGCTCCTGCGCTGTGTGGCTAAGATTCCCATGGAAATTAATTTCAGGATGGCCTGTTGACATTTGGACACGGCTGTGCTCATATCGGTCGCAACAGGTAAACGTTCACGGGTCCATGTGGAGGTAGACCGTGACGGCTCCTGCAGCGATGATTCTGAGGAACTGGAATAGGAGGAGGAATCAATGTGTACAGACTTGATTCCTGCAATCCTTGGAGTTGGCAGAACACGTACAGCGCCACTCGCAAGATCAGTACCCGGCTGCACAACATTGACCCAATGGGCAGTGAGGGAAAGGTATTGTCCCTGGCCATGGGTGTTAGAACCCTCTTGTTAGGTTTTGTTTCAGTTTGCTGGTCACATGACCTTTTTTCCCTATTTAGTCTGGCTCCGCCCTTCTGGCTTTGCTTGACTTCATTGTATTATCTACTGTTAAGGTAGCCGGGTGCTTAGGTGCCTTAATCTGTCAGTTTTGCTTGATGTTAGGATCACAAAGTATTTATTTTTCTGTTTAATTATCCATGCTACAATTTATGTTAGGAGGTGTCCACCTTTTCTCACAGTCCCTAGATCTTGTAGGGATTACTCCCTCGCAACTATAGGTCTTCGTTCACACTAGATGAGGACTTTAGCGGGTCTGGTCGCAGGATCAGGTTCCCCGTTACATCGTAGGGATTCAGCTTAGTTGTATTGTAGGGACAGAATTCCCTTCTTTCCTTACTGGTTGTAGCAGATCATAACAATGGGTACTGGTCCACGCATCGGTGGTCAGGTGGACCTTGCTACTGAGGGCTTTTAGTAGCGCATGTTTAATTTTTCCCTCAACATGCTTTTGCAGACCAGGGACGGCTTGCCTGCTGAAATGAAATCGGCTTGGCACATTGTATTGTGGGATTGACAATGATATTCAGTTACGGAAACTGTCTGTCTCCACCAGCCTGAATCACAGCATTTCAAGGGACAGGAGTTTTGCAATGCCAGCATTCAGAGCCTGTGCTCGTGCATGGTTTGCGGAGTATGGCCGTCTTTTATCCCATGCCTGTGCTACCGATGGCTGTTTTGTGGCCTGGGAGTGTGAGGATGACAGGGAACTTGCTGCTGTGTGTGGAATAACAGTTTGTCTCTGGACAACAGTGGCCGAGGTTCTTCCATGGCGATCCTGTGAGGAAGCATAACCAGCTGTGTGTGAGCTCGATGAAGAGGCTTCAACACAACCTGAAGATGTAGGTGCTGCTGTAGGTTGGCCTACATCTCTAGTGTGTCTTTGTAACTCAACTACGTGCTTTGTCCGCACATGTTTCCACATATTTGTGGTATTGAGGTGACTGACACTTTTAGCTATTTTTAATTTTTAATTACACAGCTTGCATTTCACATAGCAAATATCATGTGCAAGTGTGTGAAAAAAGGACCACGCAGTGCAAGTCCTGGGAGCGCACGTTTTGACTTTTGGAAGACAACTGCTCCGAACAGGTGCCAAACTGGAGGCTACAGGCAACCGAGTCTGCAGCCTAACTCTCCCTCCTGTTTGTACCGTTGGGGCAATGTCTTCCTCTATCTTCCTTCTATCACTAACCATTTCTCTAGGCCTCTCCCAGCTTTCAACCAAAGTACTGGTTCTCACCCACAAAGCTCTCCACAGTGCAGCACCCCTCCTACATCTCCTCCCTCATTTCTATCTATCGGCCTAACCGACTGCTGCGCTCTGCAAACGACTTTCGACTAACCTCTGCACTAATACGTACCTCACACTCCCGACTCCAAGACTTCTCCTGCTCTATGCCAATCCTCTGGAATGCTGTACCCCAAGAAATTAGGACTATCCACAATTTGCATGGTTTCAGGCGCTCCCTCAAAACACATTTGTTCAGAGCGGCCTATCACATTCACTAATCAAAGTCATTCTATGTATTCTGTGTAAGTGTGTGTGTGTCTCTAGCCCATTCACTATCTCCATCCCTCAGTCCCTTAAGATGGCTGGAACATCATTGTAAATGCACCATTGTATATAAACACCTATACTTTGTATCTCCCACATCTCATTGTACATTGTAAGCTGTCACGAGCAGGGGCGACTTATTTAGCTTAAATTATTGTATTGTTAACGTTGTTACTTATGACTTGTGTTCTGAAACGGCTAAACTGTAAAGCGCTGCGGAATATGATGGCGCTATATAAATAAATATTATTATTATTCCTCTGAGCTGCTCCCACCACCTTCCTGTTCCTCATGCCATGTTGGGTCTTGGACCTCATCATCTCCACTACCCTCTTCCAACACCTGCTGTTGGGTGGTCTGGCCAGCACCATGCTCAACAGAAACTGGCACCTGGGTCTCATCATCATCAGATGCGTTCTGCGGTGTGCTGACCATCGGCACTGTCTCACCCGCCTCTTCAGATTCAGAGAGACAGCTGTTGCGCATCACTGCATACTCCCTCTTCACATTACAGAATGCTGCTTGGCTGGGCCCCTGTTTGCAAGCCAATAGATTCTGAGAACAGAAGCAGACACTCAGCTGGCTCCTGTACAGAACTCTCTGACTGCCTGGGCAATTTGCCAGGCGGTGAAGAGACAGATGGTTGCCCAACAGTGCTGTGGTCCTGAGAGGAGGTGGAAGCAATTGAAGTCGATGCATTGGCTGACATCCAAACAACAACGGCTTCAATTTGTTCTTCCCGCAGCAGGGGGGTACTCCGAGCTCCTACAAAAGTGCGCATAAAGGAACGCTCACGGGGAAAACTGGTGGATGCTGTGTCACTGGGGGCCGCAGCAGCCACAGAATCCCCACGTCCTCTCCCTGAAGAAACTCCACGACCACGTGCCTTACTCCCTGCCTTCTTCATCTTGGTAGATTGATAAAGAAACTCTGAAAAGTTATAAGGTCTAAGTGTGGTTATTCCGCAGAGACTGCAGTGAACACTGCACACAACTGTTCACTACCCAATGCGTCTCAGCAGGAAGGCAGTCTGTGCGTCAAAACAAAGGCACAAGCATACATCCATATACCCTGTTTATAAAGCTATATAAAAAAAATTATGTAGTAGTGACGCACACTTTATTGAGGTACAGTATTACATCGCCATTCACCATCTGTGGCTATGCAGTCTCATCTATATATACCTTATCTATCTGTTGTCATGCTTCCAAGTCGACAGTCACAGTCAGCCATAAATAGCAATTTTCACTATGCACTATGCACTTTTGAAAGGTTATGTTTGTTAATAAAAATGATTATTGCCACATATTATGAGTATTACATGATGGAAATTGTATAATTTTGTATAAAATATTTAGTGACATTATTCAGCAAATGGAACATTTTAGTAATATCACAGATAACTTGTAATGCTGATGATGTTTTGAAGTCAGACATTCATTGTCTATACAATAAAAATGGTGTACATACTGTTACTTATCCATCATTAATGGATTCAGATATGTACTTGTATGCTTTTATGTACAACCGTATAGCAGATTCCTTAACTAATTTATTTTGTGGTTTGCATTGCTGTTCAACATGTTAATGTATGTGTTTATGTTTGTCAATTCTTTATTTATCTAGATATTAGTTTAAATGAAATCATCATCTTATGGTAGTAAAGGTTATCTTTCTCTTGTTTGAAGTATAGACATTTAAAATTGACAGGTAACAAGGAAATTACTTGATCTAGTATTTAAACATCCTCGACCCTGGGCTCCAACACCGCCAGTTGTTGCTCGGAAGTGCTGTTAGCACAGTCAACACTTGCTCCTGTGTTACTGGGGTTCAGTAACGTCAGCTGGTCCTCGGTTGTGCCATTGGCTCTTTTCCTTCTGCTGCCCCTCCGGGTTCCAGCACAGTCAGCTGGTCCTCGTTACTTGCATTGGCTCTTGTACCTTCTGCTACCCGTCCGGGTTCCAGTACCGTCAACTGGTTCTCCGCAGTGCCTTTGGCCTAGGTGCCTCCATCTCGGTATCCGAGTTCCAGCAACGTCTGCTGGTCCTTGGTAGTGCTTTGGAGCACAGGTACCTCCTGCTTAGTAACCATGTCCCAGTAACGTCAGCTGGTCCTCGGTTGTGCCATTGGCTCTTTTCCTTCTGCTGCCCCTCCGGGTTCCAGTACCGTCAACTGGTTCTCCGCAGTGCCTTTGGCCTAGGTGCCTCCATCTCGGTATCCGAGTTCCAGCAACGTCTGCTGGTCCTTGGTAGTGCTTTGGAGCACAGGTACCTCCTGCTTAGTAACCGTGTCCCAGTAACATCAGCTGGTACAAGATTGTGCTACAAATACAAGATACGGAACAAGAGACACAAGAACAATAAGCAGAAGATCTAAAAGCAGAAGAACATGAAGTATAAGACCAAAATGAAGAGCAAAATATATGCTCTAAATTCTAAGCAGAAGAAGACTAAGCAGTGTATGGGGGTGAGTCCGTTCCTCCTCGTGGTGCCCCTGGAAAATGCCTGCTGCTGCAGGCTAAACTGAACACGGACAAATACTGTTGTAATTTAAATCTTTTGTGACAGCAAGAACGGAAGGATGAAAAATTCATACTTTGACAGATTACAAGTACAGGATTCTCTGTCACAAATAAGAATATGATGAAGAATGAAGCAGAATATGAATAAGAATAATAGTTTAATAAGAAGAATATGAGTAATGTTAACAAAGATGAATAGCAAGAAGTTTAAGAAGAAGATAAAGAAGGTGAAGATGAAGAATAATTTGATGAAAAAGATGATGCTGCAGAAGATTATGAAGGAGAAAGTGTGTGAAAAGTTAAAAAGGTGAAGATGAAGAGCATGGAAGTTGTGTAATATACATATTTGCCTAAATATAAAAAACGTTAACATTGTCAATTTCTTCGTCAATCCGAACATCTTTAAAAAAAAAAATATTTATGCTATTCCATTTGATTGGGTTAAACATCTATGCCTTTAATGTCTCCTCAACCTTCCCCAATACATTCTACATTACTCTTTCTTGTTTTCCTTCATGTACAATTAACCAACAAGGCAAGAATGGGTTTTTTTTAATTTCGATATTTTGTTCCCATAGACTTACATGGGACTTCCGGTATCGGTATCGGGTATCGCCGATATTTTAGTGATATCGGCGATACCATTCCGATTCCGATACTTTAGGATATCGGAAAGTATCGCTCAACTCTACACATGACACAAAAAAAAGCCGCATGCGTTGTTTATGCACATGTGTTTGAGATTTCCAGGTGTTGTAATCAGTTCCTGGCAGGGCCGGCTCCAGGTTTTTATGGGCCCCGGGCGAAAGAGCCTCAGTGGGCCCCTTTAACACAGACCACGATTCATGATGCACAGATACAGCGGAGAAATATAGGTATAGTACAATGCCAAACACTTCTCTTCTTCCATTACATTAATGATATCTATTGTAAATTGTACAATAGCTCAAAAACCGCCAAATCCTCACAGTACAGACTGGACAGTACAGTCCTCCATACAATATTATGGGCACCACAGTCTCCTCCTCATCACCCATATAATACCCCATGCAGGATGTCACCCCCCATATAATGCTCCATACAGAATACTGGACCCAAAATAATGCTCCATACAGAATACTGGACCACATATAATGCTCCATACAGGATACTGGTCCCCATATAATGCTCCATACAGGATACTGGTCCCCATATAATGCTCCATACAAAATATGGAGCTCTCCTCTGCGCTGTACTGCGTTCTGCACTGTTACGGCTCAGGAAAGGGCGCTGTGGAAAGACTCCCCATTATCATCATGATTGTCTCCCCATCATCATCACTGCCTCCTTATCATCATGGCCTCCCCATTATCATCAATGCCTGCCCATTATCATCATCTTCTCCCCATTATCATCAATGCCTCCCCATTATCATCAATGCCTCCCCATTATCATCAATGCCTCCCCATTATCATCAATGCCTGCCCATTATCATCAATGCCTGCCCATTATCATCAATGCCTGCCCATTATCATCATCTTCTCCCCATCATCAATGCCTCCCCATTATCATCAATGCCTCCCCATTATCATCAATGCCTCCCCATTATCATCAATGCCTGCCCATTATCATCAATGCCTGCCCATCATCACACACAGACAGCACAAGCACTCTCTCACATACATACACACACACACAAAGCACCGCACTACATACACACAGAGACACACACAGAGACGTCTTACCTGTTCAACGTCCGCGCTCTCTGCCACAGCCGGCCGCTGAATGATGACGTCATTCAGCGGCGCTGCTGTGAGAGGAAACGCCGGCGCCCCCTGGAGCCCGGAGCTGCGGCAGCGGAGGCATGGGAGAGGTAAGTATTGTGCCAGCTGATGCCGTGGCCCTGAGCAAGCGGGGGGGGCCCAGTGGCGGCGCTGACACCGCTCTCCTCCGCTAACGGGCGCGGGGGTGCCAGACGGCGAGTGGGCCCCCCCGCCTGCTCAGGGCCCCGGCACTTGCCCGGGTGTGCCGGGTGCTGACGCCGGCCCTGGTTCCTGGACATGTGCAGTCTGAAATCCGCATGCGTATCAAATGCATCCATGCACATGTCCTTGCGTACCAATGCGTTCCTGTAGACAGTAATGCTGTTTTTTATGCACTCATCTGCATGCGCATAATTGACAGATTTGACGCTTCAAAAAATGCAACATGTTGCATTCGCCGGACACCGCGAAACGACGTAAGCGGATCAAACCCTACGCGTACAGACGCAAATGTGAAACCAGCCCAATCGGTAGCGCTTTGAGCACAGCACATTCTGCCCCACTTCCTAAACTCAGCAAGTTGTTAATGGAAGTGACAAGTTCATGGGATCAGAGACTACCCCAGAGGAACATCACCCAAAAAAGACGAAACGCTCTGTTATGGTGAATAAAGGCTGCGGTGTTTAGTAATGGGTTACCTAATATTAACCATTCAAATCATAAAACCAATAAAATCGCATATATATATTAGACATTAACCCCTTCACCCCAAAGCCAGTTCTCACCAGTCCAAACTTTACAATCCTGACCAACATCGCTTTATGAGGTTATAACTAGAGTTGAGCAAATTTGTTCACGTTCCCTCTTATTCGGAAAGCTATAGTGCTTGCCGAATGAGCTGCAGAGGGAACCCGGTTTCCTGGATCGCTTCTGCTGATCGGCGTCGCGGCTTGTGTCACGGCTGTGTCAGCACATGCATGGAGAGCCTGTGTGTTGGGTTCTCCATGCATGTGCTGTGACTGACAGCCGCGACACAAACCGCGGCGCCGATCAGCTATTCAGCTGCCGCGCTTCTTGTATCTGGATTCTCTCTGCAGCTTATTCGGTAAGCGCTATAGCTTTCCGAATAAGAGGGAACCCAAACAAATTCGCTCAACTCTAGTTATAACGCGTCAACTTATCCCACTGATTCTGAGAGTGTTTTTTCGTGACTTATTGTACTTTATGATAGCGGTAAAATTTATTCGATATAACTTATGTTCATTTGTGTAGAAAATGGAAATTTGGCAAAAATTTGGAAAATATTGTAATTTTCTAAGTTTTAATTTGCATGCCCTTGAATCTAAGAGTTATGTCACACAAAATAGTTAATAAATAACATTTCCCACATGTCTACTTTCCATCAGCACAATTTTTTGAAACATCATTTTTGTTTTTTTTTGTTAGGACATTATAAGAGTTAAAAGTTGACCAGCGATTTCTCATTTTTAGAACAAAATGTACAAAACCATTTTTTTAGGGACCACCTCACATTTGAAGTGACTTTGAGGGGTCTATATGATAGAAAATACCCAAAAGTGACACCACTCTCAATACTGCACCCCTCAAGGTGCTCAAAACCACGTTCAAGAAGATTATTAACCCTTTACGTGCTTCACAGGAACTGAAGCAATGTGGAATGAAAAAATTAACATTTAACATTTTTTGCAAAAAATTTACTTCAGAACCAATTTTTTTATTTTCACAAGTGTTAAAAAAAAATGAACCACAAAATTTGTTGTGCAATTTCTCCTGAATACTCCGATACCCCATATGTGGGGGTAAACCACTGTCTGGGCACACAGCAGAGGTCGCAAGGGAAGGAGCACCGTTTGACTTTTTCAATGCAGAATTGGCTGGATGCCATGTCACGTTTGGAGAGCCCCTGATGTGCCTTAAACAGTGGAAACCACCAAGTGACCCCATTTTAGAAACTAGACCCCTTAAGGAATGTATCTAGATGTGTGATGAGCACTTTGAACCTCTAAGTGTTTCACAGAAGTTTATAAAGTAGAGCCGTGAAAATAAAAAATCTTTTTTTTCTGCAAAAATGATTTTTTAGCATGCTATTTTTTTATTTTCTCAAGGATAACAGGAGAAATTGAACCACAAAAGTTGTTGTGCAATTTTTCCTGAGTATGCCAATACCCCATATGTTGGGGTAAACCACTGTTTGGGCGCACGGCAGGGCTCGGAAAGGAGGGAGCGCCATTTGACTTTTTGAACACCACGTCGTGTTTGGAGACCCCCTGATGTGCCTAAATAGTGGAAACCCCACAATTTTAGCTCCAACCCAAACCCCAACACACTCCTAACCCTAATTCCAACCCTAATTGTATCTCTAACCCTAATTGTATACCGAACCCTAATTCCAACCCTAATCCTAACCCTAATTATAACCCTAATGGAAACATGAAAATAAATACAATTTCTTTATTTTATTATATGTCCCTAACTAAAGGGGGGGTTTATGTACTATTTTTTTATTTTGATCACTGTGATAGTTTATCACAGTGATCAAAATGTACTTTCACTGAATGAATGAATCTGCCGGCAGGCAGATTCGGCGGGCGCACTGCGCATGCGCCCCCCATTTTCTTTTACAGGAAGAAGACACTGGGAGGCTCGGAGCTGCGGGAGGACATGGGGGACACCGGGAGGTACGGGGGGACCTGGGGACCCTATTTCCCTCCCCTCTGATGTGCGATCACATCAGAGGGGAAAGAAATTACATGCAGGATTGCGGCTTTTTTTTTTTCTTTTGCGATCGCCGTTATATGGTTAATAACGGCAATCGCAAAAGCGGGGGACCCGAATTATGTTCTCTGAGGTCTCGGCTACCCCTTGGTAGCCAAGACCCCGGAAAAAATCCGACTCGGGCACACTGCGCAGGTGCCCGCCAATTTTCTTTGCTGGAGAAGACGCAGGCAGCTCCGGGAGACATCGGAGGACAGGGGGGGACACCGGGAGGCACGGGGGACAGATCGGGGGTCCCGGGGACCCTATTTCTCTCTCCTCTGATGTGCAATCACATCAGAGGAGAGAGAAATTAAATGGAGAATCGCGGCTTGCTTTTTTTTTCTTTTGCGGTCGCCGTTATAGGATTAATAACGGCGATCGCAAAAGCGGGGTCGGTAAAAACCGACCCGAATCATGTTCTCTGTGGTCTCGGCTACCCTCGGTAGCCGAGACGCGGAGAAAATCCAACTCTGGGGGGCGCTATACACTTTCTCCAACTAACGGCGCTGTGGTTTAAGTACCCTTAACTACCACTGTTAAAAGGCGTATCGGCGGTCGTTAAGGGGTTAAAGGGATATTTTTGTGCATTACATGTTATGATTTTTGATTATTACATTGTTACCTCATTATGCACAATTATTTGTTGCATCAGGGGCATATTGCGTTCAGATCCCCTGTATAGATAGACATTTAAAGGGATAAATATTTTGTGTACCATTTGTCAGGACTTTTTATAGGTATGGTCAGCTATTTTGTGCTGTACTTTCCAGAAAACTGTTCATGTAGGAATGCTCAGACCTGACACCCATAATGTGGTGGTGCACCATCTTGCTGGTAAAACTCAGGGAACGTGCCATCTTCAGATTCCTGGAAAGAGGATTGGTCTTCATGGGCCAGTTGAATGGCCACCAAGGTTGTCAGGAGTCGAACCCAGTACCTCTTGTCCACTGGCCAGCAGCTCTACCATCTGAGCTATTCTGCTGGCTGCAAAGTTCCTTGCTGAACCCAGATACCATTGACTGTTCTTCCTGATTGGCTACACCTAGTGCTCTCTTGATTGGGCCTCTGATTGCCAATTACACACCCTATATAAACCTGGCCCTGTGGGTGTGTCATTGCGAGATTATTGAGCTCCAAGCCTTTAGTCAAGCGTTTCCTGCTGATCCATTGCTACAAACACTGCTCTCCTGTGAACCGACCTCGGCCTGCCTTCTGACTACGCTCTCCGCCTGATCCATTGCTACAAACACTGCTCTCCTGTGAACCGACCTCGGCCTGCCTTCTGACTACGCTCTCCGCCTGATCCATTGCTACAAACACTGCTCTCCTGTGAACCGACCTCGGCCTGCCTTCTGACTACGCTCTCCGCCTGATCCATTGCTACAAACACTGCTCTCCTGTGTACCGACCTCCGACTGCCACCTGACTACGTTATCCGGCTGATCCATTGCTACAAACACTGCTTTCCTGTGTACCGACCTCCGGCTGCCACCTGACTACGCTACCTGCCTCTGCTTCCCCTAGTGTTTGCAGTAACATCGGCTCCAACCCAGACGGGATCTTGACAGAATAATCTCGCGCCAAAATGGAGTCCGCTGTGAACACCCTGAGGCGGCAAGTTACGGAGCTTCAAAGTTTTTGTACTGACTCTCAAGGAAAATATGCCAAGTTACAAACTGATTTCATGGCGATACAACAGGAAGTAATTGAGCTACAAAAACAACTTCTGGACGTGCGCAATTCAGGGTCCGAATCAAACGCGCGGCTGCCGCTGCCTGCAAAGTTCAGTGGGGATCGCAAGCAGTACCGAGGATTCCTCAATCAATGCCGCATATACTTCCAGATGCAACCTGCTCCCTTTACCAGTGAGAGGAAGAAAGTTTTTTTCATGATAAATCTCCTGACGGATGAAGCTCTTGCTTGGGCTTCACCTTATGTAGAAAAGGACTATGCCCTCCTTAATGACCTGAAAGCTTTCATCGCAGCTATGAATCAAGTTTTTGATGACTCAAACCGCTGTGCCACAGCAGAAACCAAATTACATAATTTGCGCCAAGGACGTCGCTCTGTTGCGGAATATACATCGGAGTTCCGTCGCTGGGTGGCCGACACCACCTGGAATCCAGCGGCCCAGAGAAGTCAATTTCGACGAGGGTTATCAGAACCAGTGAAAGACGAGCTTGCCAGGGTTGAGACCCCTGACCAGTTGGAGGACTTTATTCAACTATGTATCCGGATTGACCAGAGACTTACTGAAAGGAGAAAGGAGAGACTGCGAGCACTTGGGAATAGCCCTGGCTTCTCATTTTCAGCATCGGACCACCAAGAAAAGACGCAAGGCGTGTCTGAACCGATGCAGATCGACGTCATCCGAAGACCACTCTCTGCACAGGAGAAGGAGAGGCGACGTGCAGAACATCTCTGCCTCTATTGTGGGGACCCTGGACACTATGCCATCAACTGTCCTAACAAAAGGACTATAGCCTTTACCAACAACAGGTCTGCCAGCAATATGGACCTTTCTCAGCAGTCGGATTCCATCTTGCAGACTATCTCATCAGTAACGCCAGAAATAGACAAAATACATAATACATCATCTCATTTTGTAATCCCCATTCAGGTTGTAATGGGCACCCAAAAAATACAATGCTCTGCCCTGTTGGATTCGGGAGCAGGAGGAAATTTTATGGACTTAAAATTTACACGTGATAATAATATTTCCAGTAGGACCAAATCCACACCAATTGAAATGGAAACTGTGGATAGATCACCCTTGTCTTCTGGACCTGTCACGCATGAGACAATCGAACTGGAGATTTGTATCGAACCGGATCATCATGAAGCTGTCAGTTTCCACCTTATTTCATCTCCGAAATTTCCGGTTATTCTAGGGATCCCCTGGTTTTCAGTCCATAACCCTTCTATCAACTGGGCATCAAGGACCATCACCTTTCCATCTGACTACTGTAAGAATAATTGTCATAAGGAACCCCCTGTTCTCCAACAAGTCCAAATCTATGAGATTTCGAATGAGAAGGAAGAGAAATTACCACCTCAATATCAGCAGTTCTCTGATGTCTGCAGTAAGAAGAAAGCAGATCAATTACCTCCTCACCGTCCTTACGACTGTCCCATTGAATTGCTGCCAGGAGCAACCATTCCATTTGGACGGATTTACAATCTTTCCGAACCTGAATTGAAGGTATTAAGAAAGTTCCTGGATGAAAATTTAGAGAAAGGCTTTATTCGACCTTCCACATCTCAAGCTGGGGCACCCCTGTTCTTTGTTGAAAAGAAAGACTCCACTCTGCGGCCATGTATTGACTACAGAGAGATGAATAATATCACTGTCAAGAATCGCTACCCGCTACCCTTGATTCCTGAACTATTTGAGAGACTCCGTTCTGCGAAAATCTTTACGAAGCTGGATCTTAGAGGGGCTTACAACCTCATACGGATTCGCCCAGGAGATGA
Source organism: Oophaga sylvatica (assembly GCA_033576555.1). Classification (NCBI taxonomy): domain Eukaryota; kingdom Metazoa; phylum Chordata; class Amphibia; order Anura; family Dendrobatidae; genus Oophaga; species Oophaga sylvatica. Next base: position 337,310,445 of record JARQOD010000006.1, read on the forward strand.
GTGGAAGACCGCCTTCAGAACGAGATATGGACATTTTGAATCTCTGGTTATGACCTTTGGTCTTAGCAATGCCCCAGTCACCTTTCAACATTTTATTAATGATGTATTTCGAGATTTCTTGGACCAATTCGTTGTGGCTTATCTCAATGACATTCTTATATTTTCAGACACCTTGGAAGAGCATCGCAGGCACGTCCAGTTAGTCTTGGAACGACTACAGGAGAACCATCTCTACATTAAACTTGAAAAATGTGAGTTTGAACAAACCAGTATCCAATTTCTGGGATATATCATCTCCCCAGAAGGTCTGAGCATGGATCCCGGCAAAATCAATGCTGTAGTGGACTGGCCTGTTCCAAGAAATTTAAAAGACGTCCAGCGTTTCATAGGATTTGCAAATTTTTACAGAAAATTTATAAAGAACTTTTCACGGATCATACTACCAATTACTACACTAACAAAAAAGACCAAAGCATTTTTCTGGTCTCCGGAGGCACAGGAGGCTTTTGACAAATTGAAAACTCTTTTTACGTCTGCTCCATTGTTAGTACACCCAAATCCTGAATTGCCATTTACTGTCGAAGTGGACGCCTCGGACTCTGCAGTGGGAGCCATTCTGTCTCAGCGAGTTGGGGACAAAATGCAACTTCACCCATGTGCGTTTCTTTCCCACACCATGTCATCTGCAGAAAAGAACTACGACATCGGTAATAAAGAACTGTTAGCCATTAAAGTTGCCTTCTCCGAATGGAGACATCTTTTGGAAGGTGCCAATCACCCTGTGACTGTCCTCACGGACCACAAGAATCTTGAATTCCTCCGTACAGCAAAAAGATTGTCTGCAAGACAAGCACGATGGGCCTTATTTTTCTCAAGATTCAATTTTATAATTTCTTACCGGCCTGGTTCAAGAAATGGCAAGGCTGACGCCCTGTCCAGGATGTGTTCGGAACCTCAGGAGAGGTCTAGTAATGACGATACAATTCTAGGCCCTAAAAATTTTTTGGGAATATTGCACTCTAGAGGACTATGTAATAGAATTAAAGATGGATATCAAGAGGACTCTTTCCTTAACCATCCTTCGGAAGACGTCGATCTTTCATTCAAAGAGGGGTTTTGGATGCAGAAACACAAAATATATGTACCTGAATCTTCTCGCCTTGAAGTCCTCAAAAGTGTCCATGATTCTAAACTGGCAGGACATCCTGGAGTTGCAAAAACACAAGACTTACTACTTCGTTTCTTTTGGTGGCCTAATTGTAGGAAGGACGTGAGGAAATATGTTTCAACCTGTTTAACATGCGCACGAAACAAGACCCCACGATCGTCTCCTCTAGGACTCTTGCAACCACTTCCAGTTCCATCCAGGCCTTGGGGATCTATTTCCATGGATTTTATTGTGGAACTACCCCCTTCCGAACAGATGACCGTCATCCTTGTCATAGTGGACCGACTCACAAAAATGGCCCACTTTATTCCAACTGAAGGAATTCCTACTGCTGAAAAAACTGCAGAACTGATAACACTATGTAACACAATTTTTGTTCCTGGCTTCCAAGTGTAATATTTCAACTGCTTATGTTTAAAGACTATGGAAAAACTACTACATTCAGCACAAACTTTGATTTTATGACCACAGGCCAGAAAATTTTGTATTTATTGTGTCAAAAAAAGGAAATTATTATATATTTTCGTTCATGCGGTCTAATAAAAAACAACACTTGCATGGTATATAGATAAAGACAATCAAAACTCACTCAAAAAGGTTCAGAAATGAGTAGTTTTTCTAGATTTGTGAGTGTACAGCAAATCACTTAATCGAAGAAGCCCCAAATGTAGTCCCCCATCATGTTTTCGTTATACTGTCCTTGGTAATGACGTTCAAAGTCCAATATATCTTGATGAAAGCGCTCGCCTTGCTCCTCTGAGTAAGAGCCCATGTTCTCCTTGAACTTGTCAAGATGAGCGTCAAGGATATGGACTTTGAGAGACATTCTGCATCCCATTATGGCGTAATTCTTTATGAGAGTCTGAACCAACTGCGCATAGTTTTCAGCCTAGTGATTACCTAGGAAGCCATGAACCACTGCAACGAAACTATTCCAAGCTGTTTTCTCGGTCCTGTTCGGCAGCCTGGCGAACTCGTCACATTCTATGATCTTCTTGATCTGTGGTCCGACGAAGATACCAGCCTTGACTTTTGCCTCGAACAGCTTTGGAAAGAGATCTTGGAGGTACTTGAAAGCAGCTGACTCCTTGTCAGGAGCCGTGACAAATTGCTTGATGAGGCCTAACTTGATATGCAGTGGTGGCATCAGCACCGTCAGAGGTTTTTCCATCAATATGGCCATGTGAGGGCCTACTTTTTGCGGGACGAGTTGTAATTTTGAAAGACTCAATTAGTTTTAGCATGTCTTGTACTCGAAAACAGGAAAAAAATTTCAAGTGCAGTGAAATTTCAAAAAAAGTGCAATCCTACACTTGTTTTTTTGTTTGGCTTTTTTGCTAAGTTCACTAAATGCTAAAACTGACCTGCCATTATGATTCTCCAGGTCATTATAAGTTCATAGATTAATAGACACCAGCACAGCCCTACAGTGGAGGTGCACCAGTAGGTTCCCAGGCCGTAATAATTTGAATGAAAAGCTGGGCACACTCATATGGGTGAGCAAAAGGTAATGGTTTAATGTACATACAGTAGTCACAAAATCAGACGTTTCGGTCTATCTCGACCTTCATCAGTGAACTACAAAGACAAAGTAAAACTAATGGTAATGCATGAAAATAAAGTATGTACAGTGGAAAGTAATAGTGGCAGTCATATATAATAGGCAGTATAACTTTAGGATAACCACAACATCATGCCTCAGCAAAAATAACAACGAAGAGAATCTTTTATGATATGAGGAAATTCAGGACATATGTGGACATACCTAGGTGAAGGTGACAGGCATCTTAGGTCTTATAATGGTTAGAAACTGATTGTTTGTAATCTGGAAAGTATAGATATAGCGCTCACATAATCAGCAAAAAGGTTTGTGCACAGTGCTGAGGAGATATAATTACCAAATAAAACATACCACTAATATGAGATGGTGAAAACGTGGTTATGCTGTGGTATACAATTGGAAAAAGGAGAATTAGTGTGAAGTGTACATCCCCAAACAATCACGTTTTTTTAAACAAATATATAACGTACCAGAGTGCAGATCACTTGTTATGGAATAATAGTAAAGCAGTTTTGTGCTGTGAAGACAATATAGTAGCCTGATCATCGCTGTGAATGAAGGCACCTTCAGAACAATTGACTGGTGCGGACGCAATCAGACTTACCGATACCGGAAGTAAGGAAGCTGTGTGCTGTGCGGCTCCAGACGCGGCATCCACCGCTAGTCAAGAGGGGCCGCTAAAATGCAGCGTGCATCTATATATAGGGAGTATCGTGTGTTAGTGATCGCAGCAGTGCATTGCGATACCGGAAGTGCCGTAAACCGGAAGTGGAGTAAGCGTTCCACGAGAGTGGGCGTGATGCGTTCCACAAGTGGGAGTGTCGCTGATTTGTGTTCCATAAGGATATGCTTGCGTGTCACAGGCGATATATTGATCAGGGGGTGAAGGTAATGCTCAGTGATGAAAACAAAACTGTGTGATAGTCAATGAGGATGATTCTGTAAAGTAAAGAGATAATATTAGTTATATTTACGAATACAAAATGTGAGTACATTGGCAAAAATGAATAGAATAGATTTAGTGACATTGTTAAAATATAGCACTGTCACCTTCATAATTCACAAAAAGGCACAAAGATCATAATCTTTATTGAGTCCCTTGGGATGCAAAGTATCTAATTCGTGTATCCAATAAGCCTCTCTACGCTTGAGTAAAGTAATACGGTCACCTCCTCGTCGTGGCATAGGTACATGTTCCAGTACCTGAAAACGCAATTGGGATATGTTATGGCTTTTGGAAATGAAATGCTGTGGAATGGGTAGGAATAGATCCTTGCAACGGATAGTCGATTTATGCTTTGAAATCCTATTTTTAATGCTCTGGGTAGTCTCCCCAACGTATAAGAGACCACACGGGCACTTGATCAAGTATACAACAAAGTTCGAGTTGCAGGTAAAATACTGGTCAATGTTGTAACGTTTACCCGTGTGGGGATGGTAGATTGCATTACCCCTGAGAATGTTATTGCATTGATTGCAATTGAGACAGGGGAATGTACCCATTTTTGGGGTTGACAGGAATCTTTGTATGGTAGTTGGTTTTGTTGAGCCCAGGTCAGCACGAACCAATTTGTCACGTATATTGCGTGCTCTTTTGAAACATGGTAGAAAAGGCTGTTTGAAGGCTTCAATAGTTGGATAAGCCGTTTGTAGGATGTGCCAGTGTTTACGTATGCTTGTGTGTATTTTGTACGCTGCAGGATGGAACTCATGTACAAAAGGGATGCGTATACTGGTATCATTATCAGTGATCCTGGTGTGTGGAGGATTGTACCTTACGGTGTGTGGTGGGTAGCCCTATCGAGGAACTTGGACTGCATCTCTTGTACACGAAGAGAACGGGTATCCAAATCTGAGACTATTCTTGTCACACGTTGTATCTGTGATTGTGGAATGGATTCCTTCATCTTTTGTGGATGGAAACTGGAGAAGTGTAATAGGCTATTTCTATCCGTTGGCTTAGAATAAAGATCAGTAGATAGATTGCCAAGGGAATCTTTGAGTACCAAGGTGTCCAAAAAACTAAGTCGATGTAGGTCATGGGTCATAGTAAAATCAAGACCTGGCCATGAGGTTTTCAGAAAATTAAAGAAGATATTCAGGGAGGTCAAATTGCCATTCCACACACAAAAGATATCATCTATGTATCTCCTCCATACCAAGATGTTGGTGCGGAAGAGATCATGACGATAGATGAGGGTATCTTCGAAGTGGGCCATATAAGCATTGGCATAGGGAGGCGCCACATTCGAGCCCATGGCTGTGCCTTTGATTTGCAAATAATAATCATCCTCAAATAGGAAAAAAATTTTTGTCAATACTACAGACAGTAGTTCACAGCACAAATTAATCTGGTCAGGAATAAGTTGGAAATAGATAGTAAGTGTCTTGTGGAGGCTATTCCTTCGTGTGTGGGATGGAGTGTAAAGGTCTCTTACATCGAAGGAGACTAATATGGCCTCTGGTGGTATGGGGGTAATAGATTGAATCATAGTAAGAAAGGAGCCAGTGTCAAGAAGAAACGAGGCGGTATTTTTGATTAAAGGGGTATAATTTTCTCCAATAGATGGAGAGAGGAGAAAGGACGGAATCAGTGAAGCGACTATTGGGCGGCCCGGAGGGTTCCATAGGTTTTTGTGGATCTTTGGAAGGGTATAAAGACGGGCGTGATAGGATGTTTTTTAACAAGAAATTCGCTCGTCTTCTGATCCAAAAAACCTATTGTAGTGAAATGATCCAAAATCTTTTGGATTCTTTTGAATTTGTACAGTCGGATCTCCTGATATTTCCTATATGTGGTAATATCATCTAGTTGGCGATGTACCTCAGTTGATGTATAGGGATTTGTCCATAATAACGATGGCTCCTCCCTTATCAGCTGGTTTGATTATAATGTCTTTGGATTGTTGTAGGCATTTTAATGCCTGTCTATCCAGGGGAGATAAATTGGCAGGGTAATATATACGGCCTCGATTCGTATCTTGGCGAAGTTGTGGAAAGATGTGTCAACGAACTTGACAAAGGTTTCCAGGCATGGGACCCGGGAGGTGGTTTGAAGTTGCTTTTAGAACGTAAGCCTAGGCTATCAGCAGTAATACAATCTGGTGTTGGTAAGATAATCAGGGGTATTTACTTGATTGGCAAAAATACTTTTAATCGCAAACGTCTATAAAAGCGTTGGAGGTCCATATCAAGATTAAATGTACTGTTCTTATAGCTAGGACAAAAAGACAGTCCTTTCTGTAGGACTGAATGTTCAGCTATGCCTAGTGATTTGGAAGAGATATTTACCACCAACGAGTTGTTGCCTGGGAGCGCGTCACCCGGGTCGAGTCCATGTTTCTTGGACCTTCTATTCCCCCGCCTGGGCCTCTTCTTCTTTGTGGGCGTCTTGTCGGCCTAAAAAACGGTCTTGATAGGTATTTCTGTCTGATCTCTCCAGATCTGAACCGGAGGTGGATGCTTCTGGTGAGGAACGATAAGCGAGTCTGGTGGAGGATTTTTTGGAGAAGGGTCTGTCCCGCCATTTGTAGACCCTATCTAATTCATAATCCTCTTGGTCACGCTGGAACTTCAGACGTTTCCGTTGTTCTATATCACGTCGGTGTTGGGTGATATTATCTTCAACCTTCTTTTTGAGCGTGCTGAAGTCTTCTGCAGAGGTGTTGCAAGGAGCTGGCTTTCAAGGTTTTTGATCTTTTCTTCGCTGGCGATGATTTCTTTATGGAGGTGACTCCAAGGTCAGGACCATGAGATCAAGAGAACATTTGTTTAATATAAGTTCAATTTAGATTGCACGCTGCATATTTAAGCGGCCCCTCTTAGACCTAGCGGTGGATGCACGCCGTTCTGGAGCGCTGAACATAGCATACAGCTCTCTCGATTACTTCCGGTATCGGTAAGTCTGATTGCGTCCGCACTAGTCTATTGTTCTGAAGGTGCCTTCATTCACAGCGTTGACAGGCTACTATATTGTCTTCACAGCACTAAAACTGCTTTACTATTATCCCATAACAAGTGATCTGCACTCTGGTACGTTATACTATTTGTTTTTAAAAAAACGGATGTTTGGGGATGTACACTTCACACTAATTCTCCTTTTTCCAATTGTATACCACAGCATAACCACGTTTTCACCATCTCATATAGTGGTATGTTTTATTTGGTAATTATATCTCCTCAGCACTGTGCACAAACCTTTTGCTGATTATGTGAGCGCTATATCTATACTTTCCAGATTACAAACAATCAGTTTCTAACCATTATAAGATCCTAAGATGCCTGTCACCTTCACCTAGGTATGTCCACATATGTCCTGAATTTCCTCATATCATAAAAGATTCTCTTCGTTGTTATTTTTGCTGAGGCATGATGTTGTGGTTATCCTAAAGTTATACTGCCTTATTATATATGACTGCCACTATTACTTTCCACTGTACATACTTTATTTTCATGCATTATCATTAGTTTACTTGTCTTTGTAGTTCACTGATGAAGGTCGAGATAGACCGAAACGTCTGATTTTGTGACTACTGTATGTACATTAAACCATTACTTTTGCTCACCCATATGAGTGTGCCCAGCTTTTCATTCAAATTATTACGGCCTGGGAACCTACTGGTGCACCTCCACTGTAAGGGCTGTGCTGGTGTCTATTAATCTACGGTTTACCCTTACACCAAGCACGCCCTTTTCTTGGCCATGTCCTCATTTACTTTCTCCTATAACCCAGAGGAGACCTCCAATATCATTGCCTTATCGAAAATATCAAGCGACTTTCTGAAAATCCCCCCAGTGAAACCAGAGGTCGTGACTGGGAACGGGAACTCCGGCACCACACGGGTTTGGAACTACATGGGGCAACCCTTACTGAGTATCTTAAAGCCCAACGCATTCCACGTGGTCTCCGGGTATCACGTCGCCCCACACTCTTTAGTGACTCTGCAGATTTTTGTTCCAAATTTGAACTTATATTAAACAAATGTTCTCTTGATCTCATGGTCCTGACCTTGGAGTACCTCCATAAAGAAATCATCGCCAGCGAAGAAAAGATCAAAAACCTTGAAAGCCAGCTCCTTGCAACCACCTCTGCAGAAGACTTCAGCACGCTCAAAAAGAAGGTTGAAGATAATATCACCCAACACCGACGTGATATAGAACAACGGAAACGTCTGAAGTTCCAGCGTGACCAAGAGGATTATGAATTAGATAGGGTCTACAAATGGCGGGACAGACCCTTCTCCAAAAAATCCTCCACCAGACTCGCTTATCGTTCCTCACCAGAAGCATCCACCTCCGGTTCAGATCTGGAGAGATCAGACAGAAATACCTATCAAGACCGTTTTTTAGGCCGACCAAGACGCCCACAAAGAAGAAGAGGCCCAGGCGGGGGAATAGAAGGTCCAAGAAACATGGACTCGACCCGGGTGACGCGCTCCCAGGCAACAACTCGTTGGTGGTAAATATCTCTTCCAAATCACTAGGCATAGCTGAACATTCAGTCCTACAGAAAGGACTGTCTTTTTGTCCTAGCTATAAGAACAGTACATTTAATCTTGATATGGACCTCCAACGCTTTTATAGACGTTTGCGATTAAAAGTATTCTTTGCCAATCAAGTAAATACCCCTGATTCATCTCTACCAACACCAGATTGTATTACTGCCGATAGCCTAGGCTTACGTTCTAAAAGCAACTTCAAACCACCTCCCGGGTCCCATGCCCTGGAAACCTTTGTCAAGTTCGTTGACACATCTTTCCAACAACTTCGCCAAGATACGAATCGAGGCCGTATATATTACCCTGCCAATTTATCTCCCCTGGATAGACAGGCATTAAAATGCCTACAACAATCCAAAGACATTATAATCAAACCAGCTGATAAGGGAGGAGCCATCGTTATTATGGACAAATCCCTATACATCGAGGTACATCGCCAACTAGATGATATTACCACATATAGGAAACTATCAGGAGATCCGACTGTACAAATTCAAAACGACATCCAAAAGATTTTGGATCATTTCACTACAATAGGTTTTTTGGATCAGAAGACGAGCGAATTTCTTGTTAAAAAACATCCTATCACGCCCGTCTTCTATACCCTTCCAAAGATCCACAAAAACCTATGGAACCCTCCGGGCCGCCCAATAGTCGCTTCCACTGATTCCGTCCTTTCTCCTCTCTCCATCTATTTGGAGAAAATTATTACCCCTTTAATCAAAAATACCGCCTCGTTTCTTCTTGACACTGGCTCCTTTCTTACTATGATTCAATCTATTACCCCCATACCACCAGAGGCCATATTAGTCTCCTTCGATGTAAGAGACCTTTACACCTCCATCCCACACACCGAAGGAATAGCCTCCACAAGACACTTACTATCTATTTCCAACTTACTTCCTGACCAGATTAATTTGTGCTGTGAACTACTGTCTGTAGTATTGACAAAAAATTTTTTCCTATTTGAGGATGATTATTATTTGCAAATCAAAGGCACAGCCATGGGCTCGAATGTGGCGCCTCCCTATGCCAATGCTTATATGGCCCACTTCGAAGATACCCTCATCTATCGTCATGATCTCTTCCGCACCAACATCTTGGTATGGAGGAGATACATAGATGATATCTTTTGTGTGTGGAATGGCAATTTGACCTCCCTGAATATCTTCTTTAATTTTCTGAAAACCTCATGGCCAGGTCTTGATTTTACTATGACCCATGACCTACATCGACTTAGTTTTTTGGACACCTTGGTACTCAAAGATTCCCTTGGCAATCTATCTACTGATCTTTATTCTAAGCCAACGGATAGAAATAGCCTATTACACTTCTCCAGTTTCCATCCACAAAAGATGAAGGAATCCATTCCACAATCACAGATACAACGTGTGACAAGAATAGTCTCAGATTTGGATACCCGTTCTCTTCGTGTACAAGAGATGCAGTCCAAGTTCCTCGATAGGGGCTACCCACCACACACCGTAAGGTACAATCCTCCACACACCAGGATCACTGATAATGATACCAGTATACGCATCCCTTTTGTACATGAGTTCCATCCTGCAGCGTACAAAATACACACAAGCATACGTAAACACTGGCACATCCTACAAACGGCTTATCCAACTATTGAAGCCTTCAAACAGCCTTTTCTACCATGTTTCAAAAGAGCACGCAATATACGTGACAAATTGGTTCGTGCTGACCTGGGCTCAACAAAACCAACTACCATACAAAGATTCCTGTCAACCCCAAAAATGGTACATTCCCCTGTCTCAATTGCAATCAATGCAATAACATTCTCAGGGGTAATGCAATCTACCATCCCCACACGGGTAAACGTTACAACATTGACCAGTATTTTACCTGCAACTCGAACTTTGTTGTATACTTGATCAAGTGCCCGTGTGGTCTCTTATACGTTGGGGAGACTACCCAGAGCATTAAAAATAGGATTTCAAAGCATAAATCGACTATCCGTTGCAAGGATCTATTCCTACCCATTCCACAGCATTTCATTTCCAAAAGCCATAACATATCCCAATTGCGTTTTCAGGTACTGGAACATGTACCTATGCCACGACGAGGAGGTGACCGTATTACTTTACTCAAGCGTAGAGAGGCTTATTGGATACACGAATTAGATACTTTGCATCCCAAGGGACTCAATAAAGATTATGATCTTTGTGCCTTTTTGTGAATTATGAAGGTGACAGTGCTATATTTTAACAATGTCACTAAATCTATTCTATTCATTTTTGCCAATGTACTCACATTTTGTATTCGTAAATATAACTAATATTATCTCTTTACTTTACAGAATCATCCTCATTGACTATCACACAGTTTTGTTTTCATCACTGAGCATTACCTTCACCCCCTGATCAATATATCGCCTGTGACACGCAAGCATATCCTTATGGAACGCAAATCAGCGACACTCCCACTTGTGGAACGCATCACGCCCACTCTCGTGGAACGCTTACTCCACTTCCGGTTTACGGCACTTCCGGTATCGCAATGCACTGCTGCGATCACTAACACACGATACTCCCTATATATAGATGCACGCTGCATTTTAGCGGCCCCTCTTGACTAGCGGTGGATGCCGCGTCTGGAGCCGCACAGCACACAGCTTCCTTACTTCCGGTATCGGTAAGTCTGATTGCGTCCGCACCAGTCAATTGTTCTGAAGGTGCCTTCATTCACAGCGATGATCAGGCTACTATATTGTCTTCACAGCACAAAACTGCTTTACTATTATTCCATAACAAGTGATCTGCACTCTGGTACGTTATATATTTGTTTAAAAAAACGTGATTGTTTGGGGATGTACACTTCACACTAATTCTCCTTTTTCCAATTGTATACCACAGCATAACCACGTTTTCACCATCTCATATTAGTGGTATGTTTTATTTGGTAATTATATCTCCTCAGCACTGTGCACAAACCTTTTTGCTGATTATGTGAGCGCTATATCTATACTTTCCAGATTACAAACAATCAGTTTCTAACCATTATAAGACCTAAGATGCCTGTCACCTTCACCTAGGTATGTCCACATATGTCCTGAATTTCCTCATATCATAAAAGATTCTCTTCGTTGTTATTTTTGCTGAGGCATGATGTTGTGGTTATCCTAAAGTTATACTGCCTATTATATATGACTGCCACTATTACTTTCCACTGTACATACTTTTTTTCATGCATTACCATTAGTTTTACTTTGTCTTTGTAGTTCACTGATGAAGGTCGAGATAGACCGAAACGTCTGATTTTGTGACTACTGTATGTACATTAAACCATTACCTTTTGCTCACCCATATGATTATAAGTTCATAGACACCAAACATGTCTAGGTTCTCCTTTATCTAAGTTTGCTAAAAAAAATTGCGTGATCTCCGGTTAGGTGAGAGCTTATTTTTTCCGTGCCCAGCTGACGTTTTTAATGACACGACTTTTGTGCAGATACGTTCTTTTGATTGCCCATTATTGCATTTTAATGCAATGTCGCAGCGACCAAAAAAAGGTAATTCTGGCGTTTTTACTTTTTTTGTCGCAACGCCGTTTAGCAATTAGGTTAATCCTTTTTTTTATTGATAGATCAGCCGATTCTGAACGCGGTGATATCAAATATGTGTATGTTTGATTTTTTTTATTGTTTTATTTTGAATGGGGCGAAAATGGGGTGATTTGAACTTTTTTTTTTTTTAAAACATTTGTTTTTACTTTTAGTATGCTTCAATAGTCCCCATGGGAGTCTAGAAGATGCCATAGCTCGATCGCCTCTGCTACATAGAGGTGATGCTCAGATCACCTTTATGTAGCAGAATTACTGCATTGCTATGAGCGCAGACAACAGGGTTGTGCTCATAGCAATCCGGCATAACAGCCATAGAGGGAGACCTCTGATTGTTATGCCGATGCACCGATGACCCCCGATCACATGACGGGGGTCAGCGGTGTGCGTATTTTCGGCCGGAAGAACTTGTTAAATGCTGCTGTCAGTGTTTGACAGCGGCATTTACCTACTTAATAGGCGCGAGTGGATCGCGATTCCACTCGTGCCTATTGCGGGCATATGTCAGCTGTTCAAAACAGCTGACATGTCCCGGCTTTGATGCGGGCTCACTGCCGGAGCCCTCATCAAATCGGGGGGATACTGGCTACGGACGTACTATTCCGTCCGAGGGCAGTAAGGGGTTAAACTGTACTCGATCTAAATCATTGAAATTCTACAAAATAAAGCACTGCCATGTAAACGAGCAGCAATTATTCACCTTACCTTCAAGAGTTTTCTTGCAATATTCGCATGTGAAATGAGGTGCCCAGGACTTGTTTTGATCCCTGACAGGCATGCCGAAATATGCCTTGTAGGCCTCGCACATCATACGACATGCTTTCACTGAATACTTTCTCACTCGTCTTTAGAAATTGTCCACACACGTTGCAAAATGTGTCTTCTGGGCGCAAACAACATCTTGATGCCATCTTAAACAAATTGCTCTTTAACTATGATTCGTTATTCTCTTACTCAGCAATAACATAAACCAAAATGTTGGATCGAGTCACCTGTGCTTTCATACTTGCATGACTACTATTGAACAGTCCGAGAACGTTCTAGAAAGTTCTAAAAGTTTCTAGACACTTCCAGATAATTCTGGAAAATTGTAGAAACTTCTGCACAATTCTAGCAGTTAAACAATAATCTAGAAGACTACTTCGTATTGAATAAGAATTGAGAATTTTCCCGAAAACAGACATATTTTAAAATTTCATTGTCCTGATCACAAAAGCAAAGTTTTTGTGGAACAACAACTATTTTCTATTTGTTTTAGGCATAACGGGTTAGGAAAACACACTTTGGATCCAGGAACAAAAAATAAATAAAAATTTGTTACATAGTGTAATCAAAGAGGTATTCAGGTTACATGGAATTCCTGACAGCGTGGTGTCTGACAGAGGCGTTCAGTTTACGTCAAAATTTTGGAAGAGTTTCTGTACAGCCTTGGGAGTCACGGTGAATCTTTCTACCGCTTTTCATCCTCAGTCCAATGGCCAGACGGAGAGAACGAACCAGACTTTGGAGCAATACCTCCGTTGCTTCATTTCCTATCTTCAGGATGACTGGTGGACTATTTACCAACAGCAGAGTTTGCCTACAACAACTCCATACATAGCGCTACATCTCAAACCCCATTTTTTGCTAATTATGGAGTACATCCAGTATTTATTTCTAATCTGCCAGTGAACACTCCCATTCCTGCTGTAAATGACAGGCTTGCAAAATTACAGGAATCCCAGAAGGAATTATCAGAGATATTACTCAAGACCCAGGAAGTATATAAGGAAGCAGCAGATAAACATCGGAGAGTGCCCCCTGCTCTTCAGGTTGGAGACAAAGTTTGGCTGTCCACTAAAAACCTTAAGACACATGTGCCATCCTCCAAATTGGGTCAGAAATTCATTGGACCTTTTCAAATTTCTGCAAAAATTAACCAGGTTGCTTTTCGTTTAAAACTTCCCAACAATCTAAAGATTCATCCAGTGTTTCACATATCCTTGCTCAAACCCTTCTGTGAAAACCCGTTTCCAGGAAGAATTCAGCCACCTCCTCCACCAGAAAGGATCCGTGGTGAAGAAGAATACATTGTGGATAAGATTCTGGACTCCCGAAAATTCAGAGGTAAACTGCAGTATCTGGTGCAGTGGAAGGGTTACGGACCAGAGGAAAATTCATGGGAACCAAGGGACAACGTCCATGCTCCTAGACTAACAAGAGCCTTTCATCAGAGGTACCCGGATAAGCCAGCTCCTGAGATGTCCAGAGGCCATCCTGGAAGGAGGGGAGTACTGTCAGGAGTCGAACCCAGTACCTCTTGTCCACTGGCCAGCAGCTCTACCATCTGAGCTATTCTGCTGGCTGCAAAGTTCCTTGCTGAACCCAGATACCATTGACTGTTCTTCCTGATTGGCTACACCTAGTGCTCTCTTGATTGGGCCTCTGATTGCCAATTACACACCCTATATAAACCTGGCCCTGTGGGTGTGTCATTGCGAGATTATTGAGCTCCAAGCCTTTAGTCAAGCGTTTCCTGCTGATCCATTGCTACAAACACTGCTCTCCTGTGAACCGACCTCGGCCTGCCTTCTGACTACGCTCTCCGCCTGATCCATTGCTACAAACACTGCTCTCCTGTGAACCGACCTCGGCCTGCCTTCTGACTACGCTCTCCGCCTGATCCATTGCTACAAACACTGCTCTCCTGTGTACCGACCTCCGGCTGCCACCTGACTACGTTATCCGGCTGATCCATTGCTACAAACACTGCTTTCCTGTGTACCGACCTCCGGCTGCCACCTGACTACGCTACCTGCCTCTGCTTCCCCTAGTGTTTGCAGTAACATCGGCTCCAACCCAGACGGGATCTTGACAAAGGTCTACCAATCTGACCCCATTAGACTTTTATCTTTGGGGTCATCTGAAGGCAATTGTCTATGCTGTGAATATACGAGATGTGCAGCATCTGAAACAACGGATACTGAAAGTCTGTGCTAGCATTTCTTCTGCTGTGTTGCTATCAGTGTGTCAAGAGTGGGAGAAGAGGGTTGCATTAACAATCCAACACAATGGGCAGCATTTTGAATACATTTATAAGTGGTCATAAACTTGTAAATAACTCATGAAAGAATACAGTTATGTTAAAACCAAGAACACCATTGTTTTTCTTGTGAAATTCTCAATAAGTTTGATGCGTCACATGACCCTCTTCCCATTGAAAAAAAAAAGTTGGATCCAAAATGGCCGACTTCAAAATGGCCGCCATGGTCACCACCCATCTTGAAAACTTTTCCCCCTTCCATATACTAATGTGCAGCAAACAGCAAGTTGATGTCACCAACCATTCCCATTTTATTTAGGTGTATCCATATAAATGGCCTACACTGTACACCAATACCCCATATGTGGTCGAAAACTACTTTTGAAGCACAGTGCAAAACTTACATTGGAGTTCAGATTTTAATGGACTGGTTTGAACGTGCCATGTCACATAGGTAGAGCCCTGAGGTGCCAGAACAGCAGAACCCCCCAAAAGTGATCCCATTTTACAGGCTACACCTCTCAACGAATTCATCTAGGGGTGCAGTGACCATGTTAACACCACAGTTGTGTCATAGAATTTTGTACCCTTGGGCAGTGAAGAAAAAATAATTACATTTTTACCAACAAAGTTTTGTTTTCTCCCCATATTTTACATTTTCATAATGGAAAATTTGTCTCACAACGTCTGCTGAATGTGGAAATACCCCATATGTGGCCGCATAGCGAGAATCGGAGAAATAGAGCGTTATTTGCCTCCTAGAGCGCAGATTTTGCTAGAATAATTTGCGGACTTCATATACAGAGCCCATAAGTGCTAGAATAGCAGAATCCTCCCTCAAGTGACCCCATTTTGAAAATGTTACCGCTTTAAGAGTTTATCTAAAGGTGTAGTGACGATTTTGACTCCATGAGTGTTTTCCAGAAACAAGCAGCAGTGGATGTTGGTGAGTGAAAATTCCTAACTGCGCAGTAGGTTGTAGTGCCCAGTACTTGGGTGCCCAGTTCATGCTTCTTGAGACTTGCACCTGTAAATTAAATGGGCTGTCATCGCTACAGAAATGCCAAAAATGTGGAAGCTAAGTGTGGTTTAGGCACACTAGGGCTCAGAACGGAGGGGGCATTTGAAAGCGCAGAATTTGCTGAATTTTTTTAGGGGGTGAGGAGCTATAGCACTTTTACAGAGCCTTTGTATTACCAGTAACGTGGAAGCCCCCTATATTTCCATTGACAGTTGATGGAGCTGAGTGGGAGATTGCTTTTTTGTGGAGTGAGTTGAAGCATTTGTTGGGAACATTTATATAACATATATGATCATATTTATGCGTCGCTCTACGCTGTGCACTTACATTGGGGTTTACATCTAAATCTCCAAGTGACGTACAGTACAGACCAAAAGTTTGGACACACCTCATTTAAAGATTTTTCTGTATTTTCATGACTATGAAAATTGTACATTCACACTGAAGGCATCAAAACTATGAATTAACACATGTGGAATTATATACTTAACAAAAAAGTGTGAAACAACTGAAAATATATCTTATATTTTAGGTTCTTCAAAGTAGCCACCTTTTGCTTTGATGACTGCTTTGCACACTCTTGATGAGCTTCAAGAGGTTGTCACCGGAAATGGTCTTCCAACAATCTTGAAGGAGTTCCCAGAGATGCTTCGCACTTGTTGGCCCTTTTGCCTTCACTCTGCGGTCCAGCTCACCCCAAACCATCTCGATTGGGTTCAGGTCTGGTGACTGTGGAGGTCAGGTCATCTGGCGTAGCACCCCAACACTCTCCTTCTTGGTCAAAAAGCCCTTACACAGCCTGGAGGTGTGTTTGGGGTCATTGTCCTGTTGAAAAATAAATGATGGTCCAACTAAACGCAAACCGGATGGAATAGCATGCCGCTGCAAGATGCTGTGGTAGCCATGCTGCTTCAGTATGCCTTCAATTTTGAATAAATCCCCAACAGTGTCACCAGCAAAGCACCCCTACACCGTCACACCTCCTCCTCCATGCTTCACAGTGGGAACCAGGCATATAGAGTCCATCCGTTCACCTTTTCTGCGTCGCACAAAGACACGGTGGTAGGAATCAAAGATCTCAAATTTGGACTCATCAGACCAAAGCACAGATTTCCACTGGTCTAATGTCCATTCCTTGTGTTCTTTAGCCCAAACAAGTCTCTTCTGCTTGTTGCCTGTCCTTAGCAGTGGTTTCCTAGCAGCTATTTTACCATGAAGGCCTGCTGCACAAAGTCTCCTCTTAACAGTTGTTGTAGAGATGTGTCTGCTGCTAGAACTCTGTGTGGCATTGGCCTGGTCTCTAATCTGAGCTGCTGTTAACCTGCGATTTCTGAGGCTGGTGACTCGGATAAACTTATCCTCAGAAGCAGAGGTGACTCTTGGTCTTCCTTTCCTGGGGCGGTCCTCATGTGAGCCAGTTTCTTTGTAGCGCTTGATGGTTTTTGCAACTACACTTGAGGACACTTTCAAAGTTTTCCCAATTTTTCGTACTGGCTGACCTTCATTTCTTAAAGTAATGATGGCCACTCGTTTTTCTTTAGTTAGCTGCTTTTTTCTTGCCATAATACAAATTCTAACAGTCTATTCAGTCGGACTATCAGCTGTGTATCCACCAGACTTCTGCACAACACAACTGATGGTCCCAACCCCATTTATAAGGCCAGAAATCCCACTTATTAAACCTGACAGGGCACACCTGTGAAGTGAAAACCATTTATCGGTGACTACCTTTTGAAGTTCATCAAGAGAATGCCAAGAGTGTGCAAAGCAGTCATCAAAGCAAAAGGTGGCTACTTTGAAGAACCTAGAATATAAGACATAATTTCAGTTGTTACAAACTTTTTTGTTAAGTCTATAATTCCATATGTGTTAATTCATAGTTTTGATGCCTTCAGTGTGAATGTACAATTTTCATAGTCATGAAAATACAGAAAAATCTTTAAATGAGAAGGTGTGTCCAAACTTTTGGTCTGTACTGTAACTCAGAAAAAACCTTGAGTGATTTATTCACTATAGTGAGGCAGCAGAGATGCTTTGGACTCTGGCCTCTGTTCAGTTACATAGTTATATAGGTTGAAAAAAGAACTAGGTCCATTAAGCTCAACCTTTTTCCACCAATTGTACATTTTGTCACTAAATTAACTATATTCTGCAATGTACTGGGGAAATCTTCCAGCCCTTTTTTAAAAGCTGTCAAAGTTTCTGTCATTACTACCTCTTGTGGTATTTCTTTCAATTCTAGATGTGGACTCACCAGTGATTTATAAAGAGGTAACAATATGTTAGTATCACGGGATTTTATCTCTTTTTTTTATACATCCTAAAATCTTGCTTGCTTTTTTAGCTGCTGCTTGACATTAAATACTGTTGCTCAGCTTACTGGTAACCAGAATACCCAAGTCCTTCTCCTGTTCTTTAGTCCCATGTATACTCCCATTTAATGTATATGCAGCAATAGGATTACTCTGTCCTAGGTGCATTACTCTACATGTACTGTATCTACTTTAAACCTCATTTACCAAGTGTTTGCACATTCAGACATCTTATCCATATCGTTTTGCAATATTGTAAAGTCAAGGTCAGATTTTAATATCCTACAGAGTTTGGTGTCATCAGCAAAGACTGACACTTTACTCTTAATCCCATCCACTAGGTCATTAATAAAGACATGAAAAAGAATTCTTCCTAGCACAGATCCCTGCAGTCCCCACTGCTGACTATTATTATTATTATTATTATTTATTTATATAGCACCATTGATTCCATGGTGCTGTACATGAGAAGGGGTTACGTACAAATTACAGACATCACTTACAGTAAACAAACTAACAATCACAGACTGGTACAGAGGGGAGAGGACCCTGCCCTTTCGGGCTTACATTCTACAGGATGGGGACGGAGACAGCAGGTTGGTGGGTTGCAGCAGTTCCGGTGTTGGTTGAGGCGATATCTCCGGTAGTGGTGAGTAGGCAGCGGGGTCATTGCAGGCTGTAAGCTTTCCTGAAGAGATGGGTTTTCAGGTTACGTCTGAAGGATCCGAGAGTGGTTGATAGTCGGACGTGTTGGGGCAAAGAATTCCAGAGGATGGGGTATATTCGGAAGAAGTCTTGGAGGCGGTTGGGTGAGGAGCGAATAAGTGTGGAAGAGAGAAGGAGGCCTTGGGAGGACCGGAGATTACGTGAGGGAAGGTATCGGGAGATTAGTTCAGAGACATATGGGGGAGACATTTTATAGATGGCCTTGTAGGTCAGTTTGTAGGTCAGTATTAGTAATTTAAATTGGATTCGCTGAGGGAATGGGAGCCAGTGAAGAGATTTGCAGAGGGGAGATGCGGAGGAGTAGCGAGGAGAGAGATGAATTAGTCGGGCAGCAGAGTTAAGGATGGACTGGAGAGGTGCGAGTGTGTTAGCAGGGAGGCCAGAGAAAAGGATGTTGCAGTAGTCGAGGCGGGAGATGATGAGGGCATGCACAAGCATTTTAGTAGAGTGAGGGTTGAGGAAGGGACAGATTCTGGAAATATTTTTGAGCTGGAGGCGACAGGAGGTAGAAAGAGCTTGGATGTGTGGTTTGAAGGACAGGGCAGAGTCAAGGGTTACTCCGAGGCAGCGGACCTCCGGTACAGGGGAAAGCGTGGTGTTGTCAATTGTTATAGATAGGTCAGGTAAGGAAGATCTGTGAGATGGGGGAAAGATGATGAGTTCAGATTTGTCCACATTGAGTTTGAGGAAGCGGGAGGAGAAGAAGGAGGATATGGCTGATAGACACTCAGGGATTCTGGACAGCAGAGAGGTGATGTCTGGGCCAGAGAGGTAGATCTGAGTGTCATCAGCATAAAGGTGGTACTGGAATCCGTGGGACTTTATGAGTTTCCCCAGGCCAAGTGTATAGATTGAGAAGAGTAGGGGTCCTAGAATAGAGCCTTGGGGACTCCAACAGAGAGAGGGTGGGACGAGGAGGTAGTGTGGGAGTGGGAGACGCTGAATGTGCGGTTGGAAAGGTATGAGGAGATCCAGGATAGGGCGAGGTCCTTGATGCCAAAGGAGGAGAGAATCTGTAGTAGAAGGCAATGGTCAACTGTGTCGAAAGCAGAGGGCAGGTCAAGAAGGAGGAGTATAGAGTATTGTCCGTTAGCTTTGGCTGTAAGTAGGTCGTCAGTAATTTTGGTCAAGGCTGTTTCAGTGGAGTGATGGGGGCGGAAACCAGATTGTAGATTGTCAAAGAGCAAGTTAGATGAGAGATGGGAGGAAAGTTCAGCGTGGACGTGCTGTTCCAGGAGTTTGGAAGCGAGTGGGAGCAGCGATATTGGGTGATAGCTGGACATAGCGGTTGGGTCGAGGGTTGGCTTTTTGAGGATAGGCGTGATTGTGGCATGTTTGAAATCAGAAGGGAAGGTACCAGAAGTTAGTGATAGATTGAAGAGGTGGGTTAGTGATGGGATAAGAGTGGTGGCGAGGTTGGGGAGGAGGTGGGATGGGATGGGGTCGAGTGCACAAGTGGTGAGGTGTGATTTGGAGAGAAGATGAGCAAGCTCCCCTTCCGTGATGTTGGGTAAGGAGGTTATGGGGTTTGGGCATTGGTCAGATATACAAAGGGGTTGTGGTGGTTGAATAATAAAGACTTGCCGTGATCCCATTTAGAGAACGTACCATTTCTAACGACTCTTTGTTTCCTGTCATTTAGCCAATTCCTTACTCATCTGCATATACAGTGGGTATTAAGACCCCTTTAAATTTTCCACTCTTTGTTTCATTGCAGCCATTTGGTAAATTCAAAAAAGTTCATTTTTTTCTCATTAATATACACTATACACCCCGTCTTGACTGAAAAAAAACAGAAATCTAGAAATTTTTGCAAATTTATTAAAAAAGAAAGACTGAAATCTCACATGGTAATAAGTATTCAGACCCTTTGCTCAGACACTCATATTTAAGTCACATGCTGTCCATTTCCTTGTGATCCTCCATTAGATGGTTCTACTCCTTCATTGGAGTCCAGCTGTGTTTAATTAAACTGATAGGACTTGATTTGTAAAGGCACACACCTGTCTATATAAGACTTCACAGCTCACAGTGCATGTCAGACCAAATGAGAGTCATGAGGTCAAAGGAACTAGCCAAGGAGCTCAGAGAGAGAATTGTGGCAAGGCACAGATCTGACCAAGGTTACGAAGAATTTCTGCAGTACTCAAGCTTCCTAAGAGCCCAGTGGCCTCCTTAATGCTTAAATGGAAGAAGTTTGGGACCATCAGAAGTCTTGCTAGACCTGGCCATCCAGCCAAACTGAGCAATTGTTGGAGAAGAGCCTTGGTGAGAGAGATAAGAAGAACCTCAAGATCACTGTGGCTGAGCTCCACAGATGCAGTTAGGGAGATGGGAGAAAGTTCCACAAAGTCAATTATCACTGCAGCCCTCCACCAATCAGTCCTTTATGGCAGAGTGGAAGCCTCTCCTCAGTGCCAGACATATGAAAGCCCACATAGAGTTTGCTAAAAATCACATAAGGACTCCCAAACTATGAGAAATAAGATTCTCTGGTCTGATGAGACAAAGATAGAACTTTGTGGCGATAATTCTAAGCAGTATGTGTGGAGAAAACCAGGCACTGCTCATCACCTGCCCAATACAATCCCAACAGTGAAACATTGTGGTGGTAGCATCATGCTGTGGGGGTGTTTTTCAGCTGCAGGGACAGGACAACTGGTGGCAATTGAAGGAAACATGAATGCGGCCAAGTACAAAGATATCCTGGATGAAAACCTCTTCCAGAGTGCTCTGGACCTTAGACTTGGCCGAAGGTTCACCTTCCAACAAGACAATGACACTAAGCACACAGCTAAAATAACAAAAGGAGTGGCTTCAGAACAACTCTGTGACCATTCTTGTCTGGTCCAGCCAGAGCCCTGACTTAAACCCAATTGAGCATCTCTGGAGAAACCTGAAAATGGCTGTCCACCAACGTTCTCCATCCAGCCTGAAGGAACTGGAGAGGATCTGCTAGGAAGAATTGCAGAGGATCCGCAAATCCATGTGTGAAAAACTTGTTGCATCATTCCCAAGAAGACTCATGGCTGTACTAGCTCAAAAGGGTGCTTCTACTCAATACTGAGCAAAGGGTCTGAATACTTATGGCCATGTGATATTTCAGTTTTTCTCTTTTAATAAATTTGAAAAAATTTCTACATTTCTGTTTTTTTCAGTAAAGATCGGGTGCAGAGTGTACAGTAATGAGAAAAATGAACTTTTTTGAATTTACCAAATGACTGCAAAGAAACAAAGAGTGAAAAATTTAAAGTGGTCTAAATACTTTCCTTACCCACTGTAGTTTCCCCAGTCCCTACTTCTGTAGGGTCAGTGTTGTCCTTCTTTTCAGAAGTGCACAAAACTGTGGCCGACTGCGCTTTTATGCACGCCTTAAAAGACTGACACCGCCGGATCACAGGTAAGATGGTGTTCACAGTGCCTCCATCTGCCTCATTATAGGGAATCTTCCGTCGGGGTTCTGTCAGAATCACGTATTCCAGAGATTTACACGGAAACCCTGGTGGAAACGGTCAGCACAGAGCTCAGGATAAATGTGCGCCGAACCTTATAGCGATCTTTGGGAGGCAGAATGACAAAAATCAACAGTAGGTGAAGAATTTGTGTTATTCATTTTTTATGCCGTTCCTCGTGCAGTATAAGTGATTATTCTTTGGGTCGGTTCAATTACACTGATACCAGATTTATAGCGTTTTTTTCTGTTTGGCTGCTGTCACACACTAAAAGACGCTTTTTATTGCAAAAACAAGTTTTTGCATCCTCATATTTAAATAGCTATAATTTTTCTATATTTTGACCGATACTGTCATGTGAGGACTATTTTTTTGTAAGACAAGTTGATGTTTTTATTGGCACCATTTTCGGGCACATGGCATTTTTGATCGCTTTCCATTATGATTTTTAGGAGGCAGAATGAACAAAAACCAGCAATTCAGTATTTTTTTTTTAATTGGTAAAATTGATAAGGGTGCTTTATTTTTTGTGACAATACGATTACAGCGACACCAAATTTATGTAGTTTTTTTTATGTTTTAGCACTTTTACGTAATAAAAACTATTGTATAGAAAAAATTATTATTTTTGCATTGCTTTATTCTGAAAGCTATTATTTTTTTATTTTTCCGCTGATGTAGCTGAATGACAGCTTGTTTTTTGCAGTACAAGATGACGTTTTCAGAGCTACAGTTTTTATTTACATTTGATTACATTCGGTATTTGGAAAGTTTTTTTCTTCTTTTTTTATTTTTTTAACTGTGTTCACTGAAGGGGATAACTAGTGGGACAGTTTTATAGGGCGGGTCGTTCTGGATGCGGCAATACCAAATATGTGTACTTTTTTTTGGTTTTACTTTTACATAAATAAATGTATTTATTGGATTAATATATTTTAATCATTTTTTTTTTACTTTTTTACATTGTCCTAGGATGGGACATCAACTTTTCCTGCCCTGATCACTGATCTACCGTATTTTCCGGCGTATAAGACGACTGGGCATATAAGACGACCCCCCAACTTTTACAGTCAAAATATGAATTCGTCTTAAAAGTGTGGGGAGGTCTTCTTATACGCCGGGTGTCATCTTATACGCCGGGTACGGAACATATGGTGGGGGGAGCGGGCTTTTCAGAGGTGTTTACCTAGGGTCTAGGCGCTGGCCTACAGTGGCGGCTCCTCTCGTGCAGCCCCCAGGCTCTGTGCTGGGGGACGGCGGCGGCTCCTCTCGTGCAGCCCCCCAGGCTCTGTGCTGGGGGACAGCGGCGGCTACTCGTGCAGCCCACGCAGGCTCTGAGCTGGGGGACGGCGGCGGTGATTCTTTTCTCAATCCCCGGAGGCCCCGGCAGCTCCATTGATGCGATGCGGTGGCCTCCGGGAAAATGGCCGCTGAGGGCGGCGCATGCTCAGTTTCAGATCTCGTCTCCCGAGATCTTGAGACGAGATCTGAAGCTGAGCATGCAGCGGCCATTTTCCCGGAGGCCATCGCATCGCAGCAATGGAGCTGCCGGGGCCTCCGGGGATTGAGAAAAGAATCACAGCCGCCGTCCCCCAGCACAGAGCCTGCGGGGGCTGCACAAGAGGAGCCGCCGCCGCCCCCAGCACAGAGCCTGCGGGGGCTGCACAAGAGGAGCCGCCACCCCCCAGCACAGAGCCTGCAGGGGCTGCACAAGAGGAGCCGCCGCCGCCGCCCCCCCAGCACAGAGCCTGCGGGGGCTGCACAAGAGGAGCCGCCGCCGTCCCCAGCACAGAGCCTGGGGGGGCTGCACAAGAGGAGCCGCCGACGTCCCCCAGCGCCTAGACCCTAGGTAAACACCTCTGAAACGCCATACCCGGCGTATAAGACGACCCCCGACTTTGAAGACGATTTTCAGGGGTTAAAAAGTCGTCTTATATGCCGGAAAATACGGTAATACTCTTTAATGCTTCTGGGCATTGCACAGCATTAGATCAGCGTATCACATACAGGGAGGAGGCGTGTCAGCTCCTGCTCTGTCCATGGGTGACCCCGCGGCCATCTTTCGGTCCAGGGTCATCATGGAGACCATCGTCACAACGTGATCGCAATCGCGTTGTGCCGATGGAAGCACAGAAGGAGCTTCCTCCCTCTGTGATGCCCTGCGATGTATCTGTCACTATTGATAACGGCATCATAGGGGTTATACGCCTGTGGTCAGTGCTAGCCTAGCACCGATTGTGGGCATTGCTATAAAGTATCAGCTTTCATATAGCATTTGATCATGGTGTCGCTCGGTGTTAGCTCGCACAATCAACATGCCGTATATGTACTGCAATTTGCGCAAAAGCAGCTCCCGCAGCGCCATACTGTATGTAAACGGCACATGTCGGGAAGTGGTTAAAAGTCCACAAACCAATAATTCAGATGATGTCCACACAGCTGAGCGACCACTCAACTAAATAACACGGCAACTAACAAATAACATATCCAAGGGAGGGCAGGCTGGGGAACTGCTTCCATCTGCTTCACCAGCTGGCACTGACACTTCTGACAGGAATCTCAGGCCTATATCATCTTCTGATTCCCGCTTAAACACCTTCTGCCAATCAAATGTTTGTTGTCCAAAACTGCCTGATTGGCTGAGTAAGAATTCAAAAAGTGAGTACCATTAACCCTCCTTGCTAAACACTACCCTTCTCAAACTAATGCATCACAAAGCGGGGAGAGAAAGAATGGGGACTAACATGCCACGATCCCATGCTTCCCCCTCGTTAATTGCTCTAAATGGGAGCCTAGACATTGGCATTTCCTTTCTCAAGACACGCCACATTTTACAATACAAGTCAATGGAAAAGCTTATACAGTTAGGTCCATAAATATTTGGACAGAGACAACATTTATCTAATTTTGGTTCTAGACATTACCACAATGAATTTGAAACAAAACAAATCAGATGCAGTTGAAGTTCAGACTTTCAGCTTTCATTTGAGGGTATCCACATTAAAATTGGATGAAGGGTTTAGGAGTTTCAGCTCCTTAACATGTGCCACCCTGTTTTTAAAGGGACCAAAAGTAATTGGACAAATGACTCCAAGGCTATTTCATGGACAGGTGTGGGCAATCCCTTCATTATATCATTCTCAATTAAGCAGATAAAAGGGCTGGTGTTGATTTGAGGTGTGGTGTTTGCATTTGGAAGGTTTAGCTGTGAAGGAAACATGCGGTCAAAGGAGCTCTCCATGCAGGTGAAACAAGCTATCCTTAAGCTGCAAAAAACAGAAAAAACCCATCCGAGAAATTGCTACAACTTTAGGAGTGGCAAAATCTACAGTTTGGTACATTCTGAGAAAGAAAGAAAGCACTGGTGAACTCATCAATGCAAAAAGACCTGGGCGCCCACGGAAGACAACAGTGGTGGATGATCGCAGAATACTCTCCATGGTGAAGAGAAACCCCTTCACAACAGCCAACCAAGTGAACAACACTCTCCAGGAGGTAGGCGTATCAATATCCAAATCTACCATAAAGAGAAGACTGCATGAAATTAAATACAGAGGGTTCACTGCACGGTGCAAGCCACTCATAAGAATCAAGAATAAAAAGGCTAGGCTGGACTTTGCTAAAAAACATCTAAAAAAGCCAGCACAGTTCTGGAAGAACATTCTTTGGACAGATGAAACCAAGATCAACCTCTACTAGAATGATGGAAAGAGAAAAGTATGGCGAAGGCGTGGTACAGCTCATGATCCAAAGCATACCACATCATCTGTAAAACATGGCGGAAGCAGTGTGATGGCTTGGGCATGCATGGCTGCCAGTGGCACTGGGTCACTAGTGTTTATTGATGATGTGACACAGGACAGAAACAGCCGAATGAATTCTGAGTATTCAGAGCCATACTGTGTGCTCAGATCCAGCCAAATGCAGCCAAACTGATTGGTCGTCGTTTCATACAACAGATGGACAATGACCCAAAACATAAAGCCAAAGCAACCCAGGAGTTTATTAAAGCAAAGAAGTGGAATATTCTTGAATGGCCAAGTCAGTCACCTGATCTCAACCCAATTGAACATGCATTTCACTTGTTAAAGACTAAGCTTCAGACAGAAAGGCCCACAAACAAACAACAACTGAAAACCACCGCGGTGAAGGCCTGGCAGAGCATCAAAAAGAAGGAAACACAGTGTCTGGTGATGTCCATGAGTTCAAGACTTCAGGCAGTCATTGCTAACAAAGGGTTTTCAACCAAGTACTAGAAATGAACATTTTATTTACAATTATTTAATCTGTCCAATTACTTTTGGTCCCTTTAAAAACAGGGTGGCACATGTTAAGGAGCTGAAACTCCTAAACCCTTCATCCAATTTTAATGTGGATACCCTCAAATGAAAGCTGAAAGTCTGAACTTCAACTGCATCTGATTTGTTTTGTTTCAAATTCATTGTGGTAATGTCTAGAACCAAAATTAGATAAATGTTGTCTCTGTCCAAATATTTATGGACCTAACTGTAAATGCCCAGAATAGTTTTGCCATAGTTTTTGAGCAAAAACAAAAAAAGGCTTCTTCACTATTTAATGGAGTGAAGAAACCAACCAGAATACAATAAGAAAGACATCACAAAAACCATCTAAAGAACGCTTAGGAAACAAAAAAAAGATGACAAAAAAGATACCTCAGAAAAAAAACACTAACGTTTCCTGAAGGGTCTTCTGCTTGAAAATGATTTGGCCTGAATTTTTCTCATTCCCATAAAAAGTACCTGTTGTTTTATTTATTTTTTTCCCATACAGAAATAGACCACACAGAAACTTTTCCTGCTTCTTTCTCTTCCAGAACTGATTATTTATTCTCAATTCATGGGTAAAATCTGTCTTCAGTGAATACAGACTTTTATATCACTCAGATAGGTGATTGCAGTTGGTGCTCATAAAGTTCAATGGAATTTACAGCAGAATGTCTTTGTCTGCCTTTAGCTCCTCCCACCTCTCTCCAGATTTCTCTGATAAGATCTATTGTAAAGTTTCTTGTGTACTATTGATTTATGAAATATTAAAACTTGGCATAGCCACTATTCTGGACACACATTAAGACGGGCTGCGTGAAGAACGAGACAGGTGCACTAAAAGTGTCAGGCTAACCTGAGCTGAATGTTCATTCTCAGTCAACTAAAGAAAAGTGTTTTATCTTCTTTAGCCCGTCTTTGTTTAGTGTCCTGTCAGGTTGACTAAACAAAAAAATGCACGTTCATGATGCCTGACCAAACGCTGTTCTAACCTGACGTCTGTCTCGAGCAGATGTCCTTCACGCAACCGTCCTACTGCATGTTTTCTGAAATGTAAGATGCGTTGTGATAAATGGCAGTTGCCATCTTTAAAATCCTGACCTAGTGCATTACATAAAACATGCCGTCTTGCTAAATAATGGTATTAAGAAAAATGTTTTTAATATTTTTTAATATGTGTATTATTTATTTACTTTATTACATTTCTCGGAGAACCTTTTTAACATCATGCCTGATAGTGTCTAGTGCAATCCTTGTTTTGGATTTCACACTTTGTATTGCCTACTTTTTCTCCGATCAGTCCCTAAATTTTGAGGGGAAAAGCATCAGGACATGTGACCTATGTCTTGAAAGATGGAGCAAGCATTGGCTAGTGGGACTACTTTTTTATATCACTTAAAACCTATGCATTTGATTTAATGACTCTGAGACACTTCTGGTGTTTAACATTTGAATTTACTTTAGGTTGTAGTGATATTTTCTAGTATGTGTTATTTGTGTTTAATATTTTATTTTGCTGCCTCTATTTGTTGCCTAGTCCTTGGGTGATTCAAGGATTTTAAGGGACAGTCTACGTTGAGTATGCGTGTAACATCGTTTTAGCCAATAGAATGCAAACCTCCTTGGTAAGTGTGTAAAGTATGTGTACGGTACTATGATCTCAATTAATTCATTTTAAGTAACCTACGCATTTGAAAAGAGCGGCAGCCATTTTCACCTTTATCTGCTGCTTTAGGTCTCCCAGGTTGACATATCTGCTTTCTTCAGGCGTCAAGGGATGATTTTCTAATTCTGTGGATGTCCATCCTGATCTCAAGCACTAGAGCACATGCCACTTGTGCACCCAGTGGGCAAATTGGAATTGAAGATCATCTTATGTGTCCACCTGTCAACCTAGTCTGCAGAGATTGGCAAAACCAAACCATTCTGTGGAGTGTCCCCTTCCATTGCCATCTCCCTGATTTGAGAGGTCCCTCTTTGCATACAAATTTGTTCCAAATTATTAAGCAAATTATATTTTTCTCTGATTTTCCTAAGTGATCAGTGCAAATGACAGTCAGTCTAATAAAAGTCATCACCCGTTAGAGTATACATCGAATTTTATTGAAGAAACCTCCCAATGATAACAGTATAATCTCCAAAATGAATAAAAACTCAAAAAGCACTGTTCCAAATTATTAGGCACAGTAGAATTTCTAAACGTTTTATATATTTTAAAGAACTGAAAATGCTCATTTGTGGAATTTGCAGCATTAGGAGGTCACATTCACTGAAAAAAAAGCTATTTAACTCCAAAACATCCTAACAGGCCAAGTTACATGTTAACATAGGAACCCTTCTTTGATATCACCTTCACAATTCTTGCATCCATTGAACTTGTGAGTTTTTGGAGAGTTTCTGCTTGTATTTTTTTGCATGAAGTCAGAATAGCTGCTGTTTTGATGTGAACTGCCTCCCACCCTCATAGATCTTTTGCTTGATGATACTCCAAAGGTTCTCTATAGGGTTGAGGTTAGGGGAAGATGGTGGCCACACTATGAGTTTATCTCCTTTTATGCCCATAGCAGCCAATGACTCAGAGGTATTTTTTGCAGCATGAGATGGTGCATTGTCATGCATGAAGATGATTTTGCTCCTGAAGGAACGTTTCTGCTTTTTATACCATGGAAGAAAGTTGTCAGTCAGAAACTCTATGTACTTTGCAGAGGTCATTTTCACACCTTCAGGAACCTTAAAGGGCCCCACCAGCTGTTTTCCCATGATTCCGGCCCAAAACATGACTCCACCTACTTGCTGATGTCGCAGACTTGTTGGGACATGGTGGCCATCCACCAACCATCCACTACTCCATCCATCTGGACCATCCAGGGTTGCTCGACACTCATCAGTAAACAAGACTGTTTGAAAATTAGTCTTCATGTATGTCTGGGCCCACTGCAACCGTTTTTGCTTGTGAGCACTGTTTAGGGGTGGCCGAATAGTAGGTTTATGCACCACAGCAAGCCTTTGAAGGATCCTACACCTTGAGGTTCGAGGGACTCCAGAGGCACCAGCAGCTTTAAATATCTGTTTGCTGGTTTCTAATGGCTTTTTAGCAGCTGCTCTCTTAATCCGATGATCTTGCCTGGCAGAAACCTTCCTCATTCTGCCTTTATCAGCACGAACACGTCTGTGCTCAGAATCAGCCACAAATCTCTTAACAGTACAATGATCACGCTTAAGTTTTCAGGATATATCTAATGTTTTCATCCCTTGACCAAGGCATTGCACTATTTGATGCTTTTCAGCAGCAGAGAGATCCTTTTTCTTTCCCATGTTACTTGAAAACTCTGGCCTGCTTAATAGTGAGGAACATCCAGTTTTCCTTTTATTGGGCTCACATGCCAAACTAATTATCACAGGTATCTGAGATTGATTTCAGTGATCCAAAGAACCCTGAGACACAATACCATCAATGGGTTTCATTTACAAAAAAAAAAACGCTATGACACTTAAAACCAATATGCATAATAATTTGGAACATGGTGTATGTCAGATATCACAATCTAATAGCTAGTGCTGAAAACATAACTGTAAAGGCCGAAGTCACACTAGTGATGAATACAGACGAGTGCTATGCGATAGAACATCGCATAGCACTTGGACCAGTATTAATCTATGGGGCAGCTCCCATCACCGTTTTTGTTCTCGGCAGTATTCTACGTGCGAGTGAAATCGCAGCATGCTGCGATTGTCACCGACACTCGGCCAAGTCTTGGCGCACTCACACCCATATAAGTCTATGGGTGCGAGTGAGACAACGCACATCACTCGGATATCATCTGAGTGCTGTGCGATATACGCCGACGCCGGCAAATGGAGGAGATAGAGAAATTAGTTTTTCTGCCTCCTTCTTCAGCTGTGTTCCGATCCACCCTGTACAATAGGCTCGGAGCATAGTAGCATGACACTCGGCTCCTGCTCGCAGCAGAGCATTAGCCGAGGGTCATTAGCATATCGCATCCAATGCTCTCGCATCGGATGCCATACGCTAGTGTGAGCCAGGATTAAGGAGGATAATCTGAAAGTATCCCTAGATGCCCCAATACATAATTATATAACAATGTAAATATACAATGCAATTTTACAATATTTAAATTGTTATTTATGTTGTTGTACTTAGAATGTGATGTTATAATAATGTATTGTTTTGTTTTAGTGCCATGTAACCTCAAAGTCTGGGCAGTCTCAACACCTCCAATATGAGTTGGAGAACCAGAGAACCATTGTCTCAATTTTGTCATCATATCCTGTGCAGGCTGATGGCATTCCTGGAAGCCAGCTAGCAGGTGTAGTAGTAGTCAGTCAGAGGGGGCCATTCCAATGGCGCACTGAGTTGACAGGGGATGTTGCAAGATCTGATTATTGCCACTTATCATCTGTAGGGTGAACTGAGGTGTGGCCATATAACTTTGATTGTATGGCTCCACTGGCAAATATGTACTCAGTAAGTACATGACCTAGCAGCCAGCAAGGAGCAGCCCAGTGGGGTGGGCTATGAGATACGCAAAATGAGTTAGAGAAGCCTGAGGAAGAGTGAAACCCAAAACACTCCACCGTTTGAAGCCTTCATAGGGGTCACTTATGAGACAAATACTATTTCTGCAACTGTTCTGCTGTTTAGCTGCATAAAAATATTACTTGTCAAGTAGCAGTTAAAGTAACCCTTCACAATAGTTAACACATGTATACTAATAAGCCTGCTTAATGATGCATACTGTTTCTTTTGGTTCCCAATAGAGATGAGGTTCGGATTCACCAAACGTACCGCCGTTCGCAGAACAGTTCGCCCAACGGTTCGACGAATGGACCTGAACACGATTAGATTCAATGAGAGGCAAAACCAAATGCATAGACAATACCTTAAGGGGTGACAAAAAGCTTCCCAAACAGCTAAAATTACGGGAAGACACCATGCAAAGTGGCATCAATTGACCCACAGCAGAAAATTGCAAAAGGCACAGCAGCAGTCAGCTGTGGACCATGCATGAGGTATCAGGGCCTGGACTAGGATTTACAACTTTGGATTGAAGTTTCAATGAGGACTTTGTGGTTAAGGGAGCAGTGTAAGCCTTCTTAACTAGGAGACCTCACACCATGCAACTCCTCCAATTTTTTTTATTTTCATTTCAGCCACACTCAAATGGCACAAACATCAGTTTCATTGACTACTATTGGTAGAAAAAAAATGTAAGAATAGTAACACAGGTAGATCTGATCAATTGACCCACAGTAGAACCTGTTATAATGGCACATAAGCAGTCAGCCATGGCCCACCATGCATGAGGTATCGGTCTGGCCCAGCATTTACAGCTTAGGCTGGCGTCACACTGGCAAGTTTGATGCGAGTAAGTCGCACAACTTTCTTGCATCAACACCCGGCATGGCCGCCCGCTCTCGGACCCGAGTGTGTGGCTGGATGTATTTCTATGCAGCCGCACACTCGGGTCCGAGAGCGGGCGGCCGTGCCGGGTGTTGATGCGAGAAAGTCGTGCGACTTACTCGCATCAAACTCGCCAGTGTGACGCCAGCCTTAGAATTGAAGTTTTAATGAGGACCTGGCGGTTAAGGGAACGATGTAAGCCTTCTTAGCTGGGAGATATCAAACCTCATGCAACAGCTCCATTTTTTTATTCCAGACACACTCTGATGGAACAAACATCAGTTTCATAAACTACTATTGATAGAAAAATGTAGGAATAGTAACACAGGTAGTTGACTGATCAATTGACCCAGAGTAGAACTTGTTATAATGGCACACAAGCAGTCAGCCATGGGCAATGCATGAGGTATCAGGGTCTGGGCCAGCATTTATAGCTTGCAATTGATGTTTTAATGAGGACTTGATGGTTACTCCACAGAGTAGAAACAGTATAATAAGTCTCTGACACACCTTCTACTACAGTCAGCCCACCAGATGGAGACTCAACTTGGAGTCCCCACATTTCAAAAAATAATTGTCTCACAGCACTAAAGTGCCATCAATTTCCATAGAGTAAAAACAGTATACTAGGAATCAAACACACCTTCTACTACAGGCAACCCACCAGATGGAGACTCAACTTGGAGTCTCAACGTTTCAAAAAATTGTTTGTAACATCAGCAGCAGTAGCAACAGCAGGCACAGAAGACACCACAAAGATGGCACAGACTGCAATAACGCAAGATCAATGACACTAAAAATGACACCATAACCTATTCTGCCCAATCTGCGACTGGGGTACAAAAGTCATCGGAGATCCATAATTTGTTCATTTTTATGAAAGTTAGGTGCTCTACACTTTGAGGGGACAGCCGGATGCGCTTATCCGTCAGGACTCCACCAGCAGCGCTGAAGACACGTTCTGAGGGAACGCTGGCTGCTGGGCATGACAAAACCTCCAAGGCGTGATAGGCGAGCTCAAGCCACTCTTCCATCTTTGAAGCCCAAAATGTAAAAGGGTGTAAACCCCCTCTGATGGCATTGATATTGAGCTCCAGATACTCCTGCACCATCCTCTCCAGTTGTTCACAATGTTTCAGACTTGTATTGTGCTCTGCTAGAGCACCAGCTGGTCTAAAAAATGTGTTAAACGACCCACAGAAATTGCTTATACGACATACTGCTGGTGATAATGTTTTGGCGATGCAAACAGACAAAATTGCTGTCCACGTAGTCAGTGTAGGGCATTAACATTAATTGCAATTTGCCAATGAAGGCAACTGATCCCTAACTAAACATGGCTAAAAATTTACTTTTAATGAACTATTTAAAGAATAAGATTAACAGATACAATAGTCAGTGTGTATGAGGGGACATCGAGATATAACCCCTTTTTTTCTATTCTCACAATAAATTAGCTCCCTATATACCACACAAGTGAGTATTTATAAGTATTAGCTTGGTGCAGCCGCTACCAACTGCTCTCTAATATTGTTGCCAATAACACAGACTGACTGAAGCTTGTAAAACCTAAAGCCTCCCAAACATGTTTCACCACGAATCTGGCATCATCAGGGGACAGCGTTTGGGCTGAGGATGCCGTTCTTGTCGTGGTTGCATTATTCCTGTCTGTTTATGAAGCCGCAGCGTAACCTCCTCATCTTCCTCCTCCACCTCCTCTGCTGAGCTACGCAGCTGTGTACCTCTGAGTTCACACCAAGTGGGATTTACAACCTCATCGTCATCCTCTCTGTTCTCACACTTCTCATACTGAGACCCTACTTCGTACGGCATGAAAAAATTTTGGGCATTGGTGCAGAAGCTTTCCTCTTCCAGATTCTATTATTTTTCTGAGCAGACCTCTGATGCCCAAGGAATACAATGTGTGAACAGCTTTTCAGACTTGTCCATCTGAGGTTCCCCGATATTAACTGGGCATTTGGAAATTTTTGACGTTAGGAAAACAAGGGTGATTTGGGTGCCACCTCTCAGGATTGTACTGTGTGTGATGTTAAGGTGGAGGAAGGGTAGGAGAGGCCACTAGATACAGCGCTTGCCACCCACTGGAGCACATGCTCTTTCTGAGCCTCATGTACAAGGCATACTGCTGTGTGGCTGCCAAAGAAAGGGGGTCAAGTTGGCCGGCCAATAACTGATGTTGTCAGTGGTCTTTGGATAGGACGAGACGGTGTTTGTTCAGTTGAGCTTTTATTCACATTAACATTTAACCCACGTACACGTTGAACACCAAGCCTATTCCCCCTTCCACCACAACCTCGCTTTTTCATACTCGTGTTGTATGTAGCCTTCCCTCTAGTACCCTCCTGTTTCACAACCTTAGACCCACAGCGGTCAGTCACCTGTTACTAAATGAACAATCACTATTTATTTTCTTAGATAGTGTGCCTGAACAACACTGTTATATCTAACGATTTTTAAGTCAAAATCTGGCCTTCTGATTTGCCACTGAAACACAGTTTTAGCACAAACGATTTGGAGTAGCTAATTGGGCCTCGTGGCTACAACACTATATTATGTCTAACTATTTTTAAGCGGAAATCTGACCTTCTGATTTGCCACTGAAACACACTTTTAGCACAAATGATTTGGAGTAGCTAATTGGGCCACGTGGCTACACCACTATATTAGGCCTAACAATTTTTAAGTGGAAATCTGGCCGTCTGATTTGCCACTGAAACACAGTTTTAGCACAATAATTTGGAGTAGCTAATTGGGCCTCATGGCCGCACCCTAATATTAGGCCTAACAATTTTTAAATGGAAATCTGGCCTTCTGATTTGCCACTGAAACACAGTTTTAGCACAAATGATTTGGAGTAGCAAATGGGTCTTCCGAAGACTGCCACACAGGTTTTGCACAATCTGCTTTGATGCTGGAAGATCTATTTAACACAGGACAGGCCATTATCTATTTCACTGACAAGTTCGACAAGCGCAGGAGCGACCTCTCTGCACTGTGACACTCAGCAAATGGTGCCAGCAAAACAAGACATCTGCTTTTTAAATGACAAGGGACATGTGATTTTGGTAACCAATCATAGAAGACCTTGTGTCATGACGTTGTGGATGTTTTCTGTGCCCTGATTGGTTTCCGGAATCAACACACATAAAGTTAAGTGGAAACAAAAAAAGTGTGCCGCACCTGTAATCTCTTCAGATGCTCCTTTAAAGGAAATCTGTCATCCCAAAATTGCCATATCAGATAAAGATATGGCTGAATAGTGCGTCCCATAACAAAGCTAACGGTAGGTATCACATATCCTGATACCCCCTTTTTCATATCAAAATACCTTTGTAAAGTTGGTTATTTTCGGTGTCAATCACGGCAGTCAGGTCAGGAGGGTGGCGTTTTCTCTCCCTCCCCTCCCGCTCCTCGTCATCAGTTGCGTATCACCGTCTGTGAATCCCACAGACGGCGTTCGGCTTCCCGCAATTGCGCAATTCAAAATCCGGCCCGGCGCATGCGCTGTGTGCTTTGCCCAACAGTGGGCAAAGCATAAAATTGTTACAACGCATGCGCTACTCTTTCCTTGCCCCGGAAATGACTGCTTGCCTTACTCTGCGCATGTGCTGGATTTTGAATTGTGCAATTGCGGGAAGCCGAACGCCGTCTGTGGGATTCACAGACGGCGATACGCAACTAATGACGAGGAGCGGGGGGAGAAGAGAGAAAACGCCACCCTCCTGACCTGACCACCGTGATTGACACTGAAAATAACCAACTTTACAAAGGTATTTTGATATGAAAACGGGGGTATCAGGATATATGATACCTACCGTTAGCTTTGTTATGGGACGCACTATTCAGCCATATCTTTTATCTGATATGGCAATTTTGGGGTGACAGATTCCCTTTAACCTCTCCACACCCCCTCCCCTCATCAAATACGTTCCCTCGCTCATCGTACAGCACCACTATCCTAGCCAATGTCATACAAATTCATCAGTGGAAAAGCGATGAATGATTTACCAAACTGTGACCCACTTTTGCCGACTTTGAGTAAAAATGATCGTGAAAGCGAAAATGAATCCACATGTGTTCTGTTTGTAACGAATTTGAGATTGGCGAATGTTTTCTGAACATGTTCGCTCATCTCTAGTTCCAAACTGCTCTTTTTGAACAGAAAAACACCATGCTGTATTGCAAAGTATAGTGGCATTTTGCAACTTGAGGTCACTGTGTTTTTTGTACCACTAAGGGTATGTTTCCACATAGCGGAAACCATCAGTATTAGCTGTGGATTGAACGCTGCGTCCTACTGCAGCGTTTAATCCGCAGCGGCCAGATGTTTCAGCATAGTGGAGGGGATTTTATGAAATTCCCTTCTCCACTATGCATCCTATTATGCGGGTGACACACCCGCTAAACCGGACATCTTTTTAGACCACAGAATATCTATTTACCTTGCGACCGAGGTAAATAACACAGTTCTATGTGTATGGTGCGGCGATTCCGGATGTGTTCAATGAATACGTCAGAATTGGAATAACCGCACGTTCAGAAGTGGGCGGGGCTTTGGGCAGAGCGGGGTTTCCACTCTGTCCAAAGCGCACACATTATGGCACGTGGAAATGTACCCTTATAGTGATAGTAAACAGCGTTTTGTTTTGTTTCTAGTTTGCATTTTCAATATTAACATTGGATACATTGAACATTGAGACAATGGGAAGACTGTACCCAGATAGATAAAAATGAATCAATGCATTTTCATCTAGATATGTTATGACAGCATGTGATCAGTTACTTCTGTGTACCGCAAGGACATTCATACACCATTTATTTACTTGAGGCTACTCTTGTCATAGAAATTACTTTGCAATGGCTGTTTGAAGCATGGATCCCAAACTTTGAGAAATATCTTCGGTTACCACAGCCAAATATGTCAGGTTAAACTACTAGTTTTACCCAGTGAAGCTTCTATGGTGTTTTGGGGCGCTTCCAATTCAGCAGATAGATTTTCTAGCTTAATCTTAAAAGGATATTACTTTATTTAGTGGCAACCTGTTCCACTACTAAGTGCAGTAAGAGGAAGAGCGCACTCCGAGAAACCCTAATTTTATATTCAAAAGGGTATGAATATCTAACCAGTGGATAGGGCTTTCCCAGATCATATGGCCAACTGGGGAACAGGTGTATCCTCTGGTGGGCCGTAGCGCAGGAGAGAGACCCCTCTCCACAATTTAAGCAGTAGTTGGCGAAATACACTTATCGTAATTCTCTATATACAGGTAGAAGGTAGGTATCAAGGTGCATAGGCTCACCCACTTTCTATATCTGTATTTGCTATGTTGGATATTTATATTGGATATTTATTTCCCCATTCCCTGTTTAATAAAGATTTATATAATTTTTATTTAATTTTGTCCCCTCACTTTTCTTCTTATTGGTTGTCTGTTTATAGAGAATTAAGTGTATTCTGCCAACTAATGCTTATATTGTGGATAGGGGTCTATCTCCTGCACTGCGGCACACCATGTATATATGCATATATATGTAAATTAGGCGTCTTTCACACATCAGTTTTTGGCCGTCAGGCCAAGAAGTCAAAAGACGGATCCGGCAAACGTTGGGGAAAAACTGATGCAACGGATACGTTGTGAACTTTTGAACCCGAGAAATGCAGAGCGCATGTCTGGAACAAGGGAGAGAGAGAGAGACCTTGGTTCCAGACATGCGTTGATGAATAAAACGGAGTCCGGTAGCCGGATCAGTCCTTTGGCTGATCCATAGACTTGTATTGTATGACCAAGCCTGACGCGCCGCTTCAGGCGCTGTCCGTTCTTTCTGGCGGAACAAAAAAACGTTACATGATGCATCCTGTCCAGCCGCCGGAATTCAAATCTATGACGGATCCGGCAAAAAACGGACGAAACGAAAAGGACATGCGGCGCGATCCGGCGCTAATTCATGTCAATGAGAAAAAAACGGATCCAGCGGTAAAAAAAAAAAAAACATCCGTTTTTTAAAAAACAGCTGATCGCTCCTGACGGCGAAAAACTGATGTGTGAAAGAGGCTTCGGGTTTCTTGGAGTGTGCTCTCTAGCTTACTGTACTTGGTAGTGCATCAGATTCCCACTAAATGAGGTCAAATCTTTTAAAGATTATGCTACAAGATAACTTTTTCATTGTTCTTTAGACATAGACATATGGGTGTTTGTTTCTTGTGTCTTTCATTTTTCTTTAGACATAGACATATGGGTGCTTGTCTCTTGCAACATGAGATGTAGTTTTGAATGACATTTACTGTATGTTACCACATAATTTGCAGGAATTCGGGAGAAAAATCCAAGTGAAATTGCAAAATAATAATAATAATACCATTCCGCCATTGTTTAAGGGTTTTGTTTTTACAGTGTTCATTGTGTGGTAAAAATAACCTGGCATCATGACTATTCAGATCAGTATGATTACAGTGATATCACACTTGTTCAGTGTATTTGTTATTTTAGCTGTGAATAAAAATCTGAAATTTTGTTAAAAAATGTCTATGTTGTAATTTTTTAAGACTTTTATTATTTTTCCATCCATTGGGTTGTGCAGGGGCTTGAAGTTGTACTATGCACGCAGAGCTGATGTTATTGATACCGTTTTGGTGAATATTTGACATTTTGATAGCTTTTTTGTATTTTTTTTTTCATCATAGGTTGGCAAAGGTTCAAAAACAGCTTGTAGCTGAGAGGCATTTAGCATAAGTAGCACACTTGCACGATTTCTCTTAGCCAATGACTCTGGTGCATCTTGTATAAAAGACTTCCTTTTGCCTAGGGTGTCGCCAAGCAACATAGTTAAATATTAGTTAGTAAGCCGTGCTGCTAGTGAGTTTTGAGGTGCCTTCATCCCGGTGTGGCCAGAGCCTGAACGTTATCCCTTGATCCCAGTGTGGCCAGTCCTGCATCTTCATCCCCTGGTCCCCGAGTGACCAGTGTCTGAACCTTGTCCCATGTTCCTGGAGCAGCTAGCGCCTAAACCTCGTCCTTTGATCCTGGAGTGGCCAATGTCTGAACCTCATCCCCTGGTTCTGGAGTGGCCATTGCCTGAACCTCGTCCCCTGGTCCTGAAGCGGCCAGTGCCTGAAACTTGTTCACAGTTCCTGGAGCAGCAAGTGCCTAAATTTTGCCATCAGTCCTGAAGCTGCCAGTGCTTGAACTCTGTCCCCTTGTCCCGGAGCGGCCAGTCCTGTTCCTGAAGTCCCCTAGTCACAGTGTGGCCAATTCATGAACATTATTCCCTGGTCCATGAATGGCCTAACCCTGTTCCTGAATCCTAGACCGGCATGTCTGAACTAGCCATAAAGTAGTGTCAGCGTATCTGACCCCTGGGGTCAACAGCCACAGTACTGGGTTCTGTCCAAAAACGGTACCTCCTTTAACAAGACATCGATACTGCATCACTGAATAGAAGATGGGATGAAGGATGAGGAGCCTTGATTATGTGAGCATAAGGATTTTTATTTTGGTGGGCTGTGAGGGACCATCATACTATATAGGGGTTGAGGGTTGTTCCATACTATATGGGGGCTGTTGGGGGGACCATCATACTATATGAGGTTCTGTTGGGAGTACTATCATACTATATGTAAGACTGTTGTGGTCTATTATACTATATAGATGTTGGGGCCATCATACTATATAGATGACTGTGGGGGACCATCATACTGTATTGGGGCTGTGGGGGATCTGTTGTGAATAGGCTGGAAATGAGTTCTGAGCAGAAGCTCCCTCTGGTGGTTACAAATGGTACTGGACTGTCCAGTGAAGATTGTGAGGATTGGGAATCAGGTGTTACTGACTGGTCTTATATAAGGGAGTCGCCTTCCCATCAGGGTTGCCGGTGATCAATTGTTCTGGTCTCAATCCTTGATTCCTGTTTCCTTTGTAGCCTGCTGTGTCGTGTCTGAATCTCCTGCTAACAGATAAGACATTTTCTTCTTTTTGTTTTTGTGCTGGATTTTTGCATTTTGTCCTGCACTTCTGTGGGGGCCTTCTGGGTCCCCTCTGGGGGCTTTTGCCCTCTCAGTTCAGTTCAGCCACTGATGTTTGTACATTTGCTTTTTCCAGTTTTTTCAGTGGCTGCTGTTTTGATTTTGGTTACACCAGAGAACTAATTTAGGTGGTAGAGGTCGTGTGATCTCAGGTGTTTTTGGAATTAGTAG
Organism: Oophaga sylvatica; assembly: GCA_033576555.1. NCBI lineage: Eukaryota > Metazoa > Chordata > Amphibia > Anura > Dendrobatidae > Oophaga > Oophaga sylvatica. The sequence continues at coordinate 337,350,708 of JARQOD010000006.1, forward strand.
AGTTGGTGATTTTCAGGGTTTTTTGGGATTGCAGTAAGTGCCCTTCCTATCCTTTTCTATTTAGTAAGTTTGGGCCCCAACGTTTGCTCATACTATTTTCTGTCTGTGTCAGTATTTCTTCTTGTCTAACCGCCATTACATGTTTGGGGGCTTTCTATGTTCTTTGGGGATCTGCTCCGGGGCAGATAGCTTTCCTCTTTCTATCTTTAGGTGTAGTTAGTTTCTCAGGCTGTGACGAGGCGTCTAGGACCAACGTAGGAACGCTCCACGGCTGCCTCTAGTTGTAGTGGTTAGTCAGGGTACTGCAATCTCATAGTTTCCAACTGCTCTGGTGTATTTCCTTTTTACCTGTACTTCAGTTACCGAAACATAACAGTATCACCAAGCCTAACAAATTGAAAATTATATTGTACTTTTTTTTTCCCTCTGTATCTCTGGGTGCTGGGGAGGATTTTTTCTTTTCTCTCAATGGAGTTTGCACAGTTGTCTGGCCGTGTGGATCAGCTTGCCACTGAAGTTCGGAGTATTGCTACCTATCTTGCTAGGTTGCCTGTTGTGGAACCTAGGATTCCATGCCAGATTTGTTTTTAGGGGATCGAGCTAAGTTTCTGAATTTCAAAAATAACTGTAAATTGTTTTTTGCCTTAAAATCTAAGTCCTCAGGGAACGCAGCGCAGCAGGTTCAAATTGTCATCTCTCTCCTGCGCGGCGATCCTCAGGATTGGGCTTTTTCCCTGACACCTGGGGATCCTGTTTTGAGTGATGTTGATGCATTTTTTCAGGCTTTGGGGTTATTGTACGATGAGCCTAATATCACTGATCAAGCTGAAAAAACTTTATTGGCATTAAATCGGGCTTGAGGACGCTGAGTTATACTGTCAGAGATTCCGTAAGTGGGCAGTCCTGACCAAATGGAATGACGACGCTTTGGCAGCTCTTTTTTGGAAGGGTCTGTCAGATAATGTAAAGGATGTTATGGTGGGATTCCCTGTTCCCTCTGGTCTTAATGATTCTATGTCATTAGCGATTCAAATTGACAGACGTTTGCGTGAGCGGAAAACCTGTTTTCCAGGGTGAAAAATGCTACTTGGTTTACCAAGCTTGACCTCAGGGGGGCATATAACCTTATTCGCATTAAGCACGGGGATGAATGGAAGACGGCATTTAATACCCCTGAAGGGCATTTTGAGTACCTTGTGATGCCCTTTGGGCTCACTAATGCTCCGTCTTCCAGTCCTTCATGAATGACATTTTCAGGGATTTTGTGGATAAATTTCTGATTGTTTATTTGGATGATATCTTGATTTTTTCCAATGACTGGGACTCTCATGTAAAACATGTTCGGACTGTGTTCCAGATTTTGAGAGAGAATGCTCTGTATGTGAAGGGATCAAAGTGTCTTTTTGGCGTTCAGAGGATCTCATTTCTGGGATTCATTTTGTCCCCATCTGTTATTGAAATGGACCCGGTCAAAGTTCAGGCCATCTGTGATTGGGTCCAACCTACTTCATTGAAGGCTCTTCAAAGATTCTTGGGTTTTGCCAATTTTTATCGTAAATTTATTGGTAATTTCTCGGTTATTGTTAAACCATTAACTGATTTGACCAAAAAGGGTTCTGATGTGGTGAATTGGCCTCCTGAGGCAGTCTCTGCATTTCAGGAACTTAAGCAGAGATTCACTTCTGCTCCTGTTCTACGGCAGCCTGATGTTTCTCTGCCATTTCAGGTGGAGGTTGATGTCTCTGAAATTGGGGCAGGTGCCGTTTTGTCCCAAAGAGATCCAGAGACCTCTAAAAGTAACCCTTGTGCCTTTTTCTCTCGAAAATGTTCTCCTACTGAACGTAATTATGATGTGGGTAATCGGGAGTTATTGGCCATGAAGTGGGCTTTTGAAGAGTGGAGACATTGGCTGGAGGGAGCCAAACATCAGGTGGTGGTCCTTACGGACCATAAGAATCTAGTTTATCTGGAATCTGCCAAGCGACTTAATCCTAGACAGGCCAGGTGGGCCTTGTTTTTCACACGTTTTAATTTTGTGGTTTCATTTCTTCCTGGCACTAAGAATGTTAAGGCGGATGCCCTCTCGAGGAGTTTCCTGGCGGACTCTCCTGAGTTATCTGATCCTTCTGTTATTTTGAAGGAGGGTGTAGTTCTTTCCGCCATCTCGCCCAATTTGAGACTGGCTCTGGAGGGGTGTCAGGAGGATAAGCCCAAGCGCTGCCCTGTTGGGAAATTGTTTGTCCCGGACCAGTGGAAAAAGAGTGTAATGTCTGAAATTCATTGTTCCGCGTTGGCCGGTCATCCCGGAATTTTTGGTACCAGAGACTTGGTTAGTCGGTCCTTTTGGTGGCCTACCTTGTCTCGTGATGTCAGGGAGTTTGTGCAGTCCTGCGGGACTTGCTCTCGCTCCAAGCCTTGCTCTCGTCTAGTGGTTTGTTGATGCCATTACCTGTGCCCAAGAGACCATGGACCCATATCTCTATGGATTTCATTTCCGACCTTCCTGTTTCTCAGAGAATGACCTCATCTGGGTGATTTGCGATAGGTTTTCCAAGATGATACATCTTGTGCCATTACCTAAGTTGCCTTCCTCCTCTGAATTGGTGCCTTTGTTCCTTCAGCACGTGGTTCGTTTACACGGCATTCCTGAGAACATTGTGTCTGACAGAGGAGTCCAGTTTGTTTCCAGATTTTGGAGGACCTTTTGTTCTAAACTGGTGTTCAATTGTCTTTCTTCTCGGCGTTTCATCCTCAGACCAATGGTCAAACTGAGAGAACAAACCAGACATTGGAGACTTATCTAAGATGCTTTGTGTCTGCTGATCAGGATGACTGGGTCTCTTTTTTGCCTTTGGCTGAGTTTGCTCTTAATAATAGGGCTAGCTCTGCCACTTTGATGTCTCCATTTTTCTGTAATTCTGGGTTTCACCCTCGATTTTCTTCAGGACAGACGGAGGCTTCTGTCTGTCCGGGTGTTGACTCTGTTGTGGAGCGTATGCAGCAGATTTGGGACCAGGTAGTGGAGAGGTTGTCCCTCTCTCAGGAGAGGGCCCAGCGGTTTGCTAACCGGCATAGGACTGATGGTCCTCGGTTTAAAGTGGGGACTTGGTCTGGTTAACCTCAAAAAATATTCCTATGAGAGTGGCATCTCCTAAATTTAAGCCTAGGTTCATTGGACCTTATAAGATCATGGAGATTCTTAATCCTGTTTCTTTTCGTTTGCTTCTTCCAGGGACATTTAAGATCCATAGCGTGTTCCACAAGTCCTTGTTGAAGAGGTTTGTTGAGCCAGTGGTTCCTACTACTGTGCCTCCTGACCCTGTTTTGGTTGAGGGCAATCTGGAGTATGTGGTTGAGAAAATATTGAATTCTCATTTTTCTAGACTGAAACTCCAGTATTTGGTTAAATGGAGAGGTTATGGTCAGGAAGACAATTCTTGGGTGTTTGCTTCGGACATCCATGCTAGGAGACTCATCCGTGCGTATCATAGAACTCATCCTGACCGACCTGGTTGCTCTAATGAGGGTTCGGTGACCCCTCCTCAAGGGGGGGTACTGTTGTGAATAGGCTGGAAATGAGTTCTGAGCAGAAGCTCCCTCTGGTGGTTACAAACGGTACTGGACTGTCTAGTGAAGATTTTGAGGATTGGGAATCAGGTGTTACTGACTGGTCTTATATAAGGGAGTCGCCTTCCCATCAGGGTTGCCGGTGAGCAATTGTTCTGGTCTCAATCCTTGATTCCTGTTTCCTTTGTAGCCTGCTGTGTCGTGTCTGAATCTCCTGCTAACAGATAAGACATTTTCTTCTTTTTGTTTTTGTGCTGGATTTTTGCATTTTGTCCTGCACTTCTGTGGGGGCCTTCTGGGTCCCCTCTGGGGGCTTTTGCCCTCTCAGTTCAGTTCAGCCACTGATGTTTGTACATTTGCTTTTTCCAGTTTTTTCAGTGGCTGCTGTTTTGATTTTGGTTACACCAGAGAACTAATTTAGGTGGTAGAGGTCGTGTGATCTCAGGTGTTTTTGGAATTAGTAGAGTTGGTGCTTTTCAGGGTTTTTTGGGATTGCAGTAAGTGCCCTTCCTATCCTTTTCTATTTAGTAAGTTTGGGCCCCAACGTTTGCTCATACTATTTTCTGTCTGTGTCAGTATTTCTTCTTGTTTAACCGCCATTACATGTTTGGAGGCTTTCTATGTTCTTTGGGGATCTGCTCCGGGGCAGATAGCTTTCCTCTTTCTATCTTTAGGTGTAGTTAGTTTCTCAGGCTGTAACGAGGCGTCTAGGACCAACGTAGGAACGCTCCACGGCTGCTTCTAGTTGTGGTGGTTAGTCAGGGTACTGCAATCTCATAGTTTCCAACTACTCTGGTGTATATCCTTTTTACCTGTACTCCTCAGTTACCGAAACATAACAGGGATCATCTTAGTGGGCAGAGGCGGCATCATACTGTGTGTGGTGGTTGTGGTGGACATACTTTTTTGGGGTGGTTGTGGTGGATATTATAATGTGGTGGGAGCATCATACTATATGGCAGATGTGGAGGCCATCATACTATGTGGAGGTCTTTGGGGGCCATTATACTGTGTGGGGGCTGTGGTGACCATCATACAGTATGGTGTAGTTATGCAGGACAACATACTGTATGGGGACTATCATACTGTATGAGGCGCTTTGGTGGACTTTATATAGGGGCCTGGACATCATACTGTGTGGGAGGCTGGGGTGCACCTCATACTGTATATTGGGGTGCCTGCTGAATAACATACTGTATGGAGGGGTTGTGGTGACCATTTTACTGTGTGGGATTTGTGAGGCAATCATACTGTGTGGGGTCATCTTACTGTGTGAGGGCATAATACTTTGCAGGGGTCATGAAAGGGGTATCATAGTGGGTGAGACCATCTAGGGGCTTTAGTAGGGGCATCTTATCTGTGTAAGTGCTGCAATACATATTCTTCTCTGTTTTTTAAAAGTTGGGAAGTATACCCTTTTTTAACTGTGCTGTGATAGAACTGTTATGTGGCACCTGTTATTTCTATGATTATACAAAAAGGTCCACATATATTATTGTAGGCACTTCATCAACTAAATATAACAAAATTCAAACCAAATAACGGGTTGAATAGAGAAGAGATCCATGCTAAAAATATATTTTTATTTAATCAATTAAAATTCAATTTTCCGGGGGCGTGAAGAAGCTGGTGGCGAAACACGCATCGGGGTGAGGGGATTCCGAGGTGCCCTCCATCAGTAGAGTCTGCATTGCCTTCCCACATCCAGGTAAAGAAACGGCACAAAGCACTTGTATCATAAACTTTAAATGTGGGTGTGATTAGCATATGGGTCAAAGCATACTGATATCATAAACTTTATATCTGGGTGTGATTAGCATATGGGTCAGTTTTTCATTTGATTTACCCGAATTTTGTCAGTTACATATCTTAAATGATAGGACCTATCTTAACACTCATCCCACAACACCAGTTTGAGATTTTATTGCCTAAGTTATTATATTATATATATGAAAAGTTAATACTCTAGTGCCAATTTACCTTTCGTACATCATCTTTACCATTTGTTAAATAATCTGCTGCTTTTCAAGGAATTGGAATTTATTATAACTTTATACCCATTACATCATGCATATTCAGTCCTGTTTACTCTGAGTGCCACCTCTGTGCATCCCCTATTGTGACATGCCTGATTGTTTTCAAATGGAATTTTAATTGATTAAATAAAAATATATTTTTATCATGTATCTGTTCTCTATTTGACCCATTATTTGGTTTGAATTTTGCTATATCCTGTTATTTCTAAAACTTAACATGGACAAAACGGAATTCATCATCTTTCTCCCATATCCCTTGACTTCCCCAACAGACTTATCCATTAAAGTAACTGGCTGCTCACTCTCTGCAGTCCCATAAGCTCGCTGCCTCGGGGTAATCCTTGACTCTGATCTCTCCTTCAAACCACATATCCAAGCCCTTTCCACTTCCTGCTGACTTCAACTCAAAAATATTTCTCGCATCCGTACATTCCTCAACCAAGAATCTGCAAAAACTCTAGTGCATGCCCTCATCATCTCCCGCTTTGACTACTGCAACCTCCTGCTCTGTGGCCTCCCATCTTACACTCTCGCACCCCTTCAGATTATTCTAAACTCTGCTGTCCAACTAATCCACTTATACCCCTGCTATTCCCCGGCCTGTCAATCCCTACACTGACTCCTCATTACCCAGAGTCTCCAGTTCAAAACCCTAACCATGGCATACAAAGCCATCCACAACCTGTCTCTCCCATACATCTGTGACCTCGTCTCCTGGTACTTACCCGCATGCAACCTCCGATCCTCACAAGATCTCCTTCTCTACTCCCCTCTTATCTCCTCTTCCCACAATCACATACAAGCTTTCTCCCGCACATCCCCCCTGCTCTGGATCTCTCTACCCCAACATATCAGACTCTTGCTTACAATAAAAACCTTCAAAAGGAACCTGAAGACCTACCTCTTCCGAAAAGCCTACAACCTGCAGTAACCCCCAAATTGCTACACGACCAGCTCTACCCTCACCTACTGTATCCTCACCCATCCCTTGCAGAAAGTGAGCCCTCATAGGCAGGGTCCTCTCTCCTCCTGTACGAGTCGTGACTTGGATTGTTTAAGATTATTGTACTTGTGTTTTATTATGTATACCCCTTCTTACATGTAAAATGCCATGGAATAAATGGCGCTATAATAGTAAATAATCATTTCTACGTACTCCTTTGGTCAGGAGCATTATATAAATAAAGAGGCATTGAGGGTCATTATTATAAAGAGGCATACTGGGGAATCGTTATCATTGTAGGGGAAGCAAGGAGGCATTATTATAAAAAAGCATGGGGGTTATTATAATGAGGTACAGTGTCATGGGGTCAGGAGGGAATATTATTAAAGGATGCACAGGGGAATCATAAGGCAGCACATGGGGACATTACTTGTATTACTGTATGATTCTGTATAGCTGTAAGGAGGTACAGAGGGAGCATTGTTACTATGAGGAACTACTGAGGAAACATAACTGTAGGGCACACAGTCTGCACAGATCTGTGGGTAATATTACTATATAGGGCAAAGGGGGCATTATTAATGTACTAGATGGTGGCCCGATTCTAACGCAGCGGGTATTCTAGAATATGTATGTAGTTTATTTATGCATGGCTCCGCTCCCACCCTCCCATCCTATATACATGGCTCCGCTCCCACCCTATATACATGGCTCCGCTCCCACCCTCCCATCCTATATACATGGCTCCGCTCCCACCCTCCCATCCTATATACATGGTTCCGCTCCCATCCTATATACATGGCTCCGCTCCCACCCTCCTATCCTATATACATGCTCTGTTCCCACCCTCCCATCCTATATACATGGCTCCCCTCCCAACCGCCCATCCTATATATATGGCTCCTCTACCACCCTCCAATCCTATATACATGGCTCCGCTCCCACCTCGCATCCTGTATACTTGGCTCCGCTCCCACCCTCCCATCCTATATACATGCTCTGTTCCCACCCTCCCATCCTATATACATGGCTCCGCTCCCACCCTCCCATCCTATATACATGGCTCCGCTCCCACCCTCCCATCCTATATACATGGCTCCGTTCCCACCCTCCCATCCTATATACATGGCTCCACTCCACCCTCCCATCCTATATACATGGCTCCGCTCCCACCCTCCCATCCTATATACACAGCTCCGTTCCCACCCTCCCATCCTATATACACGGCTCTGCTCCCACCCTCCCATCCTGTATACATGGCTCCGCTCCCACCCTCCAATCCTATATACATGGCTCCACTCCACCCTCCCATCCTATGTACATGGCTCCACTCCCACCCTCCCATCCTATATACATGGCTCCGCTCCCACCCTATATACACGGCTCCGCTCCCACCCTCCAATCCTATATACACGGCTCCACTCCACCCTCCAATCCTATATACATGGCTCCACTCCCACACTCCCATCCTGTATACATGGCTCCGCTCCCACCCTCCAATCCTATATACATAGCTCCGCTCCCACCCTCCCATCCTATATACATGGCTCCGCTCCCACCCTCCCATCCTATATACATGCTCTGTTCCCACCCTCCCATCCTATATACATGGCTCCGCTCCCAAACGCCCATCCTATATACATGGCTCCTCTACCACCCTCCAATCCTATATACATGGCTCCGCTCTCACCCTCCAATCCTATATACATGGCTCCGCTCCCACCCTCCCATCCTATATACATGGCTCCGCCCCCATCCTCCCATCCTATATACATGGCTCTGCTCCCACCCTCCAATCCTATATACATGGCTCCGCTCTCACCCTCCAATCCTATATACATGGCTCTGCTCCCATCCTATATACATGGCTCCACTCCCACCCTCCCATCCTATATACATGGCTCTGCTCCCATCCTATATACATGGCTCCACTCCCACCCTCCCATCCTATATACATGGCTCCACTCCCACCCTCCAATCCTATATACATGGCTCTGCTCCCACCCTACCATTCTATATACATGGCTCCCCTCCCATCCTATATACATGGCTCCACTCCACCCTCCAATCCTATATCATGCCTCCGCTCCCACCTCCCATCTATACATGGCTCTGCTCCACCTCAATCCTATATACATGGCTCACTCCACCCTGTATGCATGACTCCGCTCCACCTGTAAACATGGCTCCGCTTCCACCTGTATACATCGCTACGCTCCACTCTGTTACATGGTTCCGCTCCCACCCTCCGCTGGGCTCCCCCATCAAACTTACCCTTCTCGCTCTGTCGCTGCATGTCCCTGCATCTCTATCCCTGCGGTCAGCTTCTTCCTCTGTGGAGCGGTCACGTGGTACCGCTCATTAAGGTCATGAATATGGACGCCACGCCTATGGGAGTGGCGTCGCATCCATATTCATGACCTTAATGAGCGGTACTACGTGACAGCACCGCTTAGGATAGAAGCAGACGCGCCGGGACAGGGATGCAGCGACGGAAGGTGAGTATTTACTGGAGATGGCCCGCGGCTACCGTCGGGAGATCAGCAGCTAGGGCTGCTGATCTCCCGACGATAGCGGTGGCATGCTGGACTGTGCCTGTCGCCGGGAGATCAGCGGCTAGCGCCACTGATCTCCCGACAATAGCGGTGGTGTGCCAGGTTGAAAACCTGCGCCAATTCGCTGCCGGATGTGCCTGTCGCTGATTGGTCGCGTCCTGCTGGGCGCGACCAATCAGCGATGCAGGATTTCCATTACAGACGGAAGTTAAAAGTTAGACAATTATATAGATAGATGAGGCACTGTTAATAGCACAATATGGTTTGTGTAGAGGTGGCAGAGTGTGAGCAGGGTCCTGGAAAAGCAGAAGAGTAAGATTTCTCTGTTGCATTTTACAAGGATGAATTATATACAGAAGAAGAGGTATCTGCGGTCTGGGCCGAATGCAAAGGCATAATTGTTCATAATCATTCATAAAATGAATAACAATCAACAAGAATGTCACAGGTGAGAATCTGTACAGTACACACATACAGTTCTGGCAAAAATTAAGAGACTACTGCACACTTTCATAAAAATCAGCTTCTCTACATGTCTGGCAGCCATTCCATTCCAGTGTCAGTTGAATTCCAACCAGAGTACACCTCATTCTACTTAATGTGCTTCTAATTAGAACCAAATCTTATTTAATGAAGGAAAGTATAAAAAACACTGCTGTGGTGTTCACAATCCTCTTGCAAGAGGACAAGCTGGATGGCAAAACAAGTGCTAGTAATATCCAAAAGTAATAGGAATGAAAAAATAACTTTTAACTATGCCAAAGGAATTGAAAAGAAAAGTCTTGAGTGAGGAAAAGAAGGGCTCAATTCTGGCTTTACTAGCGGAAGGATACAGTGAACGTCATGTTGCCTCCATCCTTAAAATTTCTAAGACCGCAGTCCATTACAACGAGGTCAAGCAGCAGACATTGGGAACAGCAAAGCTACAGACCGGCAGATGGTGAAAACAACTTTCCACTGACTGGAATGACCGTCATCTTATTCGAATATCACTCAGCACCCGCAGTATGACATCAAGTGACCTACAAAAGAAATGACAAATGGCAGCTAGGGTGAAGTGCACGTCAAAAACAGTTCGTAACAGGCTCCTAGAGGCAGGGCTCAAGTCATGTAAAGCTAGAAAAAAGCCTTTCATCAATGAGAAGCAAAGGAGTGCCGGGCTGAAGTTTGCCAAAGACCATAAGGATTGGACCATAGAGGACTGGAGTAAGGTAATCTCTGATGAGTCTAATTTTCAGCTTTGCTCAACACCTGGTCATCTAATGGTTAGACGGAGACCGGGAGAGGCGTACAAGCCATAGTATCTTGCACCCAATGTGAAATTTGGTGGAGGATCGGTGATGATCTGTGGATGCTTCAGCAAGGCTGGAATTGGGCAGGTTAATCTTTGCGAAGGACGTATGAATCAAGCCACATACAAGGTTATCCTGGAAAAACAGTTGATTCCTTCTGCTCAGGCAATGTTCCCCAACTCTGAGGACTGTTTTTTCCAGCAGTACAATGCACCATGCCACACAACTAGATCAATGTGTGGATGAAGGACCACCACATCAAATCCCTGCCATGGCCAGCCCAATCTCCAGACCTGAACCACATTCAAAACCTCTGGAATGTAATCAAGAGGACGATAGATAGTCACAAGCCATCAAACAAAGAAAAACTGTTTACATTTTTGTACCAGGAGTGGCATAAAGTCAACCAAAAGGAGTGTGAAAGACTGGTGAAAAGCATGCCAAGACGCATGAAAGCTGTGATTAAAAATCATGGTTATTCCACAAAATATTGATTTTTGAACTATTCCTGAGTTAAAACATTAGTATTGTTGTTTCTAAATGATTATGAACTTGTTTTCTTAGCATTAATTGAGGTTTGCAAGCACTGCATTTTTTTATATTTTGAACATTTCTCATTTTGTGAAAATAAATATAAAATTTATTGCTTGGAAATTTGCAGTCATGTTGTCAGTAGTTTATGGAATAAAAGAGCAATTTACATTTTACTCAAAAATATACCTATAAAGAGAAATATCAGACAAACTGAAAATTTTGCAGTTATCTCTTAATTTTTGCCAGAGCTGTATGTGGTCTGCAAAGCACTCGTGTAGAACTGATATCATATTATCATTACATGGTCACTGTATGGTGGTAATATTAGTCCTAGTACAGTGGTGTTGGTTAATTATCAGTATGGTAGTATCAATACTGTATATTATGGTAATATTTGGGTATGGTTAGTTGGTATTTGTTATACTGCAATATTAATTTTGCGGTATTATTATATTATTAAATCTTATATAGCAGTATTATTGGTTTTATTAGAAGTTTAGTAAAGTAAATCTTGATTTCCTCCAGGCAGCGAAATATTAGTAATAGAGTCCCCCATCTGGGTTCTGGGTGGTGGGGGGGCAGCATGGGCCTGTCTGCTTTCAAATACCACGGATCAGTTTCAGTCCCAGTTCTTCCCTGATGTATACCTTAGTATGCTAATTCTGTGGCATACGTTTCGACCCTCTGTAGGACGAATACAGATGTTCTTTTGATGGAAAGAAAAACTAGGATTTGAACAGAGCCTATGCAGGCTTCTTTACAGTTAGTAGTAATACTTTTTATTGTCCCAAGAGGTAGTCAATTCAGATTCAACTATGGCATTTGCACCAGACTACACATTCATGGTATTGAGAATTACCATTAAAATGAATCATTTTTGATTGGTCTCAGTTATTTTTATTATGGCCACTTATGGTTCACAGAGAATCTATATTTATGTTCCCTTTAAAGCATGACATACCAAAAAGAAACAAAAACTGCAGTGTCAAAAACGCGAAAAAAATGCATGTAAAAAAAAAACTCATTCAAAAACACAATGAAAAAATGCAAGTAATATAAATTACAGAATAGGTGCAGAAATGATGCAGAAAATCTTCAACATTAAAAACTCATCAAATACTCATTGTGGGACCATAGCCTAATACTGCCATTTAAAAAAGTTGCAGTGACTAGTTAAAATTTGTAAGGGGTACTGTGGTGCCCCTGAGGGTCCAGTCGCCACAGAGGTACTGCACCTCATCCAGAGGTGTGGTACCCCATTCTCAGGTAGTGAGGGAGCACCACCCAGGTCTCTAACACCTGCAACCAACACAGACTATAGCAGCAGGGCACCCTGGATGTACCCTACGGGAGGATGATCTCATCCCAGGCTGGGTAGGAAAGGGTGTTGGGAGAGTGGGTGGAGAAAGTAGAAGGAAGGGGAGTGGAGCTAGCGGAAATGAGACTGTAGAGTCAGAACTTGAGGGGAGCTCAAGCTGTAAGGAGCTTGTCCCCAGACGTGGAAAGATAGACGTAAAAACGAAACAGAAAGAAGCTTCTGGAAGGAAAGAAGGAGTCCTAGGGGCACGTATAGTGAGTAGTCCATCCGTGGGGCCCGATCCAGTAGTGGAGGGACCAGGTCACAGTAGGGGTACTGGCCCCCAAGCCTAGTGGAGAACTTCAAGACTCAGCCAGCAAGCCAGAGGCAGTGGCATCTGTAGATGTTTCAGCCACAGCCACAGTTATCTTTGCTGAAAAAGCAGCCATATAGGTCCAAGGGGATGCAGATAGGACATCGCCCGACAGGGTCCACGGCTGCTGGCTCGGGACACTGACTGTGAGGTGTTGGACAGGAAGGGTGGAAATTCAACACAGTGAGATGGCCAGGAAAGGAACTTATTAAAGGGAGTCCTGGAAAGGTGTATCCTGATCTACCTGGGAGTTTGCTGGACCCCTCACCTGGAGGACACGGCACCCAGTGGACATCTGTGCATGCAAGAACTGTGAGTAAAGCTTTGGAAACTGCATTTGATTGTGTCCTTTCAAGTTCTTCCTGCAACACCCACTCAGCATTGCTACACCCCATGCCAAATACTACATCATTACTATCTTGAACATACTACATCTGCCCTGGGACATAGCCCTGCCTGTGGAGGGCTGAACCAACTCTGCTGCATTTATAACTGTCCCAGTGGACTGAATGTGCAGTGTCGGCTAACATCTTTATTGCCGAATACCACAGGTGGCGTCACGAACACTTTATTACAAACTTTTTATTATCCCTTTTCACCATTTCCCCTTTTATTGGACGCCCAGGGTCATGGACCAGGTCACTGCTGTCGTGACACTGCCCCTTTAAGAAGCGGCCCGGTATCGAGTATCTCCACTGCCCTGGCGAGTGCTCCAGTACAGTTCCTAAGAGTTTTAAGCCTATAATACTAAAAAAGGGGTAATAATGCTGCTATTTTAAATTATGATTTGTCTGTAAGTTGTTCACATAAAAAAATGCATGCGGATTACATACATTTTCCGATAGTAAATATTTTTTGCTTTAAGGGGTTTGTCTGGTCCAATCACTCTATGCGACTGCAGAGATATGAGTCTCCCCAGCGCATGCACTGTGTGTTGGGGAGATTCGCTGGTTTCTGAGTAGGGACCAGAGGGTACGTATGCGTTATACATACTTCCGCCAGAGCCCGTCCAGTGTATGAAGAGAGGCTACACCCACTGGAAGGGCTTTGGCAGAGAGAATGTATAACGCATACATACCCTCCAGTCCCAGCTCAGAAACGGGCAAATCCCTTTAGCGCACAGTGCATGTGCTGAGGGATTAATATGTCTGCAGACTTATCTATTTCGATCAACACCCCCTTTAATATGGTAAGACCCACTCAAAAGTAAAAAACATCACTAGAAAACTATGATGCTTAAAGGGAATTTATCACCAGGTTTTTGCCACCTAATCTGAGAGCAGCATAATGTAGGGATAGAGACCCTGATTCCTGAATTGTGTCACTTACTGAACTGCCTAGAGTAGTTTTGGAAAAATTACTGTTTAATTAGCAGGAGATTATCCTTAGAGGGCTAGTAAACCTGCTGCCAGGTAGTCAAGCATATTCATGAGCTCTGAATAACCCCGCCCACACGACTGATTGGCAGCTTTCTGTATACCCGTTCATGGGTATAAAGCTGTCAATCAGTGGTGGGTGCGGGGATATTCAGAGCTCAACATTTAGATTACTGCTATATCTGCAGCAAAGAAAACAATAATCCAAACAGTCATATCAAAATGACAGCCAGCAGTTCTGTAAGTGATACATTGCTGGAATCAGGGTCACTGCCCTAATATTATGCTGCTGTCAGATGGAGGAGCAAAACCTGCTGACAGATTCCTTTTAAATGGAAACTGCCTTTATGAAAATGCAGTCTAATCCACAGGATTCATGTTATAGAGCAGGAGGAGCTGAACAGATTAGTGTATAGTTTTGTGAGAAAATATTCAGTATAACCCATGTTTTAATCATTTAATCCTTTATTCTTTCTGTGATTTTCAGTCCTATCAATGACTGACAGCTATCTCAGCACGCACACTTATACAAACAAAGCTGTCAGTCCCTGGTAGGACCGATCCCAGGAATAGCGGAGGTTTAAATGGTGAAAACACAAGTTATACTGAATTATTTCTCACAAAATTTTATATCAATCTGCTCTCTCTACTCTGTAACCTTCTGCATGCAGATTGGACTGTATTGTCTTTGTGACAGGTTCTCTTTAAGAAGTGCGGGAAATGGAGCCTAGCATTTTTTTCTATATTTTTACTTTTGCAATCCTCATGAATTTGACCTTAAAGCATTCGAGTTCGCATGGAACCTCAAATTTCAGGAAATTCGACTCAAAGTCGATCTCCATGGATTGATCCACTGATCTCTAGTGGACATGCTTATGTAGGTCTTCACTCATTTCTGCAGGAGATTCTTGGAAGAGCATGCTTGTATATGCGAGTGACATTTTCAACTTAGTGTCATAAAATTATAATTATCCCTATGACAAGACTGCAATTGACATTTTTTGTCAGTGTTAATACCAATGTGAATCATGCGTTCACAAGATGAGTTAACAATCTTTTATGTGGTTCACATATTACTCTTCAAGACCAACAAGGCCAAAATATTTTCAGTGCACAATTTGAAAAAATAAATATAATGTCCATGCATTTATTCTATATGTCATAGTCAAGCAAAAAACAACAAGTGCTCAAATGTGCAGAAAAGTCTCTTTAGTATCTGTTGATCTTACGCAAAAGGGAGTTGCAATACTTTTAAACTTTCATATTTCATTGATGAAACTTAATCTTTTTAATTAAGAATTAATCACTATAAGACTGCAGATGGGTGGCTCTTACTTCTCTCTTGTTTTTCAATTTGAAAAGCATTAGACTGGATTTGTATCCTGACTCCTTGGGTGTGTGCATGTATGAGTGCTTCCTTCTGCTAGGTCCAGTAACACACTTAACCAAGGGAGTGAAGAGAGCCAATAACTCTTCCACTGCAAGTCTTAACATTTACAGTATGTAGTAGGATACAGATTTGCATACTATATACTATAAGTATACAAGTCTACTTGAGTATTTCTCATAAGTTTTTTCAAAACTGAGTCATATTTATATGATTAAACATTTCAGGTCACATTATAAAAACAAAAGCTAAGCCAGCCCTGCAGCCCTTTTTTACTCAGAATTATTAGAGGGTCTCAAAAGTTGGATCCTTACCAACAAAGTGATGGCATATTTCATCAACATACCATACATTTGCCCATAATGACAAAGTTTTTCACTTTGAAGAGTTTTGGTGTCATATTTGTCAGTGTGTCCTTCCTGGAAATTAAACATCATAGCCAAGCAGGCTACAGACAGGTATGATGTGCAAGATATTCAAACTAGCTTTCAATTCATGTACAGTGCCTTGAAAAAGATTTCATACCCCTTGAACTTTTCCACATTTTTTCACATTACTACCAAATTTAGCCCAAAAAGTTCTACTTTGGTCTCATCTCAACAAAGCATCTTCTTTCACATTCTAACTATGTACACAACATAACATTTTTTAAACTGCAAACAGGACTTCTTATGGCTTGCTTTAAAAAATGGCTTTCTTCCCTCCACTCTTTTGTAAAGGCCAGATTTGTGGAATATATGACTAAGGCGGGAGTCACACTAAACATATGAAAAATCGGTCCGATTCTCCCTGCCGAGAGTCGCACGAGTGTAATGCGAGTGTCATGCGAGTACAATCTGATTTTTCACACCTAGCATCCGATTTACATCCAAATGCAGTGCGTTTATCGGATTGCAATGCGATTTTAACATGAGCTTTTACATACAGCAATTCTCTGGCATTTACACATAGTTTTAAAAGGACATATTCGTCAAAACACACACACATACGTATATATATACAGAAAATAGGAACAGCACAATGCTCACTAGCGGGTGCCAGGCCTCCTAGGCAAAAAAGTCCAATACTTGCCCAAATTCAGACAAAAAAATAGGAATGAAGACAGTACTCCATAATCTTTAAGGTGAAAAAGTAGTAGAGTTTATTCAGACCCACATGTTAGGGCGACATTTCGGCTCACGCTGAGTCTTTCTCAAGACATGATAGAGAGATAGAATAAAAGCCGGCAATTCATGTGCCTTGTACATTAAAATCATAGAGCGACAGGTTAGAATAGAATATATATACAGATAGCATACATAGATTTATAGATATCAGTGACACACACATATATATGTATATATTACATAGCTAGATCGTTAGAAGTAAAACCTGCAATTCATGTGCCGTGTACTGTAAAATCACTGCAGGAGCCGACAGGATAGAAGAGATGGATTACATACAGTAAATACAAATAGAATAGGTAGATATATACGGTAGATGTCAGTGACAAATAAAATTAGCACAGTGTGTGCAAACTACTATTATGAGGTTAGTAATGGGGGTGTCTTATTGACCGCTCTCCATTACTAACCTTGGGGCTTGATGTCAACTGACAATACAAAGGTACCATCAACCCCCCCAACTATCACCCCACTTGCCACCACTACAGGGCAAGTTGAAAGAGCGAGGCTAAGTGCCAGAATTGGTGCATCTTAGAGATGTGCCTTTTCTGGGGTGGCTGAGAGCTAATGTTTTTAGCCTGGGTGGGGCCAGTATCCATGGCCCCTTCCTAGGCTATTAATATCAGGCTGCAGCTGTCTGCATAGCCTTTGCTGGTTATTACTTATAGGGGGACTCTACGTCATTTTTTAGGGTACCTCATTTTAATAGCCAGTAAAGGCTAAGTATACAGTTGTGAGCTGATATTAATAGCCTGGGAAGCTCCATGGGTATTACACTCTTCCCAGGCTATAAACATCTGTCTCCAGCCATTGGCTTTCCCTCTGCTGGTTGCGAAAATTGCGCTGGAGCCCATGTCATTTTTTTCAGAAAAATAATCTTTTAATAATTGCATACATGTACAGTAATTTGCACACACACTATACTAATTGTATTTGTCACTGACATCTACAGTGGGAAAAAAGTATTTAGCCAGCCACCAATTGTGCAAGTTCTCCCACTTAAAAATATGAGAGAGGCCTGTAATTGACATCATAGGCAGACTACAACTATGAGAGTCCAAATGAGAAAACAAATGCAGAAAATCACCTTGTCTGATTTAGCAAGATTTATTTATCAAACTATGGTGGAAAATAAGTATTTGGTCACCTGAAAACATGCAAGATTTCTGGCTCTCACAGACCTGTAACTTCTTCTTTAAGAGGCTCTCTGTCCTTCACTCATTACCTGTAGCATTCACACCTGTTTGAACTTGTTATCAGTATAAAAGACACCTGTCCACAACCTCAAACAGTCACACTCCAAACTCCACTATGGTGAAGACTATGGTGAAGATCAAAGAGCTGTCGAAGGACACCAGAAACAAAATTGTAGCCCTGCACCAGGCTGGGAAGACTGAATCTGCAATAGGCAAGCAGCTTGGTGTGATTAAATCAACTGTGGGAGCAATAATATGAAAATGGAAGACATACAAGACCACTGATAATCTCCCTTCATCTGGGGCTCCACGCAAGATCTCACCCAATGGGGTCAAAATTATCACAAGAACGGTGAGCAAAAATCCCAGTACCACACAGGGGGACCTAGTGAATGACCTGCATATAGCTTGGACCACCGCAACAAAGGCTACCATCCATCAGTAACACACTATGCCACCAGGAACTCAGATCCTACAGAGCCAGACTTGTCCCCCTGCTTAAGCCAGTACTTGTCCGGGCCCGGGTGAAGTTTGCTAGGGAGCATTTGGATTATCCAGAAGAGTATTGGGAGAATGTCATATGTTCTGATGAAACCAAAGTAGAACTGTTTGGTAGAAACAAAACTCGTTATGTTTGGAGGAGACAGAATGCTGAGTTGCATCCAAAGAACACCATACCTACTGTGAAACATGGGGGTGGCAGCATTATGCTTTTGGGCTGTTTCTCTGCAAAGGGACCAGTATGACTGATCCGTGTACATGAAAGAATGAATGGGACCATGTATCGTGAGATTTTGAGTGCAAACCTCCTTCCATCAGCAATGGCATTGAAGATGAAACATGGATGGGTCTTTCAGCATGATAATGATCCCAAGCACACCGCCAGGGCAACAAAGGAGGTGGCTTCGTAAGAAGCATATGAAGGTCCTGGGGTGGCCTAGCCAGTCTCCAGATCTCTACCCTATAGAAAACCTTTGGAGGAATTTGAAAATCCGTGTTGCCCAGTGACAGGCCCAAAACAACACTGCTCTAGAGGAAATCTGCATGGAGGAATGGGCCAAAATATCACCAACAGTGTGTGCCAACCTTGTAAAGACTTTTGACCTCTGTCATTGCCAACAAAGGATATATACAAATATATTGAGATGAACTTTTGTTAATGACCAAATACTTATTCTCCACCATAATTTGCTAAATAAATCTTGCTAAATCAGACAAGGTGATTTTCTGCATTAGTTTTCTCATTTTGACTGTCATAGTTGTGGTCTACCTATGATGTCAATTACAGGCCTCATCTTTTTAAGTGGGAGAACTTGCACAATTGGTGGCTGACTAAATACTTTTTTGCCCACTGTATATGTCTACCTATTCTATTTGTATTTACTGTATGTAGTCCACCTCTTCTATCTTGTCGGCTCCTGCAGTGATTTTACAGTACACGACACATGAATTGCCAGCTTTTCTTCTATCTATGCAATACTGTATATATACATATACTGTATATATATATGTGTGTTTCACTGACATCTATATATATATGCATTCCATGTGTATATATTAGTGATGAGCGAGCATGCTCGGAAGTGCTCGGTGCTCGCCCGAGCATCTCACTGCTCGCGATGCTCGGCGAGCGCTGAGCATTTCCGGGGTTGCTTGGCGGGAGCTTGGTGTCCCCGCCCTGCATGTTTGGTGCACTTTAGAGCGCCAATCCACATGCAGGGATTGTCTGCCACACACTTTAATGCTGCAGCCATGTTGGTTGTGTCTATACAGTGATTGCCTGGCCGCACAACGTCATCAGGTCTATATCAAACCTGGCACCGCCATGCTCGTCACAGTCTGCTCCGGACTTAGGCATTGTAGAAGAGTTGCTGCAGAGATAGGGACAGATTTGGTGGTGTATAAGTTAGTGTGGGTAATACCATATTGAATACACAAATCCAGTTAAACCAACAGTCCTTCTGAGGACTAATTACGGTGTGTATAGATATCGGCAGAGTATGTGGGTGTTTAGATTTCCGTGCTAGGCAGGCATGCAGTGTATGTGGGTATATAGATATCAATGGTAGGCAGGCAGTGTATGTGGGTATATAGATATCAATGGTAGGCAGGCAGTGTATGTGGGTATATAGTAGATATCAGTGCTAGGCAGGCATGCAGTGTATGTGGGTATATAGATATCAGTGCTAGTTAGGGAGGCATAGTATGTGGCATACTTCATTGCATACAGCAAGAGGGTCCATTCCATTACTGTCTGCGGCTGCTGCCTATTACAGATATTTAGTAGAAAATGTAAAAGATGCGCACTCAACATTATAAATGTCGGTGTTTGCTGGACTGGGGGAAGACCCCGAAACTCAAAGTTATGTGGTAAACAGCCGCACTCGTAGAGATAGAATCATGCAAAAATGTTTATTATATTCTTCTGCGCAAAGTTCATCACAGTGTGAGGTGCTAAATATAGTGGACAAAAAAGGAGGAACCTTAAACAGCGATTTTTAACGTTTCGACCCGAGCCCGGATGTTTCTCAAATTCGCTAAAAGTAAAAACAAGATATCATCAGTAAGATAATTACACATATGTGAAGATATAATACAACAAAAAAAAGATTTACAGATGTAGGAATTTCTTATATGAAGAGAAAAACAGAAAAATCCCAATCAATGAAAGGCAATGAATCTATCAGAGATGAGGGAGGGTTTAGAAAAAGGAGAGAAAAAAAGGGGAGAGAAACAAAGGAGAGCAGGTGAGTATTGTATAAATCCTCTGTTTGATAATGTAATAAGGATAACGAGGGAGTGAGCCATCCACAAGCCAGTTATAGCATATAGAAAATATAAATAAAAATTGAAAAATGCAATAAAAAAAATGAAAAAACAGACATAAATAAATGTAGAATACTGACCAGATATAGAGAGATATATGTAAAGGACCAGTGGCTAGTTGTTTGCTGTAGAGGTAAAAGAAAATAAGATTATAGAGACTGAGAAATTTGTATGTGAAATTTGTACCCCCAGACCCCAGTCCAGAGCCTCTCATCTAGCCAAATCAGATCTCTCCTACTTTGCACTGACGAGGACCAACAGTCTGAAACACCGTGTCTGCAAATGGAGATTCTGATTTGGCTTTTATCCTAAGTCATATTACAAGACTCGTAAAAGGGTTGATTGTGACTTGTAGGATCGCTACTTCCAATAGGTGGCGCTATAGAGTACAAGTCCTCTTTGTTTGAAGAGGCAATTTGCATATTAAAATTTCCCAGAGGAGCATTGCACGGCGAATAAGCCTCCTTACCTCGACATGCCAGAGCTGGTATGTCACTCTCCACAAGGAGTAACCTTACCCCCCAGACCCCAGTCCAGAGCCTTTCATCTAGCCAAATCAGATCTCTCCTACTTTGCACTGACGAGGACCAACAGTCTGAAACACCGTGTCTGCAAATGGAGATTCTGATTTGGCTTTTATCCTAAGTCATATTACAAGACTCGTTAAAGGGTTGATTGTGACTTGTAGGATCGCTACTTCCAATAGGTGGCGCTATAGAGTACAAGTCCTCTTTGTTTGAAGAGGCAATTTGCATATGTGAAGGGAGGGAAAAATAGAATACATACCACTTGTCCTGGATACAAAGTAGAAATCTTATAAACAAGTGAAAATGGATTTCATTTCTTATTTTTATTTTTTAAGGTTCCGTTTAAGGTTCCCCCTTTTTTGTCCACTATATTTATCACCTCACACTGTGATGAACTTTGTGCAGAAGAATATAATAAACCTTTTTGCATGATTCTATCTCTAAGAGTGCGGCTGTTTATTACAGATATTGTTGGCACTGCAGAATACAGCCGGATCCTTTCCATACTACAGCGTGAAAATCCATCTGCGTGCGCAGAAAATTCTGCCATTTCTGTGCTACTGTACAGTTTTGTTGGAGTGTCTTATACAAGTTATTGACACCAGTTTGCTGATAAAAAAAAAATAGTTTGCTGCTGCTGCAAAAAGAAAAAGGAATACAGGCCAGATATTTTAAAGTGGAGTATCTACGTCACACGCATCACATAATAGTGTGCTTAAAATTGTGCCATTTCAGGCCTCCATTGCATTTTTTTTCTGTGTCTTAGCCTAGTTATTGACACCAGTTTGCTGCAAAAAAAAAAAAAGGAATACAGGCAACCGTTCCCCATAACACCAACATGACGGAAGTTGGCAGTACAGTCATGGCCAAAAGTTTTGAGAATAACACAAATATTATATTTTCACATGATCTGCTGCCCTCTGGTTTTTATGTGTGTTTGACAGATGTTTTTATCACAGACAGAAATATAATAATTGCAAACATATGAGTAACAAAATCTTATATTGACAGTTAGAATGAGTTAATGCAGCAAGTCAATATTTGCAGTGTTGACCCTTCTTCTTCAAGACCTCTGCAATTCTCCCTGGCATGCTCTCAATCAACTTCTGGACCAAATCCTGACTGATAGCAGTCCATTCTTGCACAATCAATGCTTTCATTTTGTCAGAACTTTTAGGTTTTTGTTTGTCCACCCGTCTCTTGATGATTGACCACAAGTTCTCAATGGGATTAAGATCTGGGGAGTTTCCAGGCCATGGACCCAAAATCTCTATGTTTTGTTCCCTGAGCCATTTAGTTATCACCTTTGCTTTATGGCAAGGTGCGCCATCATGCTGGAAAAGGCATTGTTGATCGCCAAACTGCTCTTGGAGGGTTGGGAGAAGTTGCTCTTGGAGGACATTCTGGTACCATTCTTTATTCATGGCTGTGTTTTTAGGCAAGACTGTGAGAGAGCTGATTCCCTTGGCTGAGAAGCAACCCCACACATGAATGGTTTCAGGATGCTTAACAGTTGGCATGAGACAAGACTGGTGGTAGTGCTCACCTTGTCTTCTCCGAATGAGGCGTTTTCCTGATGTCCCAAACAATCGAAAAGGGGATTCATCAGAGAAAATAACTTTACCCAGTCCTCAGCAGTCCACTGCCTGTACCTTTTGCAGAATATCAGTCTGTCCATGATGTTTTTTCTGGAGAGAAGTGGCTTCTTTGCTGCCTTCCTTGAGACCAGGTCTTGCTCTAAGAGTCTCCGCCTCACAGTGCGTGCAGATGCACTCACACCTGCCTGCTGCTATTCCTGAGCAAGCTCTGCACTGCTGGTAGTCCGATCCCGCAGCTGAAACACTTTTAAGAGACGGTCCTGGCGCTTGCTGGTCTTTCTTGGGCGCCCTGAAGCCTTTTTGGCAACAATGGAACCTCTTTCCTTGAAGTTCTTGATGATGCGATAGATTGTTGACTGAGGTGCAATCTTTCTAGCTGCGATACTCTTCCCTGTTAGGCCATTTTTGTGCATTGCAATGATGACTGCACGTGTTTCTTTAGAGATAACCATGGTTAACAGAAGAGAAACAATGATGCCAAGCACCAGCCTCCTTTTAAAGTGTCCAGTGGTGTCATTCTTACTTAATCATGACAGATTGATCTCCAGCCATGTCCTCATCAACACCCACACCTGTGTTAATGGAGCAATCACTGAAAAGAGGTGAGGTTAGCTGGTCCTTTTAAGGCAGGGCTGCAATGATGTTGAAATGTGTTTTGGGGGATAAAGTTCATTTTCTAGTCAAATATTGACTTTGCAAGTAATTGCTGTTAAGCTGATCACTCTTTATAACATTCTGGAGTATATGCAAATTGCCATTATAAAAAGTGAAGCAGTAGACTTTGTAAAAATTAATATTTGTGTCATTCTCAAAACTTTTGGCCATGACTGTACAACTGTTAGGTCTTCCCGAGTCTGGTAGTTTTTTAAAGACTCTGCCGATAACCCCAAATAGGCCATTTGCACCACCTGCCATGGCTGCATCAGCAGGGGTAGCAAAACTACCAACCTGACCACCACCAGCATGATCAGGTACATGGTAGGAACGCACCGGACTTTGTGGGCCAAACCCCAGGGTCCAGGAACAGTTTCTGCGAATGACACTACTGCTTCTTCCACTGTTCTGCGTGCAAGCCAATCCCCTGTCCTTGGTGCATGCAAGATGCCTCCTGCCCTGCACTTGTCGTTGCACACACTCATCTAGCACCATCAACAAGCACGTCCACGTCCTTGTCCCTGTGCAGTGTTCAGTTGTCCGTACCCCAGTCCTTGGAACGCAAGCGCAAATACGCAGCCAATGCCCCACAGGCCTCACTACTAAATTCACACATTTCTCGTCTGCTTGTGCTCGAAATGTTGCCTTTTAGGTCTGTGGAGACGGAAGCTTTCCACAACCTGATGGCGGCTGCCATCCCTCGGTACTCGGTGCCTAGCCGACACTATTTCTCTGGGTGTGCTGTACCTGCATTATACAAGAACGTGTCCCACAATATTAGCTGTGCCCTCAACAAGGCTGTTACTGGGAAAGTCCACCTAACCACGGACACGTGGACAAGTGCTTCTGGGCAGGGACGGTACATCTCGCTGACAGCACACTGGGTTAACATAGTGGAAGCTGGGACCCAGTCGGACCTTGGAATATAACACGTCCTACCGACGCCATGGATTACGGTGCCTATGTCAATCAGTGTTGCTCCCAAAGGCTACAGCTCCTGCACCTCCTCCTCCTACTCTTCAGCCTCCATCTCCAAAATGACCACATCAGTCACAAGCTGGAAGCACTGCAGCACTTCTTCAGCCAAGCGGCAACAGGCTGTGCTGCAGCTAATAAGATTAGGTGACAAACCGCACAATGCTGAAGAGTTGTTGACAGCTCTGAAAGAGCAGGCAGATCTGTGGCTGACACCACTGAACCTACAGCCAGGCATGGTCTTGTGTGACAATGGTCGAAACCTGGTGGCGGCTCTGAGGCGAGGCAAGCTCACACACGTATGATGCCTGGCCCATGTGCTTAACCTTGTTTTTCAACGGTTTCTCAAAAGCTACCCGGACCTGCCGGATCTGTTTGTGAAAGTACCCCACCTGTGTGCCCATTTTAGAAAGTCAGCTACAGCTTCCGCCACCCTTGCCGTGCTTCATTAGCGTTTGCAGCTTCCGGCTCACCGACTGTTGTGCGATGTCCCCACATGTTGGAACTCTACACTGCATATGTTGGAAAGGATTTGTGAGCAGAAGAGGGCAGTTGTTGAGTACCAACTTTAACACGGTTGTCGGTATTCAATTCAGACTCCACACATAAGACCTCAGGAATGGACATGGATGTCATACATATGTACCATCCTCCAAAACTTTGAGGACTCCTCCAAGATGGTGAGCGGCGATGATGCCATAATTAGCATCACCATCCCGCTTCTCTATGTTCTGAAACTCTCTCTGGTCACAATCAAAGAGGATGCATTGCAGGTGGAGCACGATGAGATGGAGCAAGGAACCATACAGGGTGATTACACACAGCCCAGCCTCATCTCATCCCAACGTGGATTGGGTGACAATGAGTAAGAGGAGGAGGAGTAAGAACAGGAACTACTTTTATGCGCTATAGACCATACTACAAGCACAACTGTTATACCATCTGTTCAGCGTGGATAACCTGAGGACAGGGAGGAGGAGGAGAGCATGGTCAGTCATCCTCTTGGTGAGGACACAGAAGTCTTGCCTGTTAGCAGTCAGGCACGCATGGCTAAGTTTATGTTACAAAGAAACAAGAAATGGTAAAGAAACCACAGTCAGCTCACCAACTTCAATAACACAGGTGCACGGAACTCTGCCTTGATAGGACGTGGAAAATATAATGGAAAAAGGAAAAAACGTTCCAGCTCCTTTAAATTATCTTCAAACTTTATTGCTCCATATGTTGAAAATATCAATAAAAACTCCATTGCTAGTGTAGAAACCAGGGTTAAAGCAACCCGTTTCGATCAGGCATGAGATCTTTTTCAAGCTACACCCACATTACACTGTGTTCCAAATTATTATGCAAATAATATTTTCTCTGATTTTCCCAAATTACCTATATGAATTGCAGTCATTGTAATTTTCCAGTCAAATAACTATTAGTGTACAATTGAAAGGTTTTTGTACAAACTGCCTATGATAACAGTATATTTTTTAAAAAATAAAACACTCAAACTGCACTCAAAATGCATGTTCCAAATTATTATGCACAGCAGAGTTTTCAACCTTTTCATTTTAATAAAGAACAAAAAATGGTCATTATTGAAATTATAAGCAGTAGCAGGTTATTACAAACTGAAATCAAACAGTTTTCAACTCAAAACTTTATTCTAGGTGATGTTACATTTGCACATAGGACCCCTTGTTCGAAAGGAGCTTCTGAACTCTCGTCCATTGAATTTGTCAGGTTTTGGATGGTTTCTGCTTCAATTGTTTTGCATGAGGACAGAATACCCTCCCAGAGCTGTTGCTTAGATGTGAACTGCCTCCCGCCATCATAGACACTCCTTTTGATGATGCTCCAGAGGTTCTCAATGGGGTTGAGGTCAGGGGAGCATGGGGGCCACACCATAAGTTTGTCCCCTTTTATGCCCATAGCAGCCAGAGATGCAGATGTGTTATGTGCAGCATGAGACGGTGCATTATAATGCATGAAAATGATCTTACTGCGCAATGCACGGTTCTTCTTCTTGAACCATGACAGGAAGTGCTGCTTGAGAAACTCAACATACACTATGGAGTTCATCTTTACCCCTTCAGGGATCCTAAAGGGGCCGACAATCTCTCTCCCCATGATTCCAGCCCAAAACATTACTCCACCTCCTCCTTGTTGGCACCGTAGCCGTGTTTGCATGGGGTGTCCATCAACCAGCCATCCTCCACTCCATCCATCTGGACCATCGAGCGTTGCACTGCACTGATCGGTGAACAAAACAGTTTTGAAGTCAGGCTTCATGTATTATTTGCCCATTGGAGCCGTTTCTGCTTGTGTGCAGTGGATAGAGGAGGTCAACAGGATGGCTTACGCACAGCTGCAAACCTCTGAAGGACCCTGCATCTTGTTGTTCGGGGGACGTTGGAGGCACCAGCAGCTTCAAAAACTTGTCTGCTGCTATGACAAGGCTTTTTTGCCGGCTGCTTTTTAACCTGACGTAATTGCCTGTAGGAGAGAGTCCTCAATTTTCCTTTATCAGCACGCACAAGTGTGTACTGTGAATCAGCTACATACTTCTTGATTGTGCGATGATCACGATGAAGTGTCTTGGAAATGTTGATTGTAGTCATGCCTTGACCTAAACACTCCACAATTTGTTGCTTCACAGCAGCCGACACATCTTTTTTCTTTCCCATTTTGGCAGAAAATGTAGGCTGCTTAATAATGTGGGACAGCCTTCTTAAGTAGTCTTGCCTTTCATTGGACACACCTGCCAAACTAATTAGCACAGGTGTCTGCAATTGCTTACAGTGATATAAAGAGCCCTGACACACATCCTCAACACTGACATTCTCCAATGCAGGTTCTTTATCCTCAACACTGCAATTCTCCACTGCTGGGTCTTCAGCCTTAACACTGACATTCTACACTGCCAGGTCTTCAGGCTCAACACTGCAATTCACTGCATAGGCAAACAGTATGGGAGTACCAACTTCCTAATAAAGGGAACTTTGGTTTCATGTGGCCACCCTGTAAATCTGTTCAAATAGGTTATTGTGGTGCATGTAACGTTGCGCCAGGGCAGGCTTTGCATTCAATGTATAGGCAAACAGTATGGGAGTACCAAATTACTAACAATGGGAACAATGCTTTCAGGTGTGTGCATTCAGTACTTCTGTTCAAAAGGGTTATTGGGGTGCATCCAAATTTGGGGCAGGCCTTTCATTCCCTTCATGGGCAAACAGTATGGGAGTACAAACTTCATAATAATGGGAACAATGCTTTCAGGTGGGTATCCAGTACATCTGTTCAAAGGGTTATTGGGGTGCGTCTAACTTTGGGCCAGGCAGGTCTTGCATTCAATGCATATGCAAACAGTATGTGAGTACCAAATTACTAATAATGGGAATAATGCTTTCAGGTGGCCATCCAGTACGTCTGTTCAAAGGGTTAATGGGGTGCGTGTAACTTTGGGGCAGGGAAGGCCTTGCATTAAATGCATAGGCAAATAGTATGGGAGTACCAAATTACTAATAATGGGAACAATGCTTTTAAGTGTGCATTCAGTACGTCTGCTCAAAGGGAGTACCAAATTACTAATAATGGGAACTTTTGTTTCATGTGGCTATCCAGTAAGTCTGTTCAAAGGGTTATTGGGGTGTGTGCAACTTTGGGCCAGGGCAAGCCTTGCATTCAATGCATAGGCAAACAGTATGGGAGTATGAACTTCTTAATAATGGGAACATTGCTTTCAGGTGGCCATCCTGTACTTGGTTTCAAAGAGGTATTGGGGTGCGTCTAAATTTGATGCAGGGCAGGCCTTGCATGCAATGCATAAGCAAACAGTATGGGAGTACTAACCTCCTAATAATGGGAACATTGCTTTCTGGTGGCCCTCCTGTACGTCTCTTCAAAGGGTTATTGGGGTGCATCTAAATTTGGGGCAGGCCTTGCATTCACTGCATAGGCAAACAGTATGGGAGTACCAAACTTCCTAATAATGGGAACATTGCTTTCAGTGGGTCCATCGTACATTGTTCAAAGGTGTTATTGGGGTGCGTCTAACTTTGGCCAGGCAGGTCTTGCATTCAATGCATATGCAAACTAGTATGGAGTACCAATTACTAATAATGGGAAAATGCTTTCAGGTGGCCATCCTGTACGTGTGTTCAAAGGATTAATGGGTGCGTACTTTGGGAGAAGCCTTGCATTAAATGCATAGCATAAATAGTATGGAGTACCCATATTACTATAATGGAACAACTTAAGTGCGCATTCGATGCATCGCTCAAGAGTACCAAATTACTAATAATGGGAACTTTTGTTTCATGTGGCTATCCAGTAAGTCTGTTCAAAGGGTTATTGGGTGTGTGCAACTTTGGGCCAGGGCAAGCCTTGCATTCAATGCATAGGCAAACAGTATGGGAGTATGAACTTCTTAATAATGGGAACATTGCTTTCAGGTGGCCATCCTGTACTTGGTTTCAAAGAGGTATTGGGGTGCGTCTAAATTTGATGCAGGGCAGGCCTTGCATGCAATGCATAAGCAAACAGTATGGGAGTACTAACCTCCTAATAATGGGAACATTGCTTTCTGGTGGCCCTCCTGTACGTCTCTTCAAAGGGTTATTGGGGTGCATCTAAATTTGGGGCAGGCCTTGCATTCACTGCATAGGCAAACAGTATGGGAGTACCAACTTCCTAATAATGGGAACATTGCTTCAAGTGGCCATCCTGTACGTGGTTTCAAAGGTGTATTGGGGTGCGTCTAAATCTGATGTAGGACAGGCCTTGCATGCAATGCATAAGCAAATATATGGGAGTACCAACTTCCTAATAATGGTAACATTGCTTTCAGGTGGCCATCCTGTACGTGGCTTCAAAGGATTATTGGGATGCATCCACATTTTGGACAGCCCTACCACTAACTGTATATGCAATAAAAGTATAGGAGACCCACTGTTTACTAATGAGAACAACAAAGCATAGCCAGCTGATGGCCTTTAACAATAGTAAAGGCCGCCTGATGGTCCTATAAAAATAGGCTTTGTGACTTTCAGAGTCCTTCCTTCATAAATGAAACAGGATGTGTCTGATGATGTATCACACACCACATGGCCAGATAAAGTTGTAAAATGTTAAAATGGCATTTCCCAGTGAATGTATTTGTCTTGGTTGAAAGCAATGCTAAAGTTCAAAAACACATCAAAAACATAGTCCAAGTGGTGGAGGAGCATTTTTGTTTTTGGTTATTTATTTTGCCTTGCATACAAATCATTACCCTGGAAAGGATGTTCCTTAACATATTTCCCAGGAAAATCTATTTTGGTTTTGTTTTTGCATGTTTTATTGTGCGCCTGTAAAAAGTGGCGTGAGACTCTGACAACATTGTTAACAGCAGTGACCTGGGAGTCAGAAATGCTTCCAGGGGTCTTCCCCATGCTGTTGCCATGTCATTTGAGCACTCTTCCCATCGATTTCCACAGTTTTTAGACCCTAAAAATATCCCCGGGGGGGCAGTGGCAAAAATGCTTGAGTTTCCTACAGACTTACACTGGGCTCGTTGCTTGGGTCAAGCACCCTAGCATTTTAATATGCTCGACCGAGCAACGAGCACCCAAGCATTTTAGTGCTTGCCCATCACTAGTATATATCTATTCTATCTATTCTAACCTGTCAGTGTGATTTTACTGCACACGGCAGATGAATTGCCGACATTTCAAAGGACACAAGTGCGTAAAAATCGGACAGCACTTGCGTGGTCCGAGTGCTGTATGATTTTTTTTCTCGCACCCATAGGCTTGCATTAGCGAGTCTCGGATGATATACGTGTACAATTGCAGCATGCTGCGATTTTACACGCACGCTGAATACGCCTGAGAAAATAAACAGTGATGTGAGCTGCCCCATAGATTAAAGGGAATCTGTTACCCATTTTTTGTGACATGATGTAAAGATATCATTCAATTTAGTGTCACATAAGCATTACAGCAGTACTTTTGATACCCCCTGACTCCCCTCCTTTGATGCATAAATACCGTTTTTAGCTCTGCTGCGGTGTATGTAAATCTCCACGGTCCGGTCCGATTGGCAGGGCTTATTCTCCTTCTCTCCCCCCCTCCTCGGCTTGCTGTACGTATTGTGATCTGTGAATATCACAGATCCCGTAGAGTTGCCGCGTGTGCGCATTCGAATGTCCTACAGCGCATGCGCAGTATGCTTTGCCCAACTGTGGGCAAAGCATAAAATCATTATTGCGCATGCGCTGGCATACGCCATTACGTTCTACGGCCCGGAAGTATCGCAATACCCAAGTAGCCAGGAGTTGTGTGTATGCCAAAGATTTGCCAAATCTGTCAAACTAGCACAATACAGTAATTATTCTTTATTTTATCACTCAACAAAAGCACATCCTTTTATACACTTATAAATAGCTTGTGAGGTGACCACAACTTTGCCTAAATTATTGTGAGCCACAATTTCTGGCACAAATGTAATAAATATCTGCTCCAATGTACCTTATGGCACACGGTCTTCATTACCCTAAACCTTTTAATTTAGTGTGTGACCATACACCGTGTTTATTAGGTTAATTTGTATAATACTCATCGCTTCTCTACACACCCTTATTTTTAAAGTGTTCGCATGACCCTGCCCAGTGAGAGCCTTCAGATGCAAGTCTTGTATGAAGCCTGGGATAAGAA
The DNA here is from genome assembly GCA_033576555.1 of Oophaga sylvatica. Lineage (NCBI taxonomy): Eukaryota > Metazoa > Chordata > Amphibia > Anura > Dendrobatidae > Oophaga > Oophaga sylvatica. Next base: position 337,381,690 of record JARQOD010000006.1, read on the forward strand.
GCGACGAGTTACGCCCTCTGATCTCTAAAACTTCTGTAAACATTTATTGCACTTTGTAAAAGTATATCGCTGAAAGAGAAGCATCAAAGTAAAAAAGTTACATTACATGAAAGTGTCAATAGAATCACAGAAGTAAAGCACTAAACTGTTACTAACTGTAGCTTTACTTCTACATGAATGCAAAACCAGTTTAGTGTTTTACAAAGAATGACAATTGAGGTCTCAAGAGAACATTTTCTAATGTCTCAGAATATGTTCAATGCAGATATCTGCATATACTGCTGGAGACATCATTTGCATGTTCCATTATACCTCAAAAAACTCAACAACAATCAGCCCGGTATTACAACGATGCTATGACCGCCTTGTCTGGAATATACAGTAAGTACTTGTGTGATACACCATGGCAAGTTCACTTGGCAAGATCAGGTGTGTTCGATACTGCTCAAGTAACACTTATGCTCAAGAAAATGAGTATAGTCAAGAATTATTGAAAAATATTAGGTTGCACAACTATTTCCACTGTAGCAATCCCTGTCCTTACACTTTATAAATGTCATATGAGCTTTATAAAGGTAGTTCCTGACTCCTTCGCTAAACCCTCCTCTATGGGTCAAAAACAAGACTCAGACAATAAGGTATGTTGAAACTATGTTTTGTTCCCCCAAGTGTCATAAACAAGTTTTACAAGCAGAAACCACTTTGGGAAATGTGGTGTTTCTGTTAGCATTTTATCACTGTTTTTATTTTAAGGACACGTCAGACTGAGAGAGGTAGTGTTACAGTTTTTCTCCTCCATATGTAAAATACAGTTTTAAAGGAACCCGTCTTCGGACATGCTGGTTTGGGGCGGTGGCATTTTATCTCACTGTTTATTAAATTCCTTCACCCTAGCAAGGAGATGAGAGAGGGTGTTTTCAGTTTCTTCTTTTTTTTTTTGCCTGTCTTCAACATTCTTTTTGGGGGGGCATTTTTCTCACTTTATAAATCCTTCACCCCTCAGCATCTTTTCTCCTTCATGACCAGGCCAAATTTTATAATTCTAACCACTGTGACTTTATGAGGTCATAACTCTGTAACGCTTCAATGTATCCCACTGATTCTGAGAGTGTTTCTCACAACATATTATACTTTATGATAGTGGTAAAATTTCTTCAGTATGACTTTATTTGTGGAAGAAAATGGAAACTTGGCAAAAATTTGAAAAATTTAGCAATCTTCAAACTTTTAATTTTTATGCCGTTAAATCAGAGAGTTATATCACACAAAATAGTTAATAAATAACATTTCACACACGTTAACTTTACATCAACAGAATTTCTGAAACATAATTTTGATTTTGTTAGGAAGTTATAAGGGTTAAAAGTTGACCAGCGATTTCTAATTTTTCCAACAAAATTTTCAAAACCATTTTTTTAGGGACCACATCTTATTTGAAGTGACTTTGAGGGGTCTATATGGCAGAAAATACTCAAAAGTGACACCAATCTAAAAACTGCACCCCTCAAGGTACTCAAAACCACATTCAAGATGTTTATTAACCCTACAGGTACTTCACAGGAATTTTTTGAAAAAAAAAATGAACTTTTAAATTATTTCTATTTTTGCAAGGGTAACAGGAAAAAATGGACACCAAAATTTGTTGTGCAATTTCTCCTGAGCATTCTGATTAACGTATGTGGGGAAAACCACTTTTTGAGCACATGGCAGGGCTCGGAAGGGAAGCAGCACAATTTGACTTTTTGAATGTAAAAATTGCTGGATTAATTGTGGAAACATCAATAATTGTAAAGATAAGTGGGCACCACCTCAATAACAGCAACAGGGATCAACCATGTGTATAAGCCACAATATATAAAGTACCAAAAGAGAAAAAGATATACACAATTTATGGGATCAAACTGAGCAAATTTTATTACAAAAATACAATATATCCACACACAGGCATAGAAACAAACTAAATATTAAAACAAAAGCCAAATAGGCAAAGAGACAAAGCACTGACCAAAGATGGTCAATCCCTGGACCATAAGGCACAAATAGCACTTAGAGATATGTGAAATACACAATTACATCAATAATGTTCAGGTCACAGAAAAACAACAACAATACTATTGGCATATGAATCCATAAAGGGAAAATAACACAGAAAGACACATGTTGTTTTAGACAAATAGTTGCTGCAGGAACATGATCCTAGAAGGAGAAATGGTATATAAACATCAACAATTGCAGCTAATATAAAGCACCTTAGTCATACAAGGAATAAATATAATCATTGTACCAAGCTAGCAACGTTAGTTACCCATGAATCTAGGCCAGTAAATGTGAGCCTGAGATGTCCAAGTGGTCAAGAGGACATACAAATAAGAAAAAAAGTGCTAAGTGCAGTCCATAGGGCGGTCAGGCCCCACGCGTATCGACAACAAGTGTCTTCGTCAGGGGCATTAATGATACAAAAGTTAACATGCTTTTTTATAGTGCAATAACAAAGTAAGATAAATACCAGCTGTGAGGACGCAAAAGCACGCTCCATTGCCGTGGTGTTCACTTCAGTTCCAGTTGCCATCTCTAGCATAGGGATAAATGCCCACCCCCAATCTCATGGTGCGCACGCACTGAAATAACCATGCCAACCAAGAACGCTAGAGAACGGCGATATTAAGAAATCAGAAGAGCACATACGCAAAATAATCAACCATGTGACGTGGTGTATCCATGCCGACCAAAAACGCTAAGTTGGCCATCTATGTCAATTGTCTATGCTGTGAAGATACGAGATGTGAAGCATCTGAAAGAACGGATACTGGAAGCCTGTGCTAGCATTTCTTCTGCGGTGTTGCTATCAGTGTGTCAAGAGTGGGACTAGTGGTCACTTTTGAGACACATGTGGAAGTCTGGGCACTACACATATGCCTAGCCTAACTGGATAGTATCTACTCTATTCTGGCACATTTGTTATCAACATCTCCTCTCAGCTCTTCCATGTCCTTTTTATGCATTTGCAGTCTCTCTATCAGGTCTATTTCAGGATTTGTTGAGTCCTATGCACCGATATAACCTTTATATTACATGGTGTTTTTTCCAATATACAATATCATCTCATGATTCATCCCCCTATTTGTTCCTTCTTTGTCTCATAAACTTATTGTTTGGTATTCGATATTTTATGTAATTTTTCAATAAAAATTAATCTTTCATCTCGCTCTTTGTGGTTTACGGTTAGTCCATTTTTTCTTTGGCATTAATTATATACACAGTACATATGCGAATATGCATCCGCCTGCCTGCAGAACATTTTTTTTTTCACTATGTATACAGTATATAATATTCATTATGTAAACTAAGGGGCCTGTCAGTGAGGCATCAGTGACCTGTCAGCAGTATTCATTATGAATAGCTAATCAGAGCACCACATAAAGACCCTCCACAGGCTGCTCCAGAGCACGAACATATCATTAACTCAAAACTGAAAATAAGGATTAAACAACAACCACAAGACGGATTTCATCAACCGTGGTATCATTTTAATCAGTATAACGGCATTGACCTGACACTGTGCACAATCCTGCTGACAGGTTCCTTTTAAGAAGCATTATTGTTGTAGTGTCACTCAGAGTATTGTGACGCTCAAAGGTGCACATGTTGCATTATTAATTTCTAGGGGCAAAATGTCGACACTGTTTTATAGGGCACTTGCACAGGTCTTTAATATTTTCTAGGGGGCAATCTTAATGACTAGAGGGCACAAAGGAGGCATTTCACTTTGTAAAGGGTACAGTGGTGGGCATTACTATGCGGGGCTCTAACAGAAGCACTATTTTTATGCTACACATCAGGTGCAGTAATAGGGACACATACAACAGCAGCACCCAGCTCAGTACTAGGGTATAAGCAGGATGAGAAGTTTGTGCATGGGAGAAGTCAAACTCATCTTTGTTGTAATCTCTGTAGACTAGTTGTGGCTGTAAGAAGATGTAATTTCTTTCTTGTTCAGATAGAAAAGACGAGAAAAGTGAATGACTCCATAAGAAAGAACGAAAGCTGTAAGTCACCATCTATAATTGTACTGTAATCACTTGTATGGCTTGCATGACTGATATATGTTCACTAAATGATCACCGTATAACGGAAATATTGGTGTTGGTCTTGTATAGTGATTTATTTTCAGTAACTAGTCATCTGCTGAGATTCCCCTATTCCCACAATTAAGGTGCATCTCATCATAGTTCTAATTAGGAGAAAATCTTTCAAGGTTCGATTCGGTTTGACTTAGAGAACGTCCTAATGTTTGCCAAACATGTGCGCCGAACGGTTTAACAAATTTAACCGAACCCCATTGAATTAAACCAAAAGCTGCCAAAACAGCTCAATTTAGGGGCAGACACGAGGGAAAGTGACATCAACTAACTCAGAGTACAAATAGTACAATAATTATTATTTATTATTATAGCGTCATTTATTCCATGGTGCTTTACATGTCAAAAGGAGTATAGATATCAAAAAACAAGTAAAATAATATTGAATAAAAACAAGTCACCTACTGATACAGGAGGAGAGAGGACTCTGTGAGGTCTCACAATCTACAAAGAATGGGTGAGGAGAAGCCACAGTTACGGGACTTTTCAAATATGGCTGCCGATGTGTGCTTTGCGGTTTTATACCTGGCGGCCTCGTCCGGCCGTCACTAGTGCGACACTCGATTGTCTAGTGTGTCTATGATGTTACCCGGTTAGTTTACATGACATGTGCTTGTCGCCGTGACGGTGACAGTTAAGTGCTTAATCTATCAGTACGGACTGCGATTCACATGTGCCGAATTATTTGCCTCCTGGAATTTGCGATAAATACAAGACAGGATTCCAATAAGGTGAAATCTCCCCTTGGGAAAGCAGATACGTGAAACGCACATCGGGGAAGCCGTGGTGGCTCATCTAAGTCCTATCCCATTATGGGTAAGCACTATGTGACATACTGAAAAAGCACATGACACTTTAGATCTTGGACTTCCTTTGTCTATTTGTATTATAAGCATTTTTCTTGCTCATTGTTATATGTCTCTACTGAGAACTGATCTATATGGTGCATTCTATCATTTTTATTCATATATTAGACTTGTTCTTTCATCCCTTCTTATATCCTCCTTATCAAGACCTCTATTTATAGCTCTGATTATGTATTTTAAGTAGAATCAATAAAAGGTATTTTTTCAGTATTCCTTTGTTCAGTAATTTTGTCTACTCCATTTTTTTTCTTGGGTTTCTAGTCAGCACTAAATAGTCTAAGTTGGTGAAGTGAAGAGAGAAAAATATAGACAAAAATTAAATTTATGGGATCAAATAACTAAAAGTTGGCATGAGCTTATGTATTCACCCCTTTCTAGTATTAGCAATTACCTTCATAAGTCAGGTGTTTCATGGAAGGAAGTCCACCTGTGTGCAATCTACGTGTCACATGGTCTGTCAGTATATATACACCTTTTCTGAAAGGCCACATAGGCTGTAATACCATTAAGCAAAAGGCACCAATAACCAAAGAACACCATGAAGACCAAGGAGATCTCCAAACAAGTCTGGGACAAAGTTGTTGAGAAGTACAAGTCAGGGTTGAGTTATAAAAAAAAAATATCCCAATCTCTGATGATTCCCCTGAGCGCCATCAAATCAATTATCATCAAATGGAAAGAACATGGTATGACAAGAAAACCTGTCAATAGAAGGCTGCCCACCAAAACTCTCAGCCCGGACAAAGATATTGAAAAAACAGCACCGAAGTTGTTTAAGTGGAAACATTTAAATGTTTTGGAGACACCTAGTCAAAGCCCAGACCATAATCTAATTGAGAATCTGTGGTGACACTTGAAGATTGCTGTTCACCAGAGGAAACCATTTAACTTGCTAGAGCTGGAGCAGTTATGCCTTCAGGAATGGGGAAAAATCGTAGCAGCAAGATATGGAAAGCTTATAGATACTTATAAAAAGCGACAAAGTACTGACTTTAAGGGGGGGTGAATAGTTATGCGCATTGAAGTTTTCAGTTATTTGGCCCTATTTTTTGTTAGCTTCACAATAAAAATAAAAACAACCGTTCACAGTTGTAGGCATGTTGTTTTCATGAATTGATGCAAACGCTAAAAAAAACCAGTGAAATTCCAGGATGTGAAGTAGTAAAACACAAAAATGTCAAAGGGGGGAGGGGGTGAATACTTTTGCAAGCTACTGTATATCCTTAAACATGCCCATTTATGTTCGATGTCCCTAGCTACCATGAAATGGTGATAAGGCAAAAAACAAAGGGCATTAAAAATTTGAAGGCCGTGAATACAGAAATAGCATTTCAGGAGTATAAAGATCTCAATAAGAAATGCAAAAACAAAATCAAGCTAGCAAATTTAGCTACTGAAACACAAATTGCCAGTGACATTAAAATAAATCTCCAAAATATTTAAAATACATCAATGCCAAAATAAAAAAAAAACTGATGGTATCGGCCCATTAAAAGATAATAAGATAATTATAGAGGACAGAGAAAAGGCTGAAATATTAAACAGGCACTGTTGTGAATGGGTTTGAGATGAGTTCTGAGCAGAGGCTCCCTCTGGTGGTTACAAGCGGTACTAGTGAGGATTGTGAGGACTGGGAATCAGGTGTTACTGATTGGTCTTATGTAAGGGAGTCATTTTCCCATCAGGGTTGCCGGTGATCAATTGTTCTGGTCTGAATCCTTCTTTCCAGTTTCCCTTGTAGCCTGCTGTGTCGTGTCTGCATCTCCTGCTATCAGATAAGACAATTTCTTATTTTGTGTTTTTGCTATATTTTTGCATTTTGTCCTGCACTTCTGTGGGGGCCTTCAGGGTCCCCTCCGGGGGCTTTTGCCCTCTCAGTTTAGTCCAGCCACTGTGTTTTGTACTTTTGCTTTTTCCAGTTTTTTTTCAGTGGCTGCTGTTTTGTTTTTGTTACACCAGAGAACTAATTTAGGTGGTAGAGGTCGTGTGATCTCAGGTGATTTTGAAATTAGTAGAGTTGGTGTTTTTTCAGGGTTTTCTGAGATTGCAGTAAGTACCCTTCCTATCCTTTTCTATTTAGATAGTTTGGGCCCCAGCGTTTGCTCATACTATTTTCTTTCTGTGTCAGTATTTCCTCTTGTCTAACCGCCATTACATGTTTGGGGGCTTTCTATTATCTTTGGGGTTCTGCTCCGGGGCAGATAGCTTTCCTATTTCTAACTTTAGGTGTAGTTAGTTTCTCAGGCTGTGACGAGGCGTCTAGGACCAACGTAGGAACGCTCCACGGCTGCCTCTAGTTGTTGTGGTTAGTCAGGGTACTGCAATCTCATAGATTCCAACTGCTCTGGTGTATTGCCTTTTTTACCTGCACTCCTCAGCTACCGTAACATAACAGTATCACCGGCCATAAAAATTGTATGGTACTCACAGAAGGGAAAAAATATTTTGAAGGAAGAAAAGTTGTCAGAGATATTTTTCTGTTTGTTGCATTTTTTTTTTTTTTTCCCTCTGTATCTCTGGGTGCTGGGGAGGATCTTTTCTCCCAATGGAGTTTGCCCAGTTGTCTGGCCGTGTGGATCAGCTTGCCACTGAGGTTCAGAGTATTGCTGCATATCTTGCTAGGTTGCCTGTTGTGGAACCTAGGATCCCCATGCCAGATTTGTTTTTAGGGGATCGAGCTAAGTTTCAGAATTTCAAAAATAATTGTAAATTGTTTCTTGCCTTAAAATCTAAGTCCTCAGGAAACGCAGCGCAGCAGGTTCAAATTATCATCTCTCTCCTGCGCGGCGATCCTCAGGATTGGGCTTTTTCCCTGATACCTGGGGATCCTGTTTTGAGTGATGTTGATGCATTTTTTCAGGCTTTGGGGTTATTGTACGACGAGCCTAATGTCACTGATCAAGCTGAAAAAGCCTTGTTGGCATTAAATCAGGGGCTTGATGACGCTGAGTTATACTGTCAGAGATTTCGTAGGTGGGCAGTCCTGACCAAGTGGAATGACGACGCTTTGGCAGCCCTTTTCCGGAAGGGTCTGTCGGATAATGTAAAGGATGTTATGGTGGGATTCCCTGTCCCCTCTGGTCTCAATGATTCTATGTCATTAGCGATTCAAATTGACAGACGTTTGCGTGAGCGGAGAAGTATGCGTGGAGTGGTGTTGCCTTGTGAGCCAGCTGCTGAGCCCATGCAGTGTGATGGAGTGGTGTCTGGGGCACAGCGTCATGAGTTTCGAAAGCGCAATGGGTTATGTTTCTACTGTGGTGATGCCTCTCATGCTATTTCAGTCTGCCCTAAGCGGGGAAGACGTTTTGCACGCTCAGTTGTCTTGGGTAGTGTTCAGACTAAGTTTTTATTAACTGTCACTCTGATATGCTCTCTGTCCTCATTTTCTGCTCAGGCTTTCGTTGATTCTGGAGCAGCTATTAACCTGATGGATTATGATTTTGCTAAACGTTGTGGGTTTCCCTTGATACCCCTACAGAAGTCTATTCCCATACTGGGGATCGATTCTACCCCTTTGGCTGAGAATAAACCCCAGTTTTCTACTCAGGTGATAATGAGGGTTGAACCTGATCACCAGGAGTGCTGCAAATTTTTGGTTCTATATAATCTGCATGACATTATAGTGCTGGGTTTCCCTTGGTTACAGTCTCATAATCCTGTTTTGGATTGGAAATCTGTGTCTGTAACCAGTTGGGGCTGCCAATGTGTTAATACCAACACTCCTGTTTTTTCTGCCTCCCCCCAGGCTGAGGATGTTCCTGACTTTTTGTTTGATTTTTCTGATGTGTTTAGCGAAAGTAAATCTGCATCCTTACCTCCCCATAGGAGCTATGACTGCGCTATTGAATTAGTGCCAGGTAGTAAATTCCCTAAAGGTCGCCTTTTTAACTTGTCTGTACCTGAACATGACGCTATGCGGTCTTATATCAAGGAATCATTGGAGAAGGGTCATATCAGACCATCCTCTTCACCCTTAGGTGCCGGTTTTTTCTTTGTGGCCAAAAAGATGGTTCATTAAGGCCGTGTATTGATTATCGTCTCTTGAACAATATTACTGTGAAATATCAATACCCGTTACCCTTGATTTCTGACCTGTTTTCCAGGGTGAAAAACGCTACTTGGTTTACCAAGCTTGACCTCAGGGGGGCGTATAACCTTATTCGCATTAAGCACGGGGATGAATGGAAGACGGCATTTAACACCCCTGAAGGGCATTTTGAGTACCTTGTGATGCCCTTTGGGCTCACTAATGCTCCTGCCGTCTTCCAGTCCTTCATGAATGACATTTTCAGGGATTTTGTGGACAAGTTTCTGATTGTTTATTTGGATGATATCTTGATTTTTTCTAATGACTGGGACTCTCATGTGAAACATGTTCGAACTGTATTCCAGATTTTGAGAGAGAATGCTCTGTATGTGAAGGGATCAAAGTGTCTTTTTGGCGTACAGAGGATCTCATTTCTGGGATTCATTTTGTCCCCATCTGTTATTGAAATGGACCCGGTCAAGGTTCAGGCCATCTGTGATTGGGTCCAACCTACTTCATTAAAGGCTCTTCAGAGATTTTTGGGTTTTGCCAATTTTTATCGTAAATTTATTGGTAATTTCTCGGTTATTGTTAAACCATTAACTGATTTGACCAGAAAGGGTTCTGATGTGGTGAATTGGCCTCCTGAGGCAGTCTCTGCGTTTCAGGAACTTAAGCAGAGATTCACTTCTGCTCCTGTTCTACGGCAGCCTGATGTTTCTCTGCCATTTCAGGTGGAGGTTGATGCCTCTGAAATTGGGGCAGGTGCCGTTTTGTCCCAAAGAGATCCAGAGACCTCTAAAAGTAACCCTTGTGCCTTTTTCTCTCGAAAATTTTCTCCTACTGAACGTAATTATGACGTGGGTAATCGGGAGTTATTGGCCATGAAGTGGGCTTTTGAAGAGTGGAGACATTGGCTGGAGGGAGCCAAACATCAGGTGGTGGTCCTTACGGACCATAAGAATCTGGTCTATCTGGAATCTGCCAAGCGACTCAATCCTAGACAGGGCAGGTGGGCCTTGTTTTTCACACGTTTTAATTTTGTGGTTTCCTTTCTTCCTGGCACTAAGAATGTTAAGGCGGATGCCCTCTCGAGGAGTTTCCTTGCGGACTCTCCTGAGCTATCTGATCCCTCTGTTATTTTGAAGGAGGGTATAGTTCTTTCCGCCATCTCGCCCAATTTGAGACTTGCTCTGGAGGGGTGTCAGGAGGATAGGCCCGAGCGCTGCCCTGTTGGAAAATTGTTTGTCCCGGACCAATGGAAAAAGAGTGTGATGTCTGAGATTCATTGTTCCGCATTGGCTGGGCATCCCGGAATTTTTGGTACCAGAGACTTGGTTAGTCGGTCCTTTTGGTGGCCTACCTTGTCTCGCGATGTCAGGGAATTTGTGCAGTCCTGCGGGACTTGCTCTCGCTCCAAGCCTTGCTCTCGCTCTAGTGGTTTGTTGATGCCATTGCCTGTGCCCAAGAGACCATGGACCCATATCTCTATGGATTTCATTTCCGACCTCCCTGTTTCTCAGAGAATGACCGTCATCTGGGTGATTTGTGATAGGTTTTCCAAGATGATACATCTTGTGCCATTACCTAAGTTGCCTTCCTCCTCTGAATTGGTGCCGTTGTTCCTTCAGCACGTGGTTCGTTTACACGGCATTCCTGAGAACATTGTGTCTGACAGAGGAGTCCAGTTTGTTTCCAGATTTTGGAGGACTTTTTGTTCTAAACTGGGTGTTCAATTGTCTTTCTCCTCGGCATTTCATCCTCAGACCAATGGTCAAACTGAGAGAACAAACCAGACATTGGAGACTTATCTAAGATGCTTTGTGTCTGCTGATCAGGATGACTGGGTCTCTTTTTTGCCTTTGGCTGAGTTTGCTCTTAATAATAGGGCTAGCTCTGCCACTTTGATGTCTCCGTTTTTCTGTAATTCTGGGTTTCACCCTCGATTTTCTTCAGGACAGACGGAGGCTTCTGTCTGTCCAGGTGTTGACTCTGTTGTGGAGCGTATGCAGCAGATTTGGGACCAGGTAGTGGAGAGGTTGTCCCTCTCTCAGGAGAAGGCCCAGCGGTTTGCTAACCGGCATAGGACTGATGGTCCTCGGTTTAAAGTGGGGGACTTGGTCTGGTTGTCCTCAAAGAATATTCCTATGAGAGTAGCATCTCCTAAATTTAAGCCTAGGTTCATTGGACCTTATCAGATCATGGAGATTATTAATCCTGTTTCTTTTCGTTTGCTTCTTCCAGGGACATTTAAGATCCATAACGTGTTCCACAAGTCCTTGTTGAAGAGGTTTGTTGAGCCAGTGGTTCCTGCTGCTGTGCCTCCTGACCCTGTTTTGGTTGAGGGCAATCTGGAGTATGTGGTTGAGAAAATATTGGATTCTCGTTTTTCTAGACGAAGACTCCAGTATTTGGTTAAATGGAGAGGTTATGGTCAGGAAGACAATTCTTGGGTGTTTGCTTCGGACATCCATGCTAGGAGACTTATCCGTGCGTATCATAGAACTCATCCTGACCGACCTGGTTGCTCAAATGAGGGTTCGGTGACCCCTCCTCAAGGGGGGGGTACTGTTGTGAATGGGTTTGAGATGAGTTCTGAGCAGAGGCTCCCTCTGGTGGTTACAAGCGGTACTAGTGAGGATTGTGAGGACTGGGAATCAGGTGTTACTGATTGGTCTTATGTAAGGGAGTCATTTTCCCATCAGGGTTGCCGGTGATCAATTGTTCTGGTCTGAATCCTTCTTTCCAGTTTCCCTTGTAGCCTGCTGTGTCGTGTCTGCATCTCCTGCTATCAGATAAGACAATTTCTTATTTTGTGTTTTTGCTATATTTTTGCATTTTGTCCTGCACTTCTGTGGGGGCCTTCAGGGTCCCCTCCGGGGGCTTTTGCCCTCTCAGTTTAGTCCAGCCACTGTGTTTTGTACTTTTGCTTTTTCCAGTTTTTTTTCAGTGGCTGCTGTTTTGTTTTTGTTACACCAGAGAACTAATTTAGGTGGTAGAGGTCGTGTGATCTCAGGTGATTTTGAAATTAGTAGAGTTGGTGTTTTTTCAGGGTTTTCTGAGATTGCAGTAAGTACCCTTCCTATCCTTTTCTATTTAGATAGTTTGGGCCCCAGCGTTTGCTCATACTATTTTCTTTCTGTGTCAGTATTTCCTCTTGTCTAACCGCCATTACATGTTTGGGGGCTTTCTATTATCTTTGGGGTTCTGCTCCGGGGCAGATAGCTTTCCTATTTCTATCTTTAGGTGTAGTTAGTTTCTCAGGCTGTGACGAGGCGTCTAGGACCAACGTAGGAACGCTCCACGGCTGCCTCTAGTTGTTGTGGTTAGTCAGGGTACTGCAATCTCATAGATTCCAACTGCTCTGGTGTATTGCCTTTTTTACCTGCACTCCTCAGCTACCTTAACATAACAAGGCACCTTTCATCCGTGTTCACCAATGAACTAACTGTTCCACGGATCATTGAACAAGGCAAAAATCAAAGTTCACCACCTGATATAACTAGTTTGACACAAGAAGAAGTTTGCCTGTGTCTGGGGAAAATAACCCTTGACAAATGCCCAGCGGCAGCTCAGATGGCATTCATCCACGCATATTGATGAAATTAAGCTCAGTAATTGACAGACTGCTGTATCTCACTTCTCAGACTCTCTTGCGGTAGCGTCAATGCCACAGAATTGGCGGATGGCTGATGTGGTACCGATATTTAAGAAAGGTAAGAAGATGGATCCAGGCAACTACCGTCAGATAAGCCTGACATCAGTAGTGTGCAATGTTTTTGAGGGCATTAATAGAGACAACCTGCAGAAATATATTGCAGAGAATAATATAATAACTGACAACCAGCATGGATTCATGAAAGATAGGTTGTGTCTAACCAACATGTTGAGTTTCTTTTAGGAGATAAGTGCAAATCTGGATATTGGTAATGCTGCTGATGTGATTTATCTGGATGTTGGAAAGGCATTTGATACTGTACCACATAACAGTCTTATACTGAAGCTACAGAAGCAGGGACAGGGGGAAACTATATGTGGATGGGTAAGGACTAGGAGCTGTCTAAAAGACAGGAAACAAAGAGTCATCGTAAATAGTATGTTTTCTAAATGGGATATAGTCAGCAGTGGGGACCGCAGGGATCTGTGCTTGGGCCGATTATATTAATCTCTTTCTCGAAGACCTTGTGTATGGTATTGAGAGTAAAGTGTCAATCTTTGATGATGAGACCAAACTAAGTAGGATATTAAAAACTAACCATGATAGTACAATATTACAAAATTATCTGGATAGGATGTCTAAATGGACAAACACTTTGCAAATGAGGTTTCATGTTGCTAAATGTAGAATAATGCACCTAGGATGGAATAATCTAATTGCAGTACACACATTAAATTAAAGCATACCAAGGATTTTATAACAGATGAAGGACTTGGATATTCTGATTACAAGTAAGCTGAGCAGCAGTACTCAATGTCAAGCAGCAGCTGCAAAAGCAAGCAAGATTTTAGGGTGTATTAAAAAAGAGATAAAATCCCGTGAACCCAATCTATTCTTACTCCTTTATAAATCACTGGTGAGGCCACATCTAGAATATGGGATCCAGTTTTGGGTACCACATTTCAAAAAGGATATTCAGAATTTAGTCAGTTCAAAGGCAAGCAACTAAATTATTACAAGGGATAGAAGGCCCCTCATATGATGAGAGGTTGGAAAAGTTGGACTTGTTTAGCTTAGAAAAAAGACGCTTCAGAGGAGATCTAATTTACATGCACATGACTTATTAGGCCTCTTTCACACATCAGGTTTTTGACGTCAGGCGCGATGCGGCATCTCGCCGGATCGCCAGATCCGGTTTTTGTAATGTAAAACTGGATTCAATGGATCCAGTTTTCGGCCGGATTAGTCGAACGGATCTGGCCGAAAACCGGATCCGTTGTATCCGGTGTATCCGGTTTTTTATCCGTTTTTCGACGGATTACGCCGGATCCGGTTTTTAAAAATGCCCTTTTTGGGGTTCCAAACATGATTGGCTACTGAAAACTTATATATACACTGTTCCTACAGCCCATCTTGTAGTATAGGATCAAGTGGCGGTTGGAGAGAACAGCAAGTGGCTGCTGAAGATGGACGTTGTGAAAGGAAACATTCTGAAGAATTTGGTGGATTTCACAGTGGAGGCGAATCGTCTGAAAGCGATTGTTCTGGAGAAGGAGAGAAAGACACAGCAGCGACGACGACGTTTCTGGATCCACCCCATTACAGCCCAGAGAATGATGCGTGGGGTGATTTCTACACTCTACATAGAGCTACGAGGAAACCCTCAGAAATTTTTTGCATATCTTGGCATGAAAATGGAGAACTTTGATTTGTTGGTGGAGCGTGTTGGAGACTTCATAAGGAGATCGGACACCTATTGCCGCTTCTCCATTTCACCAGCGGAGCGTCTGATGGTGACTCTTCGGTAAGCCATATTTATTGGATCTGCTTGCTTCAGAGCACACTTGTCCTGGAATGTTGTTGCTGGTAGTTTGTATACGGCCATCTGACTGAGCTTTAACAATTGGAGATACTATAAAAAATATATATGCAAATTGCCTCTTCAAAAAAAGAGGACTTGTACTCTAAAGCGCCACCTATTGGAAGTAGCGATCCTACAGGTCACAATCAACCCTTTAACGAGTCTTGTAATATGACTTAGGATCAAAGCCAAATCAGTATCTCCATTTGCAGACACAGTGTTTCGGACTATTGGTCCTCGTCAGTGCAAAGTAGGAGAGATCTAATTTGGCTGGATGAGAGGCTCTGGACTAGGGTCTAAGGGGTAAGGTTTCTCCTTGTGGAGAGTGACATACCAGCTCTGGCGTGTCGAGGTAAGGAGGCTTATTCGCCGTGCAATGCTCCTCTGGGAAATTTAATATGCAAATTGCCTCTTCAAAAAAAGAGGACTTGTACTCTATAGCGCCACCTATTGGAAGTAGCGATTGTCACGGGTGTGTCGCTGCGGAGATCGTCGCGATTGCACACCCTGACTTCGCACAGCTGAGTTTCTGGTGCTGGGTGTTTTTCAGCACTGAGGGAGTTAATTCTTTCTCTCTCGATGCTGGACAGACCAGCCTCGCCCAGCTGCGATTGATGTTTTGTTAATTAGCTTCCTTCATATACCTGCTGGTCTGCTAGGGAAGTTGCCGGTGAAAGCATTCATTCAGACCAGCAGAGCGGATCGTTTCTGAGAAGACTTAAGCTAAGAGTGCCTGTTGTGGTTTTTCCTCTCCTCGCTTATTGTTTATCTTCTTAACCTTTTGTGTTCCTTTGTAGTGGAAGTTTTGTATGCAAGGCAGTGTTTTCTTTACCCCCTGTCTGTCTCGTTTGTATTTGACTGTGTGTAAGCTGTTGCCTGCCCATTCCCTGTGGTGGTAATCAGGGTCCTTCTCAGGACTAGATTACAGTGGTCAGGGATCTACAGGAGACAGGGTTACGCTGGCGGCCTGGACCTCTTTACCATTAACAGTACCTCCAGGTAGAGGGACTAGTCAGGACCCCAGTTCAGGGTCAGCATAGACCCCGGTCCACCTCTATCCTGAGACAGCGTTTCACGTGCACAGTATAGACCCACAATACATTGGATATTATGTCAGGTAAGACATTGCTGGCAGATTCTACGTATACATGTTGATATTTTCTATAATATGAAATATAGAGTGTTGTCTCATTAGATATATGTTACTATCATAGAATATATCTGTTATACGTCGTGACATTTTCACCGGCCACTTCTAAAAGATTCTCCCCAGCCACCATGGATCCAGTAGCCCAGTTAGCTCAGCAGTTGCAGAGTTTGTCCATGGAGCTGACGGACGTTAAGTCCAAGGTTTTGTACCCCCGGGAGCAAACCAGATCTGAACCTAAAGTGGCTCTCCCGGACAGGTTCACTGGTGGGCGGGACAAATTTTTTACCTTCCGGGAGGCTTGTAAATTATATTTTCGGCTACGGCCTCGGTCTTCGGGGAGTGAAGACCAGAGGGTGGGAATTGTCATCTCGCTCTTACAAGGGGACCCTCAATCCTGGGCGTTCTCTCTTCCTCCAGACTCCCCGGCTCTCCAGTCAGTAGATCGATTTTTTACAGCCCTGGGTCTGGTATATGATGACCCGGATCGGGTCTCCTTGCTGAAATGAAGTTACGTAAGATACAGCAGGGAGATCGTCCGGCGGAGGAATTTTCTTCTGAGTTCCGTAGATGGGCCACAGATACTCAGTGGAATGACCCAGCTCTTAGGAGCCAGTTTTGTCAAGGATTATCTGACAAATTAAAAGATGTGTTGGCTCAGTATGATTCTCCCCCGTCACTATGGCCGCTATGGCCCTTGCGATTCGCATTGATAGACGGCTTCGAGAGAGGTGCGAGGTAACTCCGCCCCCTGTGATGACTCCACCTTCTACTATAGTCCCTCATATTGAGGTTCCTCTGGTTTGTTCTGAGGAGCCTATGCAGTTAGGAGGGACATCGTTTCGAGGGAGGGGATCGGCGGTGCGCCGCAAGACAGGAAAGTGTTACTTCTGCGGGAGAAAGGGACATTTTGTTGGGGGTGTCCATCCCGTACTTTGCTGAGCAAGGAATCACTGGAAAACTGTTGATCCCATGGTTGTGTGGTGGACGACAATCTGGGAGTATGTATTTCGTCCCCAAGTCCGTCTCAGTTTCTCGTACCAGCGGAGGTGGTGGTAGGTACAGGAACTGAGAGGATTTCTGTTCTTCTGGATAGTGGGGCCGCGGCTAATCTGGTGGACGCTCGGTTTGCCCAGGTGCAAGGTATGCAACTGAGTGTATGGCCAAACCTATCCCTATATTCTCTATTGACGCCAGGCCTCTCGGTCAAGGTAGCTTTGTGCAAGCCGTGCATAACATAGACCTTCGAGTGGGGGCAATACATAAAGAACTATTGTCTTGTTATGTGTTGGAGAGGCCTTCCCACTCCTATTGTGTTGGGACTTCCTTGGTTAACTAAACATAACCCAGTTATTAATTGGCAATCCAGAGAGATAAGCCAGTGGGGTGAATTTTGCCATAGTAACTGCATGAACACGGTCATCGGTGCGGTCGTGCCTAGAACCTTACCTCCTTTTCTGGAGGACTTTGAGGTTTGTGTTTTCAGAAGAGGGGTGTCAAGAATTACCTCCTCATCGCGCGTATGACTGTGCTATAAAATTGCTTCCTGATGCTAAGTTACCTAAATCTAGGTTATATAACCTTTCTGGTCCTGAGAGGCAAGCTTTGAAGGATTATATTTCGGAAGTCTAGCCAAGGGGCATATTAGACCTTCATCTTCCCCAGTGGCCGCGGGGTTCTTCTTTGTGAAGAAAAAAGATGGAGGCCTACGCCCTTGCTTGGATTTCCGTGAGCTTAATCGGATTACGGTCCGAGATCCGTATCCGCTTCCACTTATTCCTGATCTCTTCAATCAGATTGTGGGCGCCAAATGGTTCTCTAAGTTGGATCTCAGGGGGGCGTTAATCTGATTAGGATAAAGGAGGGGGATGAGTGGAAGACGGCGTTTAACACTCCGGAGGGACATTATGAGAACCTTGTCATGCCTTTCGGTCTGACTACTGCCCCGGCGGTGTTTTCAACATTTTGTTAATGACATCTTTCGCCACCTAGTGGGACAGTTTGTTGTCATTTATCTAGATGACATCTTAATTTACTCGCCGGATCTTGTGTCTCATCAGGAGCATGTGAGACAGGTGTTGCAGATCTTGCGAGACAATAAACTGTACGCCAAATGGGAGAAGTGTGTATTCGCCGTACAGGAACTTCAGTTTTTAGGATTCCTGGTGTCAGCTTCTGGTTTCCGTATGGACCCTGGGAAAGTGAAGGCAGTGCTTGAATGGGATCGGCCAGAGGATCTTAAGGCACTGCAGCGTTTCCTGGGGTTTGCTAACTACTACCGGAAATTTATTCGTAATTTCTCATCCGTTGTCAAACCTCTCACTGACATGACAAAAAAAGGGACGGATTTTTCTAGGTGGTCTGACAAAGCTTGTCAAGCATTTTCCTCCTTGAAAAAATGTTTTGCTTCAGCACCCATACTCATCCAACCTGATGCATCACAACCGTTCATTGTGGAGGTAGACGCATCTGACGTAGGAGTGGGTGCGGTATTATCTCAAGGTCCGTCCCCTGGTAAATGGCATCCGTGCGCTTTCTTCTCTAAAAAATTGTCGTCCGCCGAGAGGAATTATGATGTCGGCAATAGGGAACTCTTGGCCATTAAGTTGGCTTTTGAAGAGTGGTGTCACTTTTTGGAGGGGGCAGTCCACCCGGTCACCGTCATTACTGATCACAAGAACCTGCTGTATTTAGAGTCTGCAAAACGTCTGAATTCCAGACAAGCTAGATGGTCGTTGTTCTTTACCAGGTTTAATTTTGTCGTCACATATCGTCCTGGGTGAAAAAATGTAAAGGCTGATGCCTTGTCTCGTAGTTTTCCGGGGGCCGGGAAGTAGGATGACCCGGTTCCTATTCTTCAGGAGGGAGTTGTGGTGTCGGCTATATGCTCTGAGCTTGAGGAGGAGATATTGGAGGCTCAGGGGGACGCCCCTGTAGGACCTCCAGGGAGACTGTTTGTTCCAGATCAGTTAAGACAAAAGGTTATCGAGGCACATCATAATTCTGCTTTGGCAGGACACCCAGGGAGTAAAGCAACTGTGGATCTCGTTCTCGCCGGTTTTGGTGGCCTAACTTAAATAAAGAGGTGGTAACTTTTGTTGCGTCCTGTGGGGTATGTGCGCGCTCTAAGACCCCACATACCCGTCTGTTATGTTTCGGTAGCTGAGGAGTGCAGGCAAAAAAGGCAATACACCAGAGCAGTTGGAATCTATGAGATTGCAGTACCCTGACTAACCACAACAACTAGAGGCAGCCGTGGAGCGTTCCTACGTTGGTCCTAGACGCCTCGTCACAGCCTGAGAAACTAACTACACCTAAAGATAGATATAGGAAAGCTATCTGCCCCGGAGCAGAACCCAAAGATAATAGAAAGCCCCCAAACATGTAATGGCGGTTAGACAAGAAGAAATACTGACACAGACAGAAAATAGTATGAGCAAACGTATGGGGCCCAAACTAACTAAATAGAAAAGGATTGGGGAAGGGGTACTTACTGCCAATTCCCAGAAAACCCTGAAAAGCACCAACTCTACTAATTTCAAAACACCTGAGATCACACGCCCCTCTACCACCTAAATTAGTTCTCTGGTGTAACAAAATCAAAACAGCAGCCACTGAAAAAACTGGAAAAAGCAAAAGTACAAACATCAGTGGCTGAACTAAATGAGAGGGCAAAAGCCCCCGGAGGGGACCCTGAAGGGCCCCCCACAGAAGTGCAGGACAAAATGCAAAAATAAAGCACAAAAACAAAAAGAAGAAAATGTCTTATCTGTTAGCAGGAGATGCAGACACGACACAGCAGGCTACAAGGAAACAGGAATCAAGGAATAGAGACCAGAACACTGATCACCGGCAACCTGATGGGAAGGTGACTCCCTTATATAAGACCAGTCAGTAACACTGATTCCCAATCCTCACATCTTCACAATCTTCACTGGACAGACCAGCACCGCTTGTAACCACCAGAGGGAGCCTCTGCTCAGAACTCATCCCAAGCCATCACCACAGTACCTGTTATGTTTCGGTAGCTGAGGAGTGCAGGTAAAAAAGGCAATACACCAGAGCAGTTGGAATCTATGAGATTGCAGTACCCTGACTAACCACCCAACTAGAGGCAGCCGTGGAGCGTTCCTACGTTGGTTCTAGAGCCTCGTCACAGCCTGAGAAACTAACTACACCTAAAGATAGAAATAGGAAAGCAAATCTGCCCCGGAGCAGAACCCCAAAGATAATAGAAAGCCCCCAAACATGTAATGGCGGTTAGACAAGATGAAATACTGACACAGAAAGAAAACAGTATGAGCAAACGCTGGGGCCCAAACTAACATAAATAGAAAAGGATAGGAAGGGTACTTACTGCAATCCCAGAAAACCCTGAAAGGCACCAACTCTACTAATTTCAAAAAACACCTGAATCACACGACCTCTTCCACCTAAATTAGTTCTCTGGTGTAACAAAATCAAAAAGCAGCCACTGAAAAAAACTGGAAAAAGCAAAAGTACAAACATCAGTGGCTGAACAAAACTGAGAGGGCAAAACCCCCCGGAGGGGACCCTGAAGGCCCCCACAGAAGTGCAGGACAAAATGCAAAAATATAGCCAAACACAAAAGAATAAAATGTCTTATCTGTTAGCAGGAGTATGCAAACACGACACAGCAGGCTACAAGGGAAAAACTGGAATAAAGGATTCAGACCAGAACAATTGATCACCGGCAACCCTGATGGGAAGGTGACTCCCTTATATAAGACCAGTCAGTAACACCTGATTCCAGTCCTCACCAATCTTCATGGGCAGACTAGCACCGCTTGTAACCACCAGAGGGAGCCTCTGCTCAGAACTCATCTCAAACCCATTTCACAAACAGTACCCCCCCCTTAAGAGGGGTCACCGAACCCTCATTTGAGCAACCAGGTCGGTCAGGATGAGTTCTATGATACGCACGGATAAGTCTCCTAGCATGGATGTCCGAAGCAAACACCAAGAATTGTCTTCCTGACCATAACCTCTCCATTTAACCAAATACTGGAGTTTCGTCTAGAAAAACGAGAATCTAATATTTTCTCAACCACATACTCCAGATTGCCCTCAACCAAAACAGGGTCAGGAGGCACAGCAGCAGGAACCACTGGCTCAACAAACCTCTTCAACAAGGACTTGTGGGAACACGTTATGGATCTTAAATGTCCCTGGAAGAAGCAAACGAAAAGAAACAGGATTAATAATCTCCATGATCTTATAAGTCCAAGAACCTAGGCTTAAATTTAGGAGATGCTACTCTCATAGGAATATTCTTTGAGGACAACCAGACCAAGTCCCCCACTTTAAACCGAGGACCATCAGTCCTTATGCCGGTTAGCAAACCGCTGGGCCCTCTCCTGAGAGAGGGACAACCTCTCCACTACCTGGTCCCAAATCAGTTGCATACGCTCCACAACAGAGTCAACACTGGACAGACAGAAGCCTCCGTCTCGTCCTGAAGAAAATCGAGGGTGAAACCCAGAATTACAGAAAAACGGAGACATCAAAGTAGCAGAGCTAGCCGTATTATTAAGAGCAAACTCAGCCAAAGGCAAAAAAGAGACCCAGTCATCCTGATCAGCAGACACAAAGCATCTTAGATAAGTCTCCAATGTCTGGTTTGTTCTCTCAGTTTGACCATTGGTCTGAGGATGAAATGCCGAGGAGAAAGACAATTGAACACCCAGTTAGAACAAAAAATCCTCCAAAATCTGGAAACAAACTGGACTCCTCTGTCAGACACTATGTTCTCAGGAATGCTGTGTAAACGAACCACGTGCTGAAGTAACAACGCACCAATTCAGAGGAGAAGGCAACTTAGGTAATGGCACAAGATGTATCATCTTGGAAAACCTATCACAAATCACCCAGATGGCGGTCATTCTCTGAGAAACAGGAAGGTCGGAAATGAAATCCATAGAGATATGGGTCCATGGTCTCTTGGGCACAGGCACATGGCATCAACAAACCACTAGAAGCGAGAGCAAGGCTTGGAGCGAGAGCAATCCCGCAGGACTGCACAAATTCCTGACATCACGAGACAAGTAGGCCACCAAAAGGACCGACTAACCAAGTCTCTGGTACCAAAAATTCCGGGATGCCCAGCCAACACGGAACAATGAATCTCAGACATCACACTCTTTTCCACTGGTCCGGGACAAACAATTTTCCAACAGGGTCAGCACTCGGGCCTATCCTCCTGACACCCCTCCAGACAAGTCTCAAATTGGGCGAGATGGCGGAAAAGAACTACACCCTCTTTCAAAATAACAGAAGGATCAGATAACTCAGGGGAGTCCGCAAGGAAACTCCTCGAGAGGGCATCCGCCTTAACATTCTTAGTGCCAGGAAGAAAGGAAACCACAAAATTAAAACGTGTGAAAAACAAGGCCCACTGCCCTGTCTAGGATTGAGTCGCTTGGCAGATTCCAGATAGACCAGATTCTTATGGTCCGTAAGGACCACCACCTGATGTTTGGCTCCCTCTAGCCAATGTCTCCACTCTTCAAAGCCCACTTCATGGCCAAATAACTCCCGATTACCCACGTCATAAATTTACGTTCAGTAGGAGAAAATTTTCGAGAGAAAAGGCACAAGGGTTACTTTTAGAGGTCTCTGGATCTTTTGGGACAAAACGGCACCTGCCCCAATTTTCAGAGGCATCAACCTCCACCTGAAATGGCAGAGAAACATCAGGCATGCCGTTTTAGAACAGGAGCAGAAGTGAATCTCTGCTTAAGTTCCTGAAATGCAGAGACTGCCTCAGGAGGCCAATTCACCACATCAGAACCCTTTCTGGTCAAATCAGTTAATGGTTTAACAATAACGAGAAATTACCAATAAATTTACGATAAAAATTGGCAAAACCCAAAAATCTCTGAAGAGCCTTTAATGAAGTAGGTTGGACCCAATCACAGATGGCCTGAACCTTGACCGGGTCCATTTCAATAACAGATGGGGACAAAATGAATCCCAGAAATGAGATCCTCTGTACGCCAAAAAGACACTTTGATCCCTTCACATACAGAGCATTCTCTCTCAAAATCTAGAATACAGTTCGAACATGTTCCACATGAGAGTCCCAGTCATTAGAAAAAATCAAGATATCATCCAAAATAAACAATCAGAAATTTTTCCACAAAATCCCTGAAAATGTCATTCATGAAGGACTGGAAGACGGAAGGAGCATTAGTGAGCCCAAAGGGCATCACCAGGTACTCAAAATGCCCTTCAGGGGTATTGAATGCCGTCTTCCATTCATCCCCGTGCTTAATGCGAATAAGGTTATACGCCCCCCTGAGGTCAAGCTTGGTAAACCAAGTAGCGTTTTTCACCCTGGAAAACAGGTCAGAATCAAGGGTAACGGGTATTGATATTTCACAGTAATATTGTTCAAGAGACGATAATCAATACACGGCCTTAAAGAACCATCCTTTTTGGCCACAAAGAAAAAACCGGCACCTAAGGGTGAAGAGGATGGCTGATATGACCCTTCTCCAATGATTCCTTGATATAAGACCGCATAGCGTCATGTTCAGGTACAGATAAGTTAAAAAAGGCGACCTTTAGGGAATTTACTACCCGGCATAATTCAATTAGCGCAGTCATAGCTCCTATGGGGAGGCAAGGATGCAGATTTACTTTCGCTAAAACAACACATCAGAAAAATCAATCCAAAAAGTCAGGAACATCCTGAGCCTGGGGGAGGCAGAAAAAAACAGGAGTGTTAGTATTAAACACACTTGGCAGCCCCAACTGGTTTACAGACACAGATTTCCAATCAAAACAGGATTATGAACTGTAACCAAGGAAAACCCAGCACGATAATGTCATGCAGATTATACAGAACCAAAATTTGCAGCACTTCCTGGTGATCAGGTTCAACCCTCATTATCACCTGAGTAGAAACTGGGGTTTATTTTCAGCCAAAGGGGTAGAATCGATCCCCAGTAGGGGAATAGACTTCTGTAGGGGTATCAAGGGAAATCCACAATGTTTAGCATCATACCGCCGACCAAAAAGTGGAATAACACGTGATCAAAAAGACGGATATAAATAAACATGGTACCACTGAACACATCATCTTGTCCCGCAAAAGCCACCATACAGCTCCATCAGCGGAAAAATAAAAAAGTTATAGCTCTCAGAATAAAGTGATGCAAAAACAATTATTTTTTCTATAAAATAGTTTTTATTATATAAAAGCGCCAAAACATAAAAAAATGAGGTATCGCTGTCATCGTACTGACCTGAAGAATAAAACTTCCTTATCAATTTTACCACACACGGAACAGTATAAACCCCCCAAAAAGGAAATTCATGAATTGCAGGTTTTTGCTCATTCTGTCTCCCAAAAATCGGAATAGAAAGCGATCAAAAAATATCATGTGCCCAAAAATGGTACCAATAGAAACGTCAGCTCGTCCCGCAAAAGCAAGACCTCACATGACACTGTGGGCCAAAATATGGAAAAATTATAGCTCTCAAACTGTGGTGATGCAAAAACTATTTTTTGCAATAAAAAGCGTTTTTTAGCGTGTGACAGCAGCCAAACATAAAAACATTAGTTTTCAACCTGGACTGTGCCAAGATGCTACCGTCCATGCTGAGAACCACTGGTGAATGAGCTGCTGGGAATGCAGCGACTGTAACTGGGGGTGACGTCATAGATTTTACCTCCGGTCACTGGGCTCTGTTCCCAGCCGGGCTGAGCTGCGGTGAGATCCAGGGTCACTTATAAAATTCACATACCAGGAAACAGTAGATTAGTTCCAAAAAGGGGGCACTTGTCAGGCATTGCCACTATTAAGGCACATCTAGATAAGTTCATTGTGGGGTCTAGTTTTCAAAATGGGGTCACTAGAGGGGGGTTTCCTCTGTTTAGGCACATCAGGGGATCTCCAAACGTGGCATGGCATCCGATCTCAATTCCAGCCAATTTTGCGTTGAAAAAGTCAAATGGCGCTCTTTCCCTTCCAAACTTTGCAATGCACCCAAACAGTGGTTTACCCACACATATGGGGTATCAGCATACTCAGGACAAATTGCACAATAACTTTTGGGGTCCAATTTCTACTATTACTCTTGATAAAATAAAAAATTGGGTGTGAAAAGATCATTTTTGTGGAAAAAATATGATTTTTTAATTTTACGGCTCTACGTTGTAAACTTCTGTGAAGCCCTTGGGAGTTGAAAGTGCTCGCCATGCATCTAGATAAGTTCCTTAGGGGGTCTAGTTTCCAAAATAGTGTCATTTGTTGGAGGTTTCCACTGTTTAGGCACATCAGGGGCTCTCCAAACGTGACATGGCATCTGATCTCAATTCCAGCCAATTTTGCATTGAAAAGTCAAACGGCGCTCCTTCCCTTCCAAGCTCTGTCATGCGCCCAAACAGTGGTCCCCCCCTCATAAGGGGTATCAGCGTACTCAGGACAAATTGCAAAATAACATTTGGGGTCCAATTTCTCCTGATACCCTTGGGAAAATAAAAAAATTGGACCTGAAATAATTTTTTTTGTGAAAAAAAGTTATCTGTTCATTTTTTTTTTAACATTCAATAAACTCCTGTGAAGCACCTGAAGGGTTAATCAACTTCTTGAATGTGGTTTTGAGCACCTTGAGGGGTGCAGTATTTAGAATTGTGTCACTTTTTTGGGTATTTTCTATCATATAGACCTCTCAAAGTGACTTCAAATGTGATGTGGTCCCTACTAAAAAATGGTGTTGGTTCCAAAATTGTGTTGATGTAAAGTAGACATGTGGGATATGTTACTTATTAAGTATTTTGTGTGACATATCTCTGTGATTTCAGGCCATGAATATTCAAAGTTGGAAAATTGTGAAATTTTTGAAATTTTTGCCAAATTTCTGTTTTTTTCACAAATAAACACAAGTCATATCAAAGAAATTTTACCACTATCATGAAGTATAATTTATCTCGAGAAACCATTGTCTGAATCACCGGGATCCATTGAAATGTTCCAGAGTTATTACCTCATAAAGGGACAGTGGTCAGAATTGTAAAAATTGGCCCGGTCATTAACATGAAAACCACCCTTGGGGGTTAAGGGGTTAAAGTACACTGCTCAAAAAAATAAAGGGAACACTCAAATAACACATCCTAGATCTGAATGAATTAAATATTCTCATTGAATACTATGTTGTGTACAAAGCTGAATGTGCTGTCAACATAATCACACAAAAATCATCAATGGAAATCAAATTTTTGAACCAATGGTGGCCTGGATTTGGAGAGACCCCCAAAATGAAAGTGGAAACAAGTCGAAATGAAAATCAAAACAAGAATAAATTAAAGTGGAAACAAGTCAAAATGATGCTCAGTATTGTGTGTGGCCTCCACGTGCCTGTATGTCCTCCCTACAACGCCTGGGCATGCTGAAGGATGTTGCAGGCAGCAGATCACTCTCCACGGTGTCTCTAGACTTTGTCACGTGTGTCACATGTGCTGAGTGTGAACCTGCTGCCTGCAACATCCTTCAGCATGACTTGTTTGGCAGTGGGTCAGTAATGGTGTGGGGTGGCATTTCTTTGGAGGGCCGCACAGCTCTCCATGTGCTCGCCAGAGGTAGCCTGACTGCCATTAGGTACCGAGATGAGATCCTCAGACCCCTTGTGAGACCATACGCTGGTGCGGTTGGCCCTGGGTTCCTCCTAATGCAGGATAATGCCAGACCTCATGTGGTTGCAGTGTGTCAGCAGTTCCTGCAAGATGAAGGCATTGACGCTATGGACTGGCCTGCCCGTTCCGCAGACCTGAATCCGATTGAGCACATCTGGGACAGCATGTCTCGCTCCATCCACCAACATCACATTGCACCACAGACTGTCCAGGAGTTGACGGATGCTTTAGTCCAGGTCTGGGAGGAGATCCCTCAGGAGACCATCCGCCGCCTCATCAGGAGTATGCCCAGGCATTGTAGGGAGGTCATACAGGCACATGGAGGCCACACACAATACTGAGCATCATTTTGACTTGTTTCCACTTTAATTTTGTCTTGTTTTGATTTTCATTTTGACTTGTTTCCACTTTCATTTTGGGGGTCTCTCCAAATCCAGGCCTCCATTGGTTCAAAAATTTGATTTCCATTGATGATTTTTGTGTGATTATGTTGACAGCACATTCAACTTTATACACAACAGAATATTCAATGAGAATATTTCATTAATTTAGATCTAGGATGTGTTATTTGAGTGTTCTCTTTATTTTTTTGAGCAGTGTATATACAGTAAGGGCTCCTTTCCATTTGCGATAAATACGTCCCATTCTCGCATGTGAAATCCCAGCTCTGGCCCAGACACTCGGGAGTGGAGTGCGCGGCTGCATGTATTTGTATGCAGCTGCTCGCTCCACTCCCGAACGCCAGCCCCAGAGCTGGGATTTCACATGCGAGAATCGGACGTATTTATCGCAAATGGAAAGGAGCCCTAATAGTATTATTCTGCCATATGGGCATTACTCTAAATTTAGCAACATTAAATCTCATTTGCAAGGTGTTTGCCAATTCAATCATCTTATCCAAATCAGTTTGAAATATTGTACTGTCAAATTCAGTTTTTGCTATCCTACATAGTTTGGTGTTGTCAGCAAAGACTGACACTTTACTCTCAATACCATCGACAAAGTCCTTAATAAAAAGATTAAAAATAATTGGTCCTAGCTAGAGTTGAGCGATACTTTCCGATATCCAAAAGTATCGGAATCGGAATGGTATCGCCGATATCATTAAAATATCGCGATACCCGATACCGATACCGGTAAGTCTATGGGAACAAAATATCGTAACTAAAAAAACCCCATTCTTTCCTTGTAAACACTAAATATACACACATAGAATACATATATATATAATATATACATGTCATTGTGACATATATATATACATATATGTATAGTTTATACACTTCTACATAGTAAAATATCCTCTGATTCAATTGCCGGGTAAAGCCGGCTTCAGTGAAAAGACAGAAGCACCCGACATGAAATGACACTTGGTGTACATAGGGTTAACCATGTCTTTTCATGTCCTTTGCTATCTAATTTGCACAAACAATTAAATCAGTCTATGTGTGCAAAATTTCACCCCTGTAGGGGTTAATTAAAGGTGTAAATTCGTTGTAAAAAAAACGGACTTTTTTGCTACGAATTTACACCTTTAATTAACCCCTACAGGGGTGAAATTTTGCACACATAGACTGATTTAATTGTTTGTGCAAATCAGATAGCAAACGACATGAAAAGACATGGTTAACCCTATGTACACCAAGTGTCATTTCATGTCGGGTTCTGCATTTTCACAAAAGCGGCAATTGAATTAGCGGCTATTATACTATGTAGAAGTGTATGAACTACAAATATAAATATATATATATATATATGTGTCACAAATTCAATGACATGTATATATATATATATATGAGGTGTAAAATTGCTGAAAAAAAATGCGTGGGCTCCCGCCCTATTTTCGCAACCAGACAGACAAAGCCAGTGAGTGGGGGCAGATAATAATAGCCCAGAGAGGGACCATTATTTTTGGCCCCCCCCGGCTACTAACATCTGCCCCCAGACACCCCAGGAAAGACAAATCTATAATTAGATTCGCCCTTTCTGGCACTTTGCCCGTCTATTCCCATTGCCCTGTAGCGGTGGCGAATGGGTTAATATGGGGTTAAAGCCACCTTGCTATTGAAAGGTGACCTTAAGCCAGGTTAATAATTGAGAGCTGTCAATTAGACAACTATCAATTATTAATCCTATTGCATGAAATAAAAATAAAACACACACACTTTAATTAAAAATCATTTTAATGAAATAAAGACACATGTTTTTGACCATCTTTTATTTTACTGCAAAACCATTTCCTGTAATAAAAATAAAATTAAAAAGCAAAATTATTCTTACCTATCCCATGCACAGTCAGGTCCCACGGTGTAATCCTTCAGAAAGGGTTAATGTTTACTGCAGGGACCGCAGCTAATGCTGCAGCCTCACAGTAAACCCCAAATGAATGAGTTCCTCTCCTGGCTGACAGGAGAGTAAAGGCTGGGTGTCACATAACGATACACCAGCGATCCCGACAACGATATGCACTTGTCAGGATCGCTGGTGTATCGCTACATGATCGCTGCTGAGATGCCAAACAGGCAGCTCAGGCAGCGATCTGGGACAGCGACACTGCGGGTAACATCGCTTAAGGGCCCGTCTCACATAGCGATATCGCTACCGAGATCGCTGCTGAGTCACTAGTTTTGTGACGCAGCAGCGAGCTCACCAGCGATATCGCTGTGTGTGACATTCAGCGACGATCAGCCCCCCTGCCGGGTATCGCTGATCGTCGCAGAAATGTCAGGACCTTTTTTTGATCGCTGGTTTCCCTCTGACAGGCACGCATCGCTGCGTGTGACAGGCGGGAGACCAGCGATCCGCTGGTAACCAAGGTACACAGCGGGTTTCCAGGCACCGCGCAGCGCTTGGAAACCCGCTGTGTACCTTGGATACCAGCCTCCCTGCTTTCCACTTTCACTTCAGGTCAGCCAGGGACACAATCAGTGACGTCAGAGGGAACTGATTAACAAAAATAGGGGTTCCCTTCGAAAAAAAAATGGCGTGGGGTCCCCCCTATTTTTGTTAACCAGCCAGATGAAGCAGACCGCTGAGGCCTGGATTTTCAGGCTGTTAAGGAGCCAAGATCCATGGACCTTGCCAGCCTGATAATACCAGGCCACAGCAGTCTGCATATCTTGGCTGATTAACAAAAATAGGGGATCCCCTTGAAAAAAATTGGCGTGGGGTCCCCCCTATTTTTGTTAACCAGCCAGATGAAGCAGACCGCTGAGGCCTGGATTTTCAGGCTGTTAAGGAGCCAAGATCCATGGACCTTGCCAGCCTGATAATACCAGGCCACAGCAGTCTGCATATCTTGGCTGATTAACAAAAATAGGGGATCCCCTCGAAAAAAATTGGCGTGGGTCCCCCTATTTTTGTTAACCAGCCAGATGAAGCAGACCGCTGAGGCCTGGTTTTTCAGGCTGGTAAGGATCCAATATCCATGGACCTTGCCAGCCTGATAATACCAGGCCACAGCAGTCTGCTTAGCTTGGCTGGTTAACAAAAATAGGGGATCCCCTCGAAAAAAAAACGGCGTGGGGATCCCCCCTATTTTTGTTAACCAGCCAAGTAAAATGCAGACTGCTGCGGCCTGGTATTAAAAGACTGTCAAGGCCCATGGATTTTGGCCCTCAACAGCCTGATAATACCAGGCTACAGCAGCCCCACATTTGGCGCATCAAAAGATGTGCCAATTGTGGCACTTTACCCGGCTCTTCCCACTTGCCCTGTAGCGGTGGCAAGCGGGGTAATAAGGGGTTAATGTCACCATTGATTGCACGGTGACAATAAGCCCGGTTAATAATGGAGAGGTGTCAATAAGACACCGATCCATTATTAATCCCAAAGTTTTTAATCTTTACCCGGCTCTTCCCACTTGCCCTGTAGCGGTGGCAAGCGGGGTAATAAGGGGTTAATGTCACCGTTGATTGCACGGTGACAATAAGCCCGGTTAATAATGGAGAGGTGTCAATAAGACACCGATCCATTATTAATCCCAAAGTTTTTAAATGTTTAAAAAAAAGACAAAGCAAGAAAAAAGTCTTTTAATGAAATAAAAGAGACAACACAGTTTTCATTTTTTTTATTGTACTCTCATTCCTGTGACGCCATCGATCTCCTGTAAAAAAGAAAAAAAACAAACCAACAGTATACCACCTGTCCGACGCAGTCCATAACGACAGTCCCACGACGATCCAGCTCTGCTACATCGCAATGACAGGCAGAGCCTGTCATCGCGACGCAGCACAGCTGATTACCTGCTTCCCCGGCGGTGACGTCATCGGACTGACTGCTTTACGGCCGGGATTACCCAGCAGTCACTGCAGTTATCGCGAGAAACTGCATGTGACCGCCGGGGAAAGAAGATTGCGGCCATGAAGCAGTCCAGGACGTGACCGCCGGAGATCTTCTGCCAGGTAAGTGCCGCTGACTCCTGACAGACCCGACCGACGGACACTGACAGTGACAGTGACAATCCCGATTCCGGTATCCGATATGACGAAAATATCGGAACTCGGAATCGGAATTCCGATACAGCCAATATCGGCCGATACCCGATATTTGCAGTATCGGAATGCTCAACCCTAGTCCTAGCACAGATCCCTGCGGTCTCCACTGCTGACTATATCAAACTTAGAGAACATACCATGTACGATGACTATTTGTTTCCTGTGTTTTAGCCAGTTTCTTACCCATCTGCATATACTTTCCACCACTCCCTGCTTCTGTAGCTTTAGCCTAAGGCTGTTATGTGGTACAGTTTCAAATTATTTTCCAAAATTGTGGGTAAATAACTTTGTTTCAGGCATGTGATGCTCGTTAAAACTGACTGCTGGCAAGTATCTGGTGTGGGCACTATGAAAATTACACCTGAGACCAGATAAAAAGGGAAAAAGTTGACTCAATCTTTGCATTGTGCGTCTGTGTGCCACACTAAGCATGGCAAACAGAAAGTGGAGAGAACTGTCTGTGGACTTGTGAACCAAAACTGTAAAAATATAAACAATCTCAAGGTTACAAGTCCATCTCCAGAGATCTTGATGTTCCTTTGCAAAACATAATCAAGAAGTTTACAACTCATGGCATTATACAGTGTCTTGCGAAAGTATTCGGCCCCCTGGAACTTTTCAACCTTTTTCCACATATCATGCTTCAAACATAAAGATACCAAATGTAAATTTTTGGTGAAGAATCAACAACAAGTGGGACACAATTGTGAAGTTGAACTAAATTTATTGGTTATTTTAAATTTTTGTGGAAATACAAAAACTGAAAAGTTGGACGTGCAATATTATTTGGCCCCTTTACTTTCAGTGCAGCAAACTCACTCCAGAAGTTCATTGTGGATCTCTGAATGATCCAATGTTGTCCTAAATGACTACTGATGATAAATATAAACCACCTGTGTGTAATCAAGTCTCCGTATAAATGCACCTGCTCTGTGATAGTCTCAGGGTTCTGTTTGAAGCACAGAGAGCATCATGAAGACCAAGGAACACAACAGGCAGGTCCGTGATACTGTTGTGGAGAAGTTTAAAGCCGGATTTGGATACAAAATGATTTCTAAGACTTTAAACATCCCAAGGAGCACTGTGCAAGCGATCATATTGAAATGGAAGGAGTATCATACCACTGCAAATCTACCAAGACCCGGCCGTCCCTCTAAACTTTCATCTCAAACAAGGAAAAGACTGATCAGAGATGCAGTCAAGAGGCCCATGATCACTCTGGATGAACTGCAGAGATCTACAGCTGAGGTGGGACAGTCTGTCCATAGGACAACAATCAGTCGTACACTGCACAAATCTGGCCTTTAAGGAAGAGTGGCAAGAAAAAAGCCATTTCTCAAAGATATCCATAAAAAGTGTTGTTTAAAGTTTGCAACAAGCCACCTGGGAGACACACCAAACATGTGGAAGAAGGTGCTCTGGTCAGATGAAACCAAAGTCGAACTTTTTGGCAACAATGCCAAACGATATGTTTGGCGTAAAGGCAACACAGCTCATCACCCTGAACACACCATCCCCACTGTCAAACATGGTGGTGGCAGCATCATAGTTTGGACCTGCTTTTCTTCAGCAGGGACAGGGGAGATGGTTAAAATTGATGGGAAGATGGATGGAACCAAATACAGGACCATTCTTGAAGAAAACCTGTTGGAGTCTGCAAAAGACCTGAGACTGGGACGGAAATTTGTCTTCCAACAAGACAATGATCCCAAACATAAATAAAAATCTACAATGGAATAGTTCACAAATAAACGTTTCCAGGTGTTAGAATGGTCAAGTCAAAGTCCAGACCTGAATCCAATCGAGAATCTGTGGAAAGAGCTGAAAACTGCTGTTCACAAACGATCTCCATCCAACCTCACTGAGCTCGAGCTGTTTGCCAAGGAAGAATGGGCAAGAATTTCAGTCTCTCGATGTACAAAACTGATAGAGACATACCCCAAGTGACTTGCAGCTGTAATCGCAGCAAAAGGTGGCGCAACAAATAATTAAGTTAAAGGGGCCGAATAAGGCTGGTTTCACATTATTGTTTTTTAGCGCAGCGCATCGTGCTCATCCGATCGCATGCGCCATGCACACCTATCTTTGCATGCGATCACTAGCGTTTTCGTGCATATGCGCTTTTTTGAGGTGAGCGCCAGGTAACACACGACGCAACATGTTGCATTTTTCGGTCCGCCCAAAGTTGTTAGAAAGACACATGCGTTCGCTGTGCGCACGGAATGCGCCAAAACAACACATTAAAGTCTATGGGATCGCTGGCATGCGCTTGGGCATGCGCACTCCAGCGTTTTAGGACGCATGCGTTATCAAATATTATACATGTCTATATACTGGTTTAAACCACCCACTAAACAAAGAAACATTGTATGGGGGTAGTGTATATAAAAGAAGGTGTTAGCACTTCTGCATTCAAAAATCTTGGACAGCAAAGAAAACTTGGATAATGTGAGTATAAAACCTAATGTCTTTCTCTCCTTTTTTTCTCAATTTATTAGGTACTAATGTCTCTTTTTTATTGCAGCATGTCTTCTGGGGATGAATACCTTCCTGGCCCTGGTGAACTGGCCCAAGCAGAGGGTGAAGTGAGTACCTTCCTTCCATACTGATTGGTAAGTATTTGCTGTTGCATGGACACATGTGGCAAATATTTTTTTTTCTTTTTCAGTCAACATCGTCCACAGCAGTGGAGAAAGAACGGGAGCAGCCAGTC
The DNA here is from genome assembly GCA_033576555.1 of Oophaga sylvatica. Classification (NCBI taxonomy): domain Eukaryota; kingdom Metazoa; phylum Chordata; class Amphibia; order Anura; family Dendrobatidae; genus Oophaga; species Oophaga sylvatica. Next base: position 337,415,260 of record JARQOD010000006.1, read on the forward strand.
CGTGTGCAGGCGGGGAGGCGGCCTGTAAGTATAGACTGACAGATTGTACTCTTTTTTTGCCCCTGACTTTTTTATTGCCTGTTTTTCCTATTCAATCTTTATTCTATTCTCAATCTTTCTTCTATTCTGTCTTGTTTTCTATCTTTTTCATTTCCAAATCTTTCCAAGATTAATGTGATAGGGTTTGTCCAGGAGCGAGTTCCGTTGTGGGACAGCTGTGATCCACTGCACTGTGACAACGTGGTGATCCGGCGGCTCTGGAATGAGGTGGCCGCAGCGCTGATGGATTGCTGGGACAACGCCCCTCCCCGAGTCCGCAAGGACTTCAATGGTGTGTGATGCTGCAGTGACCTTGGCCGGGATCACACAACTGTGTGTGATGCTAGTAACTCCTGTGAGTTTCTAGCATCACACACAGTTGTGTGATCCCAGCATACAGTGCATTCTCTAAATTTTATTTTTGGTTTTCCACAGTGAACAAGGTCAGAACCCGTTGGCGATCGATGAAGGACCGCTTCAACAGGGACCTGAGATAGGAGAACCGGTTTGCCAGTGGTGCTGCGGCAAAGACAACAAGAAAGTACCGCTACCATCGGGCTTTGGCTTTCTTAAGACCGGTCCTTACCACCAGAGCATAAGTATTTTGTTGTTGTATTGTATTGTGTTTACTCTGTGTTTTTCTATTCCACAGGATTAGGCGCTTTTACTATTATAAATCCATGATCCAGCACCCTGCAACCTGGTCCTGGAGCGGTCCTTCAGAGAGCTGCCTCGGACCTGTCCCAGCCATCAACCAGCCAAGAAGCACCTTGTGGGTCGGCATCACAGCCAGCTGGAGAACAGGAAGCTGGTCAATCAAGTACCCCTGTCACAGGTCTCTGCCACTGGTTTTGCGGGCACTTCCCACCCATGGCAGAAGGCCTCTGACAGGAATCTCATGCCGAGTTCATTCACTTGAGCATGGTTCTTCAAATTGGCCTCAAGGCATTGGGCGACAGAATGGATAGCGGTTTTGCACTCATGGAACACCGCTTCCAGTCTGTTGAGTGTTGCCTAGACCATCTTGAAGCTGACCTCAACAGACCAGCGCACCATTTTTTAAATAAAATTGAATGGGCCACGGCGGAACACCTTAGTCCTGATCTCCAGCTGACTGTGATGCAGGCTAATATGCAGCAGAGTCGGTACGTGCAGCAGCAGCCAGTGGTGCCTTTCCCACCCGTGCTACCACTGGCTCGCTTCACCTCACTACCGTCTTCTGCTGCATATCACTGCACGGCCACCAACATTCCAAGTCGTGCTGGACCACACTACACCACACCAAGTCACAGTGCAGCTGGACACTCCCCCGCCACTATGCCAAGCGCTGCTCCTGTTTGGACATTCTCCACCCCTGCTTGGACCTCCACCCCTGCTTGGACCTCCTCCACCTCCAGGGACGCCACCACCACCGAGCAGGCCCAGCCCCCGGAGGTCCCCAGCACACGGTGGTCCCCAAGCACCAGGAGGTCCCCAAGCACTAGGAGGTCCCCAAGCAACAGGAGGTCCCCAAGCACCAGGTCCCCAAGCACCAGGACCTCCAAAAAAGAACACAAAGATTGGACAAAGAGTCCATAAAAAGTTAAAAACTTTTGTCCTCCCTCCCCCCTCACCTCCCACTGTGTCTGACCCGCTGCCTTCCCCTACCACTTTCGTCGCCCCTTCCCCTTGAACCGCTTCGTCGCCCACACAAAGTCAATCCTCGTCCCTCCACACCCCCAAGTTCCCCATCTTCCCCCAAACGTCGGCCCCGTTAATTTTTTTTGTGTCTTGTGAAATAAATGTTATTTTTTTCCCCAGCTGTTTGGTTTAATTGTGTCTTTCGCCGCCTACACACACAGCGCCGTACACACACTGCGCCGTACACTTTGTGATTTTACCACCACAGAGCTCCAGTACCGACACATGCTTCTTGTGTCAGTCCTGGAGCTATGTGTTGTCAAAAACACAAATATATTACTTGTATTTTCACCACCAGTCTCTTCAGTATACAAATATTAGTTGACTGAATAGAGGATGTTGGTGAGTGCAAGGCATATCTATTCTCACCTTGCCAGGTATCATATAGAGTGAATTGAGGATGGTGTGTTTTGCCCATCAACATTTCACTCTTTGTGACACAAGGCCAGGGGATTGTAGATATACCTTGTAATTAACCACATCCTCTATTGTGTGGTGAATAAACTGAATATATGATGGAGAAAATACACGTCATATCTACAATCCCCTGGCCTGGTATCATAACTATCACACCTGGCCAGGTGACTATACCTATGAGTTGTCATCTGCAGCGTCGCTTCAGTCTGCATCATCTATTGCCCGCAGACTGGAGAGATGCTGGTGGTTAACTCATATGTGTATTCACCTACCCAGGTGTCATTAAATTCTGAAGTCAGGATGCTTGTTTTTGGCATCCTCACTTCAGCGTGACACCAGGCCAGGGGATTGTAGAAGTTGTATATACTTTATCATCTCTCCAGTGTGCGTGCATACTGAATCCACAGTGGAGATACTACAAAGAATATCTATACTCTTATGGTCAGGTGTCATAAAGAGTGAAGGATGCCATTGCATCCCAAAATCCATATTTGTAACATCAGGCCAGGTGTAAAATATTTAATAAATGACCTTATTGAACAACATACCCATATATAGATTACTGTTTATTAAGTATATCAAAATAGTAGGGCATATTAGGATGGATATTAATATACGGACAATCGCTGAATTAATGATATCAATGAAAAGAAAACGATCAAACAGTCCCAAAATAAAGTACAAAATATTTTTATTAAACATCAATTTATAAAAAAGGAGCAGGGGAAACAGTGACAAGGGCTCATGCCAATAAGCACTAGTGGGAAGAATAGGACGCACACAGGTGAATAGACCAAATTACATAGATGAAAAATAATCACAAATCCGCAAGTGCAGAGATTGCATAAGTATGTAAATATTGGCAAAACCAGTCATGAAGATGTTAATATGGCTACAGAATTGTATATGACAGTCAGGATGTCCCAAGTGATAGTTTTATTCACCATAGTTATAAGCATAAAATTGCATCATAGTATCCAGGACATATCTGCCACCCAAACACATAGGACCTCACAAAAATTTGCAGTTAGTGCCATGAAAAGTAACGGTATACCTGTTCAGGTGAAGAGACTAACACCAGGTGCGTCCGCCCCGACGCGCGTTTCGGCTAGTGTGCCTTTCTCAAGGGGTGAGGGGGAAGAGGAAGTGAGGGGTATAAAAGCAGCCTGCCACCAATCACGTGTGAACCACACACCTGTCTCATAATACAGCATGAGTCATAATATCACTTAGGAGCCAGCGAAAATCAGCAATAACAAATATCAATGGTCATATGTATGCCCGCATAAATACACACAGCTTACTGTCATTGAAAATTCCACATCTGCCCGCAGTTAGGATGTATTAATATCCAAGGCACAAGATCGTCATCAGAGCGCGCTTGGACCGGCCTCCAATGACGCGCCCATCGTCCCGGCAACCAGGGACGCCTGACGGCGTCGGCGTCACGTGCCTGGTGACGTCACGTCACGTGACCAATCACCATGGCACTGGAAGACGCCGAGAACCGCCAGGCATGCCAGAGTCACGGAAGAGGGCGCGTACCGGCCGTAAGTATAGTGGAGGCAGCAATTATGTGGAATTAATGTGTGTAGGACAACTGTATGCCAAATAACAAACGAATCAAATGTATGGGCAAAACATTCTTAAAGGCAATAGGAACGACACACTGCATAATGCTGTATAATGCTGTATTTAACATAGCAAAGGATATATATAATAATACAACCATCAATTGCATATTATAAAATATGGGTAACAATAACATTGATTATAGTGATTTGCTGATAGGTGTAAATGATTCAATTTGAATCATTTACACCTATCAGCAATTCACTATAATCAATGTTATTGTTACCCATATTTTATAATATGCAATTGATGGTTGTATTATTATATATATCCTTTGCTATGTTAAATACAGCATTATTTATGTCATATTATCTTCATATCTGTCATTGTTGTTAGATTATGCAGTGTGTCGTTCCTATTGCCTTTAAGAATGTTTTGCCCATACATTTGATTCGTTTGTTATTTGGCATACAGTTGTCCTACACACATTAATTCCACATAATTGCTGCCTCCACTATACTTACGGCCGGTACGCGCCCTCTTCCGTGACTCTGGCATGCCTGGCGGTTCTCGGCGTCTTCCAGTGCCATGGTGATTGGTCACGTGACGTGACGTCACCAGGCACGTGACGCCGACGCCGTCAGGCGTCCCTGGTTGCCGGGACGATGGGCGCGTCATTGGAGGCCGGTCCAAGCGCGCTCTGATGACGATCTTGTGCCTTGGATATTAATACATCCTAACTGCGGGCAGATGTGGAATTTTCAATGACAGTAAGCTGTGTGTATTTATGCGGGCATACATATGACCATTGATATTTGTTATTGCTGATTTTCGCTGGCTCCTAAGTGATATTATGACTCATGCTGTATTATGAGACAGGTGTGTGGTTCACACGTGATTGGTGGCAGGCTGCTTTTATACCCCTCACTTCCTCTTCCCCCTCACCCCTTGAGAAAGGCACACTAGCCGAAACGCGTGTCGGGGCGGACGCACCTGGTGTTAGTCTCTTCACCTGAACAGGTATACCGTTACTTTTCATGGCACTAACTGCAAATTTTTGTGAGGTCCTATGTGTTTGGGTGGCAGATATGTCCTGGATACTATGATGCAATTTTATGCTTATAACTATGGTGATAAAACTATCACTTGGGACATCCTGACTGTCATATACAATTCTGTAGCCATATTAACATCTTCATGACTGGTTTTACCAATATTTACATACTTATGCAATCTCTGCACTTGCGGATTTGTGATTATTTTTCATCTATGTAATTTGGTCTATTCACCTGTGTGCGTCCTATTCTTCCCACTAGTGCTTATTGGCATGAGCCCTTGTCACTGTTTCCCCTGCTCCTTTTTTATAAATTGATGTTTAATAAAATATTTTGTACTTTATTTTGGGACTGTTTGATCGTTTTCTTTTCATTGATATCAGGTGTAAAATATTTGTTGTATCTCCACCGTCGCTGCAGTATCTCCACCGTCATTGCAATCTGTTTGAACACAGACTGGAGAGATGATGAAGGTCATACAACTTTTCTCTGTAGACTCACCTGGTAGGAGTCCTATTAAAGTCAGGATGCACAAAACACAGCATCCTGACTTCACTGGGATACCTGGGCAGGTGATTATTGTATTTGAGTGTATAAAAACAGAGTGCACTCGGTACAGGTATCAAAACAGGTTTTTTATTAACATAAACACAAGAAAACTATTTTATTACACCATTTGCTCTTGCCATTCCACACGTCCCACATCAGATATAAAGTAGGACGCAAATTGGTCCCTCATTTGGCCAACTTCAACTGATGACCTGAGAGGGTGCTGAGTGAATTCAGGCAATGGGTTGACATGTGGTTCATCTAATTCAAAGTTAGGGTGCTCTTTAGCCATCACAAAATTGTGAAGAACCACACAGGCTTTCACCACCTCATCCACAGTTTCAAGTTTCAGATTAATGGCTGTGCCTAGAATGCGCCATCTGGACACCAGAATCCCAAAGGCACACTCTACAGTTCTTCTGACCCTGGTCAGTCTGTAAATAAAGATTTTTTTTTGTGTGGTCCAAGTCCCGGCTAGAGTATGGTTTCAACAAGTTTGTGCACATTTGAAAGGCCTCATCACAAACCATTACAAATGGCAGTGGCGGACCTTCGGTGTGAGGAAGAGGCCGTGGCAGGAGGAAATTAAAATGGTTGCCATACAACCTACGGCCCATGTCCGAGTTCTTAAAGGTCTGAGAGTCGTTGCCCCAGCCAAATGCCCCAATGTCCACCGCAATAAACCTACAGTCTGCATCCGCAATGGCCATGAGTACCGTAGAAAAGTACTTTTTATAATTATAGTACTCTGAGCCACTTCTTGAGGGTTTTGTTATCTTGATGTGTTTCCGATCCACCGCTCCCAAACAGTTGGGGAAATTGCAGACTGTCAGCAATTGATCCGATATTTCGATCCACTTTTCCGCGGTGGGCAGAGGCATAAATTCAGGACACAGAACGTTTCACAAAGCCCGGTAGGTGTCCGCAACTATTCCCGACTAGGTGGAGATTCCAAGCCGGTACTGGAAGTGGAGTGAAGAGAGGGTCTCGCCAGAAGCAAGGAATCTGCAAAACAGATGAAGGAAAATTGTGATTGTCTAGGCTTTGGCAAAACAGACATGAAAAATAAAGCAGTACATGGCAGAACTGTAATTCTGCAGGCTTTTAGTAAATGGCAGAACAAAAACAATACATGCATTGCTTTAATATTACGTACCGTAATGTGACGAGCAGCCGTTTCTCAGGAGGAATCGCATGACGGAGCTGTGTGTCCTGTCTCCGGATGGCTCCTTCAACACGACCAAGCAAATCCCTAAAACTTTCTTGGGACATCCATGTATAGTCAGAAAATTTTGCCGCGTTTGACTGGAGCTCGCTGAAGAGGGTGTCGTACGCTCCACGGCTCTCCAGGACTTCAATAATCGGATGTCTCCAAAAACGCCTTCGCTGCCGTCTTCGCTGTCTCTCTCTCTCCCTTTGCTGCTGGCAAGCGAAAGCAAAAGCTGGAAACAGCGCGATGTCCAGATCCAAGTTGAAGCGAAAACTCTCCCAACGCAGATCCATGGTGACACAGGAAACAGCAGCAAAATCTGAAGAATTCAGCTGAGCAGGGTCTATTTAAAAAAGTCCCATGACACTCGCCCACTGGTGTCCCATTTGTGGAGTCTGTTTCAAGGATTTTCCTCCTGAGAAATGTGACTAAAAAACGCAAACGCATGCAAAATGCTAGATAAACACATGCAAACGCTACGTTTTTTGTCATTATGCGTACATTGATGCGTTAAAAAAAACATGCACTTGCAAGCACTTGTATACGTTTTTGCACGCATTTTTAGTTGCGCATGATGCGCTGCGCAAAGCGACGCAAATGTGAAATTAGACTAATATTGCGCGCCCCACTTTTCAGTTTTTGTATTTCCACAAAAATTTAAAATAACCAATAAGTTTCGTTCAACTTCACAATTGTGTCCCACTTGTTGATTCTTCACCAATAATTTACATTTGGTATCTTTATGTTTGAAGCATGATATGTGGGAAAAGGTTGAAAAGTTCCAGGGGGCCGAATACTTTCACAAGGCACTGTAGCTAATATCCATGGAGAAAAGTTGATGAAAGATTGCAAACCAGGATAGTCTGGATGGTGGATAAGCTGCCCCAATCAAAGTTCAAGTAAATTCAAGCTGTCCAACAGGCTCAGGATGAATCAATGTCAGCGCAAACTATCTGTTGACATTTAAATGAAATGAAATGTTATGGCAGAAGACTCAGGATGATCCCACTGCTGACACAGACATAAAAAAGCTAGACTGCAGTTTGCCAAAATGTATGTGAGTAAGCCAAAGTCCTTCTGGGAAAGCGTCTGCTGGACAGATGAGAAATAGAGCTTTTTGGTAAAGTACATCATTTAGTCACATATGGTGGAGCTTCAAAGATGTTTTTGGGTTGTTTTGCTGCATCTGGCACTGAGTGCCTTGACTGTGTGCAAGGCATGATGAAATCTCAAGATTACCATAGGATTTTGGGTTACAATGGTTGCAATGTAGTACCCAGTGTCAGAAAGTTGGATTTGTGTTTCAGGTCATGAGTCTTCCAGTAGTACAATGACAACAAACATACTTCATGAAGCACCCAGAAATGGATGGAAACAAAGTGCTGGAGAGTTAGAAGTGGCCAGCAATGAGTCTGGATCTAAATTCCATTGAACACCTGTGGAGAGATCATAAACTTGCTGTTGGGAGAAGACATCCTTCAAATATGAGAGACCTGGAGCAGTTTGCAAAAGAAGAGAGGTCCAAAATTCCAGCTGAGAGGTATTAGGAGGTTCTTGATGGTTATAGGAAGCGATTGATTGCAGTTATTTATTCCAAAGAGTGTGCAACCAAACAGTAAGTTGAAGATGCAAACAATTTTTTTCGGCCCATTTTGGGGTTTTATGTAAACTTATGTCCAATTAGCCGTTTTTTCTCTGGTTTTTTTGTGTGTTGTTCCAATACACACAAAGGAAATAAACATGTGTATAACAAATTATGTGTAATTGCAATAATTTTCTGGAAGAAATGCTTAATTTTCGGGAACAATTTCAAGGATGCCAACACTGTTGGGAATAACTGTATTTCTGCAGGTCATCTCTTATAATGCCCTCAAAAACTTTGCCCACCACTGATGTTAGACTTACAGGACAGAATTTACCAGGATCCATCTTCTTACCTTTTCTAAATATCAGTACCACGTCAGTCACCCTTTTTCTTGCCATGATACTCCAAAACTCTCAGGCCCTGGACAGTAGCTCCAATTGCCCACATTATAATCTGAAACTAGAATAATCCATTTTCCCTCTAAACCAAGAATAAGCTGGGATTTCAATTAATAAAGTAAATTCTAAATTTTATGGAGTCTGTTGCTAAAAAAATATATTAATTTATTCAGCTTCTGCTCAATACCATTTTATTTGCAGATTAGATTGCAGAATTATTGAGAAAAGTAATATTCCCAAGCAGGCCTTTGTTCACCTAATCACAGTCCGGCCATTTCTTTGCTCCTACATATTGGTGAAAGATAGATGGCCCTGCCTATATGTGTTTACATATTGAGGAATAGAGAATACTAATTGAAATATGTTACAAAGGTAGTGCATGTGCTGTGCTGTTCAAGTGCCCACTTTTACCACTGTTCACCCATTGTGATCAGGTGCCATGAGACCAGATTCAATTCATCTCACTAAAACAAGTGCAGATGCTAGCTGTTGTGAAATTGGAATAGGAATATAAAGCTCCAAGGCCATTTTACCATGTTATTAAATTTAGTGATACCAGTATTTTGTTGGTCAGAATTTTATTTTACTCAAATGTCCTAGGAGTTGCTCCATTAGGCCCATATATATTCCTTAATACCCATTCCTCCATAACTGCTGGGTGTTTCTGATGACTACCGTATATACTCAGGTATAAACCGACCCATGTATAAGCCGACCCCCCTAATTTTGCCACAAAAAAACTGGGAAAACTTATTGACTTGCGTATAAGCCTAGGGTGGAAAATGCAGCAGCTACTGGTAAATTACAAAAATAAAAATAGATACCAATAAAAGTAAAATTAATTGAGACATCAGTAGGTTAAATGTTTTTGAATATCCATACTGAATCAGGAGCACCATATAATAATAATAATAATAATAATCTTTATTTATATATAATGCTCCATACAGTTAATGATGGGCCCCATAAGATGCTCCATACAAAATACGCCCCATATAATGCTGCGCAAAGGTTAATAATGGCCCCATAAAATGCTCCATAGATTATGCCCCAAATACTCCATAGATTATGCCCCATATGTTCCACAGTTTATGCCCCATATGCTCCACAGATTATGCCCCATATGCTCCACAGATTATGCCCCATAGGTTCCACAGATTATGCCCCATACATTCCACAGATTATGCCCCATATGCTCCACAGATTATGCCCCATATGTTCCACAGATTATGCCCCATATGTTCCACAGATTATGCCCCATATGTTCCACAGATTATACCCCATATGCTCCACAGATTATGCCCCATATGTTCCACAGATTATGCCCCATATGCTCCACAGATTATGCCCCATATGCTCCACAGATTATGCCCCATATGCTCCACAGATTATGCCCCATATGTTCCACAGATTATACCCCATATGCTCCACAGATTATGCCCTATATGTTCCACAGATTATGCCCCATATGCTCCACAGATTATGCCCATATGCTCCAAAGATTATGACCCATATGTTCCACAGATTATGCCCCATATGCTCCACAGATTATGCCCAATATGCTCCACAGATTATGCCCCATATGTTCCACAGATTATGCCCCTTATGTTCCACAAATTATGCCCCATATGCTCCATAGATTATGCCCCATATGTTCCACAGATTATGTCCCATATGCTCCACAGATTATGCCCCATGTGCTCCATATTATAGGTCTCTTATGCTGCTGCTGCAACTAAAAAAAAAAAATGACATACTCACCTCTCGTCGCTGGGGGTCAGGTGCCGATGTCCTGAGCAAGTGGAGACACCGGCGCGCTATGGGGCACAGGTGCCGGTGTCACCGCTTGCTCAGGGCCCCTGCACCTGAGATATTTACCTGTACCCGGTCCACCGCTGCGCGCCGCTGTCTTCTGGGTCCTCTTGTCAGTGAGCGGTCAGGCAGAGGGCACGGTGCGTACTAACTACGTCATCGCGCCCTCTGCCTGAACATTCACAGCTAGAGGATGCGAGGACACAGCGGCGAACAGCGGTGGACCGGGGACAGGTGAATATCGCATATACTCACCCCCCGCCGGCGCGTGTCTGCAGCCCCTGCTCTTCCTTCTTACAGCAGTCACGTGGTACCGCTCATTAAAGTCATGAATATGTGCATATTCATGACTTTAATGAGCGGTACCATGTGACCACTGCGGGAAGGAGCCTGAGATCGTGGGAGAAGCAGGGGGGCTGCAGAGATGCGCCGGCGGAGGGGTAAGTATGATATGACACCCCCGCTCCCCTCCCCCGCTGACTCCCCGGTATATGACTCGCTTATAACCCGAGAGGGGGACTTTCAGTCTTAAAAAATGGGCTGAAAATCTCGGCTTATACGCGAGTATATACGGTAATTAATATTGCATTTGTAATCCAATGATGCAGTGGTTAAGTAGTGTAGATCCAATGGTCATTTAGTAATACATCAATGCATTGCCTTGATCCTTTAATGATGTAACCCCTCAATAACCACTGATATGTCTTTTTACTGACCTATAGTGGTTGTTGGCTGTGTGTACTATAGGTGACTCCTTGATGCATTGATGAATTGGCATCAATCAAGAGGAACAGTGGTACCTACATGGTGAACAGAGAGATAGGGTTACTCTTTAACTCATTGATGCCATGACAATCTGATGCCAAGCAATGGTCTCAGCTTCTGCCAGCTATGGTGTGGTGACTTGCTAGAATGTTAGCAACATTTTAATGGAAAAAAAAATACAAATTTGCATTACATCTTTACACTTTACATTAATTCTTGTGAACCAACTGAAGGGTTAACAAACTACTTGACAGAAATGTTTAATACTTTGAGGGGTGCTGTTTTTAAAATGGAATAGCTTTGGGGGGTTTCTCAATATATTGACACCTCATAGTCACTTCAAAGTTAAATGTCTCTAAAAAAATCCAAGTTTTATTTTAAAGCTCCTTGAAAAACTTCAATTAAACATTGTTAACCCTTCTAGCATCCTAATAAAATTGAAGGACATTTCAAAAATGATTCTGACAAAGTCTGACAAAGTAGACATATGACAAATTTGTTTATTAAGTATTTCATGTAATATAACTACCTGGTTTAAGGGTATAAACATTCAAAGCTTAAAAATTGAACATTTTCAAACTTTTTAGAACATTTCTGATTAGTGTTGAGTAGTGTTGAGCATTCCGATACCGCAAGTATCGGGTATCGGCCGATATTCGCGTTATCGGAATTCCGATACTTAATTCCGATACTTTTTCCATATCGTATACCGGAATCGGAAGTTCCCATAATTCTTTGAGAGGCAATGTGATTTTAGTCAGCCAATGAGGAATCCTACGAAGTGTGGGCACATCCTGTAATGCTGCGGTCATCTTAACTAATGGCATGGCTGTGATTGGCTGCTGAAATGATGTCAGAATGCACTATAAAAGGCGCCGCCGCCATTTTAGCGTCACTGTGCTGTGAACTCAGTAAGGGACAGAACGCTACTCTGCTAACTCTGAGGGACAGTTACATATTGCGATTTTGTGTACTACTGTGCTTGAGGCAGGCTAGTTTTACCAACCGCTGTGTAAAGCTTCATTTTGCCAGTGTTGTTTTAACAGCTCTGTGCAAGGTGTGTGTGTGACAGTGCAGGTGACGCTGCAGTTTGCTCTGCATCCACCGCTGTTTGTAGGCATCTGCACGTGTCACTGACTCTTTTTTTTTATTTTATTTAGTGGAATTGGTGCAGCTCCATTATATTAGAAAAAAATCAAATCTATTAGTGTGACGTGCTTCCATCCGTATACAATACATTGGTTGCAAACACTATAGAACTACACAAAGGAGCTTTTCACAGATAGTGAATAGTTGTGTTTCAGTGTTCACTGCAGTCTGTGAGGTTTTGATTTTTTGAGTGCAGATCACGCTCCAGTTAGTTCTTCAACCACTGCCGGTTGTAGTCTGCTGAGCGTGTGTCACTGCCTCATCCTTCACATTTTTCTCTAATTGGTGCTGCTCCATTTTAGTGGAAAAAAATATAATCTATTAGTGTGACGCGCTTCCATCCGTATACAATACATTGGTTGCAAACACTATAGAACTACACAAAGGAGCTTTTCACAGATAGTGAATAGTTGTGTTTCAGTGTTCACTGTATTCTGTGAGCTTTTCATTTTGTGAGTGCAGATTACGCTCCAGTTTGTACTTCAACCACTGCCGGTTGTAGTCTGCTGAGCGTGTGTCACTGTCTCATCCTTCACATTTTTCTCTAATTGGTGCTGCTCCATTTTAGTGGAAAAAAATATAATCTATTAGTGTGACGCGCTTCCATCCGTATACAATACATTGGTTGCAAACACTATAGAACTACACAAAGGAGCTTTTCACAGATAGTGAATAGTTGTGTTTCAGTGTTCACTGTATTCTGTGAGCTTTTCATTTTGTGAGTGCAGATTACGCTCCAGTTTGTACTTCAACCACTGCCGGTTGTAGTCTGCTGAGCGTGTGTCACTGCCTCATCCTTCACATTTTTCTCTAATTGGTGCTGCTCCATTTTAGTGGAAAAAAAACTAATCTATTAGTGTGACGCGCTTCCATCCGTATACAATACATTGGTTGCAAACACTATAGAACTACACAAAGGAGCTTTTCACAGATAGTGAATAGTTGTGTTTCAGTGTTCACTGTAGTCTGTGAGCTTTTCATTTTGTGAGTGCAGATTACGCTCCAGTTTGTACTTCAACCACTGCCGGTTGTAGTCTGCTGAGCGTGTGTCACTGTCTCATCCTTCACATTTTTCTCTAATTGGTGCTGCTCCATTTTAGTGGAAAAAAAACTAATCTATTAGTGTGACGCGCTTCCATCCGTATACAATACATTGGTTGCAAACACTATAGAACTACACAAAGGAGCTTTTCACAGATAGTGAATAGTTGTGTTTCAGTGTTCACTGTAGTCTGTGAGCTTTTCATTTTGTGAGTGCAGATTACGCTCCAGTTTGTACTTCAACCACTGCCGGTTGTAGTCTGCTGAGCGTGTGTCACTGCCTCATCCTTCACATTTTTCTCTAATTGGTGCTGCTCCATTTTAGTGGAAAAAAAAACTAATCTATTAGTGTGACGCGCTTCCATCCGTATACAATACATTGGTTGCAAACACTATAGAACTACACAAAGGAGCTTTTCACAGATAGTGAATAGTTGTGTTTCAGTGTTCACTGTAGTCTGTGAGCTTTTCATTTTGTGAGTGCAGATTACGCTCCAGTTTGTACTTCAACCACTGCCGGTTGTAGTCTGCTGAGCGTGTGTCACTGCCTCATCCTTCACATTTTTCTCTAATTGGTGCTGCTCCATTTTAGTGGAAAAAAAACTAATCTATTAGTGTGACGCGCTTCCATCCGTATACAATACATTGGTTGCAAACACTATAGAACTACACAAAGGAGCTTTTCACAGATAGTGAATAGTTGTGTTTCAGTGTTCACTGTAGTCTGTGAGCTTTTCATTTTGTGAGTGCAGATTACGCTCCAGTTTGTACTTCAACCACTGCCGGTTGTAGTCTGCTGAGCGTGTGTCACTGTCTCATCCTTCACATTTTTCTCTAATTGGTGCTGCTCCATTTTAGTGGAAAAAAATATAATCTATTAGTGTGACGCGCTTCCATCCGTATACAATACATTGGTTGCAAACACTATAGAACTACACAAAGGGGCCTTTCACAGATACTGAACAGTTGTCTGCAGGGTTCACTGTAGTCTGTGAGGAATAACCACACTTAGGCCTTAACTTTTCTGACTTTCTTTATCAATCTACCAAGATGAAGAAGTCAGTGAGTAAGGCACGTGGTCGTGGTCGAGGCCGTGGATTTGCAGCAGGGAGAGGACGTGGGGATTCTGTGGCTGCTGCCGCACCCAGTGACACAGCATCCACCAGTTTTCCCCGTGAGCGTTCCTTTATGCGCACTTTTGTAGGAGCTCAGCGTACCCCCCTGCTGCGTGAAGAACAAATTGAAGCCGTTGTTGGTTGGATGGCAGCCAATGCATCGACTTCAATACCTTCCACCTCCTCTCAGGACCACAGCACTGTTGAACAACCATCAGTCTCTTCACCGCCTGCCAAATTGCCCAGGCAGTCAGAGAGCTCTGTACAGGAGCCAGCTGAGTCTCTGCTTCTGTTCTCAGAATCTGTTGGCTTGGAAACAGGGGCCCAGCCAAGCAGCATTCTGGAATGTGAAGAAGAGGCAGTATGCAGTGATGCGCAACAGCTGTGTCTCTCTGAATCTGAAGAGGCGGGTGAGCCAGTGCCGATGGTCAGCACACCGCAGAACGCATCTGATGATGATGAGACTCAGTTGCCAGTTTCTGTTGAGCATGGTGCTGGCCAGACCACCCAACAACAGCAGGTGTTGGAAGAGGGTAGTGGTGGAGATGATGAGGTCCAAGACCCAACATGGCGTGAGGAACAGGAAGGTGGTGGGAGCAGCTCTGAGGAAGAGATTGCCCCAACGGTCCAAACAGTAGGGAGAGGTAGGCTGCAGACTCGCTTGCCTGTAGCCTCCAGTTTGGCACCCGTTCGGAGCAGTTCTCTTACAACAGCCAAACCGGGCGCTCCCAGGACTTGCTCTGCGTGGTCCTTTTTTGATACAGTTGCAGATGATATTTGCTATGTCAAATGCAAGCTGTGTAATCAAAAAATTAAAAGAGGTAAAAGTGTCAGTAACCTTAATACAACAAATATGTGGAAACATGTGCGGTCAAAGCACTTTGTTGAGTTACAAAGACACACTGGAGATGTAGGCCAACCTACAGCAGCACCTACATCTTCAGCTCCTGTTGGAGCCTCTTCCTCCAGTTCACACACAGCTGGTAAGGCTTCCTCAAAGGATCGCCATGGAAGAACCTCTGTCACTGTTGTCCAGAGACACAGTGTTATTCCACCCACAGGTGCAAGTTCCCTGTCATCCTCACACACCCAAGCCACAAAACAGCCATCGGTAGCACAGGCATGGGATAAAAGACGGCCATACTCGGCAAACCATCCACGAGCACAGGCTCTGAATGCTGTCATTGCAAAACTCCTGTCCCTTGAAATGCTGTCATTCAGGCTGGTGGAGACTGACAGTTTCCGTGAATTAATGGCATTGGCAGTCCCACAATACAATGTGCCCAGCCGATTTTATTTCAGCAGGCAAGCCGTCCCTGGTCTGCAAAAGCATGTTGAGGCAAAAATTAAACATGCGCTACTAAACGCCGTCAGTAGCAAGGTCCACCTGACCACCGATGCGTGGACCAGTACCCATGGCCAGGGACGATACCTTTCACTCACTGCCCATTGGGTGAATGTTGTGGAGCCGGGTACAGATCTTGCGAGTGGCGCTGTACGTGTTCTGCCAACTCCAAGGATTGCCGGAATCAAGTCTGTCCACATTGACTCCTCCTCCTACTCCAGTTCCTCAGAATCATCGCTGCAGGAGCCGTCACGGTCTACCTCCACATGGACCCGTGGACGCTTACCTGATGCGACCGATATGAGCACAGCCGTGGCCAAACGGCAACAGGCCGTTCTGAAATTAATTCCCATGGGGAATCGAAGCCACACAGCGCAGGAGGTCTGGAATGCCATCAAGCAGGAGAGCGACGTGTGGTTTTTGCCAGCGAATCTCCAGCCAGGCTTGGTAGTGTGTGACAATGGCCGAAATCTGGTGGCAGCTCTGGGCCTTGGCAACCTCACTCACATACCATGTCTGGCACATGTGCTCAACTTGGTCGTGCAGAGTTTTTTGAGGGACTATCCGGATCTTGATGCACTGCTGCACAAGGTCCGCCTAGAGTGCGCTCACTTGCGACGTTCCAGCATGGCCAGATCGCGCATTGCAGCTCTGCAACGCAGATTGCGCCTTCCTGAACATCGCATCATATGTGACGTATCCACCAGGTGGAATTCAACGTTACATATGTTGGAGCGGTTGTGTGAGCAGCAGCCAGCAGTTATGGAGTATCAGCTGCATCAGGCGCAATCAACACGCAATTTGCGCCGTCCACACTTCACCATTAATGAGTGGGCCACTATGAAGGACATGTGCCACGTTTTGCGTGCGTTTGATGAGTCAACGCGGATGGCGAGTGCAGATGATGCACTAGTCAGCCTGACTGTCCCCCTTATCTGCCTGCTTCAAAAACACTGCAAGCAATAAGGGATGAGGTTTTGGAAGAGGTGGAGGATGAGGAGTCACAAATTCCATCACCTTCTGGAAAGTCAGCGCAACGTGGTTCCTCACAAAGGGCTGGGCAGGGCTCACTTTGTGAGGAGGATGAGGAGGAGGAGTCAATGGAGGAGGAAGACATCGCTCCAGAGGGAGGTACACAACGCTCTAGTCAGTATGTAGAGCGAGGGTGGGGTGATGCAGAGCAGGCAGAGATAACGCCTCTTGCAGAGGACAGCGTTTCTTTGCCAGTTGGGAGTCTGCAGCACATGGTTGATTTCATGCTGCAGTGCCTAAGAAACGACCGCCGCATCGCCCACATTCTCACGACGTCTGATTATTGGGTGTACACCCTCCTAGACCCTCGCTACCGGGACAACGTCAAAAGCCTCATCACACCGTTGAACCGGGAGCGTAAAATGCGGGATACCAAGACACACTGGTGCAATCCCTAATGTTCTACCTTACTGCCGAGAGCACTGCTGCTGCTACTGCTTTACAAAGCAGCTCTGTGCGTCGAGGCAGTGTAGAGAGCTCTGCAACAAGAGGGAGCACACGCAGTGCCTCTGCACAGGGAAAGACCAGTATGTTCAAAATGTGGCAAAGTTTTGTGGCAGCGCCACAAATGTCTACACCATCCGAGAGGGCTCCAGTCAGCGGGAGGCAACGTATCCGTCAGATGGTGACAGACTACTTGGCTTTGCCTCTCAGTGTACTCCCAGATGGCTCTTCCCCATTCAAGTTTTGGGTCTCTAAGCTGGATACATGGCCAGAGCTTAGCCAGTATGCATTGGAGGTGCTGGCTTGCCCTGCTGCCAGTGTATTATCGGAGCGCGTCTTTAGTGCTGCAGGTGGTGTACTAACAGACCGTCGCATGCGACTATCCTCCGATAATGTAGACCGGCTTACTTTTCTGAAAATGAACAAGGCATGGATCTCGCCAGAATTTCTCTGTCCGTTTTCAGATTAAATAACTGGTTCGCAACGTTATCCATGTCTCCTGTTATGTTCATCTTTCTACCACCTGAACTCTACTCCCTGGGCTCCAACACTGCCAGTTGCTGCTCAGAAGTGTCGTGTCCACAGAACAAAACACAAGCTCTACTGTTAGTGGGGTTCAGTAACGCCAGCTGTTCCCCTGCTGTGTCAACGGCAAGAAGTGTCCTGTTCCCGACACATGGACAGAAAAACACATGACCAACATGCTCCAAATAGGGAAGAGCCGTCACCCTGCTTGTTATGCTGAAAACATGAAATTGTGAAGTTTTGCAGGCCTAGAATGATAAATTTTTAATAAAAATATGGACAAATAATAATTTGTCATCACAGCGCATATCTGCACATGTCTATTAGAAATGGTAACAAAAATAAAACATAGTCTACTCTTCACATTTTTAAATTAATGCATAAAAGTACATTTCAGACTTATGAATTAATGCTTTTAAAGGAACTTTATCTGTACCTGTAAGATAATGCACTCAATGGATGTACGAATCATTACATCCTCATCATCATCATGACGAGTTTTATTTATGACAGACATTATAAAATACACATACTGATGCCAACTGTAACTTCAAACACCATATATGAAATGGCCAGCATGTAAACATGGTAATAATGTCCAATAATAAATTATTACATCTAGAAAGTGCATCATGCATACTGACAATAGGTACTTATACCTGCAAGTGCTGTTGAAACAACCACAAGAGATATAAATTAATACTGGTATATAGGTATCACAGTGCATAGTTACTCATGGACAATGTTGATGTAATACTGTATCTCAATTAAGTCAGCGTCAACCATTAGGCTTGTTAGTCTTGTACATTGTTAAAGAGGGAACGTAATTTTTTGGTTTGTCATAGGTGTAGTATTACACATTAAATTATTACTGCTGTATTTTTTTTGGCGTCCCTAGTGCGCAATAACGCAGCCTAACCTCACATTTGATAGTCAGCTAATTGCCACACGCTACCCTACCCTACGCGTGACAGTAGGAAGGTAGTGTTGACGGATAAAGCTTTGCGCAAACAGACATTCTTTTACCCTCTTCAACACTCTACAAGCAAAAAATGCATGATTTCAGCCGCAGACTTTATTGACGTACAGTATAACATCGGCCATTACCCATCAGAGGCTGTCCACTGTGTGATACAGACATAGAATATACCTTTGCTATCCGTAGCCTTTGTTTCACCTACACTTGCAGGCACACACTTAAATTGTGACAAACAATGCCTAATGTTTTTTTAAATGGTTATTTTTTATTGTACATTATTGTGTCATCAATCACATTGATGAGTCCATGCTGGACATGTCATACATGCTATAGAAAGTTACGATTTTATGAACTTAAATAATTAAATTGTCTGTGACTGTCACATAAAATTT
Source organism: Oophaga sylvatica (assembly GCA_033576555.1). NCBI lineage: Eukaryota > Metazoa > Chordata > Amphibia > Anura > Dendrobatidae > Oophaga > Oophaga sylvatica. The sequence continues at coordinate 337,434,364 of JARQOD010000006.1, forward strand.
GCGATGATGATGATGAGTGACTATTACAAAATCCATTGTCTTCACTATGTTATAGTTTAACATTGCGTTCCTTAAGCATTATTCATAAAAAAAAAAATGTACTTTTATTCTTAAATTTACAACACTATATTTTGTTAACAATTTTTTGGGTGTTGTGTTGTTCCATTTATTTTTGGCATGTGCATATATGCGTTTAGATTTGTATTTTCTTTATTTTTCCTTCTTGAAATTAGAAAACATGTGTATCTTTGTACCGTGTTAGCCAGTAGATAGAAAAATATTTAGACTTCAGAGTCAGCAGTGGTTCATACCTTTTTATGGATAACTGAAAAGATGGAAACAAATTGCAAGCTTTCAAGGCTACTCACGTCTCTTCATCAGGGAAAGACTAACTAAAAAAATTAAGCATCACATATTTCTATACACAACAGGACACAGGAATATTGCAATAGGTAAGACAAGTAAGTGACGTGTATCAGAACTGTCATTATCTCACAGGGATGAACATAAATATTCAAACAGTTCCTAGATAAGGATAGAAAGTTTGATTGCCCTCTCATTGGCGTATTTTTTGGGGTTTTCATGACCCTGGAAGGGCATAGACGCAGATTCCTTAATTGATATAGAATGACATAAATCCATGTGATCTATTCATTCCATCACTAACAGTGTCAAAGGTCATGATGAGCTTATATTCTGAAACCTTTGTACGTTTCTCATATTTGAAGTTATATTTTAATAACAGTAATTCCATATCCATGATGCTATGACCGGGCGGCATACAAAAGTCTTTTGCCACAGCTAAATTCATTAATTTATCTGTGATTGTGTGGCGCTGATAATTCATCGTTGTTCTCCTTTTTGTTGCCGGTCTCCCCTCACTTGTCCCTCCCTCACTTGTCTTAGCTATTCCTGTGTCCTGTTGTGTGTAGAAATATGTGATTCTTCATTTTTGGCTTTACTCTTAGCCTGATGAAGACACCTGAGTAGTCTCGAAAGCTTTGAATTTGTTACCATATTTTCAGTTAGCCATTAAACGTTATCAACCACAGAGGACTGTCAAGTATAAATATTTTTCTATTCTTGTAATTGAAATTTATCATTTTATTGTTGTAGTAAAACTTCATTTATTCTTGTTTGAAGTACATACATTTGCAATGGCCACGTAACAAGGCAATAACTCATATTTTATGCCTACACCCTCCTTGACCCTGGGTTACAACACCGCCAGTTGTTTCTCGGAAGTGCTGTTAGCACAGTTAACACTTGCTCCCGTGTTACTGGGGTTCAGTAATGTCAGCTGTTCCCCTGCTGTGTGAACGGCAAAAAGTCCTGCTGCCTCCACCATGTTCTGTTCTCATCCCTGGGTTACAACACCGCCAGTTGTTTCTCGGAAGTGCTGTTAGCACAGTCTACACTTGCTCCTGTGTTACTGGGGTTCAGTAATGTCAGCTGTTCCCCTGCTGTGTGAACGGCAAAAAGTCCTGCTGCCTCCACCATGTTCTCTTCTCATCCCTGGGTTACAACACCGCCAGTTGTTTCTCGGAAGTGCTGTTAGCACAGTCTACACTTGCTCCTGTGTTACTGGGGTTCAGTAATGTCAGCTGTTCCCCTGCTGTGTGAACGGCAAAAAGTCCTGCTGCCTCCACCATGTTCTCTTCTCATCCCTGGGTTACAACACCGCCAGTTGTTTCTCCGGAAGTGCTGTTAGCACAGTCTACACTTGCTCCTGTGTTACTGGGGTTCAGTAATGTCAGCTGTTCCCCTGCTGTGTGAACGGCAAAAAGTCCTGCTGCCTCCACCCTGTTCTGTTCTCATCCCTGGGTTACAACACCGCCAGTTGTTTCTCGGAAGTGCTGTTAGCACAGTTAACACTTGCTCCCGTGTTACTGGGGTTCAGTAATGTCAGCTGTTCCCCTGCTGTGTGAACGGCAAAAAGTCCTGCTGCCTCCACCATGTTCTCTTCTCATCCCTGGGTTACAACACCGCCAGTTGTTTCTCGGAAGTGCTGTTAGCACAGTCTACACTTGCTCCTGTGTTACTGGGGTTCAGTAATGTCAGCTGTTCCCCTGCTGTGTGAACGGCAAAAAGTCCTGCTGCCTCCACCCTGTTCTGTTCTCATCCCTGGGTTACAACACCGCCAGTTGTTTCTCGGAAGTGCTGTTAGCACAGTCTACACTTGCTCCTGTGTTACTGGGGTTCAGTAATGTCAGCTGTTCCCCTGCTGTGTGAATGGCAAAAAGTCCTGCTGCCTCCACCATGTTCTTTCTCATCCCTGGGTTACAACACCGCCAGTTGTTTCTCGGAAGTGCTGTTAGCACAGTTACACTTGCTCCCGTGTTACTGGGGTTCAGTAATGTCAGCTGTTCCCCTGCTGTGTGAACGGCAAAAAGTCCTGCTGCCTCCACCCTGTTCTTTCTCATCCCTGGGTTACAACACCGCCAGTTGTTTCTCGGAAGTGCTGTTAGCACAGTTAACACTTGCTCCTGTGTTACTGGGGTTCAGTAATGTCAGCTGTTCCCCTGCTGTGTGAACGGCAAAAAGTCCTGCTGCCTCCACCCTGTTCTGTTCTCATCCCTGGGTTACAACACCGCCAGTTGTTTCTCGGAAGTGCTGTTAGCACAGTCTACACTTGCTCCGTGTTACTGGGGTTCAGTAATGTCAGCTGTTCCCCTGCTGTGTGAACGGCAAAAAGTCCTGCTGCCTCCACCCTGTTCTGTTCTCATCCCTGGGTTACAACACCGCCAGTTGTTTCTCGGAAGTGCTGTTAGCACAGTTAACACTTGCTCCCGTGTTACTGGGGTTCAGTAATGTCAGCTGTTCCCCTGCTGTGTGAACGGCAAAAAGTCCTGCTGCCTCCACCATGTTCTCTTCTCATCCCTGGGTTACAACACCGCCAGTTGTTTCTCGGAAGTGCTGTTAGCACAGTCTACACTTGCTCCTGTGTTACTGGGGTTCAGTAATGTCAGCTGTTCCCCTGCTGTGTGAACGCAAACAGTCCTGCTGCCTCAACTTTTTTTTCATTCCTGGGTACCCCGCACCCTGTCCGGGTTCCCAGTAGCCGTCACTGTCTCCCAGTGTTATGGCGTAAGGTGTTCCCTCCTGTTACGGTAAATCCTGGTTCCACAATGTTCTTTCTGCATCCTGGTTATCAACACAGCCTTGTTTCTCGGAAGTGCTGTTAGCACAGTCTACACTTGCTCCTGTGTTACTGGGGTTCAGTAATGTCAGCTGTTCCCTGCTGTGTGAACAGCAAACAGTCCTGCTGCCTCAACTTTAATTTCCATGGGTACCTTCTGCTACCCATCCGGGTTCCAGTACCGTCAGCTGGTTCTCCGCAGTGCCTTTGGCGTAGGTGCCTCCATGTCGGTATCCGAGTTCCAGCAACGTCTGCTGGTCCTTGGTAGTGCTTTGGAGCACAGGTACCTCCTGCTAGTAACCGTGTCCCAGTAACGTCAGCTGCTCGTTTGCCATGGCTCTTTTCCTTCTGCTGACCCTCCGGGTTCCAGCACAGTCAGCGGTCCTCGTTACTTTCATTGGCTCTTGTACCTTCTGCTACTCATCCGGGTTCCAGTACCGTCAGCTGGTTCTCCGCAGTGCCTTTGGCCTAGGTGCCTCCATGTCGATATCCGAGTTCCAGCAACGTCTGCTGGTCCTTGGTAGTGCTTTGGAGCACAGGTACCTCCTGCTTAGTAACCGTGTCCCAGTAACGTCAGCTGGTCCTCGGTTGTGCCATTGGCTCTTTTCCTTCTGCTGACCCTCCGGGTTCCAGCACAGTCAGCTGGTCCTCGTTACTTCCATTGGCTTTTGTACCATCACCAACAGGACAAAGAAGGTTAAGACAAACTACAAGATACAGAACAAGAGACAGAAGAACAATAAGCAGAAGATCAAAAAGCAGAAGAACATTAAGTATAAGACCAAAATGAAGAGCAAAATATATGCTCTAAATTCTAAGCAGAAGAAGACTAAGCAGTGTATGGGGGTGAGTCCGTTCCTCCTCGTGGTGCCCCTGGAAAATGCCTGATGCTGCTGCAGGCTAAACTGAACGCGGACAAATACTGTTGTAATTAAAATCTTTTGTGACAGCAAGAACGGAAGGATGAAAATTCAGAGTTTTACAGATTACAAGTACAGGAATGTCTGTCACAAATAAGAATATGATGAAAAGGATGAATAGGAAGAAGATGAAGAAGTAGAATATGAAGAATAATAACTGTTTAATAAGAACAATATAAGTAATGTTAACAAAAAGATGAATAGCAAGAAGTTTTAGAAGATTAAGAAGGTGAAGATGAAGAATAATTTGATGAGAAAGATGATGCTGCTGAAAATTATGAAGGAGAAAGTGTGTGAAAAGTTAAAAAGGTGAAGACCATGGAAGTTGTGAAACAGACATATTTGACAAAATAGAAAAAAGGTTAAGAACATTGTCAATTTGTTCGTCAATCCGAACGTATTTCCTAAAAAAAAATAAATAATGCTATTCCATTGGATTGGGTCAAACATCTATGCCTTTAATGTCTCCTCAACCTCCCCCAATACATTCTACATTACTCTTTCTTGTTTTCCTTCATGTACAATTAACCAACAAGACAAGAATGGTTTTTTTTTTAATTTCGATATTTTGTTCCCATAGACTTACATGGGACTTCCGGTATCGGTATCGGGTATCGCCGATATTTTAGTGATATCGGCGATACCATTACGATTCCGATACTTTAGGATATCGGAAAGTATCGCTCAACTCTAGTGTTGAGCGATATTGCTCGATATCTAAAAATATTGTATCGAAATTGTATCGCCGATAGCACTAAATATCGTCGATATCCGATTCCGATTGCGGAAGTCCAATGTAAGTCTATGGGAACAAAATATTGCAACAAAAAAAACCCTTTCTTTCGTTGTAAACACAAAATATACACACATAGAATACATATATATATATATATATATACATGTCATTGTGACATATATATATACATATATTTATAGTTTATACACTTCTACATAGTAAAATAGACTCTGATTCAATTGCCGGGTAAAGCCGTGACATACCCCATAGAAGTCGACGGGCTCGGTGCCGAGTACCCCCAAAACCTCTGGCTCTGTGCGACTCAACTTGGGCGTCACGAACAGGATTCTGTAGCTCGCTATAAGCGAGTCCTGTGTGCCTGAATTGAACTGGTTTTGTGCTTGAGAATTGCTAAAATCATCAGAGAATGTATTTGCCATTTTTCCGCCATATCTGCGTCACGACGAGGCACTGGTGAAGAAGAAGGGCGTGCTCTTCATGGGTGTACACTCACTCATTGACGCTAAAACAATGGCTCTAAATGGTACTGCAATGTAAGATCGTGCCCCACAGCTCTTCAGTTCCGCCTCCTCATCCTCCTCAGTGTGCGGAAACTAACACGAAGGTCCCGCCTCCCTACAAAAGAGGGGCCCTCTCCAGATGCTAATGACACATGTGACTTGGCAGAGATGGCTAATGGACAAGAGCAGAAGTGTGAAGGGATGGAGCAGTCAGAGCTCTCCCCCCACGGAAGCGACCCGATCGCCACGGAACCACCGTTGGGCACCCGGCCTGGAAACCCTCCTACGCTGCAAGAAGCGGAGGATACCCTAAGAGGCCTGGCCCGGAACCGGGAGGAGGTCGCCAGGATGGAAGCGAGCTGGCGTGCCCTAAAACTAAACTTGGAGCGGCGCCAATCCCTCTTACCTGAAGTGTCTGTACCGGAAGGTGAGGCACCCGTTCTAGTAGAGGAGTCCTTGCAATGTGATCCGGTTGACGTTGTTGCAGTGGAGGCACCCGTTCCTGGAAAAAACTCTTCACCGGCAGCACCCCAGATCCCGCTGTCTGCCCCCGTCGCTGAGACAGAAGAAGCGACACCCGTCCTCATGGAGGAGGCCGCGCAGGCACCAGAGCACTACCTGCCTGTACCGGAGCCCCGACTGTCATCTGTTCCAGAGCCGGCTGCTTCCTCCGCAGGTGAGCGCCGCCAGGACTGGGGGGCGCCAGGAGAGCTGCCGCAAACCGGACACTGTAAGCTGGCATTTGATGGTGGAGACATGGAGCTGCTGGTGGAGGAGAATTTCAACCGGCGTCAGGAGGAAGAGTGGAGACGTTGGGAGCGGGAAGCAGAGCGACAAAGGGAGCAGCGAGAATCCCAAAAACTTCGCCAACGTCAGCTGGAGAAGGACCGGGCAGATAAGGACTGGATGAGAAAGGATAAAGGAACCCTGTGTGAGCTGCGGCGTAAGGGTGCAGTACGGAGCTTTAAATTGAAAGGTGGTTGGGGCTTCATCCAGGAGCCTGGACTTTATTTAGAAGTTTTTGTGAACCGGCGGGACGTGGAGGCTCACCTCCCAGAAGGACACCCGGGGAGGGACCTGTTGCCAGGAGACTTGGTGACTTACACCCGACACTGGGGTTACAATGGATGGTACGCCCTAAATGTTACCAGGTGCGAACCCTACTCCCCAGAGTGTCAGGAACCTGTGAGACCCTCGGAGCCTTCAGCCTCCCACATCCAGGCCTCTGCAAAAGTGCCCACCCCACGCCGTAAATCTCCCAAGCCTCCCTCAGTGGTCTCCTCAGCAGCCCCAGCTATGGACATGATAAGTATAGCTGGCCCGTACCCGGCGCCTGTTAGGCCCCCTGGGGTTCGTTCAGTCCGGGACATAGGGTTCCAGACCCGGAGGGAGATGAAAGGGGTGGCCACACAGACCCAGATAGCGAGTCACGACTTGACTGTACAGGCCACACGACGTCATCAGGTCCTGGTGGTCCTTGGTGCCTCGGATGTTTGGCAAGCATCAGAAGAGTACCAGGTGGTACCTGGAACACCCCTGCCAAAGAATTATAAATAACCCGGACAGGGTCCCTGTATGTAAATAGTTAAATTGTTTATGTACCCGGACGGGTGAATGTTCATAAAAAAGTTTTTTAATTTAATAAAAAAAAAAAAAACACAGTTTTCATTACTTTTATTACAGTCTCATCCTGCGACGCCATCGATCTCCTGTAAAAAAATGAAAAAAAAAAAAAAGTATACCACCTGACCGACGCAGTCCATAGTAACGAGTGTCCCACGACGATCCAGCTCTGCTACATCAGAATGACAAGCAGAGCCTGTCATCCCGGCGCAGCACAGCTGATTACCTGCTTCCCCGGCGGTGACGTCATCGGACTGGTTTACGGCCGGGATTACCCTGCAGTCACTGCAGTTATCGCGAAAAACTGCATGTGACCGCCAGGGAGAAGATAATGGCGGCCATCAAGCAGTCCAGGACGTGACCGCCGGAGATCTTCTGCCAGGTAAGTGCCGCTGACTCCTGACAGACCCGACCGACGGACACTCACAGTGACAGTGACAAATCCGATTCCGGTATTCGATAAGACGAAAATATCGAAACGAATTATCGAAAGGCCGATAGAGCTAATATCGGCCGATAGCCGATATTTGCATTATCGTATCGCTCAACACTATTTCTGATATTTCATTAAACACAAACATATCAACTTAAGTTTTATACTAACACGTGTCACAAAAAATCACTGGTACATGTCGAAACATTCCCGAGTTATTACCACATAAAGTGACACATCTCAGATTTGAAAAATTTGGCCTGGTCACTAAGCCTATTTCATTGGTATATTGACTCTTAGGACTAAAGGGCCCGTCTCACATAGTGATATCGCTACCGAGATCGGTGCTGAGTCACTAGTTTTGTGACGCAGCACCAAGCTCACCAGTGATATCGCTGTGTGTGACATTCAGCGACGATCAGCCCCCTGCCGGGTATCGCTGATCGTCGCTGAAATGTCAGGACATTTTTTTGATCGCTGGTCTCCCGCTGACAGGCACGCATCGCTGCGTGTGACAGGCGGGAGACCAGCGATCCGCTGGTAACCAAGGTACACAGCGGGTTTCCAGGCGCGGGGCTGTGCCTAGAAACCCGCTGTGTACCTTGGATACCAGCGCCCTGATGCAGGGAGCTGGTATCCAAGGTACACAGCGGGTTTCCAAGCGCTGCGCGGTGCCTGGAAACCCGCTGTGTACCTTGGATACCAGCTCCCTGCATCAGCGCGCTGGTATCCAAGGTACACTGCGGGTAACTAAGCGATGTTACCCGCAGTGTCGCTGTCCCAGATCGCTGCCTGAGCTGCCTGTTTGGCAGCTCAGCAGCGATCATGTAGCGATACACCAGCGATCCTGACAAGTGCATATCGTTGTCGGGATCGCTGGTGTATCGTTATGTGAGACCCAGCCTTTAGTGTGATTTGATTCAATTGATCTTAAGCTATCTTTCTATAAACAGTAGATTAATATATAATGTTGTCCCAGTGTCAATTCTTAGTGATCCGGTAATCAAGTGTCTATTACCTTGGACCTTATCCCTACACAAATAGGAGCATATGTATGAGCACTTCTGCTTTTAAGTGTTCAGTTGAGTGACCCGTCCGTGCCTGAGGGCCTCCAGTCTTAACATCACATTTATTTACATTTAGTATGTACACTGAGAGAGCTCCCGAACTGCTTGTTCTTGACTTAGAGCCCGATTAGTCAGAGGCCAAAAGAATGTTCTGTTTTGCCTGTCTGATTGGCATTTGTTAATATAAAGCAAAAAATATATGTAACAAAAATTGTAGTAGACTTCTTCATCCCTCAGTCAACTGCAATACTATAATGTACAAAACTTTTAATGATGTAGCCAATAAAGGATCTCAATGTCACTGAAGGATGCCACTATTATGTATCCATTGGAGCATCTGTTTAATGCACAGTATATGTCACATGTTTTTCCATGCATATACTTTAAATAGTAACTTTTTTCATAAATATATAAAAGTGAAGATTTATTTATTTTCTCAGAAATATTGATTCTGCAGTGCTGTACAGACATTATTCACTATTATTGTCCCTATTGGGGTATACAATCTAAATTCCCTATCAGTAAGTCATTGGAATGTGGGAGGAAACCGGAGAACCCGGACCCCAGTGCTATAAAATTACGGTGTTAACCACGGGCCATGATAATATATGAAACCTTGTGATATACAGGTATCTTATTAGAGAAATATGTCTCTTTCCCACATATCAGCTATGTTTTATCTCCCGGCACTGATCAATCACACTTAAAAACTGCTCTAAATTGCCTACAGTCTGTCTTAAGTGAGGGATTAAATGACACTTGCTTCTATAAAAGCCCATTGGCATGGGTGGGGTATAAAGCTGGAGGAAAATAGGAGCCGAACAGCACAAAAATAAACTGATGTTCTAGTTCAGAAGGGATAACGATTAAAACTGAAGGATACAAATCATATAATTGCTTTCTGGCCAAAAAAAATCACAAGAACTTAAAGACTTGCTTCTTCCACTTATTCCAAGCACTCAATTTACCTATATCTCCTGGTTTTCATCTGGGTGGTTGTGGACTCAGTTTTCAAAATATCTCAGTTGTATTCCCTTAATTGGTCCTCCTTATATAGAAACTTTTTCCAACCTATATACATTTTCTTCCTTCATTGGAATCCAAATGACAAGATCCTGTTAGGGTAGTTCATTTTACATGTAAGTCTCTGGTTGGCACTTTGCAAATTATTGAAAGTAAAGTTGGACTTGGCTTACCTTTTTCAGTTCAATGGTAAAACTGAATTTACACATCATATCCTAGAGTGTCTTTGACTGGACAACTGAGTGATCTTGTGATGGCAGAGTTAGGTTATAACAATCATACTGGAGATCCCTTCTCAATTGTTTATGGACCACATACCAAAGTGCCTTTTCGCTTTTCTCTGCCCTCTGAGGTACTAGCAACAAATTCCTATCTTACAGATTGTATACAAAGCTGGAAATAAACAAAGGATTCGTTATCAAGCTACATAATGTCATAAAAATTTGCCAGACAGACCTATCACCTCAAATTTATCTGAAGACAAACATTGGCTTTCTTCCGAATAAATTCACATCAAGATCCGCTGTTATAAGCTTGTTATTGGTCCATATACATTCTTAAAACAGATCAATCTTGTATACTTTAAACTTCAAATTTCACTATCTCCTCAGATACCAAATTCTTATGGGTATGCTCAAATTTGGAAGTTATCCCATATCCATCGGTATAGCTTACAAACTTGAGAATATCCCTTCAATAGTTTTCCCAAGAACTCTGTAGTAATTCTGTTGACGCCATCTTATCCTGATACTGATATTTCAAAGAAGATATTCTGGGGACATCAATCAACTTTTCCACAAGTCAATGTTCTACTACACTATTGCTGACTGTTAATGGGGTTGACCACTTTATCTTTATTTTAACAGATGTGTTGGGGACATGATTTGTGACAGTTACTATTTTATAGGTCTGACAGGTTCTCCACCTGCTCTTATTACTGCAGCTTTCCTCACAGACTGCACAGTACATGCAATGGCTGCTGGTGGAGGAACAGTGACCAGACCTGTCCATCAGTCTTGTCCTATTGAAAACCTCACATGAGAAAACTGCTATTCTATTGAAAGAGGCTGATGGACAGGTCGCATCACACGCTCCTCCACCGACTGCCATTTTATGGACAGGAGAGCTCTGCCATCTGTGAGGAAACCTACACTGACATAAACTGGAGGAGAACCTGTCATACCTCTATTTATTTTACTCACTTATATAGTGCCATTAATTCCACAGCACCTTACAGACATCATCATCACTGTCCCCATTGGGGCTCACAATCTAGAATTCCTATCAGTATGTCTTTGTATTGTGGGAGGAAATCGGAGAACCTGGAGGAAACCCTTACAAACACGGGGAGAACATCCTCGTAGATGTTGTCCTTGGTGGGATTTGAACCCAGGACCCACGCTACCTATATAACATTAGGTGCCACAAAATCACGTCCACAACACATCTGTTAAAATACAGATGATGAAACCAACCACATTATCTCATTCTACAGCAGATTTGGTGAGATACCTCTCAGAGTACTCTACAGAATATTAATCTGCATACTTGGTAATGGTAACCAAACTAAGGTATTTGCAATCAAAATAGTTCTATAATGAAAAATGAAAGAGGAGGTCATAACAGGGGTACAAAAAAGGGGTGAAGAAATGGATGTTGGAGGTTAGAAAGTATAGTTTTTTCAAGCAAAAAAAAGTACAGTATACAGTTAGGTCCATATATATTTGGACAGAGACAATATTTATTTAATTTTGGTTCTAGACATTACCGCAATGAATTTTAAACAAAACAAATCAGATGCAGTTGAAGTTCAGAATTTCAGCTTTCATTTGAGGGCATCCACATTAAAATTGGATGAAGGGTTTAGGAGTTTCAGCTCCTTAATATGTGCCACCCTGTTTTTAAAGAGACCAAAAGTAATTGGACAATTGACTCCAAGGTATTTCATGGACAGGTGTGGGCAATCCCTTCGTTATGTCATTCTCAAGCAGATAATAGGGCTGGAGTTGATTTGAGGTGTGGTGTTTGAATTTGGAAGGTTTTGCTGTGAAGGAAACATGCGGTGAAAGGAGCTCTCCATGCAGGAGCCATCCTTAAGCTGCAAAAACAGAAAAAACCCATCCGAGAAATTGCTACAACATTAGGAGTGGCAAAATCTACAGTTTGGTACATCGTGAGAAAGAAAGAAAGCACTGGTGAACTCATCAATGCAAAAAGACCTGGGCACCCACGGAAGACAACAGTGGTGGATGATCGCGGAATACTCTCCATAGTGAAGAGAAACCCCTTCACAACAGCCAACCAAGTGAACAACACTCTCCAGGAGGTAGGCGTATCAATATCCAAATCTACCATAAAGAGAAGACTGCATGAAAGTAAATACAGAGGGTTCACTGCACAGTGCAAGCCACTCATAAACATCAAGAATGAAAAGGCTAGGCTGGATTTTGCTAAAAAACATCTAAAAAAGCCAGCACTGTTCTGGAAGAACATTCTTTGGACAGATGAAACCAAGATCAACCTCTACCAGAATGATGGAAAGAGAAAAGTATGGCGAAGGCGTGGTACAGCTCATGATCCAAAGCATACAACATCATCTGTAAAACACGGCGGAGGCTGTGTGATGGCTTGGGTATCCATGGCTGCCAGTGGCACTGGGTCACTAGTGTTTATTGATGATGTGACACAGGACAGAAGCAGCCGAATGAATTCTGAGGTATTCAGAGCCATACTGTGTGCTCAGATCCAGCCAAATGCAGCCAAACTGATTGGTCATCGTTTCATACTACAGATGGACAATGACCCAAAACATAAAGCCAAAGCAACCCAGGAGTTTATTAAAGCAAAGAAGTGGACTATTCTTGAATGGCCAAGTCAGTCACCTGATCTCAACCCAATTGAGCATGCATTTCACTTGTTAAAGACTAAACTTCAGACAGAAAGGCCCACAAACAAACAGCAACTGGAAACCACCGCAGTGAAGGCCTGGCAGAGCATCAAAAAGGAGGAAACACTGCGTCTGGTGACGTCCATGAGTTCAAGACTTCAGGCAGTCATTGCCAACAAAGGGTTTTCAACCAAGTACTAGAAATGAACACTTTATTTACAATTATTTAATCTGTCCAATTACTTTTGGTCCCTTTAAAAACAGGGTGGCACATGTTAAGGAGCTGAAACTCCTAAACCCTTCATCCAATTTTAATGTGGTAACCCTCAAATGAAAGCTGAAAGTCTGAACTTCAACTGCATCTGAATTGTTTTGTTTAAAATTCATTGTGGTATTGTCTAGAACCAAAATTACATAAATGTTGTCTCTGTCCAAATATATATGGACCTAACTGTATCTGACAGTAATGAAATTGGAGCCACTGCATGTGGTTGGTTTGCAGCGAGATTAGACCCCACAGGAGAGTAGGTGACAACTTTAATGGGAGCTGGATGGAAAAAAAATAGAGAAGCTAAGAAATTATTAAGTAGATTTTTAACACAGCAACATTTTTTTTTTATTTTAGGCACAGCTGAGTCTAAGCATCAATTAAAGTAGAAGGTTTGCATCTAATGTATATTATATATTGGTTAAGTGGAAGAGTTGTCCAATTTAAATTGTGTTTCTGAATATAAAATGAGCATCTATAAGGGGTTTCTTGTATTCCTAAATGTAAGTTCAACAAGCTTTTCCATGGAATTTGGATTTTGTCCAAAGAAATTACATAGTTACAAACATTGTAAACAGACAGAAGTCCATCAAGTTAAAGGTTTTCTCCAACAATGTCAAGTAGAGTATAGAAAATATACAGCTGTGGCAAAAAATAAGAGACCACAACATCAAAACCCTGTCATGCCCAGCCCAATCTCCAGACCTGTACCCCATTGTAAACCTCTGGAATGTAATCAAGAGGATGATGGATAGTCACAAGCTACCAAACAAAGAAGAACTGATTAAGTGTTTGTGCTAAGAGCAGTGTGAAAGACTGGTGGAAAGCATGCCAAGACTAGTGTTGAGCATTCCGATACTGCAAATATCGGGTATCGGCCGATATTGGCTGTATCGGAATTCCGATTCCGAGTTCCGATATTTTCGTCTTATCGGATACCGGAATCGGGATTGTCACTGTCACTGTCAGTGTCCGTCGGTCGGGTCTGTCAGGAGTCAGCGGCACTTACCCGGCAGAAGATCTCCGGCGGTCACGTCCTGCACTGCTTCATGGCCGCCATCTTCTTTCCCCGGCGGTCACATGCAGTTTCTCGCGATAACTGCAGTGACTGCTGGGTAATCCCGGCCGTAAAGCAGTCAGTCCGATGACGTCACCGCCGGGGAAGCAGGTAATCAGCTGTGCTGCGTTGCAATGACAGGCTCTGCCTGTCATTGCGATGTAGCAGAGCTGGATCGTCGTGGGACTATCGTTATGGACTGCGTCGGACAGGTGGTATACTGTTGGTTTGTTTTTTTTCTTTTTTTACAGGAGATCGATGGCGTCGCAGGAATGAGAGAGTAATAAAAGAAATGAAAACTGTGTTGTCTCTTTTATTTCATTAAAAGACTTTTTTCTTGCTGTGTCTTTTTTTTATACATTTAATAACTTTGGGATTAATAATGGATCGGTGTCTTATTGACGCCTATCCATTATTAACCGGGCTTATTGTCACCGTGCAATCAACGGTGACAATAACCCCTTATTACCCCGCTTGCCACCGCTACAGGGCAAGTGGGAAGAGCCGGGTAAAGTGCCACAATTGGCACATCTTTTGATGCGCCAAATGTGGGGCTGCTGTAGCCTGGTATTATCAGGCTGTTGAGGGCCAAAATCCATGGGCCTTGACAGTCTTTTAATACCAGGCCGCAGCAGTCTGCATTTTACTTGGCTGGTTAACAAAAATAGGGGGGATCCCCACGCCGTTTTTTTTTCGAGGGGATCCCCTATTTTTGTTAACCAGCCAAGCTAAGCAGACTGCTGTGGCCTGGTATTATCAGGCTTGCAAGGTCCATGGATATTGGATCCTTACCAGCCTGAAAAACCAGGCCTCAGCGGTCTGCTTCATCTGGCTGGTTAACAAAAATAGGGGGGACCCCACGCCAATTTTTTTCGAGGGGATCCCCTATTTTTGTTAATCAGCCAAGATATGCAGACTGCTGTGGCCTGGTATTATCAGGCTGGCAAGGTCCATGGATCTTGGCTCCTTAACAGCCTGAAAATCCAGGCCTCAGCGGTCTGCTTCATCTGGCTGGTTAACAAAAATAGGGGGGACCCCACGCCAATTTTTTTCGAGGGGATCCCCTATTTTTGTTAATCAGCCAAGATATGCAGACTGCTGTGGCCTGGTATTATCAGGCTGGCAAGGTCCATGGATCTTGACTACTTAACAGCCTGAAAATCCAGGCCTCAGCGGTTTTCTTCATCTGGCTGGTTAACAAAAATAGGGGGGACCCCACGCCAATTTTTTTCGAGGGGATCCCCCATTTTTGTTAATCAGCCAAGATATACAGACTGCTGTGGCCTGGTATTATCAGGCTGGCAAGGTCCATGGATCTTGGCTCCTTAACAGCCTGAAAATCCAGGCCTCAGCGGTTTTCTTCATCTGGCTGGTTAACAAAAATATGGGGGACCCCACGCCAATTTTTTTCGAGGGGATCCCCTATTTTTGTTAATCAGCCAAGATATACAGACTGCTGTGGCCTGGTATTATCAGGCTGGCAAGGTCCATGGATCTTGGCTCCTTAACAGCCTGAAAATCCAGGCCTCAGCGGTCTGCTTCATCTGGCTGGTTAACAAAAATAGGGGGGACCCCACGCCATTTTTTTTTCGAAGGGAACCCCTATTTTTGTTAATCAGTTCCCTCTGACGTCACTGATTGTGTCCCTGGCTGACCTGAAGTGAAAGTGGAAAGCAATCAATTAAGCTTTCCACTTAAGGGCCCGTCTCACATAGCGATATCGCTACCGAGATCGCTGCTGAGTCACTAGTTTTGTGACGCAGCAGCAAGCTCACCAGCGATATCGCTGTGTGTGACATTCAGCGACGATCAGCCCCCCTGCCGGGTATCGCTGATCGTCGCTGAAATGTCAGGACCTTTGATCGCTGGTTTCCCGCTGACAGGCACACATCGCTGCGTGTGACAGGCGGGAGACCAGCGATCCACTGGTAACCAAGGTACACAGCGGGTTTCCAGGCGCGGGGCTGTGCCTAGAAACCCGCTGTGTACCTTGGATACCAGCGCCCTGATGCAGGGAGCTGGTATCCAAGGTACACAGCGGGTTTCCAAGCGCTGCGCGGTGCCTGGAAACCCGCTGTGTACCTTGGTTACCAGCGGATCGCTGGTCTCCCGCCTGTCACACGCAGCGATGCGTGCCTGTCAGAGGGAAACCAGCGATCAAAAAAAGGTCCTGACATTTCTGCGACGATCAGCGATACCCGGCAGGGGGCTGATCGTCGCTGAATGTCACACACAGCGATATCGCTGGTGAGCTCGCTGCTGCGTCACAAAACTAGTGACTCAGCAGCGATCTCGGTAGCGATATCGCTATGTGAGACGGGCCCTTAAGCGATGTTACCCGCAGTGTCGCTGTCCCAGATCGCTGCCTGAGCTGCCTGTTTGGCAGCTCAGCAGCGATCATGTAGCGATACACCAGCGATCCTGACAAGTGCATATATCGCTGGTGTATCGTTATGTGACACCCAGCCTTTACTCTCCTGTCAGGCAGGAGAGGAACTCATTCATTTGGGGTTTACTGTGAGGCTGCAGCATTAGCTGCGGTCCCTGCAGTAAACATTAACCCTTTCTGAAGGATTACACCGTGGGACCTGACTGTGCATGGGATAGGTAAGAATAATTATGCTTTTTTATTTTATTTTTATTACAGGAAATGGTTTTTGCAGTAAAATAAAAGATGGTCAAAAACATGTGTCTTTATTTCATTAAAATGATTTTTAATTAAAGTGTGTGTGTTTTATTTTTATTTCATGCAATAGGATTAATAATTGATAGTTGTCTAATTGACAGCTCTCAATTATTAACCTGGCTTAAGGTCACCTTTCAATAGCAAGGTGGCTTTAACCCCATATTAACCCATTCGCCACCGCTACAGGGCAATGGGAATAGACGGGCAAAGTGCCAGAAAGGGCGAATCTAATTATAGATTTGTCTTTCCTGGGGTGTCTGGGGGCAGATGTTAGTAGCCGGGGGGGGCAAAAATAATGGTCCCTCTCTGGGCTATTATTATCTGCCCCCACTCACTGGCTTTGTCTGTCTGGTTGCGAAAATAGGGCGGGAGCCCACGCATTTTTTTTCAGCAATTTTACACCTCATATATATATATACATGTCATTGAATTTGTGACACATATATATATATATTTATATTTGTAGTTCATACACTTCTACATAGTATAATAGCCGCTAATTCAATTGCCGGCTTTTGTGAAAATGCAGAACCCGACATGAAATGACACTTGGTGTACATAGGGTTAACCATGTCTTTTCATGTCCTTTGCTATCTAATTTGCACAAACAATTAAATCAGACTATGTGTGCAAAATTTCACACCTGTAGGGGTTAATTAAAGGTGTAAATTCGTAGCAAAAAAGTCCGTTTTTTTTACAACGAATTTACACCTTTAATTAACCCCTACAGGTGTGAAATTTTGCACACATAGTCTGATTTAATTGTTTGTGCAAATTAGATAGCAAAGGACATGAAAAGACATGGTTAACCCTATGTACACCAAGTGTCATTTCATGTCGGGTGACATGAAATGACACTTGGTGTACATAGGGTTAACCATGTCTTTTCATGTCCTTTGCTATCTAAGGCCGGAGTCACACTGGCGACAAAATCGGACGACTGCAATGCGATGAAATATCGCATTGCAGTCGGACCTATGTTAATCTATGGAGCAGCTCCCAGTATCAGATTTTTTGTGGTCCGTTTTAAACGTCCGTGTACAATCGCAGCATGCTGCGATTGTCACCGATTGTCGGTCGACAATCGCCAATGCAAGTCTATGGGAGCGATGAAAAATCTGATTACAAACGGACCACACTGTGTGACTTGCGATGAAATCGCATCGGTGTCCTTTAGAAAAGCCGGCAATTCATCCCCGCCTATACTGTAAAATCACACTGACAGCTTTAATAAAGACTAGAAAGAATAGATATATACACATAGAACACATACATATATATATACATGTCATTGTGACATGTATATATACATATATTTATAGTTCCTAGACTTCTACATACTGTAATAGCCGCTAATTCAATTGCCGGGTTTTGTGAAATCACAGAAGCCGACATGAAATGATACATTGTTTCCACACATTTAACCATGTAATTTCATGTATTTTTATATATGTTTGAAACATACAATTACATGAGTGTATTTGTGCAAAATTTCAGACATGTAGGGGTTAATTAAAGGTGTAATTTCGTTGAAAAAAAATGCGTGGGCTCCCGCTGTATTTTCTCCACCAGACAGACAAAGCAAAGCGAGTGGGGGCAGATAATAATAGCCCAGGGAGGGTGCATTTTTTTGTGCCCCCCCTGGCTACTAACATCTGCCCCCAGACACCCCAGAAAGGGCAAATCTATAATTAGATTCGCCCTTTCTGGCACTTTGCCCGTCTATTCCCATTGCCCTGTAGCGGTGGCGAATGGGTTAATCTCACCTTACTGTCACCTTGCAATTGAAAGGTGACCTTAAGGCAGGTTAATGATTGATAGCTGTCAATTAGACAACTATCAATTATTAATCCTATTGAAGTAAATAAAAAAACACACACACTTTAAGAATAAATAATTTTAATGAAATAAAAACACATTTTTTTGACCATATTTTATTTTACACTAAATCCGTGCGAAGCCATTGATCTCCTAAAATAAAGAAAAAGAAATAAAACAACATTATTCTTACCTATTCCGCCGATCTGTCACGTCCCACGCTGTAATCCTTCACAAAGGGTTAACTAGCTTTGAGCCAAGCAGTGCAAGTAATCCTGCATGCTCAGCTCAAAGCTCATGAATGAATAAGTTCCTCTCCTGGCGACAGGAGAGGATGTGTTTCATGAATGAAGCTTAATTGATTGTGTCCACTTTCCCTTTAGGTCAGGTCACTACAGTTAAATTGGCAAGAAATCAATTAAGCTCCATTCATGAATCTATTCCTCTACTTTCGCTGGGAGAGGAACTTATTCATTCAGGGGAATACAGGTCTGAGACAGCATTATTACTCTCTGCGACCTGTAACCTGTTAACCCTTTCTGATGGATTACACCGTGGGACCTGACTGTACATCGGATTGGTAAGTATAATTTTGCTTTTTTATTTTATTTTTTATTACAGGAAAATGGTTTTAGCAGGAAAATAAAATATGGTCAAAAACTGTGTGATTATTTAATTAAACTTATTTTTTATTAAAGTGTGTGTGTTTGATTTTTCTTTCATACAATAGGATTAATAATTGATAGTTGCCTAATTGACAGCTATCAATTATTAACCTGGCTTAAAGTGACCTTTCAATTGCAAGGTCATTTTAACCCCTTATTAACCCATTCGCCACCGCTACAGGGCAATGGGAATAGACGGGCAAAGTGCCAGAAAGGGCGAATCTAATTATAGATTTGCCCTTTCTGGGGTGTCTGGGGCAGATGTTAGTAGCCAGGGGGGGCACAAAAAAAATGTACCCTCCCTAGGCTATTATTATCTGCCCCACTCGCTTGCTTTGTCTGTCTGGTGGAGAAAATACAGCGGGAGCCCACGCATTTTTTTTAACGAATTTACACCTTTAATTAACCCCTACATGTCTGAAATTTTGCACACATATACTCATGTTATTGTATGTTTCAAACATATATAAAAATACATGAAATTACATGGTTAAATGTTGTGGAAACAATGTATCATTTCATGTCGGCTTCTGTGATTTCACTGAAGCCGGCAATTGAATTAGCGGCTATAACAGTATGTAGAAGTGTAAGAACTATAAATATATGTATATATATATATGTCACAATGACATATATATATATATATATTATATATTTATATATATATGTGTATATACTATTCTTTCTTTTGGCATTTAAATACTATTCTTTTGGATCCATTATATGTCAGTTTTGCAAGCCTGCGAGAAAATCTCGCAAGTCGGATGAAAATCGGATGTTACAAGGTACACACACATGCATTAAATCGCATCTTTGAAGGAAATCGATGCCAGAAGGATGTTGATGTTTTTATTTTGATCCGATTGTCGACCGTCTAAAACGGACCGATTTTTGTGGTTGTGTGTGACTCCAGCCTAATTTGCACAAACAATTAAAATCAGACTATGTGTGCAAAATTTCACACTGTAGGGGTTAATTAAAGGTGTAAATTCGTAAGCAAAAAAAGTCCGTTTTTTTACAACGAATTTACACCTTTAATTAACCCCTACAGGTGTGAAATTTTGCACACATAGTCTGATTTAATTGTTTGTGCAAATCAGATAGCAAACGACATGAAAAGACATGGTTAACCCTATGTACACCAAGTGTCATTTCATGTCGGGTGCTTCTGTCTTTTCACTGAAGCCGGCTTTACCGGCAATTGAATGAGAGGATATTTTACTATGTAGAAGTGTATAAACTATACATATATGTATATATATATGTCACAATGACATGTATATATATTATATATGTATTCTATGTGTGTATATTTAGTGTTTACAAGGAAAGAATGGGTTTTTTTTAGTTGCGATATTTTGTTGCCCATAGACTTACATGGGACTTCCGGTATCGGTATCGGGTATCGCCGATATTTTAGTGATATCGGCGATACCATCCGATTCCGATACTTTAGGATATCGGAAAGTATCGCTCAACTCTAGCCAAGACGCATGAAAACTGTGATTAAGAATCATGGTTATTCCACAAAATATTGATTTCTGAAGTCTTCCTGAGTTAAAACATTAGTATTGTTGTTTCTAAATGATGATGAACTTGTTTTCTTTGCATTACTTGAGGTCTGAAAGCACTGGTTCTTTTATTTAATTTTGACCATTTCTCATTTTTAGAAAAAAATTACAAATTTATTACTTGGAAATTCGACGACATGTTGTCAGTAGTTTATAGAATAAAAGAACAATTTACATTTTTACTCAAAAACATACCTATAAAGAGAAAAAAACAGATAAACTGAACATTTTGCAGTGGTCTCTTAATTTTGCCAGAGCTGTATATGGCATTTTGATTTTTCATGACTGTGGTTAATACTTAATACTCACTTAATGGGCTCTAAAGTAATATCTATCACAGCTTATCTCATAGACTGTAGTACTAGCAAATATTAGACATTAGAGATTCACAAGGGCATCAATGTCGTATCCTCCATAGCTTCCGCAAGAATACAGACTGACAAATATCAGGGGCTTGATAAGCTGCTCAAAGCCACTGTTTACATGGAGAAAGGAGACTTGCATATAATATTACTGAACACTTTCGATAAGGAGGGGAAAATTCAACACTGGAAAAGTGACAAAAAAAATCTTGAATTGAAAAAATCATGTATACAATGAAAAAATTATTATGCCTAACACTAAGTGACATATACAGATGAAACCAAAAGTTTAGATACACTATGAAAAAGACACATTCATGTTTTTCTCAATAATTCACATAAAATCAGAATAAACCTTTCCCGTTTTAGGTCAATTAGGATTACCATAAATTATTAATATTTGCCAAATGCCAGAATAATGATAGCGAGAGAGATGTATTAAGGCATTTTATTACTTACTGCAAAGTCAAAAGTTTATTACATTTCATCAGTATTTGATACCATTGCCCTTAAACTGAATGACCTGGGTCAAATGTTTGGGATATCCTTCACAAGCTTCTCACAATAGTTGGTCAGAATTTGGGCCCATTCCTCCTGACAAAACTGGTGTAACTGATCCAGGTTTGTAGGTTGCCTTGTTCGCACCTTTGTTCAGCTTTGCCCATAAATTTTCAATAGGATTGAGATCAGGGCTTTGTGATGGCCACTCCAAAACATTGACTTTGTTAAACTGTAAAGCGCTGCGGAATATGTTGGCGCTATATAAATAAAGATTATTATTATTTCCTTAAGCCACATTGTTACCATTTTGGCAATATGCTTCGGGTCACTGTTCATTTGGAAGACCTATTTCCGCCCAAGTTTTAACTCACTGGCTGATGTCTTGAGATGTTGCTGCAATATTGTCACTTAAATTCTTTTCTCATGTGGCCATCTATTTTGTGAAGTGCACCAGTCCCTCCTGCAGCATAACAACCCACAACATGATGCTGCCACCCCCGTGTTTCACAGTTGAGATGGTGTTCTTAGACTTCCAAGCATCTTCCTTTTTCCTCCAAACATAATAATGATCATTATGTCCAAAAAGTTCAATTTGAGCTTCATGAGACCCCAGGACATGTCTCCAAAAATTAAGGTCTTTGTTTCTGTGTGCATTTGCAAACATTAATCTGGCTTTTTCTTTTGGAGTAATGGCTCCTTCCTGGCAGAGTGGCCTTTCAGCCTATGTTGATACAGTACTCATTTCACTGTGGATATTGACACAATCTTACTAGCTTCCGCCATCATCTTCACAAGGTCTTTTGCTTTTGTCCTTGGGTTGATATGCTCATGTCGGACCAAAGCACGTTCATCTCTGGGACACAGAACCAGTCTCCTTCTTGTGAGGTATGATGGCTGGACATTCCCATCTTGTTTGTACTTGCATATAAATGTTTGTACAGATGAACGAGGCAACTTCAGGTATCTTGAAACTGTACCCAAGGATGAGCCAGACTTGTGCAAGTCCACAATTCTCTTCCTGATATCTTGGCTGATTTATTGAGACTTTTTCATGATGCTACACAAAAAAGAAGTGTGTTTCAGGTGTGCATTGAAATACATCCACATGTGTGTCTCTCATTAACATAGATGTTGCAAAAAAAAACTATCAGAAGCTTCCAGACACATGACATCATCATATGGGCAGTCCAGAATTGTTTAAAGGCATAGTAATGTTAGTGATGTAAACTTTTAACTATGCAGTAAGTAATACAAATGCCTTAAAACATTCTCTCTCTCATTATTCTGTCATTTGGGTAATATTAATAATTATGGTAATCCTAATTGACCTAAAACGGGAAAGGTTTATTCTGATTTAATGTCAAACGTTGAGAAAAACATGCATTTTCGTAACTGATGAGCGCTAAGGGTCTGTAACCCATAGTCCTCACCATGGGCTAACACAGACAGAAGAAGGCACCTGCGCCAAAACAATAAATGGGCCCTTTGCAGGACAATAGCTCATCATTATGCACAATTCCCTGCTTTTGAGGGGATAGCAGCCCCCTTACATCTCTGGCCCTTGTGTGGCATAGGTTGCACCAATTATATGTCCAACCCTGGTCCTCACTGCTGGATATTATCTCTGGTGATCCTCTTTTAGACATAATATGGGCATTTTCAGCCATAGTTAGGAACAGTACACTGTTTTTCGCTTTACATGGGTCCAGTCTCTTTAGAGATATTTTCCATTCACTGACCTGCTGTAAAGTAAAGAACAGGATACAGTAGGCTGGACCAGACCAGAGGAGAAAACTAAGACACTTGTATTCTAGTGCAAGAACCTTCAGGAAATGCAATGTAATAGAAGCAAAAGAAAAGTTCTTTTAGTCAGATCTCTATGATACAACGTGTTTCAAGATATTTAGTTTCTTTCTTAAGAAACAGATACAGGAAGTATATGCTGTTGTAAAGTAAAGCATGGACTGCAGTAAAAAAAAAACATAATTGTATTTAAGCCATAATTATTTTTTATGCTTATGGAAATAATTAATGCTTAACAAATACTTCAAATTCTTAGCACAAATTTAAAATAAATGATGCAGTATGTGATTATTTCCAATGCGTGACTGAAACCCTAAAGAAACTATAGGGCTGTCGTCATAAGCTTACAACATTCCTGTGGAGCGTCATAGCTTTATATAATCTGGCCAATCTCTTAACATATTTTATGGATAGGATTTGCACAGTCATTCATAGAAGAAAATGCTGAAAATGCTAGACAGTTTCTTCAAGGTGTGACTGTCAGGGTATGATGATGCGCCTGTCACTTCACAGTAACACTTACATCAGCTGCACAATGTTGCAATCATATTTTGCAATAATTAAATAAATAAAGTTGCAAATGCTTGTAAGGGCTTGTATTATCGGTCCAAGTGCGATCTGACAAAACATCAGATAGCACTCGGACCCATATTATGCTATGGAGCCATGCATATATCCAATTTTTTCCTCTGGAAAAGACAGTCCGGGTTAGTAATTGCAGCATGCCCTAGTATGATCCAATATTTGGATCGCACCTGGCCACACAAATCAGTGAATGCATGGAAAACATCAGACTGCACTTGGCTGTCATCTGAGTGTGGTCTGATTTCCCCGGACTGACAGAATGTAAAAGATACTGATTTTTTTTTGCCATTTCTCCTCATCCAAGAGAATTGGATCACCCTATAATCACACTCTGAGCAAACTCTGATCAGAGTGTCATGTGCATAATCTACCTAATTCTCTCGGATGAGAAAACATACGGTTGTCTTCACCTCGCTTAAAAACAAGTGATTTTGCAATTTACCAAATCGGGAAAGTGAAAAAACACCTGGAGAGGAGAAAACCAAGGAGGAACAAAGACAATTGGAACCATCAGCAATTGGAGGGAAGAAAAGGTAATTAAGGGGAACAGCAGTCAGGGGAACTGACCACGGAGCAATAGGTTAGCCGATAGAGTCCCCAAATCAAGGCATGACACATTTTTATAAAGGGTAATAGGAGTAAATGGACTGTTCATTTTGTTACACAATGTCTCACAAGTTTGGAAGTACCCTACATGTGATTGGAAACTACAGTTTGGCAACATGACAGCACATGGAAGGGAAGGTGCACAATTTTGTCTGGAATAAATTGTGAACATTAACATATTGCTTGAGGTGCAAAATAGCAGACAACCCCTATAAGGGTGAGTTCCACGATCAGGATTCCCTTTAGGGGAAA
>JARQOD010000006.1:337458986-337521484 GCA_033576555.1 Oophaga sylvatica
CTGCCTTTTGGCAGCTCAGCAGGACAGTACGATAACCAGCGTTTAAAAGGCATATACGCGGGGAAAATCTTTAGTACACCCACCTTTTTATTTCCCCCTGTCAGGCGGGAAGGGAAACCCATTCTTTTGGGGTTTACTGGGGTTTTTGCAGCTTTAGCTGCGGTCCCGCGAAAACCCAAAACCCCTTTTTTAAAAAAGGGTTTAAAACAGGGGGCCGCTTCAGGGGATAGGTAAGAAATTAATTATGTTTTTTTATTTATTTTTATTACGGGAAAAAAGGGTTTTTTGGGCGGTAAAAAAAAAAAATGGTCAAAAACATGTGTTTTTTTTCCCTTAAAATAAATTTTTAATTTAAAAAATGTGGGGTTTTTTATTTTTATTTCATGAAATTTGGTTAATAATTGTTTTTTAAAATTTTTTTACAGCTTAAATTTTTTAAACCTGGTTAAAGGTCATTTTTAAAAAAGAAAAGGGGGTTTTTCCCCCTTTTAAACCCCATTGCCCCCGCAAAAAAAACGGGGCAAGGGGGAAAAAAAACCAAAGTCCCCGAAAGGGCGAATTAAATAGTTTTGGGTTTTTCCTGGGGTTTGGGGGGAAAGTTATACCGGGGGGGGGGAAAAAATAATGGTCCCTTTTGGGCCCCTTTTTTACTCCCCCCCTCAGGGGTTTGTCTGCTGGTTGCGAAAATGGGGGGGGAGCCCACGCTTTTTTTTTAAAGAAAATTTTCACCTCATATATATATATACATGTTTTTAATTTTTGGGGGAAAAATATATAAAAATTTTTAAATTTTTTTAATTCATACACTTTTACTAGTATAATAGCCCCTAATTTAAAATTCCCCCGGGTTTTTAAAAATGCAGAACCCCCTAAAGGGGCATTTTGGTTACAAAAAGGGTTTAAACCCCGTCTTTTCATGCCTTTTTTAAATTAATTTTCACAAACAAATAAAAATATGGGGGGGAAAAATTTTTAACCGTGGGGGGTTTAAAATTTAAAGGGGTGTAAATTCGTAAAAAAAAAGCCCCTTTTTTTTACAAAAATTTACATTTTTTAAATTTAAACCCCAAAGGGGGAAAAATTTTTTTGCACACTAGCTGATTTAATTTTTTGGCAAATTAGATACCAAAGGGGGTAAAAGACAGGGTTTTAACCCCCTTGTACACCAAGTGTTTTTATGTGGGGGGCTGAAAAAAACACTTTTGTACAAGGGTTAATTTTTTCCCTTTTCATTCCTTTAAAAACAAAGGGCCGGAGTCACACGGGCGAAAAAATGGGAAACACCCCAATGCGTTTGAAAATGGGCATTCCCGTGGACCTTTTTTTAACTATGGGCAGCCCCATATCAGATTTTTTGGGGCCCCTTTTTTAAAAGCCGTGTACAATCGCGCATGCGCGATTGTCCCCTTTTGCCCCGGTCGACAATCGCCAAGCAAGTCTTTTGGGAGCAAAAAAAAAAACTGATTAAAAAAGGACCCCCCTGGGGTGACTTGCGATAAAAAACGCTGGGTGTCCTTTAAAAAAACCCGGGAATTTTTAATCCCCCCAATATGTAAAATCACACTGCCCAGTTTTAAAAATAAAAAATAGAAAAAAAAAGAATATAAATAAAACAATACATAAATTTAAAGTCTTTGGACATGTAAAATTCATTTTTAAAGTTCCAAAACTTTAATCTGAAAATACCCAAATTTTAAAATTTGGGGGGGTTTTTGAAATCCCCGAAGCCGACTGAAATGTCATTTTTTTCCCCAAAACTTTTTAACCCCGAAATTTTAAATGTTTTTTTAATATGTTAAAACCCCTCAATTACTGAGTGTATTTGTAAAAATTTTAGACATGTAGGGTTTTAAATTAAAAGGGGGTAATTTTTTTAAAAAAAAAAATGCTTTGGGTTCCCCGTATTTTCTCCACCAGACAGAAAAGAAAAAAGGGGGGGGCCCAGTTTAATACCCCGGGGGGGTGCTTTTTTTTGTCCCCCCCCGGGTTTTACAAACATCCCCCCCAAAACCCCCCCAAAAAGGGGGAAAATTTTAAAATTAGATTCCCCCTTTCGGGCACTTTCCCCTTTATTCCCCCCCCCCTGTAGGGGTGGCGGGGGGGTTTAAATTTCCCTTACGCCCCCTTTGAATTTTAAAAGGCCCCCCTTAAGGCAGGAAAGGGATTGTAGTGCCCAATTTAGAAAAAATATAAATTATTAACCCTTTGAAGTAAATAAAAAAACACCACATTTTAAAAAATAAAAAAATTTAAAAGAAAAAAAAACACATTTTTTTGCCCATTTTTTTTTTAAAAAAAAACCCGTGCGCCCCCCTTTGACCCCTAAAAAAAAAAAAAACCTAATTTGCACAAACAATTAATCAGACTATGTGTGCAAAATTTCAACCTGTAGGGGTTAATTAAAGGTGTAAATTCGTAGCAAAAAGTCCGTTTTTTTTACAACAAATTTACACCTTTAATTAACCCCTACATGTCTGAAATTTAGCACACATATACTCATGTAATTGTATGTTTCAAACATATATAAAAATACATGAAATTACATGGTTAAATGTGTGGAAACAATGTATCATTTCATGTCGGCTTCTGTGATTTCACTGAAGCCGGCAATTGAATTAGCGGCTATAACAGTATGTAGAAGTGTAAGAACTATAAATATATGTATATATATATATATGTCACAATGACATATATATATATATATATATATATATATATATATGTGTATATATCTATTCTTTCTTTTGGCATTTAAATACTATTCTTTTGGATCCATTATATGTCAGTTTTGCAAGCCTGCGAGAAAATCTCGCAAGTCGGATGAAAATCGGATGTTACAAGGTACACACACATGCGATTAAATCGCATCTTTGAAGGAAAATCGGATGCCAGAAGGATGTGTGATGTTTTTATTTTGATCCGATTGTCGACCGTCTAAAACGGACCGATTTTTTGTGGTTGTGTGTGACTCCAGCCTAATTTGCACAAACAATTAAATCAGACTATGTGTGCAAAATTTCACACCTGTAGGGGTTAATTAAAGGTGTAAATTCGTAGCAAAAAAAGTCCGTTTTTTTTACAACGAATTTACACCTTTAATTAACCCCTACAGGTGTGAAATTTTGCACACATAGTCTGATTTAATTGTTTGTGCAAATCAGATAGCAAACGACATGAAAAGACATGGTTAACCCTATGTACACCAAGTGTCATTTCATGTCGGGTGCTTCTGTCTTTTCACTGAAGCCGCTTTACCCGGCAATTGAATGAGAGGATATTTTACTATGTAGAAGTGTATAAACTATACATATATGTATATATATATGTCACAATGACATGTATATATATATTATATATATATTATATGTATTCTATGTGTGTATATTTAGTGTTTACAAGGAAAGAATGGGTTTTTTTTAGTTGCGATATTTTGTTCCCATAGACTTACATGGGACTTCCGGTATCGGGATCGGGTATCGCCGATATTTTAGTGATATCGGCGATACCATTCCGATTCCGATACTTTAGGATATCGGAAAGTATCGCTCAACTCTAGCCAAGACGCATGAAAACTGTGATTAAGAATCATGGTTATTCCACAAAATATTGATTTCTGAAGTCTTCCTGAGTTAAAACATTAGTATTGTTGTTTCTAAATGATGATGAACTTGTTTTCTTTGCATTACTTGAGGTCTGAAAGCACTGGTTCTTTTATTTAATTTTGACCATTTCTCATTTTTAGAAAAAAATTACAAAATTTATTACTTGGAAATTCGACGACATGTTGTCAGTAGTTTATAGAATAAAAGAACAATTTACATTTTACTCAAAAACATACCTATAAAGAGAAAAAAACAGATAAACTGAACATTTTGCAGTGGTCTCTTAATTTTTGCCAGAGCTGTATATGGCATTTTGATTTTTCATGACTGTGGTTAATACTTAATACTCACTTAATGGGCTCTAAAGTAATATCTATCACAGCTTATCTCATAGACTGTAGTACTAGCAAATATTAGACATTAGAGATTCACAAGGGCATCAATGTCGTATCCTCCATAGCTTCCGCAAGAATACAGACTGACAAATATCAGGGGCTTGATAAGCTGCTCAAAGCCACTGTTTACATGGAGAAAGGAGACTTGCATATAATATTACTGAACACTTTCGATAAGGAGGGGAAAATTCAACACTGGAAAAGTGACAAAAAAAATCTTGAATTGAAAAAATCATGTATACAATGAAAAAATTATTATGCCTAACACTAAGTGACATATACAGATGAAACCAAAAGTTTAGATACACTATGAAAAAGACACATTCATGTTTTTCTCAATAATTCACATAAAATCAGAATAAACCTTTCCCGTTTTAGGTCAATTAGGATTACCATAATTATTAATATTTGCCAAATGCCAGAATAATGATAGCGAGAGAGCATGTATTAAGGCATTTTTATTACTTACTGCAAAGTCAAAAGTTTATATACATTTCATCAGTATTTGATACCATTGCCCTTAAACTGAATGACTTGGGTCAAATGTTTGGGATATCCTTCCACAAGCTTCTCACAATAGTTGGTCAGAATTTGGGCCCATTCCTCCTGACAAAACTGGTGTAACTGATCCAGGTTTGTAGGTTGCCTTGTTCGCACCTTTGTTCAGCTTTGCCCATAAATTTTCAATAGGATTGAGATCAGGGCTTTGTGATGGCCACTCCAAAACATTGACTTTGTTAAACTGTAAAGCGCTGCGGAATATGTTGGCGCTATATAAATAAAGATTATTATTATTTTCCTTAAGCCACATTGTTACCATTTTGGCAATATGCTTCGGGTCACTGTTCATTTGGAAGACCTATTTCCGCCCAAGTTTTAACTCACTGGCTGATGTCTTGAGATGTTGCTGCAATATTGTCACTTAAATTCTTTTCTCATGTGGCCATCTATTTTGTGAAGTGCACCAGTCCCTCCTGCAGCATAACAACCCCACAACATGATGCTGCCACCCCCGTGTTTCACAGTTGAGATGGTGTTCTTAGACTTCCAAGCATCTTCCTTTTTCCTCCAAACATAATAATGATCATTATGTCCAAAAAGTTCAATTTGAGCTTCATGAGACCCCAGGACATGTCTCCAAAAATTAAGGTCTTTGTTTCTGTGTGCATTTGCAAACATTAATCTGGCTTTTTCTTTTGGAGTAATGGCTCCTTCCTGGCAGAGTGGCCTTTCAGCCTATGTTGATACAGTACTCATTTCACTGTGGATATTGACACAATCTTACTAGCTTCCGCCATCATCTTCACAAGGTCTTTTGCTTTTGTCCTTGGGTTGATATGCTCATGTCGGACCAAAGCACGTTCATCTCTGGGACACAGAACCAGTCTCCTTCTTGTGAGGTATGATGGCTGGACATTCCCATCTTGTTTGTACTTGCATATAAATGTTTGTACAGATGAACGAGGCAACTTCAGGTATCTTGAAACTGTACCCAAGGATGAGCCAGACTTGTGCAAGTCCACAATTCTCTTCCTGATATCTTGGCTGATTTATTGAGACTTTTTCATGATGCTACACAAAAAAGAAGTGTGTTTCAGGTGTGCATTGAAATACATCCACATGTGTGTCTCTCATTAACATAGATGTTGCAAAAAAAAACTATCAGAAGCTTCCAGACACATGACATCATCATATGGGCAGTCCAGAATTGTTTAAAGGCATAGTAATGTTAGTGTATGTAAACTTTTAACTATGCAGTAAGTAATACAAATGCCTTAAAACATTCTCTCTCTCATTATTCTGTCATTTGGGTAATATTAATAATTATGGTAATCCTAATTGACCTAAAACGGGAAAGGTTTATTCTGATTTAATGTCAAACGTTGAGAAAAACATGCATTTTCGTAACTGATGAGCGCTAAGGGTCTGTAACCCATAGTCCTCACCATGGGCTAACACAGACAGAAGAAGGCACCTGCGCCAAAACAATAAATGGGCCCTTTGCAGGACAATAGCTCATCATTATGCACAATTCCCCTGCTTTTGAGGGGATAGCAGCCCCCTTACATCTCTGGCCCTTGTGTGGCATAGGTTGCACCAATTATATGTCCAACCCTGGTCCTCACTGCTGGATATTATCTCTGGTGATCCTCTTTTAGACATAATATGGGCATTTTCAGCCATAGTTAGGAACAGTACACTGTTTTTCGCTTTACATGGGTCCAGTCTCTTTAGAGATATTTTCCATTCACTGACCTGCTGTAAAGTAAAGAACAGGATACAGTAGGCTGGACCAGACCAGAGGAGAAAACTAAGACACTTGTATTCTAGTGCAAGAACCTTCAGGAAATGCAATGTAATAGAAGCAAAAGAAAAGTTCTTTTAGTCAGATCTCTATGATACAACGTGTTTCAAAGATATTTAGTTTCTTTCTTAAGAAACAGATACAGGAAGTATATGCTGTTGTAAAGTAAAGCATGGACTGCAGTAAAAAAAAACATAATTGTATTTAAGCCATAATTATTTTTTATGCTTATGGAAATAATAATGCTTAACAAATACTTCAAATTCTTAGCACAAATTTAAAATAAATGAATGCAGTATGTGATTATTTCCCAATGCGTGACTGAAACCCTAAAGAAACTATAGGGCTGTCGTCATAAGCTTACAACATTCCTGTGGAGCGTCATAGCTTTATATAATCTGGCCAATCTCTTAACATATTTTATGGATAGGATTTGCACAGTCATTCATAGAAGAAAATGCTGAAAATGCTAGACAGTTTCTTCAAGGTGTGACTGTCAGGGTATGATGATGCGCCTGTCACTTCACAGTAACACTTACATCAGCTGCACAATGTTGCAATCATATTTTGCAATAATTAAATAAATAAAGTTGCAAATGCTTGTAAGGGCTTGTATTATCGGTCCAAGTGCGATCTGACAAAACATCAGATAGCACTCGGACCCATATTATGCTATGGAGCCATGCATATATCCAATTTTTTCCTCTGGAAAAGACAGTCCGGGTTAGTAATTGCAGCATGCCCTAGTATGATCCAATATTTGGATCGCACCTGGCCACACAAATCAGTGAATGCATGGAAAACATCAGACTGCACTTGGCTGTCATCTGAGTGTGGTCTGATTTCCCCGGACTGACAGAATGTAAAAGATACTGATTTTTTTTGCCATCTTCTCCTCATCCAAGAGAATTGGATCACCCTATAATCACACTCTGAGCAAACTCTGATCAGAGTGTCATGTGCATAATCTACCTAATTCTCTCGGATGAGAAAACATACGGTTGTCTTCACCTCGCTTAAAAACAAGTGATTTTGCAATTTACCAAATCGGGAAAGTGAAAAACACCTGGAGAGGAGAAAACCAAGGAGGAACAAAGACAATTGGAACCATCAGCATATGGAGGGAAGAAAAGGTAATAAGGGGAACAGCAGTCAGGGGAACTGACCACGGAGCAATAGGTTAGCCGATAGAGTCCCCAAATCAAGGCATGACACATTTTTATAAAGGGTAATAGGAGTAAATGGACTGTTCATTTTGTTACACAATGTCTCACAAGTTTGGAAGTACCCTACATGTGATTGGAAACTACAGTTTGGCAACATGACAGCACATGGAAGGGAAGGTGCACAATTTTGTCTGGAATAAATTGTGAACATTAACATATTGCTTGAGGTGCAAAATAGCAGACAACCCCCTATAAGGGTGAGTTTCCACGATCAGGATTCCTTCAGGAAATGCTGCGTGTTTGGCGCTGTGCGTTGGCGCAGCACCAAACACGCAGCGTCCAGATGTTACAGCATAGTGGAGGGGATTTCAAGAAATCCCGTCTCCACTATGCGTAACAACACGCAGGCGGAAGACCTGCGTTTCCGGACATGCGGCCGTCTTTTCAGACGCAGCATGTCCTAGCGTATTGCGGTGACGCAATAGCCCTGCTTTTTTTCCGGATGTGTTCCGGAGGTGTCCGGAACACATCCGGATTGACCGCGCGTCAGAAAGGGGGCGGGGCTTTGGGCGGTGCGGAATTTCCGCTCCGTCCAAAGCGCTGTGGTTCCGGACCGTGGAACCACAGCCTAAGTGAGCCAATTGTGAATACTACAATCCTCAAGGAATTCCTCAGGAGTGTGCTGAGCATTTTGAACCACCTGGAGCTTCACTTAATTTTAGAACATTGGGTTGTGAAACCGATAAATGAAAATTTTTTACAATAAAATGCTGCTGTTGGCACAAATTTTTAATTTGCACAAGGGCTAGCAGACAAAAAAGAACCTCATAATTTGTAACCAAATTTCAATTATGACAAATTTTTCTGTTGACAAAACTGTGTAGGGGCTTATTTTGTAAAATACATTGATGCTTTTAGTTATACAATTTTTTTATTCTATTTTATTCTATTTCATTGGTTTTACTCTTGATGAAACAACAGCTTTTTTATCATGTTCTTTTATTTTTTTTATTTTGATGGATGGCTTTCACTGTTAAATAGTCCAACAGTATTATTGTCTAGGTTAATACAGATGTGACAATACCAAATACTTGTACTTTTTAAGATAATCTTTGTATTTCCTTAACAGATGCATTTTTAATGGCACACCATTTTTGTAATTTTTTTTCGTGCTTTACTTCATGTATTTTTTTTTACATTTTTACAATTTTTTTTATCTTTTATTTTACTATTTTACTTTGTCCCATTACAGGTGTGAGGCAGTGGCCGGTGTCATATGTGAGGGTCGCTGTGTGTCCCCCAGGATGTGCTCAGAAGTGTATTAGATCCACTGGAGTGCCTTGTGGTCACACCAGGTTGTCTGAGTCACAAGGCAGAATAAAAGGAGTGTGAACTTGGTCAAGTTATTTGACCAAGGAATTGTTCAGGAAAACCAAGTATGGGCTTTTATTTTTGAAATGGACTGCAGGAAGGTAGTGGGGCCGGTCCGTTTCCTTCAGCCCAGATCTTATAAGTGGCCCGTGGCCACAGAGTCTGGTGGAAAGGAAAAAATCCTGCAAAAGGGTTTTGTGTGAGTCAGTTTTGGTGTTGCAAGCA
Source organism: Oophaga sylvatica (assembly GCA_033576555.1). NCBI lineage: Eukaryota > Metazoa > Chordata > Amphibia > Anura > Dendrobatidae > Oophaga > Oophaga sylvatica. Next base: position 337,468,051 of record JARQOD010000006.1, read on the forward strand.
GACAGAGCAGTCGGTCTGCAGAGCGCTCCCTGTGAGGTAACACAGGCCAGCGGAGCCAAAAGGTCTGGCACCCCCTGCGTAAACAGAGGTACAGCAACCGGTCCTGCACTGTCTTTTGATTTCCCGGCTGCGATCCGGAGGATACAGCGTGCGGTGCACTGTGTGAGTTTTTTTGGACATTAAACATGTTTTATTTTGAACTTGCTTGGGTCACTGCCTCATTCCTGCACAGCGTGGACACCGCTGCATCACACAGGATATAAACACTGAATTCTGCAATCACTGGTCTAATACTCATGCACGCACTGTGGCTTATTATATTAGACCTATCAGTCTTACAATTACCGTTTGAGCTAACAAATAAATTAGCAGTCTGTAACGCTATAGCATGTAAGCTTCAAATGTATGAAATTTGAATTGCATTACTGCTCTAGAAAATATATAAAACACCCAAGTGTAAGAGAAAAATGGGGGAAGAAAGAACCACCAAGGCAGGTAAAGGTACAATAAATGTTTTATTTGAAGAAATCACATGAACATTTGCACAAAAATAATAATGTAACATTAAAATGATGTTAAAAAGGAAGCAAAAAACACACCACCCTACAGTACCTAATAACCGGGATATATATCCATATGACCAGGTAAGTATATAACACAACCCAATAATGCAAAAATTAATAAATTATGCTAATATACAAAGCAAAATCAAAAACCCAATGTACTAAAATAATAATGTACATGTGCTAATATGACCATTAACAGATATAACTAAGTGTTATACCAAAAAATATATCACACCAAATAGAAAACATATGTTGTGCTAAATAAAACTAAGGTGCCTGCAATCAACGCACAACTGGGCACACGAATAAATACTAAGTGTTGTAACCAGAAAAAATATGTATCACCACATAACACGCATGTGCTGTGCTAAATAATAATACTAGAGTGCCTGCAATCAACAAAAATTATGCAAGACTAAACACATGAATATCAATAGTGCTCCATAAAACAAACACAAATGTGTAAACTATACCTGGAAAATATCGGGAAGGCAGAGAGGGTGGATAGATCGCTACCTAGAACTCGCCCCGACGCGCGTTTCGGAAAATATTCCTTCGTCTTCCCCCTGACGAAGGAATATTTGTTGATTGCAGGCACTCTAGTATTATTATTTAGCACAGCACATGCGTGTTATGTGGTGATACATATTTTTTCTGGTTACAACACTTAGTATTTATTCGTGTGCCCAGTTGTGCGTTGATTGCAGGCACCTTAGTTTTATTTAGCACAACATATGTTTTCTATTTGGTGTGATATATTTTTTGGTATAACACTTAGTTATATCTGTTAATGGTCATATTAGCACATGTACATTATTATTTTAGTACATTGGGTTTTTGATTTTGCTTTGTATATTAGCATAATTTATTAATTTTTGCACTATTATTGGGTTGTGTTATATACTTACCTGGTCATATGGATATATATCCCGGTTATTAGGTACTGTAGGGTGGTGTGTTTTTTGCTTCCTTTTTAACATCATTTTAATGTTACATTATTATTTTTGTGCAAATGTTCATGTGATTTCTTCAAATAAAACATTTATTGTACCTTTACCTGCCTTGGTGGTTCTTTCTTCCCCCATTTTTCTCTTACACTTGGGTGTTTTATATACTTTATTGGTTGGTCATCCAACCGCACTCAGTGGTGTGATTACAATTAGCGGTGTATACATTTATGTACTGTATTTTATATATTTTCTGTGATATTATTTTTACATTTGTTCTACACCTTATTGTATTGCACTCCTTTTTGATTTTTGCTCTAGAAAATAGGAAAAAGCAAAGATACTTAGCACATAATTTGGCCAATTCATGTATACCCAGCAGCCAGGGCAAGGTGACCTTCTTTTGTTGAGAAGTGAACTTATCCTAATCTGATTCCTCTCTTGGACTGATAGCCTACATTTATATAGGCAGGTAAGATCCTGCTGTAATTAAAACTGCCTTGGCTGATGGGTGGAGTGCTCAGTCAAAGAGCCTATGTATACAAATATCAAAAGACTGATCGTCACTTCCAAATAGAAGCCTAGTCTGAACAGGTGCATACTAAAAGTAGCCATCTCCATACATAACTAGCAAATAAAGTAACACATGCTACAGCATGTAAAGAGCATGTAAACATGAAATATATGAAATTTGAAATGCATTACTTCTCTAAAAAATAAGGAAAAATCAAAATACTTAGCACATGTTTTGGCAAATTCATGTATGCCCAGCAGCCATGTCAAGGTGATCTTCCTTTGCTGGGAACCTATCCTAATGTGACTCCTCTCTTGGGCTGATACAGTAGTACACTGAGTTACAGTAGGTCTGCAAGGCCCTGCTTATGCTAGAACCTAGCATCACCCTATGATGAGAGGCTCAGCCTCATGAGAGGCTGATGGGGCAGGAAAGGGAGCCTCTGCCTCTCCCAACCATTAAGATACCATACTCACTATTAACCACAGAGGTTAGTGGATTAAGTAGCCAGGAATGGTGCTGTATTGACCCTGGCTGTTGCTGTAGGGACTCAGCTGTCAATTAACGGTACTGATTTTGCGCTTGCACAATCAGTTGGACATACTAGTATATCTATTTGTGGAAACTCCATCCCAAATAGGACCCACCAGTACGTCCAATATAGAGAAGTGGTTAAGGACAGAGGGGTTTTTAATTATATAGTATACTGCTTGTGTACTTTGTACTTCCACAGTCTATCAGAGGTGGCCATTTTCCTAAGCAAGGAGCTTGCTTTCAAGCTCTTTTCTTTAAAGCTGGCAAACGCGACTCTGAAGATGGCCTGATCACTAGCGTCAGTGCCTTTATACTCATCTCTTGCTGCAGAGGCAAAGCTGTCTCTGCAACAGCATCAGAGAGTGTTGCAACCATGCTACTAGTCTGAACTGTCAATTTTCACTAGCATACTGCCCTCAACAAGTATACAAAGACAAAGCTGCCTATTCAACATCATCAGAGAGTGTCGCAACCACACGACTGGTCCGAACTGTCAATTTTCAATAGCATACTGCCCTCAAAACGCAGACAGCCAGGGTACCTTTGCAGTCTATCAGTAGTCAAAAATGGCCAGTTTCCTAAGCAAAGCTCTTTACTTTAAAGCTGGCAAACACTACTCTGAAGATGTCCAGGTCAGTGGCTTCGGTGCCTCTATACTCCTCTGATGCTGCAAAGGCAAAGCTACCTCTGCAACAACATCAGAAAGCGTACATTTCTGACCAGCGTCACAATCATGCCACTGGTCCAAGATGTCAATTTTCACTAGCATACTGTTCTTGACAAGCAGACAACTGTGAGGTGAAGGAACGGTGTACTCCTGACAAGATTAGCACACTCCTTTGTTAAATTCCCAAAACATGCATACTGCATTGTGGATCATCCTAAATGTAATTTAGGCAATAACATCCATCATGAAAAATGCATGACGTACTCTGTTATATGAGTACATAAGATTTTCTTTAAATTTAATACCTCTCACTGGTTACTCTTAAAATCATGTTTGTCATTTCACGCAATTTGGGTGTATCCAGCTGTATATGGGGCGTGTGGAAATAATTGCAGGGCATGTATGACTCTCTAACTACAGACAAATAATCATTCAACACGCAAGAAATTATTGTGCATAAATGGATGAATCATTGTCAGATTGTAAGTGTAATACTAACATAATCCTTACAGCAGAGCAATGGTTATATTTTATGCATTTGACGACAAATATCAATAATTATTAAAGTCTTCATTACAGTTCTGGCATACCATGCGATAATATGAGGCAAAACAAACTATAGATCTATATAATAATATTTTATTCCCATTCAAATGAACCATCTTTTATAAACTTTGATTACATGGAACAATAGTGTGGTCAGAGGTGTAAAAAAGTGGATCTGTTGCCAGTTTTCACAAAATAAAAAGCATAATTTATTAAATAGAGCTCTCAGGTTGAGTACAGCAAGAGACTGCCAGAGCTGATGAATATAAGTGTATTGAATCTCTCTACCCATACAGACCGACTGCTGCAACTTGTAGTCAGCAGAATAGAGCTCCCCAATCAGGCTAGGGAGGCAGAGGTGGAGTTTAAATTGTCACTATATTTACGTTCAGCAAATTTAGCAAAAATCCAAATTACAAGCAAATGTAGGAATCTTTACAAAGAGTATGTTTCTTTCTCTATGCAAGAGCTACTTTTTCGCTTCCCCCTGACTCCTGAACTCATACACTCTGAAAAATAGATCAAATTCATCTAAAGACAAGATTGATCTCCGGCTCAATGAGATGTCAGATTACAGAGAATATTGAAGTCTAAGCAAACTGGATTGAACTTGAGGAGAGTTCAGCAAAGTGAGATAATAAGCAAAAGCAAAGATACCGAAATCATGCTGCAATTTAAATTTTGTTTATTCTTTTGCTAGATTCACAGCTACACTGCTCAGAAATGCTGCATAATGGACTCCACACCTCTCCTGTTTCTGTGTATAAGCTGCAAAGAAAGAAGAACAGTAACTCCTCTTCTTTCTGTTATTTTTTTAAAATAAAAAAAATAAATAAATAAAAATAAAAAATAAAGATTATTATTTCTGTTATCCTTGCTTGGGCTTTGTGGTCGACTTCTCTATCCACTGAGTCACACCAGACAAACCTTTTCTCTGGGTGTTTAGTTTCTTTTATCCTTGCTTCAGTTTTTTTGGGGAAACAGGTGTTCTAATTTACTAATTTGCCCTATCACATTTCGAATGCGGCTTTATATATTTTACCCCTGCTGGTATTTACTGCTGGTGATAGTCTCATTTGGATATCTAGCTATACTGCTGTATTTTAAACCAGTCAGTGAAAAACAGCCAGGGTTTATCTCTCTGCTGTTTCTTTATCCAGCACCTACTCTTGCTGATCTGTGGTGTAGTTTTTAAAAATATTAAAAAAATTTAAAAAAACAAAAGTTCAAATCACCCCCTTGTGCCCCATTTAAAAAAAGCAATAAGAAATCAAATATACACATATTTGTTATTACCGCTTTCAGAATCGCCCGATCTATCAATATATAAAAATAATTAATCCAATCGGTAAACGGCATAGCGAGAAAAAAATCGAAATGCCAGCATCACATTTTTTTGGTCGCTGTAACATTGCAATAAAATGCAATAACGGGTGATCAAAAGATCATATACACACCAAAATGGTATCAATAAAAACATCAGATCAGCGTGCAAAAAATAAGCCCTCACCCAACCCCAGATCATCAAAAATGGAGATGCTATGGGTCTCGGAAAATGGCAACTTTTTTTTTTTTTACAATCTTTGGATTTTTTCACCACTTAAATAAAAAAGAACCTAGACATGTTTGGTGTTTGTGAACTTGTACATGACCTGGAGAATCATAATGGCAGGTCAGTTTTAGCATTTAGTGAACATGGTAAAAAAATACAAAAAACAATTGTGAATTGCCCTTTTCTTGCAATTTTACCGCGTTTGGATTTTTTTTCCCGTTTTCCAGTGCATGATATGGTAAAATCAATGGTGCCATTCAAAAGTACAACTTGTCCTGCTAAAAAACAAGCCCTTACATGGCCATATTGACGGAAAATTAAAAACGTTATGGCCGTGGGAAATAGGGGAGCAAAAAATGGAAATGCAAAAACGGAAATACCCCTGCCTAGCGCATGTCAAAATCGGCATGCGTTAGCGAAGTCACGTTATGCTGTGACGGACCCTCGGACGCGGTCTACCGCATTCGAGGGTCCGTCACGGCTAGAGCAGATGCGCTAATGTGATCGCACAAACGTGATCAAAAGAAGACTAGCGTTAGCGCAGTCCGTTTAACAGACTGCCATAACGCAATGTGAACCTGGCCTTAGGCTGGATTTACACATGCTGTTTTGATGCAGTTTCGGATTAAGAAATACTGCACCGAAAGCTGCATCAAAATGGTATGTATGAATTCAGTCTTGTAGTTATTCTCTGAGTGTAGTACTAATTAGAATGTCACAATTGTACAGCAACCTTTGGTTATGTGTTGCTTTTTTTCTTTAATTGAAGCATGGAAAGTTTCTAATTGCTTTCTGAGAGTGACATTTATCTTCTCTGTAAAATGGAAGTAATATTGCAATCATAATATATCCTCAATTATTTCCTATAAAATGATAATTACAACCACAATTTTCTGCAATTTTAGGTCGCTGTGTAGACCTTACCTAATACTTTGATCTACCATAACTTTAGATTTGGCCTAAACACTTGATTTGACCCCACACCATTCTGGATATTTTCTAGTTTAAAAATCAAGCCAAGAAGCAGGGGCGTACATAGAAATCATGGGGCCCCATAGCAAAAGTCTGAATGGGGCCCCCCCAAAAAAAAAAACAGGTGCTCTTAACTCCACACACACACACACCTGCAGTGCATGCAGGGACCCCTACACCCTCCACAGTGCGTGCAGCCGGGCCCCCCTCCCTAAGGTGCAAAGTGCAGTCAGAGCCATTGTAAATGTAAAGTGCCAGCACAGTGAGGGGACACATTTAACAAAAAAAATCGACCCCCAGCCAGGCTCACCATATTGTGTGTGCAGTGGCGTAGCAACTGTTTGTGGGGCCCAGGGCGGCTGAAAAATTTGCCGCCCCTTTGGTCATTGATAATCCTGAAGCATTCACCATTACAACCAAAAAAAGGCTCAAAGTAAATACCTTTCACCTGTAAAATCAGCATGGCAAAAATACACACTGCAAAGCAGCAACACACAGTATGGACTTGTGTTTATGATGTGCTTTATCCTCCTTGGACAAAAAGGACTTCTTTAGGCTTGGCTCACATTTATACAGTGCAGTCTGCTGGACAAATATGTCTGAATTGCAAAAAAAAATGGTATTCAGACGTATATGGAGGCATACACAAACCATAATGGGCAACACGTAGTGTAAAAAAAATGTTCTTCTGACTATGTTTTGCCCTGATCACGTTGTATTGTGGGAAAAAAACATAATTGACCAAAGGTACGCGTTTTTAATGTGGGGTGAAAAAAAGTTTATTCCTCTGGACTAGTGTTGAGCATTCCGATACCGCAAGTATCGGGTATCGGCCGATATTCGCGTTATCGGAATTCCGATACTTAATTCCGATACTTTTTCTATATCGTATACCGGAATCGGAAGTTCCCATAATTCTTTGAGAGGCAATGTGATTTTAGTCAGCCAATGAGGAATCCTACGAAGTGTGGGCACATCCTGTAATGCTGCGGTCATCTTAACTAATGGCATGGCTGTGATTGGCTGCTGAAATGATGTCAGAATGCACTATAAAAGGCGCCGCAGCCATTTTAGCGTCACTGTGCTGTGAACTCAGTAAGGGACAGAACGCTGCTGTGCTGACTCTGAGGGACAGTTAGATATTGCGATTTTGTGTACTACTGTGCTTGAGGCAGGCTAGTTTACCAACCGCTGTGTAAAGCTTCATTTTGCCAGTGTTGTTTTAACAGCTCTGTGCAAGGTGTGTGTGTGACAGTGCAGGTGACGATGCAGTTTGCTCTGCATCCACCGCTGTTTGTAGGCATCTGCACGTGTCACTGACTTTTTTTTTTTTTATTTTATTTAGTGGAATTGGTGCAGCTCCATTATATTAGAAAAAAATCAAATCTATTAGTGTGACGCGCTTCCATCCGTATACAATACATTGGTTGCAAACACTATAGAAGTACAGAAAGGAGCCTTTCACAGATAGTGAACAGTTGTGTTTCAGTGTTCACTGCAGTCTGTGAGGTTTTGATTTTTTGAGTGCAGATCACACTCCAGTTAGTTCTTCAACCACTGCTGGTTGTAGTCTGCTGAGCGTGTGTCACTGCCTCATCCTTCACATTTTTCTCTAATTGGTGCTGCTCCATTATATTAGAAAAAAATCAAATCTATTAGTGTGACGCGCTTCCATCCGTATACAATACATTGGTTGCAAACACTATAGAAGTACAGAAAGGAGCTTTTCACAGATAGTGAATAGTTGTGTTTCAGTGTTCACTGCAGTCTGTGAGGTTTTGATTTTTTGAGTGCAGATCATGCTCCAGTTAGTTCTTCAACCACTGCTGGTTGTAGTCTGCTGAGCGTGTGTCACTGCCTCATCCTTCACATTTTTCTCTAATTGGTGCTGCTCCATTTTAGTGGAAAAAAATCTAATCTATTAGTGTGACGCGCTTCCATCCGTATACAATACATTGGTTGCAAACACTATAGAAGTACACAAAGGAGTAGCCTTTCACAGATTGTGGACAGTTGTGTTTCAGTGTTCACTTCAGTCTGTGTTTTTTACTTTTTTGAGTGCACATCACGCTCCAGTTACTTGTTCAAGCACTGCTGCTTGTACTCTGCTGAGCGTGTCTCAGTGGCTCATCCTTTTCATTTATCTCCAATTGGTTCTGCTACATTCCATTTAAAATAAATCTAATCTATTAGTGTGACGCGCTTCCATCCGTATACAATACATTGGTTGCAAACACTATAGAAGTAGACAAAGGAGTAGCCTTTCACAGATTGTGAATAGTTGTGTTTCAGTGTTCACTGCAGTCTGTGAGGTATTTTTATTTATTTTTTTTTTAAAATGCAGATCACGCTCCATTTACTTCTTCAACCACCGCTGCGTGTACTCTGCTGAGTGTCTGTCACTGGCTCATCCTTGTCATTTTTCTAAAATTGGTGCTGCTTTATTCTATTTAAAATAATTCAAATCTATTACAGTGACGTGCTTCCATCCGTATACAATACATTGGTTGCAAACAATATAGAAGTACACAAACGGGCCTTTCACAGCTACTGAACATGGGTTTTTAATTTTTAACTAAAATATGTATTTTTTCAAATGACACAAATATAAGTAATGTTGAAGAGGAATAGTCCTACATCCATTGTTTGCACAATATTACAGGTGTACATCATGTCCCTTAATCAACAATGTATTATTATATTTACTTGTATGCTTTTATTTAAAAGCCAAGAACACAGAAGGATAACCTTCGCACTGCAGCTGTTGTCAAAGTTCAACCCACATTATGCACTTCCAACATTGCAGCATTTGAGGCATGATGTGAGTTGGATTGGTCAAAGTTATGGAGTGAGAAGGTTCACCATCAGTACCCTATAGCATAAGTATGCTTTTGTGTTAGCATTTGTGTTAGACATGTGGATATCTGCCATAATATGTCACAATTATTTAGTTACAGATTTGTTACCAACACTAATCATTGAATGGTTTTAAATTTGACGTTTCACTTGTTTACAGCTTAGAAATAAGGGTGTAGCCTATCTATGTGTAGCACTAGCCACTTTAACATGTCATGTTTTTTTCAACATGTGTAGCTAGGTAGCAGTAATTTTTGCCGGACACACAGCAGGGGAACAGCAGGCGTTACTGAACCCCACTATCACTATAGCTTGTGTATTGGTCTGTGGACACGACACTTCTGAGCAGCAACTGGCAGTGTTGTAGCCCAGGGAGTATAGCTCAGGTGGTAGAAAGATGAACATAACAGGAGACATGGAAAACGTTGCCAACCAGTTAGTTAATCTGAAACCGGACAGGCAAATTCAGGCGAGATCCATGCCTAGTTCATTTTCAGAAAAGTAAGCCGTTCTACATTATCGTAGGATAGTCGCATGCAACGGTCTGTTAGTACACCACCTGCAGCAGTAAAGACGCGCTCCGATAATACACTGGCAGCAGATCAAGCCAGCACCTCCAATGCATACTGGCTAAGCTCTGGCCATGTATCCAGCTTAGAGACACATAACTTGAATGGGGAAGAGCCATCTGGGAGTACACTGAGAGGGCAAGACATGTAGTCTGTCACCATCTTACGGAAATGTTGCCTCCTGCTGACTGGAGCCGTCTCGGATGGTGTACACATTGGTGGCGCTGCCACAAAACTTCGACACATTTGGAACATACTGTTCTTGCCCTGTGCAGAGGCGCTGCTTGTGCTCCCTTTGTTGCAGAGCTGTCTCCACTGCCTCGACGCACAGAGCTGCTTTGTAAATCAGTAGAAGCAGCAGTGCTCTCGGCTGGAATGGAGAACATTATGGATTGCACCAGTGTGTCTTGGTACTTCCGCATTTTACGCTCCCGGTTCAACGGTGTGATGAGGCTTTGTAAGTTGTCCCGGTAGCGAGGGTCTAGGAGGGTGTACACCCAATAATCAGACGTGGTGTGAATGTGTTCGATGCGGCGGTCGTTTCTCAGCCACTGCAGCATGAAATCAACCATGTGCTGCAGACTCCCAACTGGCCAAGAAACGTTGTCCCCTGCAAGAGGCGTCATCTCCGCCTGCTGTGCATCACCCCACCCTTGGTCTACATACTGACTAGAGCATTGTCTACCTCCCTCTGGAGCGATGTCTTCCTCCTCCATTGACTCCTCCTCATCCTCCTCACAAAGTCCTTCAAATACATATAAATTTACAAAATTTAAAACTCAAAATTTAAAAACTTTGTATCATAATTCTGTAACATCAGTTTATGGAAACACAATAGCATTACAAAAGGATAGACAAAAAATGTACATTATGTGCTTTGTAAATACATTAAAAGTTTGTAATGGTTATGAAAATATAGACAGCGACTCTGGAGGTTCAATTGTTGATACAGCATGGTACTTTGAAAGTCCTCCAGCCCTTTGTGAGGAACCACGTTGCGCTGACTGTCCAGAAGGTGATGGAATTTGTGACTCCTCATCCTCCACCTCTTCCAAAACCTCATGCCTTAGTGCTTGCAGTGTTTTTTGAAGCAGGCAGATAAGGGGGACAGTCAGGCTGACTAGTGCATCATCTGCACTCGCCATCCGCGTTGACTCATCAAACGCACGCAAAACGTGGCAGATATCCTTCATAGAGTTATTCGCCACTCATTACACTGGCAGTGGCTGCCCATTCATTATAGGATCCAATTCTAATTACTGGTTCTCACCAACAAAGCTCTCCACAGCGCAGCACCCCCCTACATCTCCTCCCTTATTTATATTTATCGGCCTAACCGACTGCTGCACTCTGCAAACGACCTTCGACTAACCTCTGCACTAATCCGTACCTCCCACTCCCAACTCCAAGACTTCACCCGCGCTGTGCCAATCCTCTGGAATGCTCTACCCCAAGAAATTAGGACTATCCGCAATTTGGATGGTTTCAGGCGCTCCCTCAAAACACATTTGTTCACAGTGGCCTATCACATTCACTAATCAAAGTCATTCTATGTGTAATTCTGTGTGTGTAGCCCATTCACTATCTCCATGCATCCCTCACTCCCTTAAAATGGCTGGACCATCATTGTAAAAACACCATTGTATATAAACACCTGTACTTTGTATCTCCCCCACCTCATTGTAGATTGTAAGCTTTCACCAGCAGGGGCGGCTGATTTTGCTTTAATTATTGTATTGTTATCGTTGTTACTTATGACTTGTGTTTTGAAACTGTTAAACTGTAAAGCACTGCGGAATATTATGGCGCTATATAAATAAATAATATTATTATTCTTATTATAGAGGCCCACTCAGTAGTGGTGAAGTGTGAACGGCGCAAATTGCGAGTTGACTGCGCCTGATGCAGCTGATACTCCATTACTGTTGGCTGCTGCTCACACAACCGCTCCAACATATGTAACGAGGAATTCCACCTGGTGGGTACGTCACATATGATGCGATGTTCATGAAGGTGAAATCTGCGTTGCAGAGCTGCAATCAGCGATCTGGCCATGCTGGAACGTCGCAAGTGAGCGCACTCTAGGCGGACCTTGTGCAGCAGTGCATCAAGATCGGATAGTCCCTCAAAAAACTCTGCACGACCAAGTTGAGCACATATGACAGACATGGTATGTGAGTGAGGTTGCCAAGGCCCAGAGCTGACACCAGATTTCGGCCATTGTCACACACTACCAAGCCTGCCTGTAGATTCTCTTCCAAAAACCACACGTCGCTCTCCTGCTTTATGGCATTACAGAGCTCCTGCGCTGTGTGGCTAAGATTCCCCATGGAAATTAATTTCAGGATGGCCTGTTGACATTTGGACACGGCTGTGCTCATATCGGTCGCAACAGGTAAACGTTCACGGGTCCATGTGGAGGTAGACCGTGACGGCTCCTGCAGCGATGATTCTGAGGAACTGGAATAGGAGGAGGAATCAATGTGTACAGACTTGATTCCTGCAATCCTTGGAGTTGGCAGAACACGTACAGCGCCACTCGCAAGATCAGTACCCGGCTGCACAACATTGACCCAATGGGCAGTGAGGGAAAGGTATTGTCCCTGGCCATGGGTGTTAGAACCCTCTTGTTAGGTTTTGTTTCAGTTTGCTGGTCACATGACCTTTTTTCCCTATTTAGTCTGGCTCCGCCCTTCTGGCTTTGCTTGACTTCATTGTATTATCTACTGTTAAGCTAGCCGGGTGCTTAGGTGCCTTAATCTGTCAGTTTTGCTTGATGTTAGGATCACAAAGTATTTATTTTTCTGTTTAATTATCCATGCTACAATTTATGTTAGGAGGTGTCCACCTTTTCTCACAGTCCCTAGATCTTGTAGGGATTACTCCCTCGCAACTATAGTTCTTCGTTCACACTAGATGAGGACTTTAGCGGGTCTGGTCGCAGGATCAGGTTCCCCGTTACATCGTAGGGATTCAGCTTAGTTGTATTGTAGGGACAGAATTCCCTTCTTTCCTTACTGGTTGTAGCAGATCATAACAATGGGTACTGGTCCACGCATCGGTGGTCAGGTGGACCTTGCTACTGAGGGCTTTTAGTAGCGCATGTTTAATTTTTCCCTCAACATGCTTTTGCAGACCAGGGACGGCTTGCCTGCTGAAATGAAATCGGCTTGGCACATTGTATTGTGGGATTGACAATGATATTCAGTTACGGAAACTGTCTGTCTCCACCAGCCTGAATCACAGCATTTCAAGGGACAGGAGTTTTGCAATGCCAGCATTCAGAGCCTGTGCTCGTGCATGGTTTGCGGAGTATGGCCGTCTTTTATCCCATGCCTGTGCTACCGATGGCTGTTTTGTGGCCTGGGAGTGTGAGGATGACAGGGAACTTGCTGCTGTGTGTGGAATAACAGTTTGTCTCTGGACAACAGTGGCCGAGGTTCTTCCATGGCGATCCTGTGAGGAAGCAGAACCAGCTGTGTGTGAGCTCGATGAAGAGGCTTCAACACAACCTGAAGATGTAGGTGCTGCTGTAGGTTGGCCTACATCTCTAGTGTGTCTTTGTAACTCAACTACGTGCTTTGTCCGCACATGTTTCCACATATTTGTGGTATTGAGGTGACTGACACTTTTAGCTATTTTTAATTTTTGATTACACAGCTTGCATTTCACATAGCAAATATCATGTGCAAGTGTGTGAAAAAAGGACCACGCAGTGCAAGTCCTGGGAGCGCACGTTTTGACTTTTGGAAGACAACTGCTCCGAACAGGTGCCAAACTGGAGGCTACAGGCAACCGAGTCTGCAGCCTAACTCTCCCTCCTGTTTGTACCGTTGGGGCAATGTCTTCCTCTATCTTCCTTCTATCACTAACCATTTCTCTAGGCCTCTCCCAGCTTTCAACCAAAGTACTGGTTCTCACCCACAAAGCTCTCCACAGTGCAGCACCCCTCCTACATCTCCTCCCTCATTTCTATCTATCGGCCTAACCGACTGCTGCGCTCTGCAAACGACTTTCGACTAACCTCTGCACTAATACGTACCTCCCACTCCCGACTCCAAGACTTCTCCTGCTCTACGCCAATCCTCTGGAATGCTGTACCCCAAGAAATTAGGACTATCCACAATTTGCATGGTTTCAGGCGCTCCCTCAAAACACATTTGTTCAGAGCGGCCTATCACATTCACTAATCAAAGTCATTCTATGTATTCTGTGTAAGTGTGTGTGTGTCTCTAGCCCATTCACTATCTCCATCCCTCAGTCCCTTAAGATGGCTGGAACATCATTGTAAATGCACCATTGTATATAAACACCTATACTTTGTATCTCCCCCATCTCATTGTACATTGTAAGCTGTCACGAGCAGGGGCGACTTATTTAGCTTAAATTATTGTATTGTTAACGTTGTTACTTATGACTTGTGTTCTGAAACTGCTAAACTGTAAAGCGCTGCGGAATATGATGGCGCTATATAAATAAATATTATTATTATTCCTCTGAGCTGCTCCCACCACCTTCCTGTTCCTCATGCCATGTTGGGTCTTGGACCTCATCATCTCCACTACCCTCTTCCAACACCTGCTGTTGGGTGGTCTGGCCAGCACCATGCTCAACAGAAACTGGCACCTGGGTCTCATCATCATCAGATGCGTTCTGCGGTGTGCTGACCATCGGCACTGTCTCACCCGCCTCTTCAGATTCAGAGAGACACAGCTGTTGCGCATCACTGCATACTCCCTCTTCACATTACAGAATGCTGCTTGGCTGGGCCCCTGTTTGCAAGCCAATAGATTCTGAGAACAGAAGCAGACACTCAGCTGGCTCCTGTACAGAACTCTCTGACTGCCTGGGCAATTTGCCAGGCGGTGAAGAGACAGATGGTTGCCCAACAGTGCTGTGGTCCTGAGAGGAGGTGGAAGCAATTGAAGTCGATGCATTGGCTGACATCCAAACAACAACGACTTCAATTTGTTCTTCCCGCAGCAGGGGGGTACTCCGAGCTCCTACAAAAGTGCGCATAAAGGAACGCTCACGGGGAAAACTGGTGGATGCTGTGTCACTGGGGGCCGCAGCAGCCACAGAATCCCCACGTCCTCTCCCTGAAGAAACTCCACGACCACGTGCCTTACTCCCTGCCTTCTTCATCTTGGTAGATTGATAAAGAAAGTCTGAAAAGTTATAAGGTCTAAGTGTGGTTATTCCGCAGAGACTGCAGTGAACACTGCACACAACTGTTCACTACCCAATGCGTCTCAGCAGGAAGGCAGTCTGTGCGTCAAAACAAAGGCACAAGCATACATCCATGTACCCTGTTTATAAAGCTATATAAAAAAAATTATGTAGTAGTGACGCACACTTTATTGAGGTACAGTATTACATCGCCATTCACCATCTGTGGCTATGCAGTCTCATCTATATATACCTTATCTATCTGTTGTCATGCTTCCAAGTCGACAGTCAGCCATAAATAGCAATTTTCACTATGCACTATGCACTTTTTAAAGGTTATGTTTGTTAATAAAAATGATTATTGCCACATATTATGAGTATTACATGATGGAAATTGTATAATTTTGTATAAAATATTTAGTGACATTATTCAGCAAATGGAACATTTTAGTAATATCACAGATTACTTGTAATGCTGATGATGTTTTGAAGTCAGACATTCATTGTCTATACAATAAAAATGGTGTACATACTGTTACTTATCCATCATTAATGGATTCAGATATGTACTTGTATGCTTTTATGTACAACCGTATAGCAGATTCCTTAACTAATTTATTTTGTGGTTTGCATTGCTGTTCAACATGTTAATGTATGTGTTTATGTTTGTCAATTCTTTATTTATCTAGATATTAGTTTAAATGAAATCATCATCTTATGGTAGTAAAGGTTATCTTTCTCTTGTTTGAAGTATAGACATTTAAAATTGACAGGTAACAAGGAAATTACTTGATCTAGTATTTAAACATCCTCCTTGACCCTGGGCTCCAACACCGCCAGTTGTTGCTCGGAAGTGCTGTTAGCACAGTCAACACTTGCTCCTGTGTTACTGGGGTTCAGTAACGTCAGCTGGTCCTCGGTTGTGCCATTGGCTCTTTTCCTTCTGCTGCCCCTCCGGGTTCCAGCACAGTCAGCTGGTCCTCGTTACTTGCATTGGCTCTTGTACCTTCTGCTACCCGTCCGGGTTCCAGTACCGTCAACTGGTTCTCCGCAGTGCCTTTGGCCTAGGTGCCTCCATCTCGGTATCCGAGTTCCAGCAACGTCTGCTGGTCCTTGGTAGTGCTTTGGAGCACAGGTACCTCCTGCTTAGTAACCGTGTCCCAGTAACGTCAGCTGGTCCTCGGTTGTGCCATTGGCTCTTTTCCTTCTGCTGCCCCTCCGGGTTCCAGCACAGTCAGCTGGTCCTCGTTACTTGCATTGGCTCTTGTACCTTCTGCTACCCGTCCGGGTTCCAGTACCGTCAACTGGTCCTCCGCAGTGCCTTTGGCCTAGGTGCCTCCATCTCGGTATCCGAGTTCCAGCAACGTCTGCTGGTCCTTGGTAGTGCTTTGGAGCACAGGTACCTCCTGCTTAGTAACCGTGTCCCAGTAACATCAGCTGGTACAAGATTGTGCTACAAATACAAGATACGGAACAAGAGACACAAGAACAATAAGCAGAAGATCTAAAAGCAGAAGAACATGAAGTATAAGACCAAAATGAAGAGCAAAATATATGCTCTAAATTCTAAGCAGAAGAAGACTAAGCAGTGTATGGGGGTGAGTCCGTTCCTCCTCGTGGTGCCCCTGGAAAATACCTGCTGCTGCAGGCTAAACTGAACACGGACAAATACTGTTGTAATTTAAATCTTTTGTGACAGCAAGAACGGAAGGATGAAAAATTCATACTTTGACAGATTACAAGTACAGGATTCTCTGTCACAAATAAGAATATGATGAAGAAGATGAAGCAGAATATGAATAAGAATAATAGTTTAATAAGAAGAATATGAGTAATGTTAACAAAGATGAATAGCAAGAAGTTTAAGAAGAAGATAAAGAAGGTGAAGATGAAGAATAATTTGATGAAAAAGATGATGCTGCAGAAGATTATGAAGGAGAAAGTGTGTGAAAAGTTAAAAAGGTGAAGATGAAGAGCATGGAAGTTGTGTAATATACATATTTGCCAAAATATAAAAAACGTTAACATTGTCAATTTCTTCGTCAATCCGAACATCTTTAAAAAAAAAAATATTTATGCTATTCCATTTGATTGGGTTAAACATCTATGCCTTTAATGTCTCCTCAACCTTCCCCAATACATTCTACATTACTCTTTCTTGTTTTCCTTCATGTACAATTAACCAACAAGGCAAGAATGGGTTTTTTTTAATTTCGATATTTTGTTCCCATAGACTTACATGGGACTTCCGGTATCGGTATCGGGTATCGCCGATATTTTAGTGATATCGGCGATACCATTCCGATTCCGATACTTTAGGATATCGGAAAGTATCGCTCAACTCTACTCTGGACACCTCCTCACAGAACTGATGCCAAAATGGAGTGGGATGGGACTGTTGACACCAGTAAAACTGGATGGAAAAAAATGATTCTTTTTAAGTAAAAAACATATAGAGACAAAGATGGAAGTACGATATGTATCAAATGTACTTGTTTAAATTTGTAGGTTGATGCATGGCATACGTTTTAATGTATACGTCCAACGCATTAAGTCTGCAGGCGTATAAATGTGAACCTAGCCTGACAGAACATGCTGCATAGTGTGCTCCGATGTAAGAAGTGTGGTGCCTAATCTGACAGCAGGTACAAGCAATGCCCATCATTCATGGCATCATATAAGACAGGTAGACGGATGTCATATCTTTGTATATGAAATGATTGGAATATGTAAACTATGCAAAGTTCCAACATGTGTACAAACTACAAGACACATTTTATCACAGGTAAGCTGACACAGAAATGCCGCACACAATATCTTCCATAACATCTGCAGAACTTCCACTCTCAGGCACCTCATGAGCTCAGCACATGCCATGTAATTGCTGTCTCCCAGGTGCATGCCTCTGGGGTGAAGGAGCAGAATAAATTAGTAACATTTATTGGCTGCACCATGATTTCCAGGGCATTGCACATTTTTAGTATTGCATGAACATGCATTGTTGCACACCTTGACAGTGAAGTTGGTGGTGGGACATAGACTGGAGGTCTTACCTACAGCTAGGAAGCATCATCCTGCCTGGTGGTGGTACAGGGGTTAAATCACATGAAACCAGCTCTAATGGAGAAGCATTGTGAGGAGTACAGAAGGGTGGCTGCAGTGCATGCAGGGCCCCCCTCCTCCACCCTCCACAGTGCCTGCAATCAGGACCCCCTCACTCCCTAAGGTGCAAAGTGCAGCCAGAGGCTAGCCATTGTAAATATAAAGTGCCAGCACAGTGAGGGACACATTCAACAAAAAAATCCACCCCATACCCCAGCCAGCAGGGCTCACCTTCTTGTGTATCTCTCCCTGAGTGAAACTTATGAATGTTTTCTGCTTCCTGTGATGCACGTGTCTCTGGCTGCAGGCTGGCTTTCTTATGCAAATGCAGCCAGAGACTTAAGCCAACTGCTGACCAGAAAACAATAAGGAAAGGGGACCTTCAAGGGGGTTTACAGTGTCCGGCCGTCGCTTATATTTAATTAAAGGAGATAGTACTGTGTCAGCACAGCACAGCTGCCAAACGACAGCGGCCGTCGTGGGCCCCCTCACCTGTCTGGGCCCCATAGCAGCTGCTTAGTCTGCTCTATTCACGGAACGCCACTGCCAAGAAGGTATTCATTCCTGTTAAATAAAGTAATCAGCCTTGTAGCAGCCAATCTAAGTACATTGTGCACAAAGAGAATAGGACTTGTCTACTCATAAGAACATCACTGGGCATATTCCTTCACAGGATCTAACTGTAACCTCCTTCTTAATCCAAACCTCCCAGTCCCCCTACCATGCTTTTTGTATACACCAGTTCCTAGCCAGGCAATGAGAATATTCAGGGATCACTGATATTATTCACCCTTTAATATCTATACAAGAAATTGGCCTTCATTATAACGAATCCTTAGGTCCAAATTCCAGATCTCTACGTAGCTTCATTTCAAATCATTAATCAGTGGCAAAAAAAAGGTTCATACAGGAGTCAAGCAAAAGTGCATCTCAACAAGGGAAGAAATCGATAGTACCAAGAAGGAAGCCAAAACCAGAAGAGGCACAGTAAGGACCACATGTAGGAAGGTAGTCATGAATGGACCAGAGATCAGCAGCAGGGACTAATCTGAGAGGCATCCAATAGTAGCGTAGGGTCACAACAATATATCACTCTCTATTTACAAAATGCACAAAGTTGGCCAAAACTAATAAGATACATAGTGCCTTGCAGTTTTAGAGTCTTGCATACACCCCATAATCTCATCAGACTTCCTTATTGACCATCCAGCCAAGAGCTATAATTTCTGGGAAGCTGCAGGAATATTGTATACCTCCCAAACTCTGGGAAGAGTTGGCAAGTCTCCTGTTGTACCAGTCACACATTGCTGAAGTTTTGTTGTATGTGACGTCAAGGTGCTTCATCAGACAAAGCCCATTGTCATAACACACATCCATGGGCGAGTAAAAGGGTGTAAAGGGAAAGTGTAATGGGTGTGGGCGAGCTTAGTCTGGTCATGAAAAAAAAAATCACACACACCCTTTCAGAAATTCACCTTTTAAGCAAGTATGGTATAAAAAATATTTTTAATTTTTGAAATTTCACTGCATAGCAAGACTACTTTCAATACTACGCTTTAATTAGCATGTCTAAACTTGTGTTTGCTTCGCCTGCTTCTGTAAGCAATCATGTACCATGGGTACTTGAACACCTTCAGGTTGTTCTTGTAGCTTTTCTTTTACAGTTACTCAATGTTTGCATACCACATAGTTTGACTTGTACATGACACAATTATGGCTGACAATGAAATTTAAACCCTATGACTCCACATACACTTTTTTAAGGAAAACAATACTTATAGCGCTCAACAATACTTGATTTCGTTTTTATTATTTTTTTTGTTATACTATTGTTAAATAGCAGTGATTCATGGAAAGATCTGGTCAGAGTAAAAGTATTGTGAAGATAAAGTCACAGTTACACTTGGTATTTGACACTTGAGTGCGGCACAAAGACTTGCTGCTGCAGCCCCACTCCAGAGCTGTTATTCTGGTTTATCAAGTTCTGATGTGCAGATTACACTAAAGTCCACTCTGAATAATCACAGGAAGTCTGGGGTATCATGAAAAGATCTGTCTGGACAGGTAATTACCAGGATATTATTTGTTAGGCTAAAGCATGAGAAAGGCTTAAGGGTATGCCACACTAAACAATATCGCTAACGGGATCGCTAAAAAACGTCACTATTTAGCGATCCGTTAGCGATATTGTTCAGTGCGGCAGCTTCCAGCGACGAGCTTCCTGCTGTGATCTCGCTCGTCGCTGGAATCGCTCCGGACCCTATTTTCTCGTCGGCGCTCCCGCTGGGTAAGTATCTAATCGCTGTGTGGCACCTTTTCTTAGCGATTTAGCGGTACTTTTGTACCGCTAAAGTCGTTAAGAAGATCGCTAACGGCGATAGCGTCGTTAACTATATCGCTAAATGTGGCCGCATTTAGCGATATAGAAACAATCCCGCTAGCGATCTCATTAGTATGCAACGCTAACGAGATCGCTAGCGGGATAGCTTAGTGTGGCAGTACCTTTAAGCATGAGGAAGGTATTTATTAGTACATTTAAAATATTTGGTATGTTATTTTATAAAGCCTTTAAGTTTTACTTGACTTATCACTCTCATGCTCTCAATATTTACACCCTTCCAAAATGGGAGGAACAAAAGAAATGCATAAAATGACTCTCTAATCTCAAAAACCTCTGTGCAAGCTCCACTACTGCTTTTTACCTTACAAGGATTCAGAGGTTGATTTTGCAACAATACCTGATGCCTTAGGCTATGGTTCCACGGTCCGGAACCATAGCGCTTTTGACGGAGCGGAAATTCCGCTCCGTCTAAGCCCCGCCCCCTTTCTGACGCGCGATCTTTCCGGAGGTGTTCAGGACACCTCCGGAACACCTCCGGAAAGAACGCAGGGCTACATAGCCCTGTGTAATATTCTGTTGCGGCGACGCACCGTCGCCGCAATACGCGAGGACATGCTGCGGTCTAAAAAGACGCGCCGCATGTCCGTTTACGCAGGTTTGCCACCTGCGTATTGTTACGCATAGTGGAGACGGGATTTCTTGAAATCCCCTCCACTATGCTGTAACATCTGGACGCTGCGTGTTTGGCGCTGCGCCAGCGCACAGCGCCAAACACGCAGCGTTTCCTGACCGTGGAAACTCACCCTAAGGGTATGTGCACATGTTGCGGATTTGTTGCGGATCCGCAGCGTATTTTCCGCGTGGATTCGCTGCAGATCCGCGAGTGTTTGACCAACCAATGTAATTCTATGGGGAAAAAAACTGCTGTGCACATGCTCTGGAAAATTCTGCATGGAATCTGCAGCAGTTTATTTTCTGCAGCATGTCAATTCTTTGTGTGGATTCTGCAGCGTTTCTACACCCATTTCATTATAGAAAACAGCAGCCCAAAAAACGCATGCCAATCCGCTCAAAATCCACATTAAATCCGCACAAAATCCGCATTAAATCCGCATAGAAAAATGCAGATTTTTACCTGCGGATTCTGCCAAGAGATGCAGAATCCGCTCAGGAAATTCCAGAGCCCAATCCGCAACCTGTGCACATACCCATAGAGACCTAAATGTCTTCCTGGTTGAAGCTCCGGGACTTCCAATTAAAGATCTGAAGTGCCACTACATGTCATGTAGCACTAAGCACTCCAGACCCTATCTAATTCAATGACCCAAAATTGTCACTTTCCCAAACATTAACACTAACTATCCCTATGGTCAAACTTACACATATTACTAACATTGCTAATGCACATCACAATTCACATTATATCACATCACATAACATTATATATTACATTTCACATTACACCACATAATAGTAAACTTGTTTCTTCAGAGGGAAACATGTGCAGCATGTCCATATCCTTACACATTCATAGTAATGGTACTTTTTTGTAGCATAGCTGAGTTTGGACCCCGTAAACACTAATAACACTCATGCAAACTGTCCCAAATTTCCTGGGACTGTCCCGATATTTTTAAACAGACCAGGCAAATTTGCTACTGTTCTGTGGCAAAAACACAAACCTTGCCCATAAATTCGCATTTACGGACAGAATTGTCAGGGTCTCAGGCAGAGGTTGGTGTCTAAAGATTCCTGAATTGCCAATGCCAAAATATGTTACTGTTGACTGTGTGTTTTATTGATTTATTAAAAAGTAACAATAGGATACAATGGCCTAACTTTTACAGAAGCAGGCCTCATTCAGACATCCATTTTTCTGTATGCATGAAAAAGAAGCTGTTTTTCATCAGTATTCTGGCTCCAATTTTCATCCATTTTTGATCATTGTGTCCGTTCTTTACATCAATGTGGCAAATATTTTCTGATATACAATAAAAGCAAAGGCTTCCAAACTTCTCCTACTATATTTAGTAGTGAAAAACAGATGCAGCATGAATGGTATTCATGTGCCGTTCATTTTTTTTGCTGACTCATTGATCCGCAAATCAGATAAAAATGGTTGAAGATGGGGCATGGCCTAAGTGCAGCATGGAGTAACACGCATCTCTCTGTGCTCTGAGGAAGCTTTCTCATCAATCAACTTACATCGCTACCAAAAAGCTTTTTTTCTCACCCATCTACACAAGAGACCTCATCTCTGCTTATCAGGCTTCACTCTGAGCCCAAAATCACCCCCACAAGTGCCTCAAGAGAAGTGAATTCCCCTTTGCTGCTCTAAGAGACCTAGGCCGGAGGCCTGGGGCTTATCCACCTCTCATGCGGCAAGGCCTCCCCTGACTGAATCAGGCAACTCCAGGATATCCGACAGGGGACCGAAGCACCTGATAGTCCCCCCTCCAGAGACCGGTGCGAAAGCGGAACCATCCGGCTCAACAGCATAGACAAGCCTGACAGAAGAGCCGGGAAGAAGTTAACGCCGAGGCCCGGAGACACGTCGGCTTCTCCCTTCAACGCAGCTTCATCCGAACACAGGGGTTTACTTCCCCGGCTCTCCTCAGACATACTGGCGTATAGAGACTGAAGAGGTCTGTTGTCAGACATTCTCACCAATAACAGCGGGTATAACCAAGATTCATGTTAGAATAAATACAATCAATATCAAATCACCATGTGTCTCAATGGATTAACGCCAATCATCATATCAACATATGACACCACTTCAAAAAAAAAAAGATAATATAAGGCCGATATTTATCAACAATTATCAATTTTATTTATACAATATTAAAATACATATCTCAACAATACTGGGAGTAGGAATACATACAGATACATGGTCACATAAAAGATGACGCAATCATCAAGGTTCATGCATACTGGCGCTAACTAGTATAAGCCCAAAACAAATATATATATATATATATGTATATATATATATATATATAGGGCAGTCACATGTGGCAATTAATCACTGGGGAAAAAAAGAATATATATGTCTTAATACAGGCTATAATGCCATCATATACTCCCCATTAACATGCGCCCACATAACATGACAATTGTCACTGCTGCACATGCACTATTGACTGTCCACAATGATCTCCTTGCACCATTACCACATACGTTACAATAAATGATGCCCAATATGGAGCTTCATAATTACCTCTATGTGGCCTGCAGAGAGCTACAATATGCACCTCACCCAGATGAGCGCGTCCGCCCCGACGCGCATTTCGGACCCCTCCTTTCTCAAGAGGCCTAACAGACTGTGTCTCAGCGTGTTTAAATACCTGCGTTCACCATGTGTTGAATCGCCATACCGGAAGTTGATACCCCGGACCGGAAGTGACGCGTCGGCTTGCCATGGCAACCGCGACGCAACCCAGGGCCGGCGTCACATGGCAGGAGGAGCCGGGGCGGGCTCAAACGTCATGTAGAGACGCCGACTGCTGGGAAGCGCAGCGGTGACAGGGAAGCAGACGCGTGCAGATCAGGGGTTCATCTTACCACAACATATCAATAGAGAATCGCATAAAAGACATATATATTCACAAAAAGCCGGGATTACAGAGTACAATAGTACAATGGGCATATGGAGCAATATGTAATTATATAAGACCGCATTATAAATCAAATAGGGAAAACGGTTTGATAAAACGCAAAAATGTAAACAGGATCTTAAGATAATATCACAGTATCAATACAAAGGGCAATGGGCTTAAGATACTACATATCACTATACAAAACTTTTTCAATCTGTCCATAGAACTATCATTATAAGACATTCATGTCATTACACAGTAATACATATAACCATTGCCGCAGACAAGGAGCGCAGTTTCCGCCTGCACTATTTCTTCAGATAAGTGATCCACCATATACACGATGCATTCGTTTTCCTCCCACCTCTTCTTGTTACAGCATCCCATATGCACCATGGAAAAATACAAACTAAAATGCGAAATAAAATCAATTAAAAATGTGTACATGACCCATATGTACCCAAATACAGCAGAGCGACGAGCAAACAGGGACCCTATTTCACAGAAATGGAGCATAGCTCAAATTTTCATTGAGTCCAGATGGATGGACCGTGCCAAGCGTCCATATCCACCTGGACTCAAGCTGTGCTAAACGCCTAGCAACACCCCCACCATGGATGCCCACATCCAACATGTCGATGCCCCGCACCCTGAGAAGGCCACCGTCGCAGTCATGATATTTCTTAAAGTGACGCGGGATCGTTTTTCAATTCCAAGTACATGTTCCCATATCCTTATCTTCAATTGACGGGTTGTCAACCCAACATATATCAAATCACACGGACAGACCGCATAGTATATCACATTCCTACTGGTACATGTGATACACTTCTTTATCTTATATTGAATGTCTTGATTCAAGAAAAAATTTGTGTGATCCATGTTGGGACATGCTACACAACGGCCACAGGGTGAACTCCCATTCCGTCTCCGCGCCCTATCAAGAAATGTAGTAACTGTTTCACCAGTATAGTGACTGCGGACTAAACGATCCCGCAAATTTCTAGATCTCCTAGCCGCGACGGCGGCCCTCTCCGGGAGGAACCTCGAGATGATTGGATCGGCCTTCAATATATGCCATAATTTATTTAGAATCTTTCTCATCCAGGAAAATTGCGAATGGAAATTTGTCACAAATCTAATCGTGTTGGAATCCTTGGCAGGGCGTGTGCCATACAGCAAGGAATTTCTTGTTGCATGCTTAGCACGATTAAATGCTTTTTTGATCATTCGGTTGCTGAACCCACGTTCACGCAACCGCATCTTTAAATCCTCAGCTTTCTCAAGAAATTTCTCTTCTGTGGAACATAGTCTGCGCAACCGCAAGAATTGTCTGGTGGGGACAGACTGGATCATGTGACCCAGATGGGAGGAGGATGCATGCAACAACATATAAGTGGCCGTTGGCTTACGATAGATCTCAGTCTGAATCTCGCCTGTATCATCTTTATTCAATAGTACGTCTAGAAATTCAATAGACATCGAGTCAAACTTATAGGTGATGTAAATGTTTTGGTCATTGACATTAAGTGACGCCATAAAGGCTTCCAATTCAACTTTAGACCCCTGCCAGATCAGAAGTATATCATCGATGTACCGTGTCCAAGATAGGACACGGCACATCGGCGACACCCGATCCGGCAGGGAGAGATCTCTCTCCCACAGCCCCAGGAAAAAATTTGCATACGCGCAAAGGACGCCCCCATAGCAGTGCCCTGGAGCTGCAGGAAGAAAGACCCCTTAAACACAAAAAACTTATGCGTCAAAGTAAACTCTAGTAAATCAATGACCAATTCCCTCACACCACCCGGTAAGTTTGACATTCCAAGAAAGAATGACGTAGCTCTCAGGCCATCAGCATGCCTGATGCTGGTGTACAGGGATTCAACATCTCCTGTCACCAGCATCATATCATCCTCCAGATGTAAACCATCCATATGTCTCAAAAGGTCCCCTGTGTCTTTTAAAAATGATGGCAACCCCTCAACTATAAGTTGGAGTTTGGAGTCTATCCACCTATTAACGTGTTCCAGATATTTACCCCTTCCTGAAATAATAGGGCGGCCGGGGGGCGTCTGCGCTTCCTTGTGGACTTTTGGCAGTAAATGAAAGGTAGGAATGGTTGAATCCTGAACAATCAGTGCCATTGCCAATTCCTTAGTAATTACACCCGCCTCCCTAGCTCCATTGATAATGGACTGCAGTTTCAAGGTATAGGCGGACAAGGGGTTAAAGTGAGTCTTTTATAACAGGTCTTATTATCTAGTTGCCGAAAGGCCTCTTTTTCATAGAGAACCTTTGGTCATATCACAACATTTCCCCCCTTGTCCGCCGGTTTGAACACTACATCCTGTAGACATTCTCACCAGTAGGCCCATACACGCGCCTGCACTTGCCAGCACTAAGCGGCTGATACCGCCGGACAATAGCTTAACCGGGTCCGCAGCTGCGAGTCTCGAAGCCAAAGCTACTGACATCGCAGCACCAATCACTCGGAGGCACCTCCACGCACCATTACCTGCTCCTAACAAGGCCACGACATCCACCACAAGCCTCCCCTGGACTGTGATGAAGGTTCTGGATGTGATCTCCGAAGACCTTCAGTGTCACCAGTGCCCGTGCCTGCAGAAGGAACAGACGTCGCCAAACAGCTACGGACAGCAGCCTTGTCACGGCATTCCCGAGTGCTTGACGGCAGCCAACGCAACCTCCGAAACCCCTGCTCACCCGCGGAGATCTGAAGTGGCTGACACCTTCGAGGCAAGAAGGACAGCAGCTGATGCCTCCGGTGCTTGTGTTCATCAGGTGCGCAGCAAGCTGCGGTCCCTGAGCTACCTGCGATAAGCTCCTGGGGATTTTTCCGACTCACCCAAGCCTCGCTCCCGAAGCTAGACCAGCCCTGCTCGATAGCCTCCTCTCACCCTCCGATGGACACCGTGGACCTTCAAAGACAAAGAAGCCGGAGGACGCCTGCATCTCCTGCAGGTCATTCTTAAGAGACAGCACCTGTAAGTACCAAGCGGCTGACAGCCCTGAGTCACAAAGGGTCTTCAACACAGAGCCAATCATCTTAGGGGGGCTGCAAGACCCTTGAAAAATCACTGCAGATGCCACAGCATTTGCGACTCACTCCCCCCCTCCTCTAGTAGTCTGTCATTTTATAATTGGGCTCTTTTCATAACCACAGCTGGGATTGTGCTGCTCTCCCACTCCCTCTCTCCTATACTCTTGAGCTCACACAGATAGCCTTATTCTTGGTACAGCATATATCCCAGGGAGTTGTTAAGGGCCTGGGAAATCTTGGTCACCAACATTAACCCTTGGATCATCTAACCCTAATATCACCCCTTGTTCAACCTTTGGCCTATAAGTGGTCAGCTCCCTCAAAGCACAGGGTAATACACCTTGCCGGCTTCCTGACCACCGCTGACAAGTCTTTAAGGCAGCTAACCGCTACCACAAGAACATCACAAATAATAGCTGCCCTACAGGAGGCTGACATCATCGACCTATAAGGGGCAACAGCTGAAAACCTGGAACTGCCAAAAAGCTACAACTACAATATCTCATTCTATTTAACTTTCTCTCCTGATATTGGTATAACCTACTGACAGTTAACCTGACAACAATCACTCATTTTATTTTTCCTTCCAGGTGTTATCTTGCTTATACCTGTTGAATGGTTTTATTCCTTTCTTCCTAGGTGTCAGTATACATCTGATCATATATTACATTAGGGGTATATATTTTGTCCAATACCGCACTAGGCGGTTTTTACCTCATCTATTACCACACCAGGTGGTCCATATCCTGTCTAATACAACATCAGGTGGTCCACATCTCGTCCAAGACCACATCAGGTGGTCCACATTCTGTCTAATACCACCTTTGGCGGTCTACATCCTGTCTAATACCACTCCAAGCGGTCCATACCCCTCCCAACACCACATCAGGTGGTCCATATTCTGCCTATTAGCTCACCAGGTGATCCACAACTTGTCCAATACCACATCAGGTGACCCATATCCTGTCTAATACCATACCAGGGGATCCATATTCTGTCCACTACCACATCCGGTGGTCCATAGCTTCCAAAACTATCTCAAGTGGTCCACAACATCAAGTGGAATACCCCACCACCCCACTAAAATGAGTCAAGGTAGCTCAAAAGCCAGTAACCCTAATTCTTCAAAACAATCGGCTTCGGAAAAGCCATCAAAAAGCAAGGGGTTGGGTCGCTACCCCTCAGTGGATTCCATAAATATTCTGACTCCCATTAAGTCTAGATCCCCTTTAAAGAGGGAAATCAAGCAGACCTCACCCAAAACAGTTAATACATCCCAGGTGGGAACCACAAAAAAAATTTTCCGACTTTCCTAATATCACGCAAATCATGGACACTTCCACATTATCCAAGAGGAAAAATCCTGGTGATTGGGAGGAAAGATACTGTCCCTCACAGGAGGTATCTGATGCCAAATCTGACGACTATTCACCAAATCCCAGCAGGGGAAATCCAGTCCCAAAAGAGAGGGTTTAGCTGCCATTGACACCCTACATCAAACATAAGCTCAATGGAGGCCTTAATGTCCAGTCTCACTGATAAAATTAGTGAGTGCATGAGAGTTGATTTTGAAAAACAAAACCAAATCTTCCAAAACACCTTTGAGTTATTTAATAAAAAGTTAGAGCAGCATGATACAAGAATTGAGGAGGTAGAGAGGAGAACTTCAATAAAATAATAAGTACTTCAATAAGAGCTTCAAAACCTAATAAGTACCAAAGAAACAGAACAGCTCAGACTCCCAACTCCCTCACCCACTCGTCAATCTGAAATTTCAAACCTTAAACAAGATTTAAAATCAACTATTTTTTTTCTTTTACGACGCAGTCGTTAAATCCTCATAATACAAAGCTTATACTTCCACCAACAAACCAACTAAATATATGACAAACCATCTAAAAAGCAAACGCCTCTACAGCAGAATAAATAAGATTTCCAACTCCAATGGCATAACGTTATCCCACCTGCAGGATATAGTGTACGAATTTGCCAAGTTTTACCACAACCTGTACAACCTGAACCTCCCACCATCCTTCCCACCAGAGATGCTGGAAGCATCAATAGTGCTTATCCCTAAACAGAAAGGCTACCCAGAAAACATTGCAAATTACAGACCTATTTCATTAATAAATTCAGACATTAAGATATTCTCTAAAACCTTAGCGAATAGGCTCAATCTATTGCTCCCCATACTGATCAGCAATGATCAAATTGGCTTTATTAAAGGACTCAATGCTTCGGACAGCATCAGGAGAGTCATTAACTCTATCAAACTCATCAATAAAAACAAACAACCCTCTATCTTGATCTCCCTTGATGCCGAGAAGGCGTTCGATCGCCTGAACTGGGATTTCCTGACGCTTTCACTAAAAAAATTTGGCATCAATGAGAGGTCTATCACCATGATCATGGCCCTCTACCAAAAACCCAAAGCAAGGATCTACTTAAACAATCACGTCTCTTCCTCCTTCCCGATATCCAAACGGCACTAGGCAAGGCTGTCCCCTCTCCCCTCTACTATTCATCATTGCAATGGAGCCTTTAGCACAATCAGTAAGACAAAACGAGGCTATTAAAGGTGTCACAAATCCATCTCGTCAACTAAAAATTAGCCTTTTTGCAGATGATATAATTTTGTCATTAACAGACCCAACCAACTAAATTAACCCCTTTCTGCCATCCGACATACTATCCCGTCCATGAAACCCGGGACTATCTGACCATGGACGGGATAGTAGTCTCAGCGATCGGACGCGCTCCCGAGGGAGCGCAGCAGATCGCGGCCGGGTGTCAGCTGATTATCACACTATGTGCCAGGAGTGGTCACGGACCTCTCCCGGCACATTAACCCCTGGAACACCACGATCAAACATGATCGCGGTGTACCGGGGCACAGGGAAGTGTGTGGCCCAGCTGCGCTTGGTACACATGTCTCCAGGAGAGTGCACAGATAAGGTAATTGTGAAGCCTGATATTCATTCACATCACACACTTCCAACACTGCCACCAGAGGGCAACTTAGACTATTTAAGTTAGTGTGACGTAGCAGTAGAGAGATGAGGAGAGATTAGTTTGCTGTCTCAGGACAGAGCAGTTGAGTCTTGGAGGGAGAGGAGAGAAGACTGATTCCTGACAGAGCTCAGGTAGTTCATTTTGTACTGAAGTGGAGGCTAGTACGAGTGGGAAGGAATCACTCTAGCCTAGTCAGAGCTACATTTGAATCTGAAGCTGTTACTCAGAACAAGCTGCCTGTGTTCCCTATGAACGTGGAAAGTAACTCTCAGAGCGAGCATGAAATCAGTTTGACAGAAGCTCCTGATAGCCACTCTGGACAGAGTCTTTGAAGGAAAGAAGGAAAGGGATTGCAGCAGTTGTAACATCGAGGCAACTGAGAACAGGTCAGTGAGCTTGGAAAAACGACTGACAACTACACCTACTGTTACCCGTGCTTATGTTAAGGGCAAGAGCAGGGCGACAGGCAAGTGGAGAAAGACGGATAAGTGACCAAGGTGACAGATCACTTTCACTTAATTAACCGGACACCGGGGTCCGAAGCATTGCTAGTACTTCACGTCTAGTAATAAGATACACCGGAATCCTTGCTGGACTTCAAGTCACAGAAGGTAGCCCTAAGTGTTGATACGTAACTGGAGTCAGGGAGAACAAGGACTTTTAGCTAGGCCAAGCTTAGAGGACTTCGTTCTTGCCAGCCTCTGAGCATCAGAGACAGAAAAGACTCTACCACAATGTCAGCCGGGCGAAGCTGCTATAGAAAGAGTTAAACTTGACTTCATGCAAGTTAGGACTCACATACACTTCAAGGAGAAAGGAGGCCTTAAACCTGCTCAGCAATCCCCTGAATGTGCATTCTCCAACCTGACCAGCTTCCCGGGACATACCTGCCAACAACATCAGTAAAGGTATGGAAAGAGACTGAATTGTGTGTGACTGACTTATTCTGCAACACTATTGACTTTGAGGGAACAGTCCCACCTGTGGGGGACTTAACATCTAGCTGCCTAATAACATCCCCTCAGAAGATTAACCCTGCAGCGCTGGTCTTATTGATCAGAAACCACAGGTGGCGTCACGAACAACTATTACTACAATCCCCTGTAAATATCCCCATTGTATGAGCGCCCAGGGCCACGGACCGAGCTCTGCTGCCAGTGACATCCCCCATAGACTTCCATGGGCTCGGTGCCGAGTACCCCATAGCCCTGGTACCCACATGTGGTGCGCGTCATCTAACTTGGCGTCACGAACAGGATACGAAGCTTACTGGATGTGAGTCCTGTGTGCCTAGATTGAACTGTTTTGTGCAAAAAGACTGTTTGCTATTTTTGTGATTTTTGGCGCCATTTTCCGCCATTTTGCCGCCATATTCGCGCCCTGAGGCGCTGGTGAAGAAGGTGGGCGTGCATTCGTGGGCGTGTACCCCCCTGTGGCGCGAAAGTGATGGGCGCCCTCTCTAAATGCTACTATAATGTGAGACCCTGCCCCACTGCTAAGGAGATCCGCCTCCTCTTCATTTTCTATGCCAAAAAGAGGAAGCGCAAATCCCGCCTCCACGGAAGAGACCAGATTGTTCCAGATGGAAAGCACAGTCTGGCCTGGAGAGAGATGGCGGAAGGACAGGAGACGCTGTGTGGAGGAGCGGCGGCGTGCAGGCCTCGTTCCCCAGAAAAGCTACTGCCTGTGCCGGAGCCGTCCCCAGTTCGGGACACTAACCAAACCATGAAAGAAGTGATGGAGGTGGAAGCGGTGTTAAGGGACCTGACCCGACAACGAGAAGATATGGAGGAGCTGGAGAAAAAATGGCGTGCCCGGAAACAGCGGCTGCTGTGGGACGCAATGCTCTCTCCCCCAGGAACGCAGCCAGTACCTGTGCTCCCTGTGCCACTGCCATCAGAAGCTGATGAGAAACCGTAGGCCGGCCCCGAAAGAGCTGATCCCGACTCCACCGATGATCCGGTCGGAGGGACGGAGGCTGAGGAGGCCCTGCCCAGACCGGAGTGCCAGCCAGGCCAGGAGGCCGCAGCGGAATGCAGTCCCCGGTAGGGACACCGGAGGGAAGCCAGCCGTCCATGATGGAGGTCGACTGGGACGATAAGAAGTACCTGGATGACATAGAATATGCCGCCCAGGTGGAGAACGAGTGGCGACGCCGGGAACACGAACAGTGGTGGCAGCAGGAGCAGAGGGAGTTGCAGCAGTTTCGCCAGAGGTACCAGGAAGAGATTCTCGCTGAAAAGGAAAATGTCAGGAGAGATAAAGGTACGCTCCGGGAACCGCGGCGCCAGGGGACGGTGTGTGCCTCTAAGGCCCGAGGAGTTTGGGGTTACATATGTGAGCCCGGGTTCTCTCCAAAGATCTATGTTCACTGCTGCGATGCGGGGTTCCATCTGTTAAAAGGGGATGTCGTCACCTACACGCGACACTGTAGTCGTCAGGGGTGGTTTGCCTTGAATGTCTCCCGTGTCTCAACATCCAAAGTCACAGCCCCCTCAGCACCTGGTGCACCAGCATCGCAACCAGCGTCCTCTTCTGCACCAAGATCATATCCCGTCTCGTACTCTGCGACCCAACCTGCATCGCAACCCACGGTTACTTCTGCATCGCAATCTGTGTCGTATTCTGAGTCCTGTTCCAAATCGCAAAAGCCTGATGCGACTTCAATGGAGCCACTAAGCAAGCCTGCTTCTTGTACAGCATTTTATGCTGCAGCAGCGACCCCTATGGAGCTGAATCTATATTCTAGAGAGGCACCTGTTGATCCCCTAGTGGATTACACAAGAACTGTAGCTACGCAAACCTTGATTGCAGGCCATGACTTGTTTGTTATGCGTTCAAAAGAACACCGCGTCGTTCCAGCCCCAGGAGTGGAAGATGTCATTGAAATCCGCAAAGAAGAAGACCAGTAGGACCCAGACAGGGTTTACTGCCACTGTAAAAAAGTTGAGAAGTTGAAAATTTTGCACTTTATTGATATGTATGAAAATGTTTACATAATTTGCTAAATGTGATGATGTTTGCATAGAATACCCCAGTTGGGTAAAGTGAGTCAATTGAAATGTGATGTCTTGAAAAGGTTTTATCAAAGGACTGCGTGGCTGTGGACTGTTCCAGCCCAAAAACTTTTATTGTAAATAGTTCGCACTTCGGTGCCCCATCTTGGTTTTACACAAAGCCTTAACTACCTCTGAAGAAAAACCCGTATGGTGTGGCCTAGAGTGAGGTCTGCAGCTCAGAAGTCCTGCAGCCCACCCAGGACCCACGTGGGAGGTTTTTGGTGCGGGCCCTCCACAAGAATCTTGTCTTATATATATTTATGTGGAAAATGTTTTGATATTTTTCTACTTGCTCATGTATACATTGCAACTTTAAAGAGTCTTTACCTCCCGCAAGGGATGAGTTAAAATGTATATGTTATATGCAAAACAAAAATATTTTTCTTTTCTATTTCAGCCCGGGAGTGCTGATGATAACTAGGGGGGGATGTGTGGCCCAGCTGTGCTTGGTACACATGTCTCCAGGAGAGTGCACAGATAAGGTAATTGTGAAGCCTGATATTCATTCACATCACACACTTCCAACACTGCCACCAGAGGGCAACTTAGACTATTTAAGTTAGTGTGACGTAGCAGTAGAGAGATGAGGAGAGATTAGTTTGCTGTCTCAGGACAGAGCAGTTGAGTCTTGGAGGGAGAGGAGAGAAGACTGATTCCTGACAGAGCTCAGGTAGTTCATTTTGTACTGAAGTGGAGGCTAGTACGAGTGGGAAGGAATCACTCTAGCCTAGTCAGAGCTACATTTGAATCTGAAGCTGTTACTCAGAACAAGCTGCCTGTGTTCCCTATGAACGTGGAAAGTAACTCTCAGAGCGAGCATGAAATCAGTTTGACAGAAGCTCCTGATAGCCACTCTGGACAGAGTCTTTGAAGGAAAGAAGGAAAGGGATTACAGCAGTTGTAACATCGAGGCAACTGAGAACAGGTCAGTGAGCTTGGAAAAAACGACTGACAACTACACCTACTGTTACCCGTGCTTATGTTAAGGGCAAGAGCAGGGCGACAGGCAAGTGGAGAAAGACGGATAAGTGACCAAGGTGACAGATCACTTTCACTTAATTAACCGGACACCGGGGTCCGAAGCATTGCTAGTACTTCACGTCTAGTAATAAGATACACCGGAATCCTTGCTGGACTTCAAGTCACAGAAGGTAGCCCTAAGCGTTGATACGTAACTGGAGTCAGGGAGAACAAGGACTTTTAGCTAGGCCAAGCTTAGAGGACTTCGTTCTTGCCAGCCTCTGAGCATCAGAGACAGAAAAGACTCTACCACAATGTCAGCCGGGCGAAGCTGCTATAGAAAGAGTTAAACTTGACTTCATGCAAGTTAGGACTCACATACACTTCAAGGAGAAAGGAGGCCTTAAACCTGCTCAGCAATCCCCTGAATGTGCATTCTCCAACCTGATCAGCTTCCCGGGACATACCTGCCAGCAACATCAGTAAAGGTATGGAAAGAGACTGAATTGTGTGTGACTGACTTATTCTGCAACACTATTGACTTTGAGGGAACAGTCCCACCTGTGGGGGACTTAACATCTAGCTGCCTAATAACATCCCCTCAGAAGATTAACCCTGCAGCGCTGGTCTTATTGATCAGAAACCACAGGTGGCGTCACGAACAACTATTACTACAATCCCCTGTAAATATCCCCCATTGTATGAGCGCCCAGGGCCACGGACCGAGCTCTGCTGCCAGTGACATCCCCCATAGACTTCCATGGGCTCGGTGCCGAGTACCCCATAGCCCTGGTACCCACATGTGGTGCGCGTCAGAAGCATCGCGCAGGGATGGGGCTCCTTGCGTGCTCCCCTGAGACCCTCAGAACAGCGCAATGTGATCTGAGGTCTTCCTCCCTGCAAGACCCCGGATCCAAGATGGCCGCGGGGTCCTGCAGAGAGGCGGCTTCCTCAGTGCCTGCTGAGAGCAGGCGCTGAGGAAAGGTACTGTCAGACTAGCGAGATTGCTAACGAGATCGCTAAAGAGTCACTGATTTTATGACGCAGTAGCGATCTCGTTAGCGATGCAGCTGTGTGTGACATGTTGAGGCGATGTGGCCCCTGCTGCGATGTCGCTGATCGCTTATGAACGTTCTGAGCCGTTTTTTGGTCGTTGGTGTCCCGCTGGTGAGCCTAAATCGTTGAGTGTGACACCCTTTATGAACGACTTTACCAGCATCACAGGTGGGGCTAGGTTTTCCCAACGACCGCAGAGGTCGTTATACAGATCGCTGATCTCTGATGAGATCTTTGTGTTTGGAAGCTAACTAGCGACCACATAGCGATCGCACTAGCGATCTCGCCAGGTCATGTCGTTGTCGTGATCGCTAGTGCGATCGCTAAGTGTGACAGTGCCTAAAGCCTGTAGCAGTGCCTGTCACATCGCTAGTCTGACAGCGTGCTATGCACGCTGTCAGACCAGCGATCTGACATTCTACAGTGATGTCCCACCCTGGGACAAAGTAAACAAAAACTTCCAAAATAAAGGAAAAAAAAATATTCCCCAATAAATTCATTTCTTCCTGTAAATAAATAAAACAAGACAATAAAAGTACACATATTTTGTATCGCCGCGTCCGTAACGAACCGACCTATAGAACTGTCCAACTAGTTAACCCCTTTAGTGAACCCCTTAAAAAAAAAAAATAAAAAAAAAAATAAATGCTTTATCATCATACCGCTGAACAAAAAGTGGAATAACACGCGATCAAAAAGACCAATATAAATAAACATGGTACCGCTGAAAACCTCATCTTGTCCCGCAAAAAACAAGCTGCCATACAGCATCATCAGCGAAAAAATAAAAAGTTATAGCTCGCAGAATAAAGCGATGCAAAAATAATTATTTAATTTAATTGTATAAAATTGTTTTTGTTGTATAAAAGCGCCAAAACATAAAAAAATTATATAAATGAGGTATCGCAGTAATCGTACTAACCCGAAGAATAAAACTTCTTTATCAATTTTACCACACGCGGAACGGTATAAACGCCCCCCAAAAGAAATTCATGAATTGCTGATTTTTGTTCATTCTAACCTTCCAAAAATATAAATAAAAAGTGATTAAAAAATGTCACGTGCTCAAAAATGGTACCAATAAAAACGTCAACTCGTACCGCAAAAAAAAAGACCTCACATGACTCTGTGGGCCAAAATATGCAAAAATTATAGCTCTCAAAATGTGGTGATGCAAAAACTATTTTTTGCAATAAAAAGCGTCTTTTAGCGTGACAGCTGCCAATCATAAAAACCCGCTATAAATAGCAAATCAAACCCCCCTTTATCACTCCCTTAGTTAGGGAAAAATAATAAAATTAAAAAAATGTATTTATTTCCATTTTCCCATTAGGGTTAGGGTTAGGGGTGTGTTAGGGTTAGGTTTGTGGTTAGGGTTATGGTTAGGGTTGGGACTAGGGTTAGGGGTGTGTTGGGGTCAGGGTTGGAGTTAGAATTGGGGGGTTTCCACTGTTTAGGCACATCAGGGGCTCTTCAAATGTGACATGGCGTCTGATCTCAATTCCAGCCAATTCTGCGCTGAAAAAGTCAAACGGTGCTCCTTCACTTCTGAGCTCTGCCATATGCCCAAACAGTAGTCTACCCCCACATATGGGTTATCAGCATACTCAGGACAGATTGCACAATAACTCTTGGGGTCTAATTTCTTCTGTTATCCTTGGGAAAATAAAAAATTGGGGGTGCGCCCAAACAGTTTCCCCCCCACATATGGGGTATCAGCATACTCAGGACAAAATTGGACAACTTTTGGGGTGAAATTTCCTTGGGAAAAATAAAAAATTTGGGACTAAAAAATCATTTTTGTGGAAAATTGTTTTTTTTTTCACATCCAGGCATTATAAACTTTTGTGAAACACTTGGGGGTTCAAAGTGCTCACAACAGATGTAGATAAGTTCCATAGGGGGTCTAGTTTCCAAAATGGTGTTACTTGTGGGGGTTTTCCACTGTTTAGGCGCATCAGAGGCTCTCCAAACGCAACATGGCGTCCAATCTTAATTCCAGCCAATTTTGGTTTGAAAAAGTCAAACGGCGCTCCTTCCCTTACGAGCTCTTCCGTGTGCCCAAACAGTGTTTTTTTCCCCACATATGGGGTATTGGCGTACTCAGGAGAAATTGCACAACAACTTTATCTGTCCATTTTGTCCTTTTACCCTTGTGAAAATAAAAAAAAGTTTGTAAAAGATCATTTTTGTGACTAAAAAGTTAAATGTTCATTTTTTCCTTCCACTTTGCTTCAGCTCCTGTGAAGCACCTGAAGGGTTAATAAACTTATTGAATGTGGTTTTGAATACCTTGAGGGGTGCAGTTTTTAGAATGGTGTCACTTTTTGGTATTTTCTGCCATATAGACCCCTCAAAGTGATTTCAAAGTGAGGTGGTCCATAAAAAAATGGCTTTGTAAATGTTGTTGTAAAAATGAGAAATCGCTGGTCAACTTTTAACTCTTATAATTTCCTAACAAAAAAAAATTTTGGTTCCAAAATTGTGCTGATTTAAAGTAGACATGTGGGAAATGTTATTTATTACCTATTTTGTGTGACATATTTCTCTGTTTTAACCCCTTAGTGACAGAGCCATTTTGCAGCTTAATGACAGGGCCAATTTTTACAATTCTGACCACTGTCACTTTATGAGGTTATAACTCTGGAACGCTTTAACGAATCCCACTGATTCTGTTTTTTCGTGACATATTGTGCTTCACATTAGTGGTAAAATTTCTTTGATATGACTTTGTTTTATTTATGAAAAAAACGGAAATATGGTGAAAATTTTGAAAATTTAACAATTTTCAAACTTTAAATTTTTATGCCCTTAAATCAGAGAGATATGTCACACAAATTTCTTAATAAATAACATTTCCCACATGTCTACTTTACATCAGCACAATTTTGGGACCAAAATTTTTTTTTTACGAAGTTATAAGGGTTAAAAGTTGACCAGCGATTTCTCATTTTTACAACACCATTTTTATTTTAGGGACCACATCACATTTGAAGTCACTTTGAGGGGTCTATACGATACAAAATACCCAAAAGTGACACCATTCTAAAAACTGCACCCCTCAAGGTGCTCAAAACCACATTCAAGAAGTTTATTAACCCTTTACGTCCTTCACAGGAACTGAAGCAATGTGGAAGGAAAAAATTAACATTTAACTTTTTTTGCAAAAACTTTACTTCGGAACCTATTTTTTTTATTTTCACAACTGTTAAAAGAAAAAATGAACCACAAAATTTGTTGTGCAATTTCTCCTGAATAAGCCGATACCCCATATGTGGAGGTAAACCACTTTTTGGGCGCACGGCAGAGGTCGCAAGGGAAGGAGCGACATTTGACTTTTTCAACGCAGAATTGGCTGGACGTCATGTCGCGTTTGTAGAGGCCCTGATGTGTCTAAACAGTGGAAACCCATCACAAGTGACCCCATTTTGGAAACTAGACCCCCTAAGGAACTTATCTAGATGTGTGGTGAGCACTTTTAACCTCCAAGTGCTTCACAGAAGTTTATAACAGAACCGTGAAAATAAAAAATCATATTTTTTCCACAAAAACGATCTGTTCACCCCAATTTTTATTTTCCCAAGGGTAACAAGACCCCAAAAGTTTTTGTGCAATTTCTCCTGAGCATGCTGATACCCCATATGTGGGGGTAAACCACTGTTTGGGTGCATGGCAGAGCTTGGAAGGGAAGGAGCGCCGTTTGACTTTTTCAACACAGAATTGGCTGGATGCCATGTCGCGTTTGTAGAGGCCCTAATGTGTCTAAACAGTGGAAACCCCCCACAAGTGACACCATTTTGGAAACTAGACCCCCTAAGGAACTTATATAGATGTGTGGTGAGCACTTTGAACCCCCAAGTGCTTCACAGAAGTTTATAACTCCCGGGCATGAAAATAAAAAGTCATATTTTTTCCACAAACCTGATCGTTTAGTCCCCAATTTTTTATTTTCCCAAGGGTAACAGGAGAAATTAGACCACAAAAGTTGTTGTCCAATTTGTCCTGAGTACGCTGATACCCCATATGTGGGGTGGGACCACTGTTTGGGCACACGGCAGGGCTTGGAAGGGAAGGAGCGGCGTTTGACTTTTTCAAATCAAAATTGGCTGGAATTGAAATTGGACGCCATGTCGCGTTTGGAGAGCCCCTGATACGCCTAAACAGTCGAAACCCCCCACAAATCACACCATTTTGGAAACAAGACCCCTTAAGGAACTTATCTAGATGTGTGGTGAGCACTTTGAACCCCCAATTGCTTCACAGAAATTAATAAACGTAGAGCCGTGAAAATAAAAAATCATTTTTTTCCTCAATAATGATTCTTTAGCCCGCTATTTTTTTTATTTTCCCAAGGGTAACAGGAGAAATTGGACCCAAAAAGTTGTTGTGCAATTTTTCCTGTGTAAGCTGATACCCCATATGTGGGGTGAAACCACTGTTTGGGCGTATGGGAGTGCTTGGAAGGGAAGGAGCGCCATTTTGTAATGCAGACTTTGATGGAATGTTCTTCGGGCGTCATGTTGTGTTTGCAGAGCCCTTGATGTATCTAAACAGTAGAAATCCCCTGCAAGTGACACCATTTTGGAAACTAGACCCCCCAAGGAGCTTATCTAGATGTGTGGTGAGCACTTTGAACCCCCAAGTGCTTCACAGAAATTTATAAACGCAGAGCCGTGAAAATGAAAAATCATTTTTTTTCTCAAAAATGATTTTTTTAGCCAGCTATTTTTTATTTTCCCAAGGGTAACAGGAGAAATTAGAACCCCAAAATTGGTGTGCAATTTGTCCTGAGTACGCTGATACCCCATATGTTGGGGTAAACCACTGTTTGGGCGCACGGCAGGGCTCGGAAGGGAGGGAGCGCCATTTGACTTTTTTGAACGCCACGTCGTGTTTGGAGACCCCCTGATGTGCCTAAATAGTGGAAATCCCTCAATTCTAGCTCCAACCCTAATCCCAACACACCCCTAACCCTAATCCCAATCCTAATCCTAACATAAATCCCAACTCTAATTCCAACCCTAATTGTAACCCTAACCTTAATTGTAACCCTAACTCTAATTGTAACCCTAACCCTAATTTTAACCCTAACCCTAATTGTAATCCTAACCATAATTCTAACCCTAATTATAACCCTAACCCTAATGCTAGGTTCATTTTGCGTTTTACCAGCCCGTTCAACACATAGCTAGCGCAGAGGAATCAGCAGATCAGTGTAACGCAGTCCATCTAACGGACTGCCATAACGCAGTATGAACCCAGCTTAACCCTAACGCTAATTATAACCCTAACCCTAATGCTAACCCTAACCCTAATTATAACCCTAATTATAACCCTAACCCTAACAGAAAAATGAAAATAAATATAATTTCTATTTTTTATTATATGTCCCTAACTAAGGGGGTGATAAATGGGGGGGTTATGTACTGTTTTTTTTTATTTTGATCACTGTGATAGTTTATCACAGTGATCAAAATGCACTTTCTGGACAATGAATGAAAAAAAATTTGAATCTGCCGCCAAGCAGATCGGCGGGCGCACTGCGCATGCGCCCACCATTTTTTTTTTTCCAGGAAGAAGTCCGGGAGGATCGGAGGCCAGGGGGACCTGCCAGAGGACACCGGCAGGTACAGGAGGGGTTCAGGGGGACATGGGGACCCTCATTTTCTCCCCTCTGATGTGCAATCACATCAGAGGGGAGAGAAATCTTTTTTTTTTTTTTGCGATCGCGTCTATGCTTGCATAGCCACGATCGCAACACGGGATCGGTGAATACCGACTCGGATCATGTTCTCTGGGGTCTCGGCTACCCCCGGTAGCCGAGACCCCAGAGAATATTTGCCCATCCCCCCCAGCACATAGCGGCACATAGCGGCGGGCGCACTGAGCATGCGCCCGCCATTTTCTTCATCGGTAGCCGAGACCCCGGAGAAAATGCGCCTCTGGGGGGCGCTATTCACTTTTTCCACAGCGCCGTTAATTAACGGCGCTGTGGTTTAAGTACCCTTAATGACCGCCGTTAAAAGGCGTATCGGCGGTCGTTAAGGGGTTAAGGGAATAAAAATTCAAACTTTGAAAATTGCAAAATTTTTAAAAATTTTCGCCATATTTGCATTTTTTCAAAAATAAACGCAAGTTATATCGAATAAATTTTACCACTAACGTGAAGTACAATATGTCACGAGAAAACATTCCCAGAATCACGTAGATCCGTTGAAGCGTTCCAGAGTTATAACCTCATAAAGAGGCAGTGGTCAGAATTTTAAAAATTGGCCCGGTCATTAGCGTGCAAACCACCCTTTGGGGTGAAGGGGTTAAAGAACTCCATAGCTCCCTAAAAAAATTCTCGGAACTCTCGGATTTTAAAATTAATTCCGGGAAATCTAAAATTCTCCCACTGAATCTATCAGAGAGTCATATTAAAGAAATTAAATCTGTTTCACCCTTGGCCTGGGCGGACAAAGAAATATCCTACATAGGCATAAATATTTCTAACCTCACTGTAAAATCCTTCATCCTCCCAAAAATTCTTCATCTTTTTCGATCACTCCCCATCCCAATTTCAACTTCTTATCTAACTCATCTCCAATCAAGTATAAATGTGTTTATATGAGATAACAAAAAACCTAGAGTTCCTTCTAATATGATCTATAAAAACAAAACCTACAGAGGCCTAGGTTTCCCAAACATTACAACACCAATATAGTGAAACAAAGTCTGCATTGGCTTTCAAAAAAGAACCTCCCAGCCTGGATGGACCTAGAAGTGACTTTGAACAAAAACACCCACCCAAGCAACTTAATCTTTAAGACTATTACAAACGATTGCTCAAATGTGGTCCAACACCCCATCTTTCTTGCATCCACCCAGGCATGGAAAAAACTCTCTAGACTAAAAAAAGGCCTTTCAAGACCTGACATCCGGAAGAAAATCACTCTTTCTTTAATCTTCCTATTTATCAAACAAACTCTCCCCTCAGTCTAGCAAGACCACAACATCAAAAAGCTAGGAGACATCTTTACTGAGGACCACTTCCTACCATTTAGCGACCTAAAACGCAACCATAATCTACACTCATCGAAGTTTCTCCAATACATTACCCTAAAAGACCAAATCCAGATTTTTCTAACTAAAAAGCCAAGAATTTCTGAAGCAATACTAAACCTTTTGAGTAATTCTGACCAAAGCATCTTTTGGAGCCACAAATATATTTACAGCTGGTTCAATCATGATACAGCTCTAGTGAAATATTCCAGTATGCTGAAATGGGAGAACGAGTTAGGCCTGCCATATTCCCCAGAAAAATAGGAAGACTCCTTCTCATCCACATATTCATCCAATATTTCAATGACCCTCACAAAACCCGCTCAAAATTAGTTTCCAGGTGGGATTATACCCCAACAAGATTGGCCCACACAGACGCAAATATCTCCCCCCATTTGCTGGAGAAACTGCGGACTCCGAGGCTCTCTACCCCACATTTTTTGGTACTACTCAAACGTCCGCAATTTTTGGTCTCAAATTTCATCTCTTATTAATAAGATCTCTCGACAAAAAAACATCATTCTTTCACCGCAGATGGCACTGCTATCGCTTGATTTATAATGCATCAACCCAGACCTTAGAGCTCTAATTATTCACATCTTACTGGAGGCAAAAAGAGCCATCGCCTATAACTGGAAGAACCAATCTCCTCCTAACTTTAAAGACCTAACAGACCAAATCTCCCTACATAGGTCATTCGAGCTCAGATTTGCACTTGCTAACAACTCTCACCCCAACATTTCAAACAATGGTCACATTGGGACAAGCTTTTCCCCTGATCCCCCCACCTCTTCCCTTCCCTATCCCGTTTTCGTCTGGCACTTTTACCGATAATGGTAAAGCTGTACATATTGTATTAGTTGATGTTGATACACTATAAATGTTTACATGGTCATTACATTACCTCAAGTAAATGATAAAAATGTAACAAATTGTATCATTAATGTACTTCCTATATCTTGATTTCTCTGTAACCTTATAAAGTTTATGTTCTTTCCCTTACCTCTTATCCACCCTCCCTCCCCCCCTTCTTTTTCCCTTTTGTTGAAATACTTCTAATAAAAAAACTATTGGAAATGGAAATAAATGGTGGAAAGAAAGATTGTGGGTATGTGAACATGACCATACACTGTGGTGTTTATGTTTACTATCCTTGAAAAACACAGAGCACATACGATAAAAACAGGTGTCTGAATGAGGCTGAATACAGAGATCTTTTCTCTTCTTATAGTAAATCTGCGAGACAAAAAATTACGGCATGTTCGGATATATGCTGCAATATTTAGGGT
The DNA here is from genome assembly GCA_033576555.1 of Oophaga sylvatica. Lineage (NCBI taxonomy): Eukaryota > Metazoa > Chordata > Amphibia > Anura > Dendrobatidae > Oophaga > Oophaga sylvatica. The sequence goes on from JARQOD010000006.1 coordinate 337,511,472, forward strand.
ACAAGGCAAAATCTTTTAAAGCCATCATGCCGAAGCCTTGAAATGAATAAAGTAGCATTATTATTGTTATTATTATTTATTATTATAGCGCCATTTATCCCATGGTGCTTTACATGTGAAAAGCGGTATACATAATAAAAAACAAGTACAATAATCTTAAATAATCGTAGACTGTGAGCCGCGAGGGCCTGCCTGGGTCTCTAGTCATTCTAACATGCACAAGAAGGGAGATACATAGAACAGTCACTATCAGCTATGTAGCAAAATTGTGTTTAGTCTCTATGAGTAGCAGGGTACTGGTTGGATCCGATGATGCCAGAATCGCTGCCCTAGGACCGCCCAGAAAGGAGTTATGATCATTAGTCATTTAGGACAACATTGGATCATTCAGAGATCCACAATGAACTTCTGGAGTGAGTTTGCTGCACTGAAAGTAAAGGGGCTGAATAATATTGCACGCCCCACTTTTCAGTTTTTGTATTTCCACAAAAATTTTAAATAATCAATAAATTTCGTTCAACTTCACAATTGTGTCCCACTTGTTGTTGATTCTTCACTAGTGTTGAGCGATACGATACCGCAAGTATCGGGTATCGGCCGATATTAGCTCTATCGGCCTTTCGATACTTAGTTTCGATATTTTCCATATATCGTATACCGGAATCGGAAGTTCCCATAATTCTTTGAGAGGCAATGTGATTTTAGTCAGCCAATGAGGAATCCTAAGAAGTGTGGGCACATCCTGTAATGCTGCGGTCATGTTAACTAATGGCATGGCTGTGATTGGATGCTGAAATGATGTCAGAATGCACTATAAAAGGCGCCGCCGCCATTTTAGCGTCACTGTGCTGTGAATTCAGTAAGGGACAGAACGCTGCTCTGCTGACTCTGAGGGACAGTTAGAGATTGCGATTTAGTGTACTGTGCTGTAGGCAGGCTAGCACCAACCGCTGTGTAAAGCTTCCTTTTGCCTGCAGTGTTGTTTTAACAGCTCTGCAAGGTGTGTGTGAGTGCAGGTGAAGCTGCAGTTTGCTCTGCATGCAACGCTGTCTGTAGGCATCTGCACGTGTCACTCACAGACTCTTTTTTTTTTCTTCAGTGTAATTCTTGCAGCTCCATGCAATTTAACTATTAGTGTGATGCGCTTCCATCCGTATCCAATACATTGGTTGCAAACACTATAGAAGTAGACAAAGGAGTAGCCTTTCACAGATTGTGAACAGTTGTGTTTCAGTGTTCACTTCAGTCTGTGTTTTTTATTTTTTGAGTGCACATCACGCTCCAGTTACTTGTTCAAGCACTGCTGCTTGTACTCTGCTGAGCGTGTCTCAGTGCCTCATCCTTTTCATTTATCTCCAATTGGTTCTGCTCCATTCCATTTAAAATATAATCTATTAGTGTGACGCGCTTCCATCCGTATCCAATACATTGGTTGCAAACACTATAGAAGTAGACAAAGGAGTAGCCTTTCACAGATTGTGAACAGTTGTGTTTCAGTGTTCACTTCAGTCTCTGCGTAATAACCACACTTAGGCCTTATAACTTTTCTGACTTTCTTTATCAATCTACCAAGATGAAGAAGTCAGTGAGTAAGGCACGTGGTCGTGGCCGTGGAGTTTCAGCAGGGAGAGGACGTGGGGATTCTGTGGCTGCTGCCGCCCTCAGTGACACAGCATCCACCAGTTTTACCCATGAGCGTTCCTTTATGCGCACTTTGGTAGGAGCTCGGCGTGCCCCCCTGCTGCGGGAAGAACAAATTGAAGCCGTTGTTGGTTGGATGGCAGCCAATGCATCGACTTCAATTCCTTCCACCTCCTCTCAGGAACACAACACTGTTGAGCAACCATCTCTCTGTTCACCGCCTGTCAAATTGCCCAGGCAGTCAGAGAGTTCTGTACAGGAGCCAGCTGAGTCTCTGCTTCTGTTCTCAGAATCTGTTGGCTCGCAAACACGGGCACAGGCAAGCAGCATTCTGCAATTTGAAGAAGAGGGAGTATGCAGTGATGCGCAACAGCTGTGTCTCTCTCAATCTGAAGAGGCGGGTGAGCCAGTGCCGATGGACAGCACACCGCAGAACGCATCTTATGATGATGATGAGACTCAGGTGCCAGGTTTTGTGGAGCATGGTGCTGCCCAGACCATCCAACAGCAGCAGGTGTTGGAAGAGGGTAGTGGAGATGATGAAGTCCGAGACCCAACATGGCGTGAGCAACAGGAAGGTGGTGGGAGCAGCTCTGAGGAAGAGATTGTCCCAACGGTACAAAGAGGAGGGAGAGGTAGGCTGCAGACTCGCTTGCCTGTAGCCTCCAGTTTGGCACCTGTTGGGAGCAGTTCTCTTAGAAATGTCAAAATTGGCGCTCCCATGACTTGCACTGCGTGGTCCTTTTTTGACAGACTTGTAGATGATATTTGCTATGTTCAATGCAAGCTGTGTAAGCAAAAAGTTAAAAGAGGTAAAAATATCAGTAACCTGAATACCACAAATATGTGGAAACATGTACGGACAAAGCACGTAGCTGAGTTACAAAGACACACTGGAGATGTAGGCCAACCTACAGCAGCACCTACATCTTCAGGTCGTGTTCGAGCCTCTACCTCCAGCTCACACACACACCTGGTTCGGCTTCCTCACAGGATCTCCATGGAAGAACCTTGGTCACTGTTGTCCATAGACAAACTGTTATTCCACCCACAGCAGCAAGTTCACAGTCATCGTCACACTCCCAGAACAAAAAACAGCCATCGGTACCACAGGCATGGGATAAAAGACGGCCATACTTGGCAAACCATCCACGAGCACAGGCTCTGAATGCTGGCATTGCAAAACTCCTGTCCCTTGAAATGCTGTCATTCAGGCTGGTGGAGACTGACAGTTTCAGGAACTTTATGGCATTGGCAGTCCCACAATATAATGTGCCAAGCCGATTTTATTTCAGCAGGCAAGCTGTCCCTGCTCTGCAAAAACATGTCGAGGGAAACATTAAACATGCGCTACTAAACGCCGTCAGTAGCAGGGTCCACCTGACCACCGATGCGTGGACCAGTACCCATGGCCAGGGACGATACCTTTCCCTCACTGCCCATTGGGTTAATGTTGTGGAGCCGGGTACAGATCTTGCCAGTGGCGCTGTACGTGTTCTGCCAACTCCACGTCATTTCCATCAATTCCATCAATGTGATGGTTCCCTTCTGAGGGTGAAAGGCATTGACGCCCTACGGATTAATATTAGGGGTGGGGATCTGTCGAGACGCCTGGCACAGGCTGAAACTAAATGGATTTGGCTCCTAAAAACCTTACACCCTCATGGCCTAAATGAGAATATCTCATATGTACCCTTTTTGTGATCTCCCGGCTCTGACATTATTTTGTATCACATTTTCCGCATGATATTGTTTTTATTTGATTTTAATTTTGTGTCTTTTCATTATAGATTTTTGTTGCCTTTCCGTTTGCGAATGCTGTGACATCATTCAAGTCCATCCAGATCTGACATATCATCTACTTGGTTCATACATCTATATATATTGGTTTTGATTAATTGATTGATTAATTGATTATTTTGAGTTACATTTGTATGATTTATATATAGATGTATTATTTTTGTGTTCATTGCATTTGGTGCTTTTTTTCATTTTTTTTTCACTTTTTTTCACTTTTTTTTTTTTTCATTTTTTTTCATTTTTTTTCATTTTTTTTCATTTTTCTGGTTATTGTATTTGTTACATATCTTTATTTGTTTACGTTCATATTTCATTCTTTGTATGTAGTATTAGGGTTTGTGGTATTTTGTATATATATATTTAGGATGTTGTCATTTGCATTCTCGCTTGTATATCGTGTTACTTGTGGTCCCATTTGCACATGCGCATTATTATGGGCTTGTCACATTGTTTCTGCTCATTTCCCATACCCTCACTACTGCGCAGGCGTCCCGGCTCGGTCCGTGTCACTTCCGGTGACGTCAGACGCCGGAGCACGTGGGGCCCCACGTGTTTCCGGTCATGGCGGCGCCCGTGTGTCCTGTTACCGCCGACACTGATACCGGTGACACCTGCGCAGCGGCTGATGAAGGTAACATAAATAGAGCCCCTTTGTGGCTCAGCTATCACGCCCCCTGAGGAAGGAGTGCGCTGTCACTCCGAAACGCGCGTCGGGGAGGGCTGTCGGGCGACAGGCATCTGCATTGACTATAATAACGCTGGTAATTATATGCCATCTATTGTTATTTTCTGCTCTGATGTTAATGTTAATGTGACATTTGTCTCTATATATTATAGCATGTGCTAGTTAGATCAGTTGATACATTAACTATTCAGAGTATGGACATAAGACAAAGGTACTATCCTTTGTTTTGGTTCTTTTCTATTGTATTATCACATATATACATGTGCGGTGCCTTGCTGTCTTGATAGCCCATTCATCATGCGCACATTGTGATGCCATTTGTCCCATATGGTTCCATTTCATTGTGTCTATTTTTAATAATTTATACAATAAATTTATAATTATTTTTCATTGACCTATTGACTGCAGTGCGTGTCTTTGTTTGTTTTGTATATTCTATTCAGCAGTTGGTCTCTTATAGTCCATTTGGCATTCATGTATTGGCATTCAACATAGGTTATACTTTGTTTGTCATTTTTCCATCTGCCATTTATGTATTCTGCCAGTGTCACTATTGTTTTACTACAATTTGTTATTACTGTGTTATGCACAGGTGCATCTCCAGTGATACCTATGGACTTCCGTGCCAAAGAAAAAGCTTGGCTTTCACAGCTGGACCAGGTGTTTGGTACCAGTGGGACTGATGTTCAGAGCTTAGGAGATCCAAGCTGGGATGAGAGACTCACCAGTGCCAAAAAATTGGTGTTGTATAGATCCCGCCTATGGTGGAATAGACTCTTTCTGGAGAAATATGCCAATAGCAAAATGGTCCCACGTGGCCTTAGGGTTAAAGTTATACCCTCCTTTCCAGTTGAGGATACATCCTTCATCTCTAAATGGGAGGAGGCTTGTGATGGTTGCTCCCACATATTAATACAGTTGCTCATTAACTTTTACTCTAACAACATCGCAGATCTTGATAAAAAAAATTGATGGTTCCCTGTCTGAGATTCGGAATGGATGTACCCCTGAGAGGATCCAACATTTTGAACAGGACATTGATAAATGTCTAGATCAACTTGTTCAAAAAATTCAGGAGAATCAGGTTAAAAAATTTCCTCGTGATACTAAAGACTATCAGTCCAAAAGAGTATACATTTGGAGAAAGAGAAATAGCCCCACCATGCAAAGAGGTCCATCCAATACCTCTATCTCATCTATCAGTGGAGCATCCGATTCTTCTTCTGTATCCACGACATCACATGGCACTATGGATACACACAGGCTACGGGACCATACATTTCATCCTTATAAGAGGCGCCCTGCCTATTCATCTGAAATTGGTCACAATGACAATAAGGTGATCAATTTGAGTAACCATATATTATCTGATGCTGATTTATCTCTCCTTGGTAAGGGGTTATCATTTTCACCCACATCTAGCTATGATCCATTCACGGGTGTTAAGGATTTGAACATTTTCGCTAGGTCGTTGTTTTTCAAAAGATATTTTCATAATAACGACATTTCCCGTCTTTTTCCTACAGAGGAGGAACAGGAGGCACTGAGGGCCCTGGAGGAATTATCCTCGGAAAATATTGACGATGGAGGTAAGATTCCTCCCTCTATTCGTCCTCATTCCAAGAGATTCCCACCATTTTTTACATGTCCCAGCATTGATTTATTTGTCCGGGTGGTGACGGAAGAGTTTTCTAAAATCCCTTTGAGAGGAGGTGTGGACAATCTGACTAGTGACGAGAGATCTCGTCTTAAATACTTACAGAATTTGTCTGATGTGGTGCTGAAGCCAGCCGACAAGGGTGGTAACGTCGTTGTCTGGCCTAAATCAATGTATGAAAGAGAGGCCTTTTCCCAACTTGGCAATTCTATCTGTTATAGAAAATTAACCTATAACCCTCTTTCTGCTTTCACGGCTAAACTAGATGACATTCTGAAAAGAGCGGTTGACTCCGGCGTTATCACGCGTGGGCTGGCTTCGGCACTTAAGGTGAAAGAACCAACAGTTGCCACACTATACTTATTACCTAAAATTCATAAGAGTCTGACGTCACCACCCGGCAGACCCATCGTGTCTGGAAGGGGGAATCTCTTGGAAAACATCAATAAGTGGATCGATTTCCACTTACAGCCTCTGGTCTCCTGTCTCCCTTCTTTTCTAAAGGATACGGGTGACCTATTGCGCAAGGTCGATGGACTGTGTTTTGAGGGTGATACTCTAATGGCTTCGTTGGATGTAGAGTCCCTATATACAAATATTAGGCATTCGGATGGGATTACAGCGGTACGATTTTTCCTTAGTACAACTATGCTCCTATGGAGCTAAGGGACCTACTCCTGGAGTTATTGGAGTTCACCCTCACCCACAATTTTTTTGTATTTAAGGGGTCCTTCTACCTACAGCTCCAGGGGACGGCAATGGGCGCTGCTTTGCACCAGCCTATGCCAATCTTTTCCTGGGGTTTTGGGAGAGGGACCTCTTCCTGTCAGATGGGGAGGGGTCGATGGAGCGTGTCCCGTTTTGGACGCGCTACATCGACGACATCTTTTTCATCTGGCAGGGCACATCCATCGACCTTGCGCAATTTGTGACCTCTTTGAACAGCAACGACCTTAACATACATCTCACGCTAACTTGGGACCGGACTACTATCAATTTTCTTGATGTAACCATCAAAAAGGACTGTTCTGGTTGTCTACAAACGGATATTTTCCGTAAAGAGTCCTCAACTAATTCAGTCCTATATGCTACCTCATGCCACCCTCCCCATGTCGTGAGGGCTATTCCGGTGGGGCAATTTCTTAGGTTGCGGCGTCTCTGCTCTACTGACTCTGACTTTGAGAGGAGGGCTAAAGAATTGAGACAACGCTTTGTTGCTAGAGGGTATAGTGGCCGTATAATTAAGAGAGCGTATCATAGAGCTAAGCATTCTATGCGTGATGACTTACTTTATGGTACCAAACCATCTCGTACCAATCTTAATAACATACGCTTTATTACTACATATCATCCCCAACAGCATAAAATGCGTAAGGCTATACAAAAAGCCTGGCCTATTCTCCGAGTGGATCCTGTGCTTGGCAAACTTCTACCAGAAAAACCGGCATTTACTTTTCGGAGGGCCAAAAATCTTCGTGACCGATTGGTTGCCAGCCATTACCCCGATTCGCGGGTTGCCACGTTTCTCGACAGTTTCCCTCCGATTGTCGGCTGTTCTCCTTGTGGAACTTGCGTGGCGTGCCCCAATGTCGAGCGCAGCTCCTCTTTCACTAACTCTGATGGTAGTATTGAATATGCCATTGGACAGCGTATCACTTGCACGACCAGATATGTTGTGTATTGTGCTAGTTGCCCTTGTGGTTTGTTTTACATTGGTCTTACCACCAGACAACTTAAAGTCAGAGTTAGGGAGCATGTTCTCGGCATTGGGGCGGCTTCTACTTGTACTGATACCTCCACGCTTAAAACCTTGCCACGTCATTTCCATCAATTCCATCAATGTGATGGTTCCCTTCTGAGGGTGAAAGGCATTGACGCCCTACGGATTAATATTAGGGGTGGGGATCTGTCGAGACGCCTGGCACAGGCTGAAACTAAATGGATTTGGCTCCTAAAAACCTTACACCCTCATGGCCTAAATGAGAATATCTCATATGTACCCTTTTTGTGATCTCCCGGCTCTGACATTATTTTGTATCACATTTTCCGCATGATATTGTTTTTATTTGATTTTAATTTTGTGTCTTTTCATTATAGATTTTTGTTGCCTTTCCGTTTGCGAATGCTGTGACATCATTCAAGTCCATCCAGATCTGACATATCATCTACTTGGTTCATACATCTATATATATTGGTTTTGATTAATTGATTGATTAATTGATTATTTTGAGTTACATTTGTATGATTTATATATAGATGTATTATTTTTGTGTTCATTGCATTTGGTGCTTTTTTTCATTTTTTTTTCACTTTTTTTCACTTTTTTTTTTTCATTTTTTTTCATTTTTTTTCATTTTTTTTCATTTTTCTGGTTATTGTATTTGTTACATATCTTTATTTGTTTACGTTCATATTTCATTCTTTGTATGTAGTATTAGGGTTTGTGGTATTTTGTATATATATATTTAGGATGTTGTCATTTGCATTCTCGCTTGTATATCGTGTTACTTGTGGTCCCATTTGCACATGCGCATTATTATGGGCTTGTCACATTGTTTCTGCTCATTTCCCATACCCTCACTACTGCGCAGGCGTCCCGGCTCGGTCCTTGTCACTTCCGGTGATGTCAGACGCCGGAGCACGTGGGGCCCCACGTGTTTCCGGTCATGGCGGCGCCCGTGTGTCCTGTTACCGCCGACACTGATACCGGTGACACCTGCGCAGCGGCTGATGAAGGTAACATAAATAGAGCCCCTTTGTGGCTCAGCTATCACGCCCCCTGAGGAAGGAGTGCGCTGTCACTCCGAAACGCGCGTCGGGGAGGGCTGTCGGGCGACAGGCATCTGCATTGACTATAATAACGCTGGTAATTATATGCCATCTATTGTTATTTTCTGCTCTGATGTTAATGTTAATGTGACATTTGTCTCTATATATGTCATGGGTGCATCGCCACGAAGATCGTCGCGATTGCACATTCTGACTTCTCACAGCTGAGCTGCTGTTTCTTTGTGTTTGGTAATGAGAGAGTTAATTTTACCTAGCTCTTTGCTAAGACTAGGTCCAGCCTCGCCCGGCTGCTTTGGATTATGTTCTAATTAGTTTTCCTTTATATTCCTGCCAGTCTGGGTGTTTGATGCCGGTGAAAGCATTCATATAGTTTAGCAGACTGGATCGGTTCTGGGAATACTTAAGCTAAGAGCTCCTTAGTTGTTTTTACTCTTACAGCTTATAGTTTATCTCTGAGACCTAAGGTGTTCCTACTGTGTGTGAGTGTTGTATGTAAGACTTTATTTACTTTATTTCTTATCTTTCTTGTTTGTCTTTCTGTTCATTAACCATTACCTGGTCATTCCCTTTGGTGGTATTCAGGTCCTTCTTAGGACTAGAATACAGTTGGCAGGGATTGATAGGAGACAGGGTTTACGCTGGTGGCCTGGACCTCTGTACCTTTAACAGTACCTCCAGGTTGAGGGATTAGTTAGGACCCCAGTTAGGGTCAGCTTAGACCCCGGTCACCCTCTAGCCGGAGACAGCGTATAACGGATTCCGTTCTGACCCACTGGACTTTCTGTCAGGTAAATCTATGTTATCATATAGCTATGCGCATGTTATATAGTATGTTGCCCTTTTGATATAGATTATTGTCATCACATATATATATCTGCTATACAGCGTGACATTTTCACCGGCCCATACTAAAGATTCTCCCCAGCTATCATGGATCCAGTAGCCCAGCTGGCCCGGCAGTTGCAGGGATTGTCCATGGAGTTGGCAGACATTAAGTCCAAGGTTTTGTCCCCCCCGGAGCAAACCAGATCTGAACCTAAGGTTGCTCTCCCGGACAGGTTCACTGGTGGGCGGGACAAATTTTTTACTTTCCGGGAGGCATGTAAATTGTACTTTCGGCTGCGGCCTCGGTCATCTGGGAGTGAAGAGCAGAGGGTGGGAATTGTTATCTCGCTCTTACAAGGGGATCCTCAATCTTGGGCGTTCTCTATTCCTCCAGGCTCCCCAGATCTCCAGTCAGTGGATCGATTTTTTACTGCCCTGGGTCTGGTATATGATGATCCGGATCGAGTCTCCCTTGCTGAAACAAGGTTACGTAAAATACGGCAAGGAAATCGTCCAGCGGAGGAATATTCTTCTGAGTTCCGTAGATGGGCAACAGATACTCAGTGGAATGACCCAGCTCTTAGGAGCCAGTTTTGTCAAGGGTTGTCTGACAAA
>JARQOD010000006.1:337521584-337553742 GCA_033576555.1 Oophaga sylvatica
TTTTGGCGGTGAACGTGAGAAATTCAGGGGATTTATTAACCAATGCAGTCTTTTTTTTTCTGCACATGCTTCACAATTTCCCACTGAACGATCTAAAGTGCTTACTATAATCATGTTGCTTACCAACAAGGCTTTGATGTGGGCAAACCCTCTGATTGAGACTGAGGATGAATGTTTGGATCATCTTGATGCTTTCATTTCAGCCATGGGGCAGGTGTTTGATGACCCAATCGAGGTGCAACAGCTGAAGCAGCCATGTTAACTTTGCGCCAAGGTAAGCGCTCAGTAGCCGAATATGCCTTGGATTTCAGGAGATGGGCCCTCGATACCACTTGGGACAGTTCCGCCAAAAAATCTATTTTTCGAAAAGGGTTGTCTCCACTGATTAAGGATGAACTTGCTCGTGCCGACCCTCCCACTGCGTTAGGTGACTTTATTAACTACTGCATCCGTATTGATGCTCGTCTGACTGAACGCAGGCAAGAGAGATGGTTCGAAAGTAATCGCACTAACCTTTTCCTACCTTCCTCCCCAGCTAAGGAACCTTTGAGTAGGATCACACGGGAACCTGAACCTGAACCCATGCAGGTGGACTCTTTACAAAGACGGGTTAGTGATGCACGCAAAGAACATCGTTTAAAGGAAAATCTATGTTTCTACTGTGGTAAGTCAGGGCACTTCATTATAAACTGCCCCAGCCGTTCTCGTAAGACTACTGCAGCAGTCATTCACTGTGAGTGTTGCGAGAGGAGATCTGTCAGGTCCGAGCCTCAGGCTCCAGAGAGATCTGCAGCAACAGATATTGATTTCTCTGACTTAAACTCCGTCACTTCTGAGGACGATGACTGTGTAAACGCTGCAATTTTTCAAGTTTCCTCAGCGGTGTCCCAGCTGAGTTGTAAGAAAAACAATTCTCATTGCTTCCTTTCCATCAAACTCTGGGTTGACTCAGTCTGGGTGTCTAGCTCTGCTATGATCGACTCAGGGGCAAGTGGAAATTTTATGGATATCTCCTTTGCTCTGAAACGGGGGATACGTTCAGTGAAGAAGACTACTCCGGTACAGATGGAGACTGTGGATGGCTCCCTGCTGACCTCTGGAACAGTGGATCAGGAAACGGAGCCTTTGAGGGTCCTTATGGGTAAAGATCATCAAGAGAAACTGTCCTTTATGCTTATCTCTTCTTCCCACTTTCCCATTATTCTAGGGCTACCATGGCTGCAGGCTCAGAACCCTACCATTAACTGGGAGACCAAGGAATTACACTTTCCAGAGAAACAGATGAGTCCAGAAGTTTCAGCTTGCTCTGTTCCTAAAGGAACCATGTCAGTCCCTGAACTACCAGCTGTATACCAGGACTATGTGGATTTATGTGACAAGAAGAACGCTGACCAGCTTCCCCTCACCGTCCATATGATTGTCCAATTGAATTATTGCCTGGAGCAGAGATACCTTTTGGTAAGATCTACCCCCTGGCGGGGCCCGAGCTAAAGGCTTTAAAGGATTACATAGACGAAAATCTAGCCAAGGGCTTCATACGCCCTCTTCATCTCCTGCAGGTGCACCCATCTTCTTTGTGAAGAAGAAAGATGGATCTCTGAGACCCTGCGTAGACTATAGGGAACTCAATAAGGTTACTATTAGAAACCGTTATCCATTGCCTTTAATCCCTGAGTTATTGGAGAGAGTGCGGCATGCCAAAATTTTCTCTAAACTGGATCTCCGTGGGGCCTATAACTTGGTCCGTATTAGACCTGGGGATGAATGGAAGACTGCATTCAGGTCACGCTATGGACACTTTGAATATCTAGTTATGCCTTTTGGTCTGAGTACCGCCCCAGCCACTTTCCAACACTTGGTGAATGACATCTTCAGGGATCTCCTAGATACATTCGTGGCGATTTATCTGGATGATATTCTAATTTTTTCTAACTCCACAGAGGAACATCATGGACATGTGAGAATGGTCTTAGAACGTCTAAGACAAAACCATCTTTACATCAAACTTGAAAAGTGTGAATTCCATGGGACCGAAATTCAATTTCTGGGGTATGTACTGTCTACACAAGGGATTAGTATGGATGGAAGCAAGACCCAAGCCATCAAGGATTGGCCAATTCCTAGAAATGTGAAGGAGGTGCAGCGCTTCATCAGGTTTGCCAACTTCTATAGACGTTTCATTAGGAATTTCTCTGAGGTAGTGTCACCTATCACCCAACTTACCCGGAAAGAGTCTAGGTTCTCCTGGACCCCCCAAGCCCAGGAAGCATTTTCCCGTCTAAAGGATAAATTTACCACCGCACCTATCTTAGTACATCCCAACCCCGAACTTGCCTTCATAATAGAGGTGGATGCTTCAGACTGTGCCGTTGGAGCTATACTCTCTCAGAGAACAGGTGAGAAGAATGTCTTGCATCCCTGTGCCTTCTTTTCCCAGCAGTTGTCTTCGGCTGAGAGGAACTACGATGTGGGCAATAGAGAGTTGTTGGCCATTATTGCCGCCTTCAAAGAATGGAGACACCTTCTTCAGGGAGCTGCACAGCAAATAGTCATCCTGACAGACCATCGTAACCTTGAATTTATCAGGTCGGCTAAGTGCCTGACTCCTCGCCAGGCTCGCTGGAATCTTTTCCTAAACCAATTTAATTTGTAATTTCTTATAGGCCAGGATCACGCAATGGAAAGGCTGATGCACTCTCTAGGATTCATTCAGCAGAGACCCGTCCACTTACTCCTCCTAAGACTATTCTTCCTGACTCTAGATTCCTGGGAGTGATTCATAATCAAGACCTACTTAAGGACATCAAGGAAGCATACCATGCGGATTCCTTGTTGGCACAACCCCCAAGGGACGTAAGTCTTGTCTTTAAAAATGGTGTGTGGATTCAGGGACAACGTCTGTATATACCTGAAACAGTCAGATTGAGAGTATTGCAACTCATCCACGATTCCAAGATAGCTGGGCATAGAGGAATTCTAAAGACACAGGAATTTCTTTCTCGTTTCTTTTGGTGGCCCACTTACAGGAAAGATGTTTTAAACTATGTCACTTCATGTGAAGTCTGTGCAAGATGCAAAACACCTCGCTCCTCACCAACTGGTCTGTTGCAACCCCTTCCCACCCCGTCCCGCCCGTGGAGATCCATTTCTATGGACTTCATTGTGGAGTTACCAACCTCTCAAGGGAAGAACACCATTCTAGTGGTGGTTGATCGTTTAACAAAGGCAGCTCATTTTATCCCTTGTGTCGGCTTACCCACTGCAAAACAGACATCAGATTTGATGATTAAGAATGTGTTTCGCTTACATGGAGTACCGGATGAGGTCATTTCGGATCGAGGGGTGCAATTCACTTCAAGGTTTTGGCAAAATTTCTGTGCCGCATTGGACATTAAAGTAAACCTTTCTTCTGCTTTTCATCCCCAGACTAATGGACAGACAGAACGAACCAATCAGACCCTGGAGCAGTATCTCCGCTGCTTTATCTGCACCTACAGGATGATTGGGTGGATCTACTTCCACTGGCTGAGTTCTCTTATAACAACTCTCAGAGCGCCTCCACTAAGCAGTCTCCTTTTTGCTCCAATTTAGGTTATCATCCTAACATTCTTCCTCGATTTCCCATAGAAATGCCCTAGCCAGCAGTGGCTGAAAGAATCACGTCTTTACAAAAGAATATGGATCTTCTAAAGGAAAATCTGGAATTGGCTCAGGAAAGGTACAAGAAAGCAGCAGATAAATTTCGTAAACCTGCACCAGCTTTCAAGGTAGGAGACTTGGTCTGGCTGTCAACCAGAAATTTAAGTTAAGGATTCCATCGTCTAAGTTGGGACATAAGTACATTGGACCCTATAAAATCAGTAAAATTATAAGTGCCGTTGCTTGTCGTCTTCAACTGCCCAGAACTATGAGAATCCACCCTGTCTTTCATGTATCCCTACTAAAGGCTGCAACACCCAATACGTTTCCTGGACGTTCTTCTCCTTGCCCTGACCCAGTGCTAGTCGATGGTCAGGAAGAATTTGTGGTGGAAAGGATTCTAGATTCCAGGTTGTACAGAAATCAGTTACAATATTTGATTAAATGGCAGGGCTACCCAGTGGAGGACAACTCATGGGAACCAGTCAATAACGTTAATGCTCCTCGCTTGCTCCGCCAGTTTCATCAGAGGTACCCAGACAAGCCTGGTCTGAGGTCATCCGGAGGTTGTCCCTAAGGGGGGAGTAATGTAAGGTTCTTTGTACATGTTTCTTGAAACTCAGTTTTTCCGTCGGCCATTTTGCTTTCTGTCTTGCTGCAGCTATCTTGCCCTCAGTCAATATGGAGTTTCCAGCTTTCATGTTCCCGCCCTGATTCTCTCCCTCTTGCTTCTTAAGCAGCCTCAGCTGAGCAATCAGTGCTTCAGAATCAAGCCTGCAGTGAGCCTGTGACCTGACTCCTGGAAACCTTAGACTTTGTACTCCAGCTATTTCCTACTGAGGAACTTTGGAACACTTGTGGACTCTGGAAACCTGCTATTTGATAAATCCACGTTTGCATGGAATTACGGTAACAGAGAAGAGATCCTGAACCTGTTGTGGAGAGTTATTGCTGAGCTTAAGTTACTCTGGCCTGCTGTGTCTCCTGCTTCTGTACCTGCAAACTGTGTGACCCTTTTTGCCACTTGTATGAAGTAATACAAGTCCTTCTATATCAAACCTGTGTCTCATGTGTTTTCCTCGCACCCAAGCACAAGACGCTATATGAACTGTTCACCATATATTACATTGGGGCTTTCTGTTCTAAAAAAGAGCATGAGGATGAAGAGGATGTGACGAGGGTCTGTTCGTGTTGGATATTTTTGGGATGATCTCGCCATGAGCCCCTATGTCTGTAAGATTCCCCCATTTGTCTCCATCAGTTTTTGAAATGTCTTCCTCTACCCCAAATAGTACCCCTCTGGTTGTAATCTCCCCTTCCTGTATCAGAGGTATCTATATCAGATGTTGATATATCGGTTGCAGGATGATTTGATAAATTGTAAGCTTGATTTTCCTTAAATTGAGCTAGGTCTCTGGTAAATTCTGTATGCTTCCTTCCTTTAAGCATACACTGAAATTTTGCAACGGATATCTGCAAAATGTTCTCACGCCTATCAAAGTCTGGATCTCGATTTGATCATTCAATTATTTAGTAGAAGTCTCCAGAGCCCGTTTTCCCTCTAGTAGCAGATGATTCATGAATCTTATTGAGGACTCAGTGGACTTGTGAGCAGGTTGCGGGATGCAGTGAGGCAGCAGAGGCAGAGCAAGGGTTAAAGGATTTAATTAACAGGGGAATACTCCACACAGGGACATAAAACAACTTTAAGGAGGGAACAGGTGATTAAACGTGGGGTATATGATGGGGGCAAATAGCAGTAACTATAACAACAGAAATTCTCTTGGTTGACTTATCGGGTAGGTCTGTTCTTGGGTCGTGGATTTTACTGAACCGACGATGGCGCCCACAACGGAGGGTGCGATGCTGATCCGATGAAGTCCTTTGAGTAATGAGGATCTGTCCTCTGGTGGCAGCGGTTGGCTTCCTGTAACTTCCGCTGAGCCTTTAGTCCATTTAATGCAGCCAAGAAGGTATAGGTCTCAACACTCTCTGGGTTCAACGTAGACCGGTGGACGCAAATGGAGGAATCAGGGCACAGCTTATGGTCCCACACTGAGTCTCTCTGAGGTGATGAGTGTGCGGTACTCATGAGCCTGGGGCATTTGGCACCTTGCTTCAGGGTGACCAACGAGCGTCCTGCACGTCTCTCCCGGTGGACGCTGCTAGTCGCCATGGTGATCTGCGGGCGCCGATCTGCTCTCTGACAGGGCTCGAGGGCCAGAGAACTCACTTTTGCCTGCCTCGCTCTCTCTTCCCGCCAAAACTGTGTACTTCCAAGCGCGCTGTGGCTGCAGCCGCTTAGCCAAACCCCTACTCCTGGATGAGTAGATTTGTCCAGTCACATTAGCTTTCCCCCAGACAACAGAGGAGACAGCCCCGACAGTTCCGGATCCAGCACAGAACAGGTACCCGTGGTCCAATCCTTCTTCTTACAGACTCCTTTAACCAAGCTGAAATTAATTGGGGATTTGAGATACGTGCTTGAGGTTGAATATTTATTCTCAAATGTCTTGGAGCGATATTATTTTTAATATAATTTTCCAACCCTTTTACATCCCACCATGCTCTGATATTTTCTTTATAATATGTGTACATTTCTTTAAATAAAGTTTTGATTGAAGTACTTTTAGTACCTCCCAACGGACACCACTTAGGGATAAAACCTCATTGGCATCCTCTGACCACAGATCAGTGTTAACTGGTCCCGTCAAAACTGGCCATGCTATTGTCAGCTGTAGAAGTATACAGGGTCTTGAGACGCTTTGGAGAACATTCTGCTGCCTGTAACATACTCCAGCCTAATCAGTTTGGCAGTTGGTCAGCAATGGTGTGGGCAGGCATTTCTTTGGAGGGCCGCATAACCCTCCATGTGCTAGCTAGAGTTACCCTGATTGCCATTAGGTACTGGGATGAGATTCTCAGATCTATCATGATACCATATGCAGGTGCAGTGGACCCTGTGTTCCTTCTGATGCATGGTAATGCTAGACCTCATATGGCTGAATTATGTCAGCCATTCCTGCATGATGAAGGCATTGATGCTATGGACTGACCTGCCCATTCCCCAGACCTGAATCCAATCGAGCATATCTGGGAGATCATGTCTCATTCCATCGATCAATCCTACCCTGCACCACATACTGTCAAGGAGTTTACTGATGCTTGAGGCATTTCAACTGAAGTTGGATCAGCCTGTAATTTGATTTTCCACTTTGATTTTGAATAGCATTTCAAATCCAGACCTCCATTGAATATTAATTTTGATTTACATTGATCATTTTTATGTTTTATTGTTCTCAACGCATTCCACTATGTAATGAATAAAGATTTGCAACTGGAATATTTCATTCATTGATATCTAGGATGTAGTATTTTATTGTTCTTTTTATTTTTTTGCACAGTATATTATGTTTCACAATTGTTTTCTAATGGTAATGTTAGATCATTTGATAGTAGGGCTGTAGTATTTAATATAGGAAAGAAGAACAATTTTTAGATGAATAAAGTTAGTTGCTATCATACAGTCACAAATCATATGGTTTTCGCACACTAGCCTAGTCCTTTATTAGAATTTATTTTGAACACATTTCTAAATAAAGGGGTTATTGAATATATACCGTACCTTAACAGAAACTAATAAAGGTAATTCATTAGCCTAGATATCATTGTGAGCATGTACTGGGTAGCTTCATTGAAAGGAATTGGAATAATATTAATGAATAGATAACATATCATTATCTATGAATCACAAAATAACACAGTTCATGTTCATACAAAGACTAGATTATTCATTTGATTTCCTACATAGAATTGCAGCACACCAGAATGGCCAAGATATAATAATTATTTTTCCTATTTTTGTCATAAGATTTGGCTTTTACAGTCATCACAGATGTTTGTGCTTCTCCCCCATCTTCACCGTCCCCCATGTGTTTCTTTCTCATCATCATAGCCCCAAATGTGCTTTTCCCCTTTCATCACAGTCTGTGATATGCTTTTTTCTTCTTATGAAAGTCCCAGAGGGCTTCTCCTTCACCTACCCCTATTATCATAGTTCTCCATGACCTTTTCCATGGAGCGAGATGCAATGGATGTGAGATGTAATGGATGTGTAATGAACAGGTGGAAAGGAAACTGAAAGCAAGCCATAATGATAAAATGGATGCGTGGTATGGAAAGAAGAAGCAAGTATAAGAATAGGAGATGAAATTGTGAAGAAAACACTGGTCCTTGTGCTGCCAGTCCTGAACGTGTGAAGTCCCTGGTACTTGTGTGGCCAGTCCTAAACCCATAATCCCTTTTCCTAGTGCTGCCAGTGTCTGAATCCGAAGTCCCTGGTCCTTGTGCAGCCAGTCCTGAACCCAAAATCCCTGGTCTTGTGCGGCCCATCCTGAACCCATGTGTCCAGGTCCAAGTGCGGCCAGCTCCTGAACTTTATCCCCCAGTCCCTAAATCAGTATTTGAGACTTGTGTCTCAACCTGTGCCTATCCAAGTATTCCATTTATCTGTGCTCTTGTAACAGTCTCCGAATCAGCCCTGTCTAAGTCTCTGTGTCAGTAACCGTTCTATCTGTGAATCCTGAACCCAGTAGTCTGAATGGAGCCCAAGTTAATGTCAATAACCATTCTGCATATGATTCAGAACCTAGTAGTCTGAACGGAGCCCGAGTCCTATCCGTATCTGCGTACCTGACTCCTGGGTTCAGCAGCTGCAGTACTGGGGACTGCCTAGGTGTGGTACCTGGCGGCTGCCTGCAGCTCAAGTCTGACTCCACCATCAGTAGCTCCAGTAAACACCAGGTAGCCACTTAGCTACACCGCTCCTAGGTAAGCCCGGCCCCGTGGCACAGATGGTCCATGAACAATGTGCACTACCTGTGTTTGTAAGAGAAGGCTACAAAATTTTGCAGCAGATTTTCCAATTTTTCCCCACAGAAATTTCCAAACGTATTTGCTCACTTCAAACTTAGAGGGGTGGTCCGAAGGCAAAGCATTTCTCCCTATCTATTTAGTAACATAATCTAAATTATTTTCTAATACACTTGCTTTTAAAAATTCCCTATTGTTCCCTAACTACACTAACTACTTTTGTATTTCTTTTCTCTACTTCCTGTCTGATGATGATTTATTTGAGAATCCCCAGTACATACTCAAACAAAGTGTCGTCAGAGAAAGTTGTGCAGAGGCTGCGATCATTATCATAGCTTCTGCCCCTCCCTGAAACAAAACATCATCAATGGGCAGAGGCTGCGGTCATTGTCACAACCCCTGCCCCCTCCCTGAAACAAAGCGTCATCAGTGGCGCAAGAGTGTCTCCTCCTTTGTATAGCGTCTCCCTCAGCAGAGTGGTGTTGGTATACCTGGAAGAGACCAGAACCTGCAGGTTCGGTGTTAGTCTTCCTGAAAAATGGGCATAGTGACACCGCTCTGCTGCTGACTAATTATTATTCAACTAAGCAGACAGGAGACCAGATGCCACTCTCATCGCACAGGCCACTGAGGAACACAAAGGAGAAGACACTCAGAGACAGAGAAGAGACCAGCCCCTAAAACGAGCGTCTCTGATGACGCTTCGTTTCAGGAAGAGGGCAGGGCCTGTGACAATGACCGCTGGCACTGGCCCCTGCTCTAATGATGCTTTGTTTAATAATAATTTTATTTATAAAGTTCCAACATATTCCGCAGCACTTTACAATTAATTGGTGAAATATACAGACAATGAATTCAGTACAAGTTGTCTTTAGACACACACCACATAAATTGTTAAAGGAATTGTCCAGGAATTAACAATTGTTCACCTATTAGTAGGATTAATCGTTAAAATGAGATTGTGGAGGGTCTGATATCCTCACTGATCACTTGATCACTGATCAATCTGCAATCCCGAATATCCCCCATCCTCTGGAATTCTTTGCCCCAACACATCCGACTATCAAACTCATTCAGATCCTTCAGACGGAACCTGAAAACCCATCTCTTCAGGAAAGCCTACAGCCTGCAATGACCCTGCTGCCTCCTCACCACTACCGGAGTTATTGCCTCAACCAACACCGGAACTGCTGCAACCCCCCGACCTACTGTCTCCTGCCTCACAATCCTGTAGAATGTAAGCCCGAAAGGGCAGGGTCCTCTCCCCTCTGTATCAGTCTGTCATTGTTAGTTTGTTTACTGTAAGTGATACCTGTAATTTGTATGTAACCCCTTCTCATGTACAGCACCATGGAATCAATGGTGCTATAGAAATAAATATTAATAATAATAATAATAATAATCAGCAGTGACTAGAACTCAGTAACCCTGTAAATTGGTTACTGGCTGCTGCCGACTACTGTTATACATACACTTGAATGAGCGATAAAGTACAGTACTCGTGGCAGCTACTAAGCAATGTATGAGGCTGCTGTGTTTTGCTTGTACATTGCTTTGTTAAACATAGTGCTGAAACAGTTTTAAGCTAATTTGTGAAGATGTGAACACCCAAATTACCATGATCGCACACCATCTCAGCACCTTCCTATTCACTGCTCTGCTCTTCCCAGTGTCAGGCCATCATGCGATCTGTCTCTTGCAGCACTCTCAGCACTTCTGCATCCTCATGTAGCTGGATAGCCTCCACCTAGTTTAAAGGAGGCATGGACAGACTCTGCAGAAATTAAATCCACTGTGTCCTGCAGAGTTTTGCTTCCCTGGCTTTTCCCTGCTAGAAGGGGATATATTAGGCAGCTCATCCCTCTACACCTTGCCTGAACTTAGGTTCCTAGATTCAGTCCATCTTTAGTAGTCTGTCAAGGTACATGTTTATTCTGACTCTCCTGTTACCAACCTGACTTGTTCTCTCGTTTTGTCTGATCTCTCTGCTCCTGACCTCGGCTTTGTATTTTGAACCTGTGCTGCCTGCCCAGACCTTGGACTGCCTGACAATATGTCTCTCTTTGTCCTCCATGCTTTGTAGATTCTGAGTTAACATGCAGGTCAACTGCAGGTCCACGGACTGCCCTGGAGTGGCACTTGGTGAATACCCTAATGGCACAAGCCTATATTCACAATGAGAGGCTCTAGAGAAGACTACTTAGCTACGTCTCTGCAAGGAAATCCCAGCCAGTGGCGCAGTCATCCACACCCACCGCTGTTATGTTAGGTAGCTGAGGAAGACAGGAACAACAGCCGGGCAGCCGAACACCTGAGATGTTGGTAACTAATGGGTTGCAGATTCCTGAACTAACCACACAACTAGAGGTAGCCGTGGAGCGTTCCTACATTGATCCTAGACGCCTCGTCACAGCCTGAGAGATAACTACACCTAAAGGCAGAAAGATGAAAGCTATCTGCCCCGGAGCAGATCCCCAAAGAAAATAGGAAGCCCCCAAACATGTAATGGTGGTTAGACAAGAAGAAAGCATGAACACAGACAGAAAATAGAATGAGCAAACGCTGGGGCCACAAGGTGACTAAATAGGATAGGACAGGAGAGATTACTTTCTGTAACCCAGAAAACCCTACAAAAATCCAACAATTCTGATTACAAAAATACTGAGATCACACGATCTCGCCACCCACTAAATCAGATCTCAGTGTGAACAAAACCAAGCCGCAGCCATTGAAAAAACAGGAAAAAGCAAATGAACAAATAACAGTGGCTTCAGATAAACTGAGAAGAGCACAAGCCCCCCGGAGGGGACCTGGCTGACCTCCACAGAAGTGCAGGGAACAATGCAAAAAGCAAGCACAAAAATAAAAGCAGAAAATATCTTATTTGATAGCAGAAGACGCAGGCAAGACTCAGCAAACTTCCAAATGAACCAGAAACCACAATTGAGACAAGAACAATTGATCACCGGCAACCATCATGGGAGGGAACCTCCCTTATATCAGACCAGTCAGTGAACCCAGATTGCCATTCCTCGCTGAAAGGTTCAGTACTGTCTGTAACCACCAGAGGGAGCCTCTGCTCAGAAACCATCTCTAGCACATTCACAACAGTACCCCCCCTTGAGGAGGGGTCACCGAACCCTCACTATCACCAGAGTAGAAAACTGGGGTTTATTCTCCACCAAAGGGGTAGAATCAATGCCCAGTTGGGGAATAGACTTCCGCAGGGGTATCATGGGAAACCCACAACGTTTGGAAAACTCAAAATCCATCAGGTTAATAGCTGCTCCTGAATCAACAAAAGCCTGAGCAGAAAATGTGGACAGGGAGCAAATCAGGGTAACAGTCAACAAAAATTTAGTCTGAACACTACCCAAGACAACTGAGCGTGCAAAACGTCTTCCCCGCTTAGGGCAGACTGAAATAGCATGAGAGGCGTCACCACAGTAGAAACATAACCCATTGCGCTTTCGAAACTCATGACGCTGTGGCCCAGAAGTCACTCTATCACACTGCATGGGCTCAGAAGCTGGCTCACAAGGCAAAACTATCTCACGCATATCTCTGCGCTCATGCAAACGTCTGTCAATTTGAATAAACTTTGAGACCAAAGGGAGCAGGGAATCCCACCATAACATCCTTTACATTCTCTGATAGCCCCTTCCGAAAAAGGGCTGCCAAAGCATCATCATTCCATTTGGTCAGGACTGCCCACTTTCGGAATTTCTGACAGTACAACTCAGCGTCTTCAAGACCCTGATTTAATGCCAACAAGGTTTCTTCAGCTTGATCAGTGACATTAGGTTCATAATACAATAACCCCAGAGCCAGAAAAAATGCATCAATATCATTCAAAACAGGATCCCCAGGTATCAGGGAAAAAGCCCAATCCTGAGGATCGCCGCGCAGGAGAGAGATTACAATTTGAACCTGCTGTGCTGCGTTCCCTGAGGACTTAGGCTTTAAGGCAAAAAACAACTTACAGTTATTTTTGAAATTCAGAAATTTAGCCCGATCCCCCAAAAACAAATCTGGCATGGGAATCCTAGGTTCTACAACCGGCAACCTAGCAAGATAGGTAGCAATACTCCGAACCTCAGTGGCAAGCTGATCCACACAGCCAGACAACTGTGCAAACTCCATTGAGAGAGAAAAAAAAAATCCTCCTCAGCACCCAGAGAAAAAGAGGGAAAAAATGCAACAAACAGAAAAAAAAAATCTCTGACAACTCTTTTCTTTCCACACTATTTTTCCTTTCACTGAGATCTGATTTAGCGGGTGGCGAGATCGTGTGATCTCAGTATTTTTGTAATCAGGATTGTTGGATTTTTGTAGGGTTTTCTGGGATGCAGAAAGTAATCTCTCCTTTCCTATCCTATTGAGTCAGCTTGTGGCCCCAGCGTTTGCTCAATCTATTTTCTGCCTATGTTTGTGTTTTCATCTTGTCTAACCGCCATTATATGTTTGGGGGCTTCCTATTTTCTTTGGGGATCTGCTCTGGGGCAGATAGCTTTCATCTTTCTGCCTCTAGGTGTAGTTATCTCTCAGGCTGTGACGAGGCGTCTAGGATCAACGTAGCAACGCTCCACGGCTACCTCTAGTTGTGTCGTTAGTTTAGGAATCTGCAACCCATCAGTTACCAACATCTCAAGTGTTCTGATGCCCTGCTGTTGTTCCTGTCCTCCTCAGCTACCGAAACACAACAGTATCACCGGCCATAACTGAAAATTATATGGTACTCACAGAAGGGAAAAATAGTGTGGAAAGAAAAAGTTGTCAGAGTTGTCAGAGATTTTTTTTTCTTCTGTCTGTTGCATTTTTTTCCTCTTTTTCTCTGGGTGCTGAGGAGGATTTTTTTTCTTTCAATGGAGTTTGCACAGTTGTCTGGCCGTGTGGATCAGCTTGCCACTGAGGTTAGGAGTATTGCTACCTATCTTGCTAGGTTGCCGGTTGTGGAACCTCGGATTCCCATGCCAGATTTGTTTTTGGGGGATCGGGCTAAATTTCTGAATTTCAAAAATAACTGTAAGTTATTTTTTGCCTTAAAGCCTAAGTCCTCAGCTAACGCAGCACAGCAGGTTCAAATTGTAATCTCTCTCCTGCGCGGCGATCCTCAGGATTGGGCTTTTTCCCTGACACCTGGGGATCCTGTTTTGAATGATATCGATGCATTTTTTCTGGCTCTGGGGTTATTGTACGATGAACCTAATGTCACTGATCAAGCTGAAAAAACCTTGTTGGCATTAAATCAGGGTCTTGAAGACGCTGAGTTGTACTGTCAGAGATTCCGAAAGTGGGCAGTCCTGACCAAATGGAATGATGATGCTTTGGCAGCCCTTTTTCGGAAGGGGCTGTCAGAGAATGTAAAGTGTTGTGAATGGACTTGAAATGAGTTCTGAGCAGAGGTTCCCTCTGGTGGTTACAAGCGGTACTGGACTGTCCAGTGAAGATTGTGAGGATTGGGAATCAGGTGTTACTGACTGGTCTTATATAAGGGAGTCGCCTTCCCATCAGGGTTGCCGGTGATCAATTGTTCTGGTCTCAATCCTTGATTCCTGTTTCCTTTGTAGCCTGCTGTGTCGTGTCTGCATCTCCTGCTAACAGATAAGACATTTTCTTCTTTTTGTTTTTGTGCTTGATTTTTGCATTTTGTCCTGCACTTCTGTGGGGGCCTTCTGGGTCCCCTCCGGGGGCTTTTGCCCTCTCAGTTTAGTTCAGCCACTGTTGTTTGTACATTTGCTTTTTCCAGTTTTTTTCAGTGGCTGCTGTTTTGATTTTGTTACACCAGAGAACTAATTTAGGTGGTAGAGGTCGTGTGATCTCAGGTGTTTTTGAAATTAGTAGAGTTGGTGCTTTTCAGGGTTTTTTGGGATTGCAGTAAGTGCCCTTCCTATCCTTTTCTATTTAGGTAGTTTGGGCCCCAACGTTTGCTCATACTATTTTCTGTCTGTGTCAGTATTTCTTCTTGTCTAACCGCCATTACATGTTTGGGGGCTTTCTATGTTCTTTGGGGATCTGCTCCGGGGCAGATAGCTTTCCTCTTTCTATCTTTAGGTGTAGTTAGTTTCTCAGGCTGTGACGAGGCGTCTAGGACCAACGTAGGAACGCTCCACGGCTGCCTCTAGTTGTGGTGGTTAGTCAGGGTACTGCAATCTCATAGATTCCAACTGCTCTGGTGTATTGCCTTTTTTACCTGCACTCCTCAGCTACCGAAACATAACAGTATCACCGGCCAAATAAATTGAAAATTGTATGGTACTCACAGAAGGGAAAAATATTGTGAAAGAAAAAAGGTTGTCAGAGTTGTCAGAGATATTTTTCTGTTTGTTGCATTTTTTTTTTTCCCTCTGTATCTCTGGGTGCTGGGGAGGATTTTTTCTCTCAATGGAGTTTGCACAGTTGTCTGGCCGTGTGGATCAGCTTGCCACTGAGGTTCGGAGTATTGCTACCTATCTTGCTAGGTTAAATGAAAAACTGGGTCTGAACTGAAAAAGTAAGTTGATGTGTATGCAAAATGTAAATGCATATCAAACACATGACCATTAAACAGAGAAAACAAAAAACAAGAAACAAATATCCTAAAATAAAACAAAATAAAAAATATATTGCAAAACATGCATGAAGTTGTAATAATAATAAAAAGGGTATTTGGTAAACATAATTTTGATCAAAAGAATGTACAAGCCATCCCGCCACGTCAAGGCAACCCTTTGTGGGACAGTCCTACTCTAATATTAAAAACCTTTCCACTTGTCAAGTGACGTAAATGTGAACAAGGCAGAGGGACTGAACCCACCAGTTGAAGCATAGGCCAGACAGGATGGATTTTTCAGCTCAAAAGCAGGGCGGTCACACCCTTATATGCACAAAATGCACTGAGAACTAAATGAAAAACTGGGTCTGAACTGAAAAAGTAAGTTGATGTGTATGCAAAATGTAAATGCATATCAAACACATGACCATTAAACAGAGAAAACAAAAAACAAGAAACAAATATCCTAAAATAAAACAAAATAAAAAATATATTGCAAAACATGCATGAAGTTGTAATAATAATAAAAAGGGTATTTGGTAAACATAATTTTGATCAAAAGAATGTACAAGCCATCCCGCCACGTCAAGGCAACCCTTTGTGGGACAGTCCTACTCTAATATTAAAAACCTTTCCACTTGTCAAGTGACGTAAATGTGAACAAGGCAGAGGGACTGAACCCACCAGTTGAAGCATAGGCCAGACAGGATGGATTTTTCAGCTCAAAAGCAGGGCGGTCACACCCTTATATGCACAAAATGCACTGAGAACTAAATGAAAAACTGGGTCTGAACTGAAAAAGTAAGTTGATGTGTATGCAAAATGTAAATGCATATCAAACACATGACCATTAAACAGAGAAAACAAAAAACAAGAAACAAATATCCTAAAATAAAACAAAATAAAAAATATATTGCAAAACATGCATGAAGTTGTAATAATAATAAAAAGGGTATTTGGTAAACATAATTTTGATCAAAAGAATGTACAAGCCATCCC
Organism: Oophaga sylvatica; assembly: GCA_033576555.1. Classification (NCBI taxonomy): domain Eukaryota; kingdom Metazoa; phylum Chordata; class Amphibia; order Anura; family Dendrobatidae; genus Oophaga; species Oophaga sylvatica. The sequence goes on from JARQOD010000006.1 coordinate 337,537,627, forward strand.
GCCACGTCAAGGCAACCCTTTGTGGGACAGTCCTACTCTAATATTAAAAACCTTTCCACTTGTCAAGTGACGTAAATGTGAACAAGGCAGAGGGACTGAACCCACCAGTTGAAGCATAGGCCAGACAGGATGGATTTTTCAGCTCAAAAGCAGGGCGGTCACACCCTTATATGCACAAAATGCACTGAGAACTAAATGAAAAACTGGGTCTGAACTGAAAAAGTAAGTTGATGTGTATGCAAAATGTAAATGCATATCAAACACATGACCATTAAACAGAGAAAACAAAAAACAAGAAACAAATATCCTAAAATAAAACAAAATAAAAAATATATTGCAAAACATGCATGAAGTTGTAATAATAATAAAAAGGGTATTTGGTAAACATAATTTTGATCAAAAGAATGTACAAGCCATCCCGCCACGTCAAAGCAACCCTTTGTGGGACAGTCCTACTCTAATATTAAAAACCTTTCCACTTGTCAAGTGACGTAAATGTGAAAAAGGCAGAGGGACTGAACCCACCAGATGAAGCATAGGCCAGACAGGATGGATTTTTCAGCTCAAAAGCAGGGCGGTCACACCCTTATATGCACAAAATGCACTGAGAACTAAATGAAAAACTGGGTCTGAACTGAAAAAGTAAGTTGATGTGTATGCAAAATGTAAATGCATATCAAACACATGACCATTAAACAGAGAAAACAAAAAACAAGAAACAAATATCCTAAAATAAAACAAAATAAAAAATATATTGCAAAACATGCATGAAGTTGTAATAATAATAAAAAGGGTATTTGGTAAACATAATTTTGATCAAAAGAATGTACAAGCCATCCCGCCACGTCAAGGCAACCCTTTGTGGGACAGTCCTACTCTAATATTAAAAACCTTTCCACTTGTCAAGTGACGTAAATGTGAACAAGGCAGAGGGACTGAACCCACCAGTTGAAGCATAGGCCAGACAGGATGGATTTTTCAGCTCAAAAGCAGGGCGGTCACACCCTTATATGCACAAAATGCACTGAGAACTAAATGAAAAACTGGGTCTGAACTGAAAAAGTAAGTTGATGTGTATGCAAAATGTAAATGCATATCAAACACATGACCATTAAACAGAGAAAACAAAAAACAAGAAACAAATATCCTAAAATAAAACAAAATAAAAAATATATTGCAAAACATGCATGAAGTTGTAATAATAATAAAAAGGGTATTTGGTAAACATAATTTTGATCAAAAGAATGTACAAGCCATCCCGCCACGTCAAGGCAACCCTTTGTGGGACAGTCCTACTCTAATATTAAAAACCTTTCCACTTGTCAAGTGACGTAAATGTGAACAAGGCAGAGGGACTGAACCCACCAGTTGAAGCATAGGCCAGACAGGATGGATTTTTCAGCTCAAAAGCAGGGCAGTCACACCCTTATATGCACAAAATGCACTGAGAACTAAATGAAAAACTGGGTCTGAACTGAAAAAGTAAGTTGATGTGTATGCAAAATGTAAATGCATATCAAACACATGACCATTAACCCCTTAACGACCGCCGATACGCCTTTTAACGGCGGTCATTAAGGGTACTTAAACCACAGCGCCGTTAATTAACGGCGCTGTGGAAAAAGTGAATAGCGCCCCCCAGAGGCGCATTTTCTCCGGGGTCTCGGCTACCGGGGGTAGCCAAGACCCCAGAGAACATGAATCAGGTCGGTTTTTACCGACACCGATGTTGCGATCGCCGTTATTAATCCTATAACGGCGACCGCAACAAAAAAAAAAAAAAAGTTGTGTCATTTAATTTCTTTGTCCCTGATGTCATCGGACATCAGAGGACAGAGAAAAAGGGTCCCCGGGACCCCCATGTGGCCCCCGATGTCCTGTATGTGGCCCCAGGGCCCTCCGGTGTCCCCGGGGCCGGCGCGATGAAGAAAATGGCGGGCGCATGCTCAGTGCGCCCGCCGCTATGTGCCGCTGTGTCCTGGGGGGGATGGGCAAATATTCTCTGGGGTCTCGGCTACCGGGGGTAGCCGAGACCCCAGAGAACATGATCCGTGTCGGTATTCACCGATCCCGGTGTTGCGATCGCATCTATGCAAGCATAGATGCGATCGCAAAAAAAAAAAAAATGATTTCTCTCCCCTCTGATGTGATCGCACATCAGAGGGGAGAAAATGAGGGTCCCCCGGTCCCCCGATCGCCCCCCCGTATACTTACCGGTGTCCTCCGTCCTCCCGCAGGCCCCAGGATCCCGGCGTCTTCTTCCTGCAAAAAAAAAATGGCGGGCGCATGCGCAGTGCGCCCGCCGATCTGCTTGGCGGCAGATTCAAAAATGATTTCATTCATTCTCATAAAAGTGCATTTTGATCACTGTGATAAACTATCACAGTGATCAAAATAAAAAAAAACAGTACATAACCCCCCCATTTATCACCCCCTTAGTTAGGGACATATAATAAAAAATAGAAATTATATTTATTTTCATTTTTCTGTTAGGGTTAGGGTTATAATTAGGGTTAGGGTTATAATTAGGGTTAGGGTTATAATTAGGGTTAGCATTAGGGTTAGGGTTAGCATTAGGGTTAGGGTTATAATTAGCGTTAGGGTTAAGCTGGGTTCATACTGCGTTATGGCAGTCCGTTAGACGGACTGCGTTACACCGCGGTATAACGCGGTGTAACGCAGTCCGTTAACGCTGCCATTCACCCCCATTTGAGGGCGCATCGCGACGCATGCCGTAAAGCGGGATGCGTTTGCGACGTGCCATCATTCAGTGACGGAGCCTCGGACGCGGGCTGCAGCGTCTGGGCTCCGTCACCGCTAGCGCAGATGAATCATCTGCTGATTCCTCTGCGCTAGCGGATATAGCATAACGCGATCGTGTTATGCTATACCGTTACCAGCCCGTCAACGCTATGTGTTGAACGGGCTGGTAAAACGCAAAATGAACCTAGCCTTAGGGTTAGGGTTATAATTAGGGTTATAATTAGGGTTAAGGTTACAATTAGGGTTAGGGTTAAAATTAGGGTTAGGGTTACAATTAAGGTTAGGGTTGGAATTTGGGTTGGGATTTAGGTTAGGATTAGGGTTGGGATTAGGGTTAGGGGTGTGTTGGGGTTAGGGTTGGAGCTAGAATTGAGGGATTTCCACTATTTAGGCACATCAGGGGGTCTCCAAACACGACGTGGCGTTCAAAAAGTCAAATGGCGCTCCCTCCCTTCCGAGCCCTGCCGTGCGCCCAAACAGTGGTTTACCCCAACATATGGGGTATCAGCGTACTCAGGACAAATTGCACACCAATTTTGGGGTTCTAATTTCTCCTGTTACCCTTGGGAAAATAAAAAATAGCTGGCTAAAAAAATCATTTTTGAGAAAAAAAATGATTTTTTTATTTTCACAGCTCTGCGTTTATAAATTTCTGTGAAACACTTGGGGGTTCAAAGTGCTCACCACACATCTAGATAAGTTCCTTAAGGGGTCTAGTTTCCAAAATGGGGTCACTTGTGGGGGGTTTCCACTGTTTAGACACATCAGGGGGTCTCCAAACACGACGTGGCTTTCAAAAAGTCAAATGTCGCTCCCTCCCTTCCGAGCCCTGCCGTGCGCCCAAACAGTGGTTTACCCCAACATATGGGGTATCAGCATACTCAGGACAAATTGCACACCAATTTTGGGGTTCTAATTTCTCCTGTTACCCTTGGGAAAATAAAAAATAGCTGGCTAAAAAAAACATTTTTGAGAAAAAAAATGATTTTTCATTTTCACGGCTCTGCGTTTATAAATTTCTGTGAAACACTTGGGGTTCAAAGTGCTCACCACACATCTAGATAAGTTCCTTAAGGTGTCTAGTTTCCAAAATGGGGTCACTTGTGGGGGGTTTCCACTGTTTAGACACATCAGGGGGTCTCCAAACACGACGTGGCTTTCAAAAAGTCAAATGTCGCTCCCTCCCTTCCGAGCCCTGCCGTGCGCCCAAACAGTGGTTTACCCCAACATATGGGGTATCAGCGTACTCAGGACAAATTGCACACCAATTTTGGGATTCTAATTTCTCCTGTTACCCTTGGGAAAATAAAAAATAGCTGGCTAAAAAAAATATTTTTGAGAAAAAAAATGATTTTTCATTTTCACGGCTCTGCGTTTATAAATTTCTGTGAAGCACTTGGGGGTTCAAAATGCTCACCACACATCTAGATAAGCTCCTTGGGGGTCTAGTTTCCAAAATGGTGTCACTTGCAGGGGGTTTCTACTGTTTAGGTACATCAAGGGCTCTGCAAACACAACATGACGCCCGCAGAACATTCCATCAAAGTCTGCATTACAAAATGGCGCTCCTTCCCTTCCAAGCACTCCCATGCGCCCAAACAGTGGTTTCACCCCACATATGGGGTATCAGCGTACTCAGGAAAAATTGCACAACAACTTTTTGGGTCCAATTTCTCCTGTTACCCTTGGGAAAATAAAAAAAATAGCGGGCTAAAGAATCATTTTTGAGGAAAAAAATGATTTTTTATTTTCACGGCTCTACGTTTATTAATTTCTGTGAAGCACTTGGGGGTTCAAAGTGCTCACCACACATCTAGATAAGTTCCTTAAAGGGGGTCTAGTTTCCAAAATGGGGTCACTTGTGGGGGGTTTCCACTGTTTAGACACATCAGGGGTCTCCAAACACGACGTGGCTTTCAAAAAGTCAAATGTCGCTCCCTCCCTTCCGAGCCCTGCCGTGCGCCCAAACAGTGGTTTACCCCAACATATGGGGTATCAGCGTACTCAGGACAAATTGCACACCAATTTTGGGATTCTAATTTCTCCTGTTACCCTTGGGAAAATAAAAAATAGCTGGCTAAAAAAAATATTTTTGAGAAAAAAAATGATTTTTCATTTTCACGGCTCTGCGTTTATAAATTTCTGTGAAGCACTTGGGGGTTCAAAGTGCTCACCACACATCTAGATAAGCTCCTTGGGGGGTCTAGTTTCCAAAATGGTGTCACTTGCAGGGGTTTCTACTGTTTAGGTACATCAAGGGCTCTGCAAACACAACATGACGCCCGCAGAACATTCCATCAAAGTCTGCATTACAAAATGGCGCTCCTTCCCTTCCAAGCACTCCCATGCGCCCAAAACAGTGGTTTCACCCCAACATATGGGGTATCAGCGTACTCAGGAAAAATTGCACAACAACTTTTTGGGTCCAATTTCTCCTGTTACCCTTGGGAAAATAAAAAAATAGCGGCTAAAGAATCATTTTTGAGGAAAAAAATGATTTTTTATTTTCACGGCTCTACGTTTATAATTTCTGTGAAGCACTTGGGGGTTCAAAGTGCTCACCACACATCTAGATAAGTTCCTTAGGGGTCTAGTTTCCAAAATGGTGTGATTTGTGGGGGTTTCGACTGTTTAGGCGTATCAGGGCTCTCCAAACGCGACATGGTGTCCAATTTCATTCCAGCCAATTTTGGTTGAAACATCAAACGGCGCTCCTTCACTTCCAAGCCTGCCTGCGCCCAAACAGTGGTTTACCCCCACATATGGGGTATCGGCATGCTCAGGACAAATTGCACAAAAACTTTTGGGTCTTTTGTTACCCTTGGGAAAATAAACAATTGGGGTAAACAGATCGTTTTTGAGGAAAAAATATGATTTTTTATTTTCACGGTCTAGTTATAAATTCTGTGAAGCACTTGGAGGTTCAAGTGCTCACCACACATCTAGATAAGTTCCTTAGGGGTCTATTTCCAAAATGGAGTCATTGTGGGGGGTTTCACTGTTTAGGACACTCAGGGGCTCTACAAACACGACATGACTCCAGACAATTTGTTGAAAAAGTCAAACGGCGCTCCTTCCCTTCCAAGCTCTGCCTGCACCCAAACAGTGGTTTACCCCCACATATGGGGTATCAGCATGCTCAGGACAAATTGCACAAAAACTTTTGGGGTCTTGTTACCCTTGGGAAAATAAAATTGGGGTGAAAAGATGTTTTTGTGGAAAAAATATGATTTTTTATTTTCACGTTCTATGTTATAAACTTCTGTGAAGCACTTGGAGGTTCAAAGTGCTCATCACACATCTAGATAAGTTCCTTAGGGGGTCTATTTCCAAAATGGGTCACTTGTGGGGTTTCCACTGTTTAGACACATCAGGCCTCTACAAACGCGACATGCGTCCAGCCAATTCTGCGTGAAAAAGTCAAATGTCGCTCCTTCCCTTGCAACTCTGCCGTGCCCCAAAAGTGGTTTACCCCCACATATGGGGTATCAGAATGCTCAGGACAAATTGCACAAAAACTTTTGGGGTCTTGTTACCCTTGGGAAAATAAAAATTGGGGTGAAAAGATTGTTTTTGTGGAAAAAATATGATTTTTTATTTTCACTGTTCTATATTGTTATAAAACTTACTGTGAAGCACTTGGAGGTTCAAAGTGCTCACCACATCATCTAGATAAGTTCCTTAGGTGGCATTAGTTTCCAAAATTGGAGTCACTTGTGATGGGTTTTCCACTGTTATTAAACACACATCAGGGCCTCTACAAACGCGACATGGCGTCCAGCCAATTCTGCGTTGAAAAAGTCAAATGTCGCTCCTTCCCTTGCAACCTCTGCCGTGCGCCCAAAAAGTGGTTTACCCCCACATATGGGGTATCGACTTAATCAGGAGAAATTGCACAACAAATTTTGTGGTTCATTTTTTCTTTTAACAGTTGTGAAAATAAAAAAAATAGGTTCCGAATTAAAGTTTTTGCAAAAAAAGTTAAATGTTAATTTTTTCCTTCCACATTGCTTCAGTTCCTGTGAAGCACGTAAAGGGTTAATAAACTTCTTGAATGTGGTTTTGAGCACCTTGAGGGGTGCAGTTTTTAGAATGGTGTCACTTTTGGCTATTTTATATCATATAGACCCCTCAAAGTGACTTCAAATGTGAGGTGGTCCCTAAAATAAAAATGGTGTTGTAAAAATGAGAAATCGCTGGTCAACTTTTAACCCTTATAACTTCGTAACAAAAAAAAATTTTGGTCCCAAAATTGTGCTGATGTATAGTAGACATGTGGGAAATGTTATTTATTAAGAAATTTGTGTGACATATCTCTCTGATTTAAGGGCATAAAAATTTAAAGTTTGAAAATTGTTAAATTTTCAAAATTTTCGCCATATTTCCGTTTTTTTCATAAATAAACACAAGTCATATCAAAGAAATTTTACCACTAACGTGAAGTACAATATGTCACGAAAAAACAATCTCAGAATCAGCGGGATTCGTTAAAGCGTTCCAGAGTTATAACCTCATAAAGTGACAGTGGTCAGAATTGTAAAAATTGGCCCGGTCATTAAGCTGCAAAATGGCTCTGTCACTAAGGGGTTAAACAGAGAAAACAAAAAACAAGAAACAAATATCCTAAAATAAAACAAAATAAAAAATATATTGCAAAACATGCATGAAGTTGTAATAATAATAAAAAGGGTATTTGGTAAACATAATTTTGATCAAAAGAATGTACAAGCCTTCCCGCCACGTCAAGGCAACCCTTTGTGGGACAGTCCTACTCTAATATTAAAAACCTTTCCACTTGTCAAGTGACGTAAATGTGAACAAGGCAGAGGGACTGAACCCACCAGTTGAAGCATAGGCCAGACAGGATGGCTTTTTCAGCTCAAAAGCAGGGCGGTCACACCCTTATATGCACAAAATGCACTGAGAACTAAATGAAAAACTGGGTCTGAACTGAAAAAGTAAGTTGATGTGTATGCAAAATGTAAATGCATATCAAACACATGACCATTAAACAGAGAAAACAAAAAACAAGAAACAAATATCCTAAAATAAAACAAAATAAAAAATATATTGCAAAACATGCATGAAGTTGTAATAATAATAAAAAGGGTATTTGGTAAACATAATTTTGATCAAAGAATGTACAAGCCATCCCGCCACGTCAAGGCAACCCTTTGTGGGACAGTCCTACTCTAATATTAAAAACCTTTCCACTTGTCAAGTGACGTAAATGTGAACAAGGCAGAGGGACTGAACCCACCAGTTGAAGCATAGGCCAGACAGGATGGATTTTTCAGCTCAAAAGCAGGGCGGTCACACCCTTATATGCACAAAATGCACTGAGAACTAAATGAAAAACTGGGTCTGAACTGAAAAAGTAAGTTGATGTGTATGCAAAATGTAAATGCATATCAAACACATGCCATTAAACAGAGAAAACAAAAAACAAGAAACAAATATCCTAAAATAAAACAAAATAAAAAATATATTGCAAAACATGCATGAAGTTGTAATAATAATAAAAAGGGTATTTGGTAAACATAATTTTGATCAAAAGAATGTACAAGCCATCCCGCCACGTCAAGGCAACCCTTTGTGGGACAGTCCTACTCTAATATTAAAAACCTGTGTTTGATATGCATTTACATTTTGCATACACATCAACTTACTTTTTCAGTTCAGACCCAGTTTTTCATTTAGTTCTCAGTGCATTTTGTGCATATAAGGGTGTGACCGCCCTGCTTTTGAGCTGAAAAAGCCATCCTGTCTGGCCTATGCTTCAACTGGTGGGTTCAGTCCCTCTGCCTTGTTCACATTTACGTCACTTGACAAGTGGAAAGGTTTTTAATATTAGAGTAGGACTGTCCCACAAAGGGTTGCCTTGACGTGGCGGGATGGCTTGTACATTCTTTTGATCAAAATTATGTTTACCAAATACCCTTTTTATTATTATTACAACTTCATGCATGTTTTGCAATATATTTTTTATTTTGTTTTATTTCATAGAATCATAGAATCATAGAATGGTAGAGTTGGAAGGGACCTCCTGGGTCATCTGGTCCAACCCCCTGCTCAAAGCAGGATTCTCTAAATCATCCCAGACAGATGTCTATCCAGCCTCTGTTTGAAGACTTCCATTGAAGGAGAACTCACCACCTCTTGTGGCAGCCTGTTCCACTCATTGATCACCCTAACTGTCAAAAAGTTTTTTCTAATATCTAATCTGTGTCTCCTCCCATTCAGTTTCATCCCATTGCTTCTAGTCTTTCCTTGCGCAAATGAGAATAAAGATGATCCTTCTACAATGTGACAGCCCTTGAGATATTTGTAGACAGCTATTAAGTCTCCTCTCAGTCTTCTTTTTTGCAAGCTAAACATTCCCAATTCCTGCAACCGTTCCTCATAGGACATGGTTTGCAGACCGGTCACCATTCTGGTGGCTCTTCTCTGAACTTGCTCCAGTTTGTTGATGTCTTTTTTAAAATGTGGTGCCCAAAACTGGACACAGTATTCCAGATGAGGTCTGACCAAAGAGGAGTAGAGGGCAATAATGACCTCACGTGATCTAGACTGTATGCTTCTGTTGATACATCCTAGAATTGCATTTGCCTTTTTTGCTGCTGCATCACACTGTTGACTCATGTTAAGTCTGTGATCAATTAGTATACCCAAGTCTTTTTCACATGTGCTGTTAGTTAGCCCTATTCCTCCCATTTTGTATATGCTTTTTTCATTTTTATTGCCCAGATGTAGTACTTTGCATTTTTCCCTGTTAAAATCCATTCTGTTAGTTGCTGCCCACTGCTCCAGTTTATATATATCTTTTTGAATCCTCTCTCTCTCTTCTCTAGTATTAGCTACCCCTCCTAGCTTTGTGTCATCAGCAAATTTGATCAGTTTACCCTCAATTCCTTCATCTAAATCATTGATAAAGATGTTGAACAATACAGGGCCCAAAACAGAGCCTTGTGGTACCCCACTTGAGACATTCTTCCAACTGGATGTGCAGCCATTTACAACCACTCTTTGGGTCCGATCACTAAGCCAGTTATGAATCCACCTAACAGTTGCCTTGTCCATTCCATACTTAGTCATTTTTTCAATAAGGATTGTGTGAGATACTTTGTCAAATGCTTTGCTGAAGTCAAGATATACTATATCTACAGCATTTCCCTGATCCACCCAGTCAGTGATTCTGTCATAGAAGGAAATTAAGTTAGTCTGACATGACTTATTAGTTACAAACCCATGCTGACTCTGTTTAATCACTTCATTCTTATCCAGGTACTTGCATACATGTTCTTTAATAATTTGTTCAAAGATCTTTCCTGGTATAGAAGTCAGACTCACCGGCCTGTAGTTCCCTGGGTCCACCTTCTTCCCCTTTTTGAAGATAGGAACAACATTTGCTCTTCTCCAGTCTTCTGGGACTTCTCCTGTTCTCCAAGAATTTTCAAAGATTATGGACAGTGGTTCAAGAATTTCTTCTGCTATCTCCTTCAGTACCCTGGGGTGTAATTCATCTGGACCTGGAGACTTGAATTCATTTAGGTTAGCTAAGTATTTCCTCACTGTCTTTCTGTTTATAGATATCCTGGATTCTTCTATTCCTTTAATAGGACAGTGAAGATCAGTTGATGTTACATTTCCTTTCTGAGAGAAAACAGATGCAAAATAGGAATTTAAAAGTTCAGCCTTCTCAACATCCTGACTTACCATTTCATCATTTTCATCCTGTAAAAATCCTATAGCATCTTTGACTTTTCTTTTACTTTTGACGTATCCCCAAAATCCTTTTTTGTTGCTTTTGACGTCACTTGCAAGCCTTAATTCATTGTCAGCTTTAGATAATCTGATTTGTGCCCTGCAGGTTCTGCAGACGGCATTATATTCTTCTTTAGATATGCCTCCCTCTTTCCATTTGATAAACATTTCTTTCTTCCTTTTTAGCATGTGTTTAAGTTCTATGTTCATCCATCCTGGTTTCCTTAAATGCTTCCCATTCTTCCCTCTTTTCGGAATTGTTAATGATTGTGCTTTGAGAATCTCATTTTTCAAGATTTTCCATCCTTCCTGGACATTTTTGTCCTTAAGGATATCCAGCCATTGGATCCCTCCAATTCTCTTTCTGAGTTCCTTAAAATCTGCCTTTCTGAAATCTAACCTTGACGTCTGAGTCTTCACAGGTCTTCCTCCTCTTGTTATCCAAAATTCTAAAATAGCATGGTCACTACCTCCTAGGGTCCCAGCCACTCTTACCTCCTCCACCATTTCCTCCCTGTTTATGAGGATTAGATCCAAGGTAGCAGATCCCCTTGTTTTCTCCATTACCTTTTGGAAGATAAAGTTGTCAGCAAGAGAGGATAAGAATTTCCTGGACCTGTTAGTTTTGCCGGAGAGAGATTCCCAACAAATGTCTGGATAGTTGAAATCTCCCATGACCACTATGTCATATTTTTTGGAGAACTTGGCCATTTGATGCATAAAGAGTTCATCCATATCTTCAGCTTGCACAGGCGGCCTGTAGTAAATGCCTACAATGGTGTCCTTTCCATTGTTCTGTCCTTGTATTCTTACCCAAACAGTTTCCACAGAACTCCCAGTCTCTGAAGCTTCAATCTCTGTGCAGATATACGCTTTTCTAACATACAATGCAACACCTCCTCCTCGTTTATCAAGTCTGTTTCTTGCAAATAAGTTGTAACCTTCTAGCCTTGTATTCCAATCATGTGTATCGTCCCACCAAGTCTCAGTGATTCCAATGACATCATATCTCTTCTCCTGCGTTAGTAGCTCCAGTTCTCCTTGTTTGTTGCCCATGCTTTGTGCATTCGTATAGAAACACTTTAGTTTGTGATTGGTTTCTCTTTCTTCAATATTTTTATTATGTAGATTTTTTTGTCTTTGTTCTTCCCCTTCACTTCTAATAGCAGAGTTCTCAATAGCATTTGTCAGGTGTATGGCTTTTGCTGGCGTTTTGCTTCCCTTCCCACATTGTTCTAGTTTAAAGCTCTCCTGATGAGTGTAGCAAGGCGACTTCCAAATACATGTTTTCCAGTCTTCGTAAGGTGCACCCCATCTCTAGCAAGTAGTCCATCGTATAGGTAATTCACTCCGTGATCCAGAAATCCAAATCCTTGCTGACGGCACCATCGACGTAGCCAGTTGTTCACCTGCAGAATCTTATTCCACCTCCTTGTTCCATGGCCATCCACTGGAAGGATGGAGGAGAAGACCACCTGCGCTCCCAGTTCTTTCACTTTCTTACCTAAGTTTTCAAAGTCACTGCAGATGGTTTCCAGGTCACTTCTTGTGGTGTCATTTGTCCCCACATGTATTAGCAGGAATGGGTAGTCATCTTTAGGTCTGAAGAGTCCTGATATCCTGTCAGACACATCTTTAATTTTTGCACCTGGAAGACAGCACATTTCTCTTGAGGTTATATCTGGTCTGCAGATAGCAGTCTCTGTTCCTCTCAACAGGGAATCCCCCATGACAACAACTCTCCGTTTCTTCTTCACAACATTTTTCTTTCTCCATTCAGGAGGACTCTGAGGGCGTACAAGGTTACTCTTTGTGGGCAAAGTCTTATCCTGATGTATTTCTTCATCGTTCTCCTGTGTAAGAGCCTGGTACTGGTTTCTGAGCAGAATTGGTGCTGACTGCCTCCTGATCCTCCTGCTTCTCTGGGTCACATGCTTCAATTCCTCTGTTTCTTCAGTTGCACTTCGAATTTCTTCTCTTTCTGTACCATGAAGAGATAATTCTGCTCTGTCTAAGAACTCTTCACCTTCCTTAATGGTCTTCAATGTAGATAACCTCTCTTCCAGATTTGCAACTTTTCCTCCAACAGGGACACAAGCTTGCATTTGTTGCATGTGAAATTTGGCTTTTCCACTGGTAAAGTCTATGAACATGTTAAGCAAGAATGATGCCAGTCAACCAAATCTGCTTGCTCGGCACTCTCATTAGCCATGTTTGATTGTTCAACGCAGATATCAACTCTTCATAGCCAGCACTGGAAGATGAAAACCAACCTGGTTTACTGAGTCCTCCTTTCAGCGCAACACCAAAATCTGTTCGAGTCGGGAGATCTTCATTAGCCAGAAGGCACTGAATAGAATATCCGGACCCCGGTTACTGATGCCTGAAGAACTCTTCAATTGAGTCCACTGCAAATCCAGTGTTCCGATTTGCTGGGACTTCACTTGCCCAATGGCACTGATATGCAAATATGCTCCTCGGACTCCATCCCCTGGTTTATCTTTATTGATGTCTCCTTTATGCAACAGCAAATCATGTCTAGTCGCAGAATCCATTTTCATTGCCCAGCCTGGACTGCAAATACATCTCCTCTAGGGATCTCCTCCCTGTTCACTTTCCTCCTTTCGGAAGCCAAAGTTCCTTGCTCGCGATGCTCTTCACTTAGCCCAGAAGCACTGGAATATGGTCAAATTTACTCTCGACTTCCCTTTTGGATTTCTATTTCCTTGTCAGTTGACATCGAAATCTATTCTTTCTGAGGCTAGGTGCGCGTGAGCCTCTGCTCTGTCATGCTCTCCTGTTTTTCGTGCATGGAATTTTGTACTGAAAGTTTGATGCGTGCTTGTCTGAAGACTCTTACCTTCCATGTTTCAATGTTTTAGATATTTTCTGTTTTGTTTCTCAAAGGTCAGTGTTTGTGCATTCATTGCATACTCAACTTACTTCAGAAGAGCACAGTTGTCAATTTAGTCTCATGTTTTGTGATATCAGGTGTACCCCTGTTTACTGATTCCTGCCTTTCACTGTTCATCCTGCTTCAATAACTCAGTGAAGTTTTAGCTCGTGGAGACTGTCACATTGCCTAGTGGCATGGTGTACATCTATTGCAAATTATGTTCCAATAGCGGACTATCCTCATCATGGATATTATTGGATATGTTTCTTGTTTTTGTTCTTGTATAATGTCAATTTGATATGCTTTACATTTGCAACACTCCTTATTTTTCAGTCCCAGTAGTCTAGTGCATTTGTGATATATGAGTTTACATCATCCTGTCGGCCTATGCTCAACTGTGTTTCTGCTGTCACATCTCACTTACAGTGAAGACAGAGTAGACTCCAAGGTTCCTTGAGCTCGGGATGCTGACTCTTTGATCATTATGCCAAATACCTGTGTAATATTCAATTCATCTGTTTGCATATCTTCTTTCTTTGTTTGGTATTGTTCTTGTTTTTTGTTTCTCTGTTTAATGTCATTGTTGATATGCATTTACATTTGCATACACATCAACTTACTTTTTCAGTTCAGACCCAGTTTTCATTTAGTTCTCATGCATTTGGCATATAGGGGTACCCGCTTGACAAAAATCATCCTTCGGCCTTGCTTCACTGTGGGTTTTCTGCTTGTTCACTTACGTCAGCTTGAACATGACAAGAAAATGCGCCACGGTTCCTTGACGTCGCGGATGGACTCTTTGATCTTATGCCAAATGACCTTATTTCAATTATTACATCCATGCGGTTTGAAATATTTTTTCACTTGGTTTGGATATTGTTTTTGTTTTTTGTTTTCTCTGTTTAATGGTCATGTGTTTGATATGCATTTACATTTTGCATACACATCAACTTACTTTTCAGTTCAGACCCAGTTTTTCATTTAGTTCTCAGTGCATTTTGTGCATATAAGGGTGTGACCGCCCTGCTTTTGAGCTGAAAAATCCATCCTGTCTGGCCTATGCTTCAACTGGTGGGTTCAGTCCCTCTGCCTTGTCACATTTACGTCACTTGACAAGTGGAAGTTTTTAATATTAGAGTGGGGACTGTCCCACAAAGGGTTGCCTTGACGTGGCGGGATGGCTTGTACATTCTTTGATCAAAATTATGTTTCCCAAATACCCTTTTTATTATTATTACAACTTCATGCATGTTTTGCAATATATTTTTTATTTTGTTTTATTTTAGATATTTGTTTCTTGTTTTTGTTTTCTCTGTTTAATGGTCATGTGTTTGATATGCATTTACATTTTGCATACACATCAACTTACTTTTTCAGTTCAGACCCAGTTTTTCATTTAGTTCTCAGTGCATTTTGTGCATATAAGGGTGTGACCCGCCCTGCTTTTGAGCTGAAAAATCCATCCTGTCTGGCCTATGCTTCAACTGGTGGGTTCAGTCCCTCTGCCTTGTTCACATTTACGTCACTTGACAAGTGGAAAGGTTTTTAATATTAGAGTAGGACTGTCCCACAAAGGTTGCCTTGACGTGGCGGGATGGCTTGTACATTCTTTTGATCAAAATTATGTTTACCAAATACCCTTTTTATTATTATTACAACTTCATGCATGTTTGCAATATATTTTTTATTTTGTTTTATTTTAGGATATTTGTTTCTTGTTTTTTGTTTTCTCTGTTTAATGGTCATGTGTTTGATATGCATTTACATTTTGCATACACATCAACTTACTTTTTCAGTTCAGACCCAGTTTTTCATTTAGTTCTCAGTGCATTTTGTGCATATAAGGGTGTGACCGCCCTGCTTTTGAGCTGAAAAATCCATCCTGTCTGGCCTATGCTTCAACTGGTGGGTTCAGTCCCTCTGCCTTGTTCACATTTACGTCACTTGACAAGTGGAAAGGTTTTTAATATTAGAGTAGGACTGTCCCACAAAGGGTTGCCTTGACGTGGCGGGATGGCTTGTACATTCTTTTGATCAAAATTATGTTTACCAAATACCCTTTTTATTATTATTACAACTTCATGCATGTTTTGCAATATATTTTTTATTTTGTTTTATTTTAGGATATTTGTTTCTTGTTTTTTGTTTTCTCTGTTTAATGGTCATGTGTTTGATATGCATTTACATTTTGCATACACATCAACTTACTTTTTCAGTTCAGACCCAGTTTTTCATTTAGTTCTCAGTGCATTTTGTGCATATAAGGGTGTGACCGCCCTGCTTTTGAGCTGAAAATCCATCCTGTCTGGCCTATGCTTCAACTGGTGGGTTCAGTCCCTCTGCCTTGTTCACATTTACGTCACTTGACAAGTGGAAAGGTTTTTAATATTAGAGTAGGACTGTCCCACAAAGGGTTGCCTTGACGTGGCGGGATGGCTTGTACATTCTTTTGATCAAAATTATGTTTACCAAATACCCTTTTTATTATTATTACAACTTCATGCATGTTTTGCAATATATTTTTTATTTTGTTTTATTTTAGGATATTTGTTTCTTGTTTTTTGTTTTCTCTGTTTAATGGTCATGTGTTTGATATGCATTTACATTTTGCATACACATCAACTTACTTTTTCAGTTCAGACCCAGTTTTTCATTTAGTTCTCAGTGCATTTTGTGCATATAAGGGTGTGACC
>JARQOD010000006.1:337553842-337713341 GCA_033576555.1 Oophaga sylvatica
ATTGATACCTCAAACTCACTTCAAATGTGAGGTGGTCCCTAAAAAAAATGGTTTTGTAAATTCTGGTGGAAAAATGAGAAATCGCTGGTCAACTTTTAACACTTAAAACGTCCTAACAAAAAATATATATATTTCCAAAATTGTGCTGATGTAAAGTTGACATGTGGGAAATGTTACTTATTAACTATTTTGTGTGACACCACTTTCTGATTTAAGGGTACAAAAGTGAAAAGTTAATTTCCGTTATTTTCAGAAATAAACGCAATTCATATCAAAGAAATTTTGCCACTAACATGAAGTACGGTGCTTAGTTACCCGATATGTACACTGGATACCAGGTCCCAGCGTCTGCTGTGCAGTGCTGGGAGCTCACTGATCGTTGGTCTCCCGCTGTCACACGCAGTGGAGTGGAGCCTGGAAGGTTGCTTAATTTTAGCCTTTTCTTGTCATAAGATATGCTGATATATCCTATTTAGGTTGTAGGTATATAGAGCAGGCTAGTACCTGACTTTAACAGCTCCAAATGTTGCTGTTTAACCAAATAAATGCAATTGTCAATCTCTGACAGCAACATTCCAATGGTACAATCCAGGGTGTGTGTCCATTCCATTGCCCAACTGTGATGCAATTGCTAGGTGCCGATGTCTTCACATTGCAGCTAGGGTCTATTGAAAGTCCCTGTCAATGCCATCTTTGTATTCCTGTACTCCATCGACTAGGCTTCATATGAGATGATTATTTCATCATATCCTGCTATATCATTATTTGAATATATTGTACAAGTGGTTAAATGATCACAGGCAGAAGTTCATTAGGGGAACTAAAAAAAAAATAGCAAGAAATATTAAAAAAAAGTTTTACAAATATTAGCACTTAAAAGTACATAATAGTTTAAACCACCAAACTTTTAAATAAAAAAAAGAAATTACACAAAATTAAATAAACATATTTGGACTTTTGCAAACATGGCAATGCCAATTTATTAAACTATTAACCACTTCATGACATGCGCCATACATGTACGCTGCATGTCGGGTCTCCCCCTTTGTTATGGGCTCCGGCGCTAAGCCCACATCTTTTCCATCACATGTCAGCTGATTTTTAACAGCTGACATGTGCCCCTAACAGCCATTGGTGGAATCGCAATCCACCCGCAGCTGTTAACCTATTAAATTCCGCTGTCAATATCTGACAATGGCATTTAACATGATCGCGCCGGAAGCGTGTCACTTATCTCGCTCATCGGCGCCCGTGTCACATGTCTGCAGGAGACCCCTGTGATCGTCGTTGCTGGATAACTATGAGCGCCGCCCAGTGGTCGGCACTCATAGCAAGTGAGCATTTCTACTACACAGAGCAGGGCTGCAGCCCTGCTCTGTGTAGCACAAGTGATCAGATTATTGTAGTTTCTAGTCTCCCATGGAGAATATGGAAGCAAGAGTAAAGTTGAAAAAAAAGTTTTTACAAATATTAAAAAATTGAAACAAAAATATAAAAGTTTAAATCATCCCCCATTTGCCCCTTTTAAAATAAAACAATTGAAGAAAATACACAGATTTGGCATCACTGCATTCAGAATTGCCCAATCTATCAATATATAAAAATAATCCAATTGATAAACAGCGTAACAAGAAAAAATCAAAATGCCAGAATTGCGATTTTTCGTCGCCTCAACTTTAGCATTAAAATGCAATAATGGGCAATCAAAACATTGTATCTACACCAAAATGGTTTCAATAAAAATGTCAGCTTTGGCACGCAAAAAATAAGCCCTCACCCAGCCTCAGATCCTCAAAAATAGAGAGCCTACGAGTCTCGGAAAATGAAGCAATTTTTTTGCATTTTTTTTCACCACTTAAATAAAAAAGAACCTATACATGTTTGGTGTCTATGAACTCATAATGTCCTGGAGAATCAGAATGCAAGTCAATTTTAGCATTTAGTGAACATCATAAAAAAACAAAACACAAAACAATTGTGAAATTGCACTTTTTTTGCAATTTTACCACACTTAGAATTTTTTTTTCCCGTTTTCCAGTACACTATATGGTAAAATCAATGGTGTTATTCTAAAGTACAAGTCGTCCCGCAAAAAACAAGCCCTCACATAATCATTTTGATTGAAAAATAAAAAAAAGTTTGCCTCTGAGAAGAAGGGGAGCAAAGAACAGAAACGCAAAAATGGACAGTGACTCTGCGGTGAAGGGGCTACATTATTTAATTTGGAAGGTAAATGCATAAACTAAAACAAGGAAAAGCCAGACTTGCCATGTTCTTGTGTTCACATTTTTCCCCAAAACTGCAAGACTGTTGTATAGCTCCATGGAAAGAGAAAAAGTTTTTTTATGTTTTTTTTTTTTTTACACAGTTGTTATTTGTTCTTTTCAGCACTTAAATAAAAAAATAAAGCAATACTTAGTTATTATGGTAGTAATTGTCCTGACCTATGGAATAGTGTTACTTAGACAATTTTACTGCACAATGAATGCTATGAAAATAAAACCCACAAACCAGTGGTGAGATTATGTTTGTTTCTTTCCTATTTATGCCCACTTGTAATTTCTTCCATCTGTTCTAAAAATATAAGGCATCATATGGTTATGTTGACAGAAAAAAATGAAAGTGCAAAAATAAAAATTTGACTTGTCGGGAAAGGCTGAAGTCACACTGGCGACAGAATCGGACGACTGCAATGCGATGAAAAATCGCATTGCAGTCGGACCTATGTTAATCTATGGAGCAGCTCCCAGTATCAGATTTTTTGTGGTCCGTTTTAAACGTCCGTGTACAATCGCAGCATGCTGCGATTGTCACCGATTGTCGGTCGACAATCGCCAATGCAAGTCTATGGGAGCGATGAAAAATCTGATTACAAACGGACCGCACGTGTGACTTGCGATGAAATCGCATCGGTGTCCTTTAGAAAAGCCGGCAATTCATCCCCGGCTATACTGTAAAATCACACTGACAGCTTTAATAAAGACTAGAAAGAATAGATATATACACATAGAACACATATATATATATATATATATATATATATATATACATGTCATTGTGACATATATATATATACATATATTTATAGTTCCTAGACTTCTACATACTGTAATAGGCGCTAATTCAATTGCCGGGTTTTGTGAAATCACAGAAGCCGACATGAAATGATACATTGTTTCCACACAGTTAACCATGTCATTTCCTGTATTTTGATATTTGTTTAGAACTTACAATTACATGAGTGTATTTGTGCAAAATTTCAGACATGTAGGGGTTAATTAAAGGTGTAATTTCGTTGAAAAAAAATGCGTGGGCTCCCGCTGTATTTTCTCCACCAGACAGACAAAGCAAAGCGAGTGGGGGCAGATAATAATAGCCTAGGGAGGGTACATTTTTTTGTGCCCCCCCTGGCTACTAACATCTGCCCCCAGACACCCCAGAAAGGGCAAATCTATAATTAGATTCGCCCTTTCTGGCACTTTGCCCGTCTATTCCCATTGCCCTGTAGCGGTGGCGAATGGGTTAATCTCACCTTACTGTCACCTTAGTATTGAAAGGTGACATTAAGGCAGGTTAATAATTGAGAGCTGTCAATTAGACAACTATCAATTATTAATCCTATTGAAGTAAATAAAAAAACACACACACACTTTAAGAATAAATAATTTTAATGAAATAAAAACACATTTTTTTGACCATATTTTATTTTACACTTAATCCGTGCGAAGCCATTGATCTCCTAAAATAAAGAAAAAAAAATAAAACAACATTATTCTTACCTATTCCGCCGATCTGTCACGTCCCACGCTGTAATCCTTCACAAAGGGTTAACTAGCTTTGAGCCAAGCAGTGCAAGTAATCCTGCATGCTCAGCTCAAAGCTCCTGAATGAATAAGTTCCTCTCCTGGCGACAGGAGAGGATGTGTTTCATGAATGAAGCTTAATTGATTGTGTCCACTTTCCCTTTAGGTCAGGTCACTAAAGTTAAATTGCCAATAAATCAATTAAGCTCCATTCATGAATCTATTCCTCTACTTTCGCTGGGAGAGGAAGTTATTCATTCAGGGGAATACAGGTCTGAGACAGCATTATTAGCTCTCTGCGACCTGTAACCTGTTAACCCTTTCTGATGGATTACACCGTGGGACCTGACTGTACATCGGATTGGTAAGTATAATTTTGCTTTTTTATTTTATTTTTATTACAGGAAATGGTTTCAGCAGGAAAATAAAATATGGTCAAAAACTGTGTGATTATTTAATTAAACTTATTTTTTATTAAACTGTGTGTGTTTGATTTTTCTTTCATACAATAGGATTAATAATTGATAGTTGTCTAATTGACAGCTCTCAATTATTAACCTGCCTTAAGGTCACCTTTCAATACTAAGGTGACAGTAAGGTGAGATTAACCCATTCGCCACCGCTACAGGGCAATGGGAATAGACGGGCAAAGTGCCAGAAAGGGCGAATCTAATTATAGATTTGCCCTTTCTGGGGTGTCTGGGGGCAGATGTTAGTAGCCAGGGGGGGCACAAAAAAAATGTACCCTCCCTAGGCTATTATTATCTGCCCCCACTCGCTTGCTTTGTCTGTCTGGTGGAGAAAATACAGCGGGAGCCCACGCATTTTTTTTCAACGAAATTACACCTTTAATTAACCCCTACATGTCTGAAATTTTGCACAAATACACTCATGTAATTGTAAGTTCTAAACAAATATCAAAATACAGGAAATGACATGGTTAACTGTGTGGAAACAATGTATCATTTCATGTCGGCTTCTGTGATTTCACAAAACCCGGCAATTGAATTAGCGGCTATAACAGTATGTAGAAGTCTAGGAACTATAAATATATGTATATATACATGTCACAATGACATGTGTATATATATATATATGTGTTCTATGTGTATATATCTATTCTTTTTTTTGTGATTGAAATACTATTCTTTTAGATCCATTATATGTCAGTTTTGCAAGCCTGCGAGAAAATCTCGCAAGTCGGATGAAAATCGGATGTTACAAGGTACACACACATGCGATTAAATCGCATCTTTGAAGGAAAATCGGATGCCAGAAGGATGTGTGATGTTTGCATTTTGATCCGACAATCGACCGTCTAAAACGGACCGATTTTTTGTGGTTGTGTGTGACTCCAGCCAAACGGTTAGAATCTGCCCCACCACCTCTTTTCTGATCATTATCTCTTACATTTTACTTATTCTTTACACATTTGACTTTTTGCCAGATTTATTACAATCACCTAAAATTCAAATACTATACATTTCCAGACATTGCATAACCCACTTCTATATTTTTTGAATGTGCAGATGCAACAAAACAACATGATTAACCTCATAGACACCACACCGAGTCAACAAGGCTGCACTCATGCTACGATACCAACAAAGGATCATTCCCATTTTGTATTACACTGAAAAATTAATGACCCTCATTGAATAGTTCACAATGAATGTTGTAATTAGTCATACAAATCTTTTGAAACCCTTGCAGGTGACACTTTTCTGTGCTATACAAGACAATCTATATATCCGTCTCATCTCAGACGTCACTGTTATATTTTCTTAAGTCAAGTGTTCTGTACAATGTCAGCACATCGGCAGGCATAAGGTCTGACAACTGTGGATAACGTTAGGGTCACAGGACCATTTTCACTTCATCGAGAAAAGCGGTCCAATTCTGCTAATCAAATCCTCGATCAGAGTTTGATCAGAATGGGATCTGTTTTTCTCTGTGGTGAAGAAAAAAAAAAAAGTTTCTCCACCTTCTCCATTCAGTCAGTCTGTGAAAATGGAACCCCACTAGAATGACATCCAAGTGCAGTCCGATGTTTTCCACAGACCTATAGACTTGCATTGCTGATTTTGATCCAACACTCAGATCAAAGTCAGATTTTTTCCTTCGACCTAGGAAAAATCAGACATGCACAACCCCATAGACTAACATGAGTATAAGTGCTCCCCATCGAAATCACAGATATCACTCGTCTAATTTGAACAGTCGGGGCACGAGCCCTAATAAAGAAAACCGGGTGGAGAAATTCAAGGGTCAATCATGAGTATAAAGTGCCAATTCCATTTTCTGGTTTCTAGCTTCGGCTATGTCCTGGCTATCAGGGTGTGTTCTGTGTATACATTTGTATATATAATACACTACAAACTGGTTTCTCGCAGGAAAAACACAGATATGGTTCAATACACACATATTATGTTTCTGTTTATCTACAAGATGTGTAGAAAGTGAGACCGTATTCTCTTCCACTCTCTCATTACAGCCTCAGACCGAGTTCACACGGCTGTATAAAAACATAATTTCTGAGTGTCATCCAAAAAACTCAGTCATTTTGTTTTCTCATTTGTTATCTGTGCACCGTCCATTTTTATACATCAGCAGTAGAGTTGAGCGAAACAGGTCGGTCAGATTCAAAAGTCGCAGACTTTCGCCAAAGTCGGGTTTCGTTGACCGAAACACAACCATAGCATGCAGTCGGCCATGCGGTCGGCAAAACGAGCGGCAAAGTCGGTTTTCCCAGAATGCTTTCAGGCACCTTTTTTCAGCCAATGAGCAAGGACGTACACTGTGGGCAACGAGTTGACATGTGCCGCGTCCACCACCATCTTAGAGAAGGGCATTGCAGTGATTGGCTTGCTTTGGGGGGCGTCATAGTGTCTATAAAAGCCCTGAGCGCCGACCTCCATTTTACTTCTGCCGATCTTAACAGAAGGGAGAGGTTGCTGACGCTGTTTATCAGTAGGGAGAGAGTTAGGGCTGGAAAGAGAAGTTCTTATGTGCTTGTGCTGATAGCAATTGTGCTGTACAGTTAGTGTGCAGTGACAGGAGATAATTTTCTTGTGTGCAGCAGCGCTGGTTATTAGGCTGCCTGCTTTATGTATTGCTGTGTGTACACTGCTGTTCAGACTGCTTTTTACACAGCACTAATACTTTTATTCTTTTTTTCTGCACAGTTACCGAGCGTTCATTTTTTCCCACACCGTATAGAGCTGTACGCTCCTCACACACACTACCGTGTACCGGCTGGTATCATGGACAAATACATGCTGACTATCTGTGTATGACTCCGGAAATATATGCGGAGATTGAAATTTTCCCCTACACTGTTTACAGCTGTATGCTTCTGATACAGTACCGTATATCTGCTCTTTGTATTACGGTCAAATCCATACTGAGGGAGCATCTGTGTGACTCCGGTAATATATACGGAGATTGAAATTTTCCCCTACACCATATACAGCTGTACGCTTCTAATACAGTACTGCATATCTGCTCTTTGTATTACGGTCAAATCCATTCTGAGAGAGCGACTGTGTGTCACATCCGGAAATATATACGGAGATTGAAAGTTTCCCCTACACCGTATACAGCTGTATGCTTGTGATACAGTACCGTATATCTTCTCTTTTGTATTACGGTCAAATCCATACTGAGAGAACGTCTGTGTGTGACTCCGGAAATATATACGGAGATCTAAATTTTTCCCTACACAGTATACAGCTGTACGCTCCTCATACTGTACCATATATCTGCTGGTATTTTGTTACATTTTCCCAAACATGAGGAAGTATGGTGGAAGAGGCCGCGGTCGTGGGCGGCGGGGCCAGCTGGTACTGATGGTGGTGGTGGTGCATCTGCTGGTAGTGCCAAAAGCATAATAGCACCTAAGGCAGGAGGTGTTGAGCCTGCAGCATTGTCTGGCTCCAGAAGGCCTGGAAGGCTCCCTTTTCTGGGAGTAGGTAAACCGCTTTTAAAGCTGGAGCATCAGGAACAGGTTTTGGCTTACATTGCCGAAACAGCCTCCAGCTCTCTTGCCTCCTCTTCTGAAGTTTCAAAAAATGAAAGCACTGAGTCGTCAGTGCAGGCTCCTGGTCAGGAACAACACCTTTCCTTGTGTCCTTCGCCCCCCACCACAAGTGTAGGATGCGGCAGGCCACACTTCAGATTACTCCCTGGAGCTCTTTTCACATACCATGCGTGGGTTATCAAGTGAAATCCTGAATTACCCAGTCCAAGATAAATATTATTATTATTTATTTATATAGCACCATTGATTCCATGGTGCTGTACATGAGAAGGGGTTACATACAGATTAGAGATATCACTTACGGTAATCAAACTAACAATGACAGACTGATACACAGGAGAGAGGACCCTGCCCTTGCGGGCCTACATTCTACAGGATGGTGGGGAAGGAGACAGTAGGTTGGGGGTTGCAGCAGCTCCAGTGATTGTGAGGCGTAAGCTCCAGTAGTGGTGAAGAGGCAGATCATTGCAGGCTGTAGGCTTTCCTGAAGAGGTGGGTTTTCAGGTTCCGTCTGAAGGATCTGAATGTGGTTGATAGTCGGACGTGTTGGGGCAAAGAATTCCAGAGGATGGGGGATATTCTGGAGAAGTCTTGGAGGCGGTTTGGTGAGGAGCGAATAAGTGTGGAGGAGAGAAGGAGGTCTTGGGAGGTTTGGAGATTACGTGAGGGAATATATCGGGAGATTAGTTCAGAGATATATGTAGGAGACAGGTTATAGATGGCCTTGTAGGTCATATGACATGGAGTGCACTGATGCACAGCCACTGCTATATGATTCTGTTAGTACATTCACCCAGAGCACTGCATTACCTTCACAGTCTACTGAGCAAGATTCTGACCCTGATGAAACTCAAGTGCCCCTTCCTGCATACTATACCACCTTACACGGTGACACAGGGGAAGGTGCAGATGAAATTGAAGAGGAGGTGATGGATGACCCAGTTGTTGACCCAGATTGGCATCCATTGGGGAAGAGGGTGTCGCTGGCAATAGCTCAGAAGAGGAGGAGGATCCGCATCAGGCATCGACATCGCAGCTGCGGTTATCTGGCAGACCCGTAGCAGTCCAAAAACGTGTTAAAAAAACAAAAAGAGTTGCAGGACAGCTTGGCCAGACGGTCAAATTAGCACAGCGTGCAAGCCCTGAAAATTTATACCATAGTAGGAAGAGTGTACTGTAGTGTGGCACTTTTTTGACAAAAATCCTATTGATGAGGCAAAGGTTATCTGTAAGAAGTGCGGAAAGACCTTTAGCCGAGGGAAAAATCTCCGAAAATTGAATACCAGTTGCATGCTTAGACATTTAAACACCATGCACTTGCAAGCGTGGACGGACTACAAAACCTCACTGGCTTTGAACGCCTACATTGCCAAACTGATCTCATTAGAGATGATGCTCTTCCGTTTGGTTGAAAGCGCAGCGTTCCGAGAGCTCATGGCCTATGCTGTCCCACACTATGACCTACCCAGTCGACATTTCTTTTCTAGAAAAGCCAACCCTGCCCTCCACCTGCATGTGAAAGACCGCATTGTTCATGCACTCAAACAATCAGTGAGTGGAAAGGTGCACCTCTCAACAGATGCATGGGCCAGTAGGCATGGCCAGGTCCGTTACATGTCCATCACTACGCACTGGCTTAATGTGGTGGATGCAGTGTCCACAGAGGACAGCGGCGGTGGGACAGTGCTGCCTAGCCCATGGTATAGGCAACAGTTGGCTGTAGGCGTTCGACCCTCCTCCTCCTCCAGAAGCGAAAGCTCGGCGACAGAGCGCAGTCGCATGAGCACTACATCCGCAGCTGCCAGTGTTGCACACGAGGTGTCCCACTATCGAACAGCTAGTGGCAAGCATCAGCAGGCTGTTTTAAAAATGATGTCTTTGGGTGACAACAGACACCCCACGGAGGTACTGGCCGACTACTTGCAGCGAGAAACTGAGTCATGGCTGGGCAGTCTACATCTTGAGCCAGGCAAGGTAGTCAGTGTGGCGGCCATAGCTCTGGCAAAACTCAGACACATACCTTGCCTGGCTCACACCTTGAACCTGGTGGTGCAGTGCTTCATAAATAATTTTCCAGAGTTACCAGCCCTGCTCCATAAGGTGCGAAGACTGTGCTCGCACATCCATCGCTCGCCCGTAAACTCCAGTCATATGCAGAGGCTGCAGCGATCGCTCCACCTCCCCAAGCTCCGCCTAATCATAGACGTTGCAACAAGGTGGAACTCCACCACGCCAATTTTTTTCGAGGGGATCCCCTATTTTTGTTAACCAGCAAAGATAAGCAGACTGCTGTGGCCTGGTATTATCAGGCTGGCAAGCAGGGTCGGACTGAGCCACCGGGACACCGGAGAAACCTCCGGTGGGCCCCAGCTCCTGCGTGGTGGGCCCTGATTTGAAAGGATAGGTCGCGCTCTGAGGGGGCCCACCCGGAGCTACGCTACAGTAACTGTATCGGCGTGCACAGCACGACGATACAGTTACATTCTGCGGCAGAGCAGGGAGAATCGATCTTCCTGCTCTGCCGCCCAGAAGCTATGGGGCCTGAACAGGCGTTGGGGGCCCAGTGCCAGCAGTGGGCCCCCCAACCATCATCGGAGGGTCAGCTGTATCGGCATGGGTACGGTTGGGGCGAGGATATGGGTGTGATTAGCTGTGAAATGGGTGTGGTCGGGGCATGGCTTAAAATTTGCAGCGGCGCGCTATGCGCCCCGCAGCCTTTAACCCTCTTTCCTGTCTTCAAAATTTGGGAGGTATGCTGTATGACCTCCCTACAACTTCTGGGCATGCTCCTGATGAGCGCGACGGATGGTCTCCTGAGGGATCTCCTCCCACACCTGGAATAAAGCATCCACCAACTCCTGGACAGTCTGTGGTGCAACGTGGCATGGCCTAAAATTTGCTGCAGCAGGCACAGCGTGCCACAGCCTTTGTCCCTCTTTCCCTTCTTCAAAGGTTGGGAAGTATGATGGTGGGCCCCAAGAATATTTTTTCTCTGGTGGGCCCAAGGTACTCCAGTCCGACGCTGCTGGCAAGGTCCATGGATCTTGGCTCCTTAACAGCCTTAAATACCATGCCTCAGCAGCAGGGGCGTACATAGAAATCATGGGGCCCCATAGCAAAAGTCTGAATGGGCCCCCCCAAAAAAAAAAAAAAACCAGAGCCATTGTAAATGTAAAGTGCCAGCACAGTGAGGGGACACATTAAACAAAAAATGTATTATGCCCCCATAGATTGTGCCCCCATAGATGCTCCATAGTATAGGCCCTTATGCTGCCGCAGCTGCTGCAACCAAAAAAAAAAAAAGACATACTCACCTTTCGTCGCTGGGGGCCAGGTGCCGGTGTCCTGAGCAGGGGGTGACACCAGGTGCCGATGTCACCGCTCGCTCAGGGCCCCGGCACCTGAGATATTTACCTGTCCTCTCTCCACTGCTGAGTGCCGCTGTCTTCGGGGTCCTCCAGCAGTGAATGATGAGGCAGAGGGCGCGGCGCGCACTAACGACGTCATCGCGCCCTCTGACCTGAACATTGCAGCAAGAGGACGCGAGCAACGGTGGAACGGGACAGGTAAATATCACTTATACTCACCCTTCTGCCGGCGCGGTCTGTGCAGCCCCTGCTCTTCTCCCACGGTCTCCGCCGCCAGTGTTCAGCGGTCACGCGGGACAGCTCATTAAAGTCATGAATATGTGCGTATTCATGACTGTAATGAGCGGTACCACCTGACCGCTGAACACAGGCGTCGGAGACCGTGGGAGAAGAGCAGGGGCTGCAGAGACCGCACCAGGAGGGGTGAGTATATAAAAGAGCTGCGCTCCCCCTCCCCCGCCGACCCCCTGGTAGTACTGTGTCAGCACAGCTACCCGACCGTCGAGGGCCCCCTCACCTGTCCGGGCCCCATAGCAGCTGCTTGGTCTGCTTCATTCACGGTACGCCACTGCTCAGCAGTCTGCTTCATCAGGCTGGTTAACAAAAATAGGGGGGACCCGACGCCATTTTTTATTCGAAGGGAACCCCTATTTTTGTTAATCAGTTCCCTCTGACGTCACTGATTGTGTCCCTGGCTGACCTGAAGTGAAAGTGGAAAGCAATCAATTAAGCTTTCCACTTCCTCTCCTGTCAGCCAGGAGAGGAACTCATTCATTTGGGGGTTTACTGTAGGCTGCAGCATTAGCTGCGGTCCCTTCAGTAAACATTAACCCTTTCTGAAGGATTACACCGTGGGACCTGACTGTGCATGGGATAGGTAAGAATAATTTTGCTTTTTTATTTTATTTTTATTACAGGAAATGGTTTTTGCAGTCAAATAAAAGATGGTAAAAAACATGTGTCTTTATTTCATTAAAATGATTTTTAATTAAAGTGTGTGTGTTTTATTTTTATTTCATGCAATAGGATTAATAATTGATAGTTGTCTAATTGACAGCTCTCAATTATTAACCTGGCTTAAGGTCACCTTTCAATTGCAATGTGGCTTTAACCCCATATTAACCCATTCGCCACCGCTACAGGGCAATGGGAATAGACGGGCAAAGTGCCAGAAAGGGCGAATCTAATTATAGATTTGTCTTTTCTGGGGTGTCTGGGGGCAGATGTTAGTAGCCAGGGGGGGCCAAAAATAATGGTCCCTCTCTGGGCTATTATTATCTGCCCCCATTCGCTGGCTTTGTCTGTCTGGTTGCGAAAATAGGGCGGGAGCCCACGCATTTTTTTTAAACAATTTTACACCTCATATATATATATATACATGTCATTGAATTTGTGACACATATATATATATTTATATTTATAGTTCATACACTTCTACATAGTATAATAGCCGCTAATTCAATTGACGGCTTTTGTGAAAATGCAGAACCCGACATGAAATGACACTTGGTGTACATAGGGTTAACCATGTCTTTTCATGTCCTTTGCTATCTGATTTGCACAAACAATTACATCAGTCTATGTGTGCAAAATTTCACACCTGTAGGGGTTAATTAAAGGTGTAAATTCGTAGCAAAAAAGTCCGTTTTTTTTACAACGAATTTACACCTTTAATTAACCCCTACAGGTGTGAAATTTTGCACACATAGACTGATGTAATTGTTTGTGCAAATCAGATTGCAAACGACATAAAAAGACATGGTTAACCCTATGTACACCAAGTGTCATTTCATGTCGGGTGCTTCTGTCTTTTCACTGAAGCCGGCTTTACCCGCAATTGAATCAGAGGATATTTTACTATGTAGAAGTGCATAAACTATACATATATGTATATATATATGTCACAATGACATGTATATATATATATGTATTCTATGTGTGTATATTTAGTGTTTACAAGGAAATAAAGGTTTTTTTTAGTTGCAATATTTTGTTCCCATAGACTTACATGGGACTTCCGGTATCGGAATCGGATATCGCCGATATTTAGTGATATCGGCGATACCATTCCTATCCGATATTTTTAGAAATCGAGCAGTATCGCTCAACACTACTTGCGGATCCTTAAAAGGGATCCCCGCTTTGCCAAAATTATGAAGGATGACGACTACTGGTTGGTCAGCATCCTCGATCCACACTATAAAGGCAAATTACAGAACATCATGCCACAGGAGAACCTAGAGCTAATATTGGCGAACAAACAAGCAACTCTGGTAAACCGTTTGTTAGAGGCATTCCCAGTACACAGCAGTGGTGCAGGTTCTACCACGAGCCGTACTGGGCCTAATGGAAGAGGTGTTCATGGTGCACACAGCAGAAGTGGCGTTGGAGACAGGGGTTTCATGACCATTTTGTGGTCTGATTTCTCGAGTAACGCTCACACGACTGGTAATACTGAATCGATTGCAACAGACAGGAGACAGCAGTTGTCAACTACGGTTCAAAATTACCTCTCCTCCCCTATCGATGTTCTCCCTCACAGTTCATTCCTCTTTGACTACAGGGCCTGTAAACTGGACACCTGGCCTGAAGTGGCACAATATGCCTTACAGGAGCTCGCTTGCTCGGCTGGTAATGTGCTATCAGAAAGAGTCTTCAGTAGAGTTGAGCGATACTTTCCGATATCCTAAAGTATCGGAATCGGAATGGTATCGCCGATATCACTAAAATATCGGCGATACCCGATACCGATACCGGAAGTCCCATGTAAGTCTATGGGAACAAAATATCGCAACTAAAAAAACCCCATTCTTTCCTTGTAAACACTAAATATACACACATAGAATACATATATATATATATATATATACATGTCATTGTGACATATATATATACATATATGTATAGTTTATACACTTCTACATAGTAAAATATCCTTTGATTCAATTGCCGGGTAAAGCCGGCTTCAGTGAAAAGACAGAAGCACCCGACATGAAATGACACTTGGTGTACATAGGGTTAACCATGTCTTTTCATGTCGTTTGCTATCTGATTTGCACAAACAATTAAATCAGACTATGTGTGCAAAATTTCACACCTGTAGGGGTTAATTAAAGGTGTAAATTCATTGTAAAAAAAACGGACTTTTTTGCTACGAATTTACACCTTTAATTAACCCCTACAGGTGTGAAATTTTGCACACATAGTCTGATTTAATTGTTTGTGCAAATTAGATAGCAAAGGACATGAAAAGACATGGTTAACCCTATGTACACCAAGTGTCATTTCATGTCGGGTCACCCGACATGAAATGACACTTGGTGTACATAGGGTTAACCATGTCTTTTCATGTCCTTTGCTATCTAATTTGCACAAACAATTAAATCAGACTATGTGTGCAAAATTTCACACCTGTAGGGGTTAATTAAAGGTGTAAATTCGTTGTAAAAAAAACGGACTTTTTTGCTACGAATTTACACCTTTAATTAACCCCTACAGGTGTGAAATTTTGCGCACATAGTCTGATTTAATTGTTTGTGCAAATTAGATAGCAAAGGACATGAAAAGACATGGTTAACCCTATGTACACCAAGTGTCATTTCATGTCGGGTTCTGCATTTTCACAAAAGCCGGCAATTGAATTAGCGGCTATTATACTATGTAGAAGTGTATGAACTACAAATATAAATATATATATATATGTGTCACAAATTCAATGACATGTATATATATATATATGAGGTGTAAAATTGCTGAAAAAAAATGTGTGGGCTCCCGCCCTATTTTCGCAACCAGACAGGCAAAGCCAGTGAGTGGGGGCAGATAATAATAGCCCAGAGAGGGACCATTATTTTTGCCCCCCCCCCGGCTACTAACATCTGCCCCCAGACACCCCAGGAAAGACAAATCTATAATTAGATTCGCCCTTTCTGGCACTTTGCCCGTCTATTCCCATTGCCCTGTAGCGGTGGCGAATGGGTTAATATGGGGTTAAAGCCACCTTGCTATTGAAAGGTGACCTTAAGCCAGGTTAATAATTGAGAGCTGTCAATTAGACAACTATCAATTATTAATCCTATTGCATGAAATAAAAATAAAACACACACACTTTAATTAAAAATCATTTTAATGAAATAAAGACACATGTTTTTGACCATCTTTTATTTTACTGCAAAAACCATTTCCTGTAATAAAAATAAAATAAAAAAGCAAAATTATTCTTACCTATCCCATGCACAGTCAGGTCCCACGGTGTAATCCTTCAGAAAGGGTTAATGTTTACTGCAGGGACCGCAGCTAATGCTGCAGCCTCACAGTAAACCCCAAATGAATGAGTTCCTCTCCTGCCTGACAGGAGAGTAAAGGCTGGGTGTCACATAACGATACACCAGCGATCCCGACAACGATATGCACTTGTCAGGATCGCTGGTGTATCGCTACATGATCGCTGCTGAGCTGCCAAACAGGCAGCTCAGGCAGCGATCTGGGACAGCGACACTGCGGGTAACATCGCTTAAGGGCCCGTCTCACATAGCGATATCGCTACCGAGATCGCTGCTGAGTCACTAGTTTTGTGACGCAGCAGCGAGCTCACCAGCGATATCGCTGTGTGTGACATTCAGCGACGATCAGCCCCCTGCCGGGTATCGCTGATCGTCGCAGAAATGTCAGGACCTTTTTTTGATCGCTGGTTTCCCTCTGACAGGCACGCATCGCTGCGTGTGACAGGCGGGAGACCAGCGATCCGCTGGTAACCAAGGTACACAGCGGGTTTCCAGGCACCGCGCAGCGCTTGGAAACCCGCTGTGTACCTTGGATACCAGCTCCCTGCATCAGGGCGCTGGTATCCAAGGTACACAGCGGGTTTCTAGGCACAGCCCGCGCCTGGAAACCCGCTGTGTACCTTGGTTACCAGCGGATCGCTGGTCTCCCGCCTGTCACACGCAGCGATGTGTGCCTGTCAGCGGGAAACCAGCGATCAAAAAAGGTCCTGACATTTCAGCGACGATCAGCGATACCCGGCAGGGGGGCTGATCGTCGCTGAATGTCACACACAGCGATATCGCTGGTGAGCTCGCTGCTGCGTCACAAAACTAGTGACTCAGCAGCGATCTCGGTAGCGATATCGCTATGTGAGACGGGCCCTTAAGTGGAAAGCTTAATTGATTGCTTTCCACTTTCACTTCAGGTCAGCCAGGGACACAATCAGTGACGTCAGAGGGAACTGATTAACAAAAATAGGGGTTCCCTTCGAAAAAAAAAATGGCGTGGGGTCCCCCCTATTATTGTTAACCAGCCAGATGAAGCAGACCGCTGAGGCCTGGATTTTCAGGCTGTTAAGGAGCCAAGATCCATGGACCTTGCCAGCCTGATAATACCAGGCCACAGCAGTCTGCATATCTTGGCTGATTAACAAAAATAGGGGATCCCCTCGAAAAAAAATTGGCGTGGGGTCCCCCCTATTTTTGTTAACCAGCCAGATGAAGCAGACCGCTGAGGCCTGGATTTTCAGGCTGTTAAGGAGCCAAGATCCATGGACCTTGCCAGCCTGATAATACCAGGCCACAGCAGTCTGCATATCTTGGCTGATTAACAAAAATAGGGGATCCCCTCGAAAAAAATTGGCGTGGGGTCCCCCCTATTTTTGTTAACCAGCCAGATGAAGCAGACCGCTGAGGCCTGGTTTTTCAGGCTGGTAAGGATCCAATATCCATGGACCTTGCCAGCCTGATAATACCAGGCCACAGCAGTCTGCTTAGCTTGGCTGGTTAACAAAATAGGGGATCCCCTCGAAAAAAAAACGGCGTGGGGATCCCCCCTATTTTTGTTAACCAGCCAAGTAAAATGCAGACTGCTGTGGCCTGGTATTAAAAGACTGTCAAGGCCCATGGATTTTGGCCCTCAACAGCCTGATAATACCAGGCTACAGCAGCCCCACATTTGGCGCATCAAAAGATGTGCCAATTGTGGCACTTTACCCGGCTCTTCCCACTTGCCCTGTAGCGGTGGCAAGCGGGGTAATAAGGGGTTATTGTCACCGTTGATTGCACGGTGACAATAAGCCCGGTTAATAATGGAGAGGTGTCAATAAGACACCGATCCATTATTAATCCCAAAGTTTTTAAATGTTTAAAAAAAAGACAAAGCAAGAAAAAAGTATTTTAATGAAATAAAAGAGACAACACAGTTTTCATTTCTTTTATTACTCTCTCATTCCTGCGACGCCATCGATCTCCTGTAAAAAAAGAAAAAAAACAAACCAACAGTATACCACCTGTCCGACGCAGTCCATAGTAACGACAGTCCCACGACGATCCAACTCTGCTACATCGCAATGACAGGCAGAGCCTGTCATCGCGACGCAGCACAGCTGATTACCTGCTTCCCCGGCGGTGACGTCATCGGACTGACTGCTTTACGGCCGGGATTACCCAGCAGTCACTGCAGTTATCGCGAGAAACTGCATGTGACCGCCGGGGAAAGAAGATTGCGGCCATGAAGCAGTGCAGGACGTGACCGCCGGAGATCTTCTGCCGGGTAAGTGCCGCTGACTCCTGACAGACCCGACCGACGGACACTGACAGTGACAGTGACAATCCCGATTCCGGTATCCGATAAGACGAAAATATCGGAACTCGGAATCGGAATTCCGATACAGCTAATATCGGCCGATACCCGATATTTGCAGTATCGGAATGCTCAACACTAGTCTTCAGTGCTGCTGGATCAATCCTGACAGAAGGAAGGACCCGGCTGTCGACCCAAAATGTAGGTGATCTCACCTTCATTAAAATGAACCATGCCTGGGTTTCAAAGGATTTTGTACAACCTTCCCCTGATGACACATAGGTTGCCAGCAAAATGCTTCGCTTTGTCCTCCTCTTCCTCCGACTTCTCCAATTCGTCCATTTGCAGCTGCTGAACGTCCAGCCTACACCTCAACATATGCCAGTTTTTCCACCTCCCTTACTGGGCTGTACCTCCCCACAACTTTAGCCAAATAACCCCCAGTTTTCAATGCGTTACTATTATTATACAGTAAATTAAGGTTGACAAGCTTAAGTAATAAGAATTGATATTGTTGGCATTGAAATGGGCACTGTAGGTGTGTTTACTGTCCTCCACTCACTGCCGACTTTTCTTCCCCATTGACTTGCATTGGGGTCGGGTTTTCGACTCTGACTCGACTTTTTCCGATAGTCTGCCCACTTCGTTCGACTCGACTTTTGGAAAAGTCGGGTTGTCCGAAACCCGACTCGACCCTCCCGGAGGCAAAGTCGCTCATCTCTAATCAGCAGTTTTTAAAAATTTACATGACTAAAATTTGATTACTGGATT
This sequence comes from Oophaga sylvatica, assembly GCA_033576555.1. NCBI lineage: Eukaryota > Metazoa > Chordata > Amphibia > Anura > Dendrobatidae > Oophaga > Oophaga sylvatica. The sequence continues at coordinate 337,572,391 of JARQOD010000006.1, forward strand.
ACATTTCTGTTAGTGGTGCAACTATCTCAGTAGTAGTATTGCCCTGAAGATGAATGTTGACAGGTCATTTTTTACCATACAATGAGCGCTGTAAAAAAACAAGACCAAATGGCATTTTTTTCTCCATATTTTTTTCCCATTTTCCCATTTTCAGTGAAAGTGAATTGTGTCATTCAAAACTTCAACTCATCCCAGGAAAAGCCCGCATAGGGCTATATCAGTGGGAAAAAATATAGTCATAGCCTTTGAAAGAAGGGGAAGGATGAACAAGCGTGCAAACGGAAAATTGTCCCAGACATGAAGGAGTTATACGTGACTTACAAAATGATGCAATCTACATAATTTTTGACAACTTTTAAAATCATGCATTCTCATTATTATTTATCAGTACAGTCCACACATGGTGTCTGTAGTGTTTTATTTTGGATTTGTTCACACAGAGCAGTTTTGCTACAGTATGTCTTTTTCCACAGCACATCTGCGGAAGCTGTATCTGCTACAAGCATAATTTCTGAGCAGTTTACATAGTATAGATTTCTGAATATGGTGAAGTATGATTTATTAGGTTTTTTTTAAAGGGATTGTTCACTACTGGAAAGTCCCTTCTTAAATGCTGAAGTGCACCAGGTAAAATAAGAAATCCACATACTTACCTCCTGTATTGCTGTGGTGCCAGCTATTTCGGAGCTGTATCTCCAAGCAAAATATTTTTCCAATTATTTTTCCAATTATTTTTCAAATATTTTTTTGTTCACTGGCTGGGTTTCAAGTGTATCCAAAATTGTCAATTTTTAATCCTGAAAAACTAAATTTTCAACTGTATTGTCATTCTTATGCATGCTGTACTGTATGTCCGTTTTTACAATTCTCATTCTATATTTTTTCTCATAAGAGAAAAAAAAACTTAGATTCTTAGGTGTAATATGTCCAAGAAATAACCGATAGCTCATGGAGCAAAACACTGATGAGTGAAACTTAACTTGGTACATTTCCGAAAAGAAATAATTTATTTTGGAGTTGCTATGCAACAATACAGTAGTGAATGCAATCATCTAGTCAAAGTTTTAGAAAAACACACAAAGATATAAAAGAGTTCTCACGCTGCTATCATTGTGTGTGATTCATTCATAATCTTCAATATTCCTGTCAATCATTACATCTAGAACTGGATAAAGTTTCTCAAAGAAACTAAATTCTGTTGCTATGTTTTAAAGCAAACATCGTAGTGTTTACTTAGTTTCTGAGCCCCATGCGGTGAACAAGTAAAACGTTTAAGCAAAGCAGTTTACAAAGACTTGCAAAGAATGCAGATATTTGCACGTGAAGTGAACATCTCCAAACTTGTCTCCCATCAAGAAAATCTGTGATGTTATTGGTTGACAATTGCAAAGGGAGCTGCCAGCATCGGATCTTGATGATTTGCTAATTCAGTGTGGCAGAACATTCCTTAAGTAACCATTAATATCATCACTGATAGCAGCCAAGGTTTTTAAGTGTGTGTATTTCTGTGTGTGGTACTCATGATCAATACTGTATGAATCAAGTTTTTTAAAATTTTTAATTCCATTCATTTTTTCATCATTTGCATATTATTAACATGTGTATCCATCCTGTGATTTCCATAATTCCACAAGTTTTCCTTCTGATATTTGCAATTTGAAGGTTGAGGTTTGTATATCATGGCAGTATATTGCAATACATCAGTTTTGTGACAAGGTATTGCTAAATATGACTTCTTTTTTTAAATGGGTTCTTGTATTTGATGTCCTTTTTGGTGAATTGTTCATAAATAAATATTTAAATATACTGATTCAAAAAACAACAGGGTCAATACTGAATAATGTTTTGCATAGAGATATTTTTGACCAATTGATTTCTTTATGTTGATTTGACAGAATATTCAAATACTACACTACTGGGTCATTTCCTTATCATCAGAGGAACTAATGTTCCTCACCCCCTCCCACCAACTGAAATTTGCTATCCCCAGTGCTAAATAATGTATAAAATTGCAGGCCTATTTAAGAAAGCAGCTGATGCAGCAGCCACCCTAAGATTTGTAGATATGTCAGGATCAGCAACTGCCACATCTGCTGTTTTCTTAAATGGCAGGGGACATCTATTGGCCGATTATGGAGTCCACAAACCCTGGGTGTGAAGAATATGGGGGGATTTAATATCAAATTACAATCCACCTTCATAAAGTGTAGCTAAAACAGGACACCTGCCTCAGCAGATGGTGCAGTCTCCTCTGCTTCAAAGGGGGGGCATCTTGTCATGAGGCTGGATACTACCTAAACTGGTGAGTGTGTGAGTTTTTCACACACTCACCAGTTTAGGTAGTATCCAGCCTCATGACAAGATGCCCCCCCCTTGGGGAGATACGCAGAACGGCTAGTAAAATCCAGGCAGTGAAGCCGTGTTTGGTCTCCAAGCGTAAAGGGGGCTCAGCCGGATCCGATGGCATCAGAACCGCCGCCCTATGACCTCCTGTTGGAAAGTTATGATTCTTCAAAGGTTTTGAGCATTTTATATACAAACCCTGAGGAGAGGGTGAATTAGGACCATCCCATGGGCAGAACAGGGAGTGGCCGATCAAGGGGTTAGATCCTTGTGTAAGGCCATGCGTTTTCTCTCTATTTTGTCATGCTTGCTGTTATTTTCTAAAGCGGAGAGTCACGTCAAGTAACGTGCTGGAATTAACAAGAAACAGCTGGAACTCCAAGATCCCATGTGGTCCAGCTTACATGGTCGAACATCAAACTGGTTACTGACATGTTTCACCTTCTTATGCTTATACCTTTTGTACTACCTCCTGTATTTGCATATCTGACCATTGTATATGTATAACCATTGTGTATAGTGTTTTGTCTAGTGTGCCTTTAAGGTGATAAAATATAAAAATTAACCTTGAGCTGCTCTTTTCTCTCGATCCACAAATCCACACAATCTTGATCTCGGTTGAACTTTTCATGCTACCAGGGCTGATTTCTGGCCCAATATAATCTCGTTAACAGACGGCTTATATCTAACGAGGAACTGGTGCCAGTCCTACCCGGCTGGCAGGGCTCTGTTTCACTGATGCTAGTGAAAGGGACCTCTCAACCTGTCAGGGTTGTGAGCGAGTGTTCTGCCACATCAGCGGCTGCATTGACCACCTTCTCTCTCTCCTTGTGCCTACCTGGGCCCGTGTGAACTGGGGTGCCTGTGTAAAACTGTGCCAAACTGACCTTACATATTCCCAAGAAACATCACGTTGGTGAAAGTGGGGAGACCATACCGCGTAATCCGTACGATGTAATAGTTATGTCCGGCTGGTGTGGGTTCATCACATGTGATGGCAGCGCGGTAGGATCGAGATAACAGTGTGTGTGAGTGTGGGACCCATACTCCAAGACACTAAAGACTACCAGCAGTAGTTTTTTGCTGGGGTCTTAGATCAGTTCAGCACTAGACAGACCAGGTGCAATTATTGTAAGGTGTGTGGGTGCATCAGGTTGAAGCGATATGTCAGTGACCAAAGGGTGCAAGGATGGCCGGTGGCACCAAGGGCAGAGCTAGGGAGATTGCCAATGCAACAGACAGTAGGGATGAGGTGGAATGTGATGTTGCTCAGGCAGAGAGGAAGTTTAGCCCAGGCTCCCTAAGGAGCCAGTCGCCGGCAGTTAGTCCTTCAGTGGACCAAAAACACCTGCCCATTCCCCAGCCAGGTAGGCCCGGTTACCCTTATGCAAGCTGCCCAGGCCAGACTCCAGGCTGGAGACAAGGCCACAAACAAGACTCTCATGGCAGCACATAGCGAGGAAGCTGTTGGTGAGCGTGAGCACCAGCTACAAATGCTCAAGCTCTATCTCCAGCTCCAGTCACAGACCCCAGCTAGTTGCGAGTTCCCTGAGATCCGGTACCAAAGCAATGGAGGAGGACTTCCCTCTGCTGGACAAAGGAAGGGACTTGGACACTTTTTTGCTGGCCTTTGAAAAGTTGTTTCATCAGTACCATTTGCCTGAGGATCCAGTGGGTCCAGTTCTTAACCCCTTACCTCAGAGGTAAGACCTTTGTAATCTTTGGGTACCTGCACAGCAAGACCACCCTGAGCTTTGAGGATACCAAGCTGACTCTGGTCTGGCAGTATGACTTAACCCCTGAGACATATTGGAAGAAGCTCTGGAATATGCAGCAGGGTCCTGAACATAGCTGGGCTGATCATATGCAGGCCATACTGAGAGCGGTCAACCAATGGAACACAGGATTGGAGCTCACCACCGTCTAGCAGCTGAAGGAGTTCATCACAACTGAGCAACTTTTGTGGAACTGCCTTGAGAACCAATAGCAGAATCTCTGTGACCGGAAGCCAAAGGGGGCCTCTGCCACAGTGACACTTGCCGATGAGTACTCCAATAACAGGACAGGTGGTTGGGGACCAAGGCCGGCTGTACTGTATGATAGTCCAGCAGGGTTGAGCGGACGTGTGGTACCCTATCCATTCAGGGTGCAGTTATTGATGATTGCGCATGAAATTCCGATGGCTGGACATCTAGGGATCCAGAAGACAAAGTCTAGTCCAGCATTTCTACTGGCCAAAGATGTGGTTACCTACTGCCGCTCGTTTGACAACTGTCAGAGGGCGGGGAAAATGTGGCGGCGACACAAAGTCCCACTGGATAACTCTGCTCATTATTGAACATCCTTTTCGGGAGGGTGACTGTAAATCTGGTTGGACGACTGACCACTCTCAGCAGCTCAGGGAAATGCTTTGTACTGACAGTAGTAGACTATGCCATCCAGTACCCGAAAGCAGTAGCCCTGTTGTCCATTCGAGTTGACAAGGTTGCCACCTCCTTACTGGAGATTTTCTTCCTAGTGGGTTTTCCACAAGAAATGCTCACAAACCGGGTGACCCAGTTCATGTCACAACTGATGGAGTCCCTCTGTAAGCAGATACAGGTGCAACATCTGGTGACCAGCCAGAATTCTTGTGAGAGGACCTACCAGGTGGGTCATCGGGTGTGGGTACTGGTTACTATACCCCAGGATAAGCTTCAGGTGACCTGGCAAGACCCGTACCTTGTGCAACAGCGGCTCAATACCATAACACTCTGCTCAAAGGACTTGAAGAGAATGTGGTCATGTTCCTAGAAAACATTGCCATCTTCAGTCCCACCTGGGAGGATCACCTAGAGCATCTGGCACAAGTGCTTTGGCAGATCCACCAGGCAGGCTTGATCACTAAGCCGGAAAAGTGTCAGCTGGTCATGACTGAGGTCCACTATATGGGACACCAGGTAGCCAGGGGGGCACTGAAACTGGAGCCTGGGAAGGTGGATGCCATTACATCCTTGCCCACCTCCAGGACCAAGAAACAGGTGATGTCTTTCCTGGGCACTGCTGGGTACCATAGGAGGTTCGTCCCACACTATAGTAGCCTGGTGAAGCCCCCAACAGACCTCACCAAGAAGAAGCTGCCCTTCACAGTTGATTAGACAAACGACTGTGAGACAACCTACTATAAGCAGCTGACCTCACATGGTCGTTTGTAGTACAGACCGAACCCAGTGACTTTTGCCTCAGTGCTGTGCTCAGCCAGGTCAACTCTATAGGCCAGGAACACCTCATTTTTTTCCTGAGCCAGAAGTTCCTGCCGAGGGAGATGAGCTACTACACGATGGAAAAGGAATGCCTGGCAATTGTGTGAGACCTGCAGTGTCTGAAGCCCTATTTGTATGGGTGCCAATTCACAGTTTAAATGGACCAGAATTCACTTAGCTGGTTACACACCTATCTGTAACAAATGGGAGGTTGCTACTCTGGAGCCTTGTGCTCCAGCAGTTTCACTTCGCCATTTGCCACAAGGGCCACGACCATGGTAACGCCGACGGGTTATCTTGATGAGGGCAGGTGCGAACATGCACGCGAGGGAACACCAGAAAGTGCTGCTTGCTAGTGCCCTATGAAAAAGGAGGTGTCAAGAATATGGAGGGATTTAATGTCAGATTACAATCCTCCTTCATAATGTGTAGCTGCAACAGGACACCTGTCTCAGCAGGTGGTCCAGCCTCCTTAGCTTCGAAGTTAAAACTCACACCTCCACCAGCTTAGCTAGTGTCCAGGCTCATGACAAGATGACCTCCGGTGGAAACCCATGGTGTGAAACTGCTTCATCCTATCAGATTGGATTTCATAAGGTACCCTCACCTACTGTATCCTCACCCATCCCTTGTAGATTGTGAGCCATTGCAGGCAGGGTCCTCTCTCCTCCTGTACCAGTCGTGATTTGCATTGTTTAAGATTATTGTACTTGTTTTTATTATTTATACACCTTTTCACAAGTAAAGCGCCATGGAATAAATTGCGCTATAATAATAAATAATAATTTTAATAATAATAATAATAATAATAGATAAATAATAAAATAAATAAATAAATAATAAATAAAATTAAATAATTTTAGAGATCTCAGGAACGGGCCTCACAACTTCCAGGGTCTCTATCTGTCCTAGCAACCCAGATTGGGGAGATGCGCAGAACTGCTAGTAGAAGCCAGAGATAGGAGGAAGGCAAAAAAGCCAAGAATGGACAATTAGAAGGTCCATATCAAAAACTACAAAACTTTATTAAATACACATATACATGGCATGCATGGATTGGCAGGGGTTAAAAATTCCACATGCATTCACATATTAAACATGCGTGGGGCGTATGGATAGTTGGCGGGCGCCAGGGGCAGGTGGGTGGCACATTGGATCGTTGTGGGTGAATCAGGTAATAATAACTATGCTCCATGTTATACTGTATTGGCAAATTACTCTATTGCCTTCTCACCCCTATGATCTATTGCTATCTATTTTTGTACCACAAGTCAGTGGTTAATATGATTATAATAATTCCAACTATCAATATGGTCTCAAACGCCCCCAGCATGTTAAATATGTGAATGCATATTGCATTTTTAACCCCTGCCAAACTTTATTAAATACACATATACATGACAGGCATAATCCATGCCTGTCATGTATATGTGTATTTAATAAAGTTTTGTAGTTTTTGATAAGGACATTCTAATTGTCCTTTCTTGGCTTTTTGCCTTCCCCCTCTCTCTTGAGCTTGTTGACAATTAGTCTTCACTTTATCCATTTTATATGGTAAAAGGTGTGGATCCACAATTATCGATACATTGACTTTTTGACATCAGATGTATGATCCACTTTATCCTTAAACATATACCATATATACTCATGTATAAGCCGACCCGTGTATAAGCCGATCCTCTAATTTTGCCACAAAAAACTGGGAAAACTTATTGACTCGCGTATAAGCCTAGGGTGAAAAATGATTATGCCCCCATATGATGCTCCACAGATTATGCCCCCATATGCTCCACAGATTATGCCCAATATGCTCCACAGATTATGCCCCATATGCTCCAGATTATGCCCCCTATATTCCACAGATTATGCCCCCGTATGATCCAGATTATGCCCCCATATGCTCCAGATTATGCCCCATATGTTCCACAGATTATGCCCCCATATGCTCCAGATTATGCCCCCATATGCTCCATATTATGCCCCCATATGTTCCACAGCTTATGCCCCCATATGCTCCAGATTATGCCCCATATGTTCCACAGCTTATGCCCCCATATGCTCCATATTATGCCCATATGTTCCACAGCTTATGCCCCCAATAGCTCCATATTATGCCCCCATATGCTCCATATTATGCCCCATATGCTCCAGATTATGCCCCATATGTTCCACAGCTTATGCCCCCATATGCTCCAGGGGAGGAGTCCCGAGGAGATAATTTGCATATTCCCAGTGCCTTCTGGGATAAGTGAAGAGTCTCCGCGAGCTCAAGGAACACTGGATTTTGGCTGTTGCAGCTGAAAGGAGGACATCAGTAAACCAGGGGAGGAGTCCCGAGAGATAATTTGCATATTCCCAGTGCCTTCTGGGATAAGTGAAGAGTCTCCGCGAGCTCAAGGAACACTGGATTTTGGCTGTTGCAGCTGAAAGGAGGACATCAGTAAACCAGGGGAGGAGTCCCGAGGAGATAATTTGCATATTCCCAGTGCCTTCTGGGATAAGTGAAGAGTCTCCGCGAGCTCAAGGAACACTGGATTTTGGCTGTTGCAGCTGAAAGGAGGACATCAGTAAACCAGGGGAGGAGTCCCGAGGAGATAATTTGCATATTCCCAGTGCCTTCTGGGATAAGTGAAGAGTCTTCGCGAGCTCAAGGAACACTGGATTTTGGCTGTTGCAGCTGAAAGGAGGACATCAGTAAACCAGGGGAGGAGTCCCGAGGAGATAATTTGCATATTCCCAGTGCCTTCTGGGATAAGTGAAGAGTCTCCGCGAGCTCAAGGAACACTGGATTTTGGCTGTTGCAGCTGAAAGGAGGACATCAGTAAACCAGGGGAGGAGTCCCGAGGAGATAATTTGCATATTCCCAGTGCCTTCTGGGATAAGTGAAGAGTCTCCGCGAGCTCAAGGAACACTGGATTTTGGCTGTTGCAGCTGAAAGGAGGACATCAGTAAACCAGGGGAGGAGTCCCGAGGAGATAATTTGCATATTCCCAGTGCCTTCTGGGATAAGTGAAGAGTCTCCGCGAGCTCAAGGAACACTGGATTTTGGCTGTTGCAGCTGAAAGGAGGACATCAGTAAACCGTTTTGGCTTATATTTCACCGCTTGATTATCTCTTGAACAATAAGAACATGGAAGAGGCCAGGAGCCATGTGGTGAGCTGCATTTCTTGCTACATGTTCATAGACTTACCAGTGGAAAAGCCAAATTTCACATGCCACAAATGCAAGCTTGTGTCCCTGTTGGAGGAAAAGTTGCAAAATCTGGAAGAGAGGTTATCTACATTGAAGACCATTAAGGAAGGTGAAGAGTTCTTAGACAGAGCAGAATTATCTCTTCATGGTACAGAAAGAGAAGAAATTCGAAGTGCAACTGAAGAAACAGAGGAATGGAAGCATGTGACCCAGAGAAGCAGGAGGATCAGGAGGCAGTCAGCACCAATTCTGCTCAGAAACCAGTACCAGGCTCTTACACAGGAGAACGATGAAGAAATACATCAGGATAAGACTTTGCCCACAAAGAGTAACCTTGTACGCCCTCAGAGTCCTCCTGAATGGAGAAAGAAAAATGTTGTGAAGAAGAAACGGAGAGTTGTTGTCATGGGGGATTCCCTGTTGAGAGGAACAGAGGCTGCTATCTGCAGACCAGATATAACCTCAAGAGAAATGTGCTGTCTTCCAGGTGCGAAAATTAAAGATGTGTCTGACAGGATATCAGGACTCTTCAGACATAAAGATGACTACCCATTCCTGCTAATACATGTGGGGACAAATGACACCACAAGAAGTGACCTGGAAACCATCTGCAGTGACTTTGAAAACTTAGGTAAGAAAGTGAAAGAACTGGGAGCGCAGGTGGTCTTCTCCTCCATCCTTCCAGTGGATGGCCATGGAACAAGGAGGTGGAATAAGATTCTGCAGGTGAACAACTGGCTACGTCGATGGTGCCGTCAGCAAGGATTTGGATTTCTGGATCACGGAGTGAATTACCTGTACGATGGACTACTTGCTAGAGATGGGGTGCACCTTACGAAGACTGGAAAACATGTTGTCAGGAGTCGAACCCAGTACCTCTTGTCCACTGGCCAGCAGCTCTACCATCTGAGCTATTCTGCTGGCTGCAAAGTTCCTTGCTGAACCCTGATACCATTGACTGTTCTTCCTGATTAGCTACACCTAGTGCTCTTTTGATTGGGCCTCTGATTGCCAATTACACACCCTATATAAACCTGGCCCTGTGGGTGTGTCATTGCGAGATTATTGAGCTCCAAGCCTTTAGTCAAGCGTTTCCTGCTGATCCATTGCTACAAACACTGCTCTCCTGTGAACCGACCTCGGCCTGCCTTCTGACTACGCTCTCCGCCTGATCCATTGCTACAAACACTGCTCTCCTGTGAACCGACCTCGGCCTGCCTTCTGACTACGCTCTCCGCCTGATCCATTGCTACAAACACTGCTCTCCTGTGTACCGACCTCCGGCTGCCACCTGACTACGTTATCTGCCTGCTCCTCTGTTACCGAACTGCCTTTCCTGTGTACCGACCTCCGGCTGCCACCTGACTACGTTATCCGCCTGATCCATTGCTACAAACACTGCTTTCCTGTGTACCGACCTCCGGCTGCCATCTGACTACGCTACCTGCCTCTGCTTCCCCTAGTGTTTGCAGTAACATCGGCTCCAACCCAGACGGGATCTTGACAGAATAATCTCGCGCCAAAATGGAGTCCGCTGTGAACACCCTGAGACGGCAAGTTACGGAGCTTCAAAGTTTTTGTACTGACTCTCAAGGAAAATATGCCAAGTTACAAACTGATTTCACGGCGATACAACAGGAAGTAATTGAGCTACAAAAACAACTTCTGGACGTGCGCAATTCAGGGTCCGAATCAAACGCGCGGCTGCCGCTGCCTGCAAAGTTCAGTGGGGATCGCAAGCAGTACCGAGGATTCCTCAATCAATGCCGCATATACTTCCAGATGCAACCTGCTCCCTTTACCAGTGAGAGGAAGAAAGTTTTTTTCATGATAAATCTCCTGACGGATGACGCTCTTGCTTGGGCTTCACCTTATGTAGAAAAGGACTATGACCTCCTTAATGACCTGGAAGCCTTCACCGCAGCTATGAATCAAGTTTTTGATGACCCAAACCGCTGTGCCACAGCAGAAACCAAATTACATAATTTGCGCCAAGGACGTCGCTCTGTTGCGGAATACACATCGGAGTTCCGTCGCTGGGTGGCCGACACCACCTGGAATCCAGCGGCCCAGAGAAGTCAATTTCGACGAGGGTTATCAGAACCAGTGAAAGACGAGCTTGCCAGGGTTGAGACCCCTGACCAGTTGGAGGACTTTATTCAACTATGTATCCGGATTGACCAGAGACTTACTGAAAGGAGAAAGGAGAGACTGCGAGCACTTGGGAATAGTCCTGGCTTCTCATTTTCAGCATCAGACCACCAAGAAAAGACGCAAGGCGTGTCTGAACCGATGCAGATCGACGTCATCCGAAGACCACTCTCTGCACAGGAGAAGGAGAGGCGACGTGCAGAACATCTCTGCCTCTATTGTGGGGACCCTGGACACTATGCCATCAACTGTCCTAACAAAAGGACTATAGCCTTTACCAACAACAGGTCTGCCAGCAATATGGACCTTTCTCAGCAGTCGGATTCCATCTTGCAGACTATCTCATCAGTAACGCCAGAAATAGACAAAATACATACTACATCATCTCATTTTGTAATCCCCATTCAGGTTGTAATGGGCACCCAAAAAATACAATGCTCTGCCCTGTTGGATTCGGGAGCAGGAGGGAATTTTATGGACTTAAAATTTACACGTGATAATAATATTTCCAGTAGGACCAAATCCACACCAATTGAAATGGAAACGGTGGATGGATCACCCTTGTCTTCTGGACCTGTCACGCATGAGACAATCGAACTGGAGATTTGTATCGAACCGGATCATCATGAAGCTGTCAGTTTCCACCTTATCTCATCTCCGAAATTTCCGGTTATTCTAGGGATCCCCTGGTTTTCAGTCCATAACCCTTCTATCAACTGGGCATCAAGGACCATCACCTTTCCATCTGACTACTGTAAGAATAATTGTCATAAGGAACCCCCTGTTCTCCAACAAGTCCAAATCTCTGAGATTTCGCATGAGAAGGAAGAGAAACTACCACCTCAATATCAGCAGTTCTCTGATGTCTGCAGTAAGAAGAAAGCAGATCAATTACCTCCTCACCGTCCTTACGACTGTCCCATTGAATTGCTGCCAGGAGCAACCATTCCATTTGGACGGATTTACAATCTTTCCAAACCTGAATTGAAGGTATTAAGAAAGTTCCTGGATGAAAATTTAGAGAAAGGCTTTATTCGACCTTCCACATCTCCAGCTGGGGCACCCCTGTTCTTTGTTGAAAAGAAAGACTCCACTCTGCGGCCATGTATTGACTACAGAGAGATGAATAATATCACTGTCAAGAATCGCTACCCGCTACCCTTGATTCCTGAACTATTTGAGAGACTCCGTTCTGCGAAAATCTTTACGAAGCTGGATCTTAGAGGGGCTTACAACCTCATACGGATTCGCCCAGGAGATGAGTGGAAGACCGCCTTCAGAACGAGATATGGACATTTTGAATCTCTGGTTATGACCTTTGGTCTTAGCAATGCCCCAGCCACCTTTCAACATTTTATTAATGATGTATTTCGAGATTTCTTGGACCAATTCGTTGTGGCTTATCTCGATGACATTCTTATATTTTCAGACACCTTGGAAGAGCATCGCAGGCACGTCCAGTTAGTCTTGGAACGACTACAGGAGAACCATCTTTACATTAAACTTGAAAAATGTGAGTTTGAACAAACCAGTATCCAATTTCTGGGATATATCATCTCCCCAGAAGGTCTGAGCATGGATCCCGGCAAAATCAATGCTGTAGTGGACTGGCCTGTTCCAAGAAATTTAAAAGACGTCCAGCGTTTCATAGGATTTGCAAATTTTTACCGAAAATTTATAAAGAACTTTTCACGGATCATACTACCAATTACTACACTAACAAAAAAGACCAAAGCATTTTTCTGGTCTCCGGAGGCACAGGAGGCTTTTGACAAATTGAAAACTCTTTTTACGTCTGCTCCATTGTTAGTACACCCAAATCCTGAATTGCCATTTACTGTCGAAGTGGACGCCTCGGACTCTGCAGTGGGAGCCATTCTGTCTCAGCGAGTTGGGGACAAAATGCAACTTCACCCATGTGCGTTTCTTTCCCACACCATGTCATCTGCAGAAAAGAACTACGACATCGGTAATAAAGAACTGTTAGCCATTAAAGTTGCCTTCTCCGAATGGAGACATCTTTTGGAAGGTGCCAATCACCCTGTGACTGTCCTCACGGACCACAAGAATCTTGAATTCCTCCGTACAGCAAAAAGATTGTCTGCAAGACAAGCACGATGGGCCTTATTTTTCTCAAGATTCAATTTTATAATTTCTTACCGGCCTGGTTCAAGAAATGGCAAGGCTGACGCCCTGTCCAGGATGTGTTCGGAACCTCAGGAGAGGTCTAGTAATGACGATACAATTCTAGGCCCTAAAATTTTTTTGGGAATATTGCACTCTAAAGGACTATGTAATAGAATTAAAGATGGATATCAAGAGGACTCTTTCCTTAACCATCCTTCGGAAGACGTCGATCTTTCATTCAAAGAGGGGTTTTGGATGCAGAAACACAAAATATATGTACCTGAATCTTCTCGCCTTGAAGTCCTCAAAAGTGTCCATGATTCTAAACTGGCAGGACATCCTGGAGTTGCAAAAACACAAGACTTACTACTTTGTTTCTTTTGGTGGCCTAATTGTAGGAAGGACGTGAGGAAATATGTTTCAACCTGTTTAACAAGACCCCACGATTGTCTCCTCTAGGACTCTTGCAACCACTTCCAGTTCCATCCAGGCCTTGGGGATCTATTTCCATGGATTTTATTGTGGAACTACCCCCTTCCAAACAGATGACCGTCATCCTTGTCATAGTGGACCGACTCACAAAAATGGCCCACTTTATTCCAACTGAAGGAATTCCTACTGCTGAAAAAACTGCAGAACTGATAATCAAAGAGGTATTCAGGTTACATGGAATTCCTGACAGCGTGGTGTCTGACAGAGGCATTCAGTTTACGTCAAAATTTTGGAAGAGTTTCTGTACAGCCTTGGGAGTCACGGTGAATCTTTCTACCGCTTTCCATCCTCAGTCCAATGGCCAGACGGAGAGAACGAACCAGACTTTGGAGCAATACCTCCGTTGCTTCATTTCCTATCTTCAGGATGACTGGGTGGACTATTTACCAACAGCAGAGTTTTCCTACAACAACTCCATACATAGCGCTACATCTCAAACCCCATTTTTTGCTAATTATGGAGTACATCCAGTATTTATCCCTAATCTGCCAGTGAACACTCCCATTCCTGCTGTAAATGACAGGCTTGCAAAATTACAGGAATCCCAGAAGGAATTATCAGAGATATTACTCAAGACCCAGGAAGTATATAAGGAAGCAGCAGATAAACATCGGAGAGTGCCCCCTGCTCTTCAGGTTGGAGACAAAGTTTGGCTGTCCACTAAAAACCTTAAGACACATGTGCCATCCTCCAAATTGGGTCAGAAATTCATTGGACCTTTTCAAATTTCTGCAAAAATTAACCAGGTTGCTTTTCGTTTGGAACTTCCCAACAATCTAAAGATTCATCCAGTGTTTCACATATCCTTGCTCAAACCCTTCTGTGAAAACCCGTTTCCAGGAAGAATTCAGCCACCTCCTCCACCAGAAAGGATCCGTGGTGAAGAAGAATACATTGTGGATAAGATTCTGGACTCCCGAAAATTCAGAGGTAAACTGCAGTATCTGGTGCAGTGGAAGGGTTACGGACCAGAGGAAAATTCATGGGAACCAAGGGACAACGTCCATGCTCCTAGACTAACAAGAGCCTTTCATCAGAGGTACCCGGATAAGCCAGCTCCTGAGATGTCCAGAGGTCATCCTGGAAGGAGGGGAGTACTGTCAGGAGTCGAACCCAGTACCTCTTGTCCACTGGCCAGCAGCTCTACCATCTGAGCTATTCTGCTGGCTGCAAAGTTCCTTGCTGAACCCTGATACCATTGACTGTTCTTCCTGATTAGCTACACCTAGTGCTCTTTTGATTGGGCCTCTGATTGCCAATTACACACCCTATATAAACCTGGCCCTGTGGGTGTGTCATTGCGAGATTATTGAGCTCCAAGCCTTTAGTCAAGCGTTTCCTGCTGATCCATTGCTACAAACACTGCTCTCCTGTGAACCGACCTCGGCCTGCCTTCTGACTACGCTCTCCGCCTGATCCATTGCTACAAACACTGCTCTCCTGTGAACCGACCTCGGCCTGCCTTCTGACTACGCTCTCCGCCTGATCCATTGCTACAAACACTGCTCTCCTGTGTACCAACCTCCGGCTGCCACCTGACTACGTTATCTGCCTGCTCCTCTGTTACCGAACTGCCTTTCCTGTGTACTGACCTCCGGCTGCCACCTGACTACGTTATCCGCCTGATCCATTGCTACAAACACTGCTTTCCTGTGTACCGACCTCCGGCTGCCATCTGACTACGCTACCTGCCTCTGCTTCCCCTAGTGTTTGCAGTAACATCGGCTCCAACCCAGACGGGATCTTGACACATGTATTTGGAAGTCGCCTTGCTACACTCATCAGGAGAGCTTTAAACTAGAACAATGTGGGAAGGGAAGCAAAACGCCAGCAAAAGCCATACACCTGACAAATGCTATTGAGAACTCTGCTATTAGAAGTGAAGGGGAAGAACAAAGACAAAAAAATCTACATAATAAAAATATTGAAGAAAGAGAAACCAATCACAAACTAAAGTGTTTCTATACGAATGCACAAAGCATGGGCAACAAACAAGGAGAACTGGAGCTACTAACGCAGGAGAAGAAATATGATGTCATTGGAATCACTGAGACTTGGTGGGACGATACACATGATTGGAATACAAGGCTAGAAGGTTACAACTTATTTGCAAGAAACAGACTTGATAAACGAGGAGGAGGTGTTGCATTGTATGTTAGAAAAGCGTATATCTGCACAGAGATTGAAGCTTCAGAGACTGGGAGTTCTGTGGAAACTGTTTGGGTAAGAATACAAGGACAGAACAATGGAAAGGACACCATTGTATGCATTTACTACAGGCCGCCTGTGCAAGCTGAAGATATGGATGAACTCTTTATGCATCAAATGGCCAAGTTCTCCAAAAAATATGACATAGTGGTCATGGGAGATTTCAACTATCCAGACATTTGTTGGGAATCTCTCTCAGGCAAAACTAACAGGTCCAGGAAATTCTTATCCTCTCTTGCTGACAACTTTATCTTCCAAAAGGTAATGGAGAAAACAAGGGGATCTGCTACCTTGGATCTAATCCTCATAAACAGGGAGGAAATGGTGGAGGAGGTAAGAGTGGCTGGGACCCTAGGAGGTAGTGACCATGCTATTTCAGAATTTTGGATAACAAGAGGAGGAAGACCTGTGAAGACTCAGACGTCAAGGTTAGATTTCAGAAAGGCAGATTTTAAGGAACTCAGAAAGAGAATTGGAGGATCCAATGGCTGGATATCCTTAAGGACAAAAATGTCCAGGAAGGATGGAAAATCTTGAAAAATGAGATTCTCAAAGCACAATCGTTAACAATTCCGAAAAGAGGGAAGAATGGGAAGCATTTAAGGAAACCAGGATGGATGAACATAGAACTTAAACAAATGCTAAAAAGGAAGAAAGAAATGTTTATCAAATGGAAAGAGGGAGGCATATCTAAATAAGAATATAATGCCGTCTGCAGAACCTGCAGGGCACAAATCAGATTATCTAAAGCTGACAATGAATTAAGGCTTGCAAGTGACGTCAAAAGCAACAAAAAAGGATTTTGGGGATACGTCAAAAGTAAAAGAAAAGTCAAAGATGCTATAGGATTTTTACAGGATGAAAATGATGAAATGGTAAGTCAGGATGTTGAGAAGGCTGAACTTTTAAATTCCTATTTTGCATCTGTTTTCTCTCAGAAAGGAAATGTAACATCAACTGATCTTCACTGTCCTATTAAAGGAATAGAAGAATCCAGGATATCTATAAACAGAAAGACAGTGAGGAAACACTTAGCTAACCTAAATGAATTCAAGTCTCCAGGTCCAGATGAATTACACCCCAGGGTACTGAAGGAGATAGCAGAAGAAATTCTTGAACCACTGTCCATAATCTTTGAAAATTCTTGGAGAACAGGAGAAGTCCCAGAAGACTGGAGAAGAGCAAATGTTGTTCCTATCTTCAAAAAGGGGAAGAAGGTGGACCCAGGGAACTACAGGCCGGTGAGTCTGACTTCTATACCAGGAAAGATCTTTGAACAAATTATTAAAGAACATGTATGCAAGTACCTGGATAAAAATGAAGTGATTAAACAGAGTCAGCATGGGTTTGTAACTAATAAGTCATGTCAGACTAACTTAATTTCCTTCTATGACAGAATCACTGACTGGGTGGATCAGGGAAATGCTGTAGATATAGTATATCTTGACTTCAGCAAAGCATTTGACAAAGTATCTCACACAATCCTTATTGAAAAAATGACTAAGTATGGAATGGACAAGGCAACTGTTAGGTGGATTCATAACTGGCTTAGTGATCGGACCCAAAGAGTGGTTGTAAATGGCTGCACATCCAGTTAGAAGAATGTCTCAAGTGGGGTACCACAAGGCTCTGTTTTGGGCCCTGTATTGTTCAACATCTTTATCAATGATTTAGATGAAGGAATTGAGGGTAAACTGATCAAATTTGCTGATGACACAAAGCTAGGAGGGGTAGCTAATACTAGAGAAGAGAGAGAGAGGATTCAAAAAGATATACATAAACTGGAGCAGTGGGCAGCAACTAACAGAATGGATTTTAACAGGGAAAAATGCAAAGTACTACATCTGGGCAATAAAAATGAAAAAAGCATATACAAAATGGGAGGAATAGGGCTAAGTAACAGCACATGTGAAAAAGACTTGGGTATACTAATTGATCACAGACTTAACATGAGTCAACAGTGTGATGCAGCAGCAAAAAAGGCAAATGCAATTCTAGGATGTATCAACAGAAGCATACAGTCTAGATCACGTGAGGTCATTATTGCCCTCTACTCCTCTTTGGTCAGACCTCATCTGGAATACTGTGTCCAGTTTTGGGCACCACATTTTAAAAAAGACATCAACAAACTGGAGCAAGTTCAGAGAAGAGCCACCAGAATGGTGACCGGTCTGCAAACCATGTCCTATGAGGAACGGTTGCAGGATTTGGGAATGTTTAGCTTGCAAAAAAGAAGACTGAGAGGAGACTTAATAGCTGTCTACAAATATCTCAAGGGCTGTCACATTGTAGAAGGATCATCTTTATTCTCATTTGCGCAAGGAAAGACTAGAAGCAATGGGATGAAACTGAATGGGAGGAGACACAGATTAGATATTAGAAAAAACTTTTTGACAGTTAGGGTGATCAATGAGTGGAACAGGCTGCCACAAGAGGTGGTGAGTTCTCCTTCAATGGAAGTCTTCAAACAGAGGCTGGATAGACATCTGTCTGGGATGATTTAGAGAATCCTGCTTTGAGCAGGGGGTTGGACCAGATGACCCAGGAGGTCCCTTCCAACTCTACCATTCTATGATTCTATGATTCTATGATTCTATGCCTCCATATGTTCCACAGCTTATTCCCCCATATGCTCCATATTATGCCCCCATATGTTCCATAGCTTATGCCCCCATATGCTCCATATTATGCCTCCATATGTTCCACAGCTTATGCACCCATATGCTCCATATTATGCCCCCATATGCTCCAGATTATGCCCCCATATGCTCCAGATTATGCCCCATATGTTCCACAGCTTATGCCCCATATGCTCCATATTATGCCCCCATATGTTCCACAGCTTATGCCCCCATATGCTCCATATTATGCCCCCATATGCTCCAGATTATGCCCCCATATGCTCCAGATTATGCCCCATATGTTCCACAGCTTATGCCCCCATATGCTCCATATTATGCCCCATATGCTCCATATTATGCCCCATATGTTCCACAGCTTATGCCCCATATGCTCCATATTATGCCCCCATACCCCATATGCTCCAGATTATGCCCCCATATGTTCCACAGCTTATGCCCCCATATGCTCCATATTATGCCCCCATATGTTCCACAGCTTATGCCCCCATATGCTCCATATTATGCCCCCATATGCTCCAGATTATGCCCCCATATGCTCCAGATTATGCCCCATATGTTCCACAGCTTATGCCCCAATATGCTCCATATTATGCCCCCATATGTTCCAGAGTTTATGCCCCCATATGCTCCAGATTATGCCCTCATATGCTGCACAATTATGCCCCATAGTATAGGCCTCATATGCTGCTGCAAAAAAAAAAATGACATACTCGCCTCTCGTCGCTGGGGGCCAGGTGCCGGTGTCCTGAGCAGGCGGTGATAGCGGCGCACTATGGGGGACAGGTGCCGGTGTCACCACTCGCTCAGGACCCCGGCACCTGAGATATTTACCTGTCCTCTCTGCACCGCAGCGCGCTGCTCCCTCGGTCCGACTCCTCTGGCTGTGAATGATCTGGCAGGGGGCGGGGCGCGCACTAACGACGTCATCGCGCCCTCTGCCTGAACATTCACAGCCAGAGGAGTCGGACCGAGAGAGCAGCGTGCTGCGGTGGACCGAGGGACAGGTAAATATCACTATACTCACCCCTCCGCCGCGCGTCTTAGCAGCCTCTCCTCTTCTCCCGGTGGTCTCCGCAGCGCTTCAGTCCTGCAGCGGTCACATGGTACCGCTCATTAAAGTCATGAATATGTGCATATTCATGACTTTAATGAGCGGTGCCATGTGACCACTGCAGGAAGGAGCCGGAGATCGTGGGAGAAGCAGGGGGGCTGCAGAGACCACGCCGGCGGAGGGGTGAGTATGATCTGACACCCCCTCTCCCCCTCCCCCGCCGACCCCCGTATATGACCCGCGTATAAGCCGAGAGGGGGACTTTCAACCCTAAAAAATGGGCTGAAAATCTCAGCTTATATATGGGTATATACGGTAATACCTGTATTTTACCTCTCATAGTAGAAGCCAGGTAGTGAAGCCGTGTTTGGTCTCCAAATGTAACGGGGGCCCGGTTGGATCCGATGGCACCAGAACCACTGCTCTTTGACCTCTCGTTGGGAAGTTACAATCCTTCATAGGTTTTGGGAGTTTAAAATACAAACGCTCAGGGGAGGGGGGATTAGGACCATCACATGGGAGAACAGGGAGTTACCAACCAAGTGGTTAAGTCCTTGTGTAAGGTGATGTGTAGTGATGAGTGAACGTGCTCGCCACTACTCGTTACTCGCCCGAGTATCAAGGTATTCGGTGTACTCGGGACCACCGAGCATTTCCGGGATTACTCGGCGGGAACTCGGGTCTCCACCCAGCTTTTTTGACAGTCTTTAGAGACCCAACCATGATGCAGGGATTGTCTGCCAGGCAATGAAACGCCGCAGCCATATTTGTTGTGGTCGTGCAGTGAATGGCTGGCCGCACAGCATCATCAGGGTACAAGAGACCGGACGCCGCCCTGCTCGGCGCATTCAGCTCTGGATTTAGAAAGTGAAAGTGTAGGGAGAGCTGCTGCCGAGATAGGGTCAGATTTGGGAATTTCTTAGTCAGTGTGGGGTCTACCATCCTAAAGTACTCAAATCCAGCTAAACCAACAGTCCTTCTAAGGAATAATTCCGGAGTATATAGGTTCCAGTGTTAGGTAGGCAGGGGATTGTACGTCGCTCTATACATATTAGTGCAAGGCCTGCAGGCACTGTATGTGTGTATATACATATCATTTCATACATCAAGAGGGTCCATTCCCTTCCTGTCTGGTGGTGCTGCTGCTGCTACCTATAGGATATATTGACCATATATACCTAGCCCCAGGTCTAATTGGCTTGAAAATTGTTTTGGCCAGGTTAATAAAGCTTATTTTATTGCAAAGCAATACAGAGCCTTTTTTTTCTCCATTTTCTTTGGACAGTGCACAATACAGTCAGATCCTTTTCCTAGCACAGCGTGAAAATCCTGCAATTTTAAAGGGGTCTCAAAAATCGCAGAGAAATATTTAATCTTTATGTGGTATGGTAGAGTAGATTTTTTTTTGTGTCTTCCACAATTTCTTGACACCATTTTTCTGAACCTCCCAAAAAACACATACAGGCCACATATTTTACAGTGTGGTATATCTATGACACGCCTCATCCATCCGCCTGCTAAGAATTTTTTTCATTTTAGACCTAAAGTCCATTTTTTTTTCCTGTCACTATAGTTATATACAGCTCTATTTAGCCTTAAAAAAACAAAAAATACAGGCCACAGATTTGTCAGTGTGGTATTTCTGTGCCAGCTCACATATCTGTGTGCTCCAAGTTTGGCCATTTTAGGCCGGTTTTCCATTGTTTTCCTCTGTGTCACTCTAGTTATATACAGCACTATTAAGCCTAAAAAAGCAAAAAATACAGGCCACAGATTTGTCAGTGTAGTATCTCCGTGCCAGCTCATATATCTGCATGCTCCAAGTTTGCCCATTTTATGCCTGTTTTCCATTGTTTTCCTCTGTGTCACTCTAGTTATATACAGCACTATTAAGCCTAAAAAAGCAAAAAATACAGGCCACAGATTTGTCAGTGTAGTATCTCCGTGCCAGCTCATATATCTGCGTGCTCCAAGTTTGCCCATTTTACGCCTATTTTCCATTGTTTTCCTCTGTGTTACTCTAGTTCTATGCAGCACTATTATGCCTAAAAAAGCAAAAAATACAGGCCACAGATTTGTCAGTGTGGTATCTCCATGCCAGCTCATATACCTGCGTGCGCCAAGTTTGCCCATTTTAGGCCGGCTTTCAATTTTTTTCCAGTGTATCACTCTAGTTATATACAGCACTATTTAGCCTAAAAAAGCAAAACATACAGGCGGCCACAGATTTGTCAGTGTGGTATCTCCCTAAACAGGCCTCATTTATATGTGCCAAAAATTTGTCCATTTTAGGCCTACATATTCTAGTGTTTTTGCAGTCTGTTAACGTACTTATTGACACAAATCTGATAAGCCAAAAAACATTTTTACCTACAGTCCAGATAGGTAAAAGTGTGGTTTTCCTGCACATGTATCACATACAAGTTGGCTCCCAAATCAGCAATTTGTAGTGAACGTGTATAATATTCTAGTCCATTTACAATGGGCAAGGCGCGTGGAAAGGACGGGGAAGTGGACGTGATGGTGCATGCCGAGGCTGAGAAATTGGGCCACCAAAAACACCCACATCTTCTCCCTGGACCTTAGTGTCCGAAGTCCTAGGGGACCACGGCAAGCAGCACTATTGAAGCCCGATCAGTGTGAAAAGGTTGTTGGTTGGATAGCGGATAATACTTCCAGTTCCTTATCCACCAGCACCCTGTCATCCACACGGTCAAGTCAGAGTTGCCGTGAATCTGGACCGCATATTCCTCATCCTGGTCCTCCTTCCTCCCACCATGCTGAGTACCCTGAGAAAACTGATCCCACACTCGGACACTACAAAGAGCTGTTCAGTTTTCCATTTGGAAATTCGTGCCTCTCGCCTGGTGCACTTGAAGCGGGGCAAGATGATATTCCATGTAGCGATGCACAAATATTTGAGCAACCACGGTCACATGAGGTAGACGATGATGAGACACAATTTCCGGAAAGTCAGGAGGAGGACCAGGGTGCGGAAGTGGAAGATGAGGTGGTGGATGATATAGTAACAGATCCAACCTGGCAGGAGGACATGCAGAGCGAGGACAGCAGCACATAGGGGGAGGTAGGCATAGCACCACTTCAGGCAGGAAGTAGCAGTGTGGTTGCTGCAGACAGAAGGCGTGTAACTGTTCCCCGTAACACCAACATGACGTAAGTTGCCAGTCCAACTGTTAGGTCTTCCCGAGTCTGGTTATTTTTTGAAGACTCTGCCGATAACCCCAAACAGGCCATTTGCAATACCTGTCATGCCAGCATCAGCAGGGGTAGCAAAACTACCATCCTTACCACCACCAGCATGATCAGGCACATGACAGCAAAGCACACAACTTTGTGGGCCCAACCCCTATCTGCAGGAACAGTGTCAGCGGGTGACACCACTGCTTCTTCCACTGTTGTACCTGCTAGCCAATCCCCTGTCCATGGTGCATGTGAAGGTGCCTCCTGCTCTGCACCTGTCGTTGCCCAGAGTCAAATAGCACCATCATCAAGCACGTCCATGTCCTTGTCCCAGTGCAGCCTTCAGTTGTCCATAACCCAGTCATTGGAACGTAAGCAGAAATAAGCATCCAATGACCCACAGGTAGAGTTGAGCGATACTTTCCGATATCCAAAAATATCGGATCGGAATGGTATCGCCGATATCACTAAAATATCGGCGATACCCGATACCGATACCGGAAGTCCCATGTAAGTCTATGGGAACAAAATATCGCAACTAAAAAAACACTTTCTTTCCTTGTAAACACAAAATATACACACATAGAATACATATATATATATATACATGTCATTGTGACATATATATATATACATATATTTATAGTTTATTCACTTCTACATAGTAAAATAGCCTCTGATTCAATTGCCGGGTAAAGCCGGCATTTGTGAAAAGACAGAAGCACCCGAGGGTCCAGTCACCACAGAGATGTTGCATCGCACCCAGCGGTGTGACAACTTACTCTCAGGTAAGGAGGAAACACCCCATTGACTCCAACCACTGCATTCAACAGTACACTATGCCAGCTGAGTGTAGGCGGACCCAATGGGATGGTCTAGCTCAGGCTGGTTAGAACAGGGTGTAGCTAGTTGGATGGGAGGGGTTGAGGCAGCCTTATGCTGCATGTCTTTGTAGTAAGAATTGTTTCCTTTCCTGCTTTCTTACTACGTCGCATACTCCACTCTGCTACATCACTCTGCACCATTGCTCTATCTCACATCTATCTGCCCTGGAAGGATACCGTCTTACCTGTAGAAGACTTATCACCTAGCTGCACTACACCATCCCTGCCAGAGGACCTGCACAGCAGCGCTGGTCACCCTGACCAGGTACTACAGGTGACGTCACGACAAACTACACAAACATTCTATCATCCCCTGGAAATATCCCACATTCCAGTGAGCGACCAGGGCACGGACATAGCTGTGCTACCCGTCACATCCCCCATAGAAGTCGACGGGCTTGGTGCCGAGTACCCCCAAAACCTGTGGCTCTGTGCGACTCAACTTTGGCGTCACGAACAGGATTCAGAAGCTCGCTATAAGCGAGTCCTGTGTGCCTTAATTGAACTGTTTTTTTGCTTGAGAATTGCAAAAATCATCATAGACTGTATTTGCCATTTTTCCGTCATATCTGCGCCACGAGGCACAGGTGAAGAATAAGGGCGTGCTCTCGTGGGCGTACACTCACTCCGTGGCGCGAAAACGATGTCCGCCCACTCTAAATGTTACTGCAATGTAAGATCGTGCTCCACAGCTCTGGAGTTCCGCCTCCTCATCCTCCTCAGTGGGCGGAAACGAACGCGAAGGTCCCGCCTCCCTACAAAAGATGGCGCCTCTGCTGATGCTAATGACACATGTGACTTGGCAGAGATGGCGAACGGACGTGAGCAGAAGTGGGAAGGGATGGAGGAGTCAGAGCTCTCCCCCACGGAAGCGACCCGATCGCCACGGAGCCACCGTTTGGCACCCGGCCTGGAAACCCTCCTACGCTGGAAGAAGCGGAGGATACCCTGAGAGACCTGGCCCGGCACCGGGAGGAGGTCGCCAGGATGGAAGCGAGCTGGCGGGCCATAAAACTACACTTGGAGCGGCGCCAATCCCTCTTACCCCCTGAAGTGTCTGTACCGGAAGGTGAGGCACCCGTTCCAGTAGAGGAGGCCGTGCGGGCATCCCAGCCCTTGCAATCTGAACCGGTTGCCAGTATCTCAGTGGAGGCACCCGTTCCAGTAGAGGAGGCCGTGCGGGCATCCCAGCCCTTGCAATCTGAACCGGTTGCCAGTATCTCAGTGGAGGCACCCGTTCCAGTAGAGGAGGCCGTGCGGGCATCCCAGCCCTTGCAATCTGAACGGGTTGACAGTATCTCAGTGGAGGCACCCGTTCCAGTAGAGGAGGCCGTGCGGGCATCCCAGCCCTTGCAATCTGAACCGGTTGCCAGTATCACAGTGGAGGCACCCGTTCCTGCAGAAAATGCCGCACCAGCACCCCAGATCCCGCTGTCTGCCCCCGTCGCTGAGGCAGAAGAAGCGACACCCGTCCTCATGGAGGAGGCCGCACAGGCACCAGAGCTCTACCTGCCTGTACCGGAGCCCCGACCGTCATCTGTTCCAGAGCCGGCTGCTTCCGCCACAGGTGAGCGCCGCCAGGACTGGCGGGCGCCAGGAGAGCTGTCGCAAACCGGACATCGTAAGCTGGCGTTTGATGGTGGAGACATGGAGCTGCTGGTTGAGGAGAATTACAACCGGCGTCAGGAGGAAGAGTGGAGACGTCGGGAGCGGGAAGCAGAGCGACAAAGGGAGCAGCGAGAATCCCAAAAGCTTCGGCAACGTCACCTGGACAAGGACCTGGCAGAGAAGGCACGTATGAGAAAGGATAAAAGTACGCTGAGGGAGCCGCGGCGTAAGGGTGCAGTACGGAACTTTAAGTTAAAAGGTGGTTGGGGCTTCATCCAGGAGCCTGGACTTTATTTAGAAGTCTTTGTAACCCGGCGGGACGTCCTTCCTCCCAGAAGGACACCCGGGGAGGGACCTGTTGGCAGGAGACTTGGTGACTTACACCCGACACTGGGGTTACAATGGATGGTACGCCCCAAATGTTACCAGGTGCGACCCCTACTCCCCAGAGTGTCAGGAAACTGACAGACCCTCCGAGCCTTCAGCCTCCCCCAACCAGGCCTCTGCACAAGTGCCCACCCCACGCCATAAATCTCCCCAGCCTCCCTCAGTGGTCTCCTCAGCAGCCCAGCTATGGACATGATAATGATAGCTGGCCCGTACCCGGCGCCTGTTAGGCCCCCTGGGGTTCGTTCAGTCCGGGACATAGGGTTCCAGACCCGGAGGGAGACGAAAGAGGTGGCCACACAGACCCAGATAGCGGGTCACGACGTAACTGTACAGGCCACACGACGTCATCAGGTCTGGGTGGACCCTCCTGTCACAGATGTTTGGCAAGCTCCAGAAGAGTACCAGGTGGTACCTGTAAGAGGCCAGCCAAAGAAGTCTAAATAACCCGGACAGGGTCTCTGTATGTAAATAGTTAAAATATTGATGTACCCGGACGGGTGAATGTTCATAAAAAGAAGTTTATTGTTGCCTTAATATACCCAGGTTGGGTAATGGTTTGATGTACCCGGACGGGTGAATGTTCAGAAGAACAAGTTTATTGTTGCCTTTATATACCCAGGTTGGGTAATGGTGTTTCAATGTAATCAAAATGTTGAACTTTGAAGCCATGAACTGTACTGGCTCACAAACTTTTCTGTAAATAGTTGGCACTTCGGTGCTCCATCTTGGTTTTACAAAAACTTAACTGTGCACTATTTTCAACTACCTCAGAAACTAAAAACCCGTTTGGTGTGGCCGAAAGTGAGGTCTGCTCAAGGAAAGTCTTGCAGCCCACCCAAGACCACAGTTGGAGGTTTGGAGCGGGTCCTCCACAAGCACAAGTAAAGGACACTGTGAAGTTACCCCGGTAGGGGTAGTCCTAAGAAGTCTCAACGAACTTCGGCAGTAATGCTATTTGCACTTTTGTAATGTTATTATTAAAAATTTTATTATGCAACGTTTAACTTGAAGTGTTTCCTGCTTTCTTACTACGTCGCATAGTCCACTCTGCTACATCACTCTGCACCATTGCTCTATCTCACATCTATCTGCCCTGGAAGGATAGCGTGTTACCTGTAGAAGACTTATCACCTACCTGCACTACACCATCCCTTCCAGAGGACCTGCACAGCAGTGCTGGACACCCTGACCAGGTACTACAGGTGGCGTCACGACAAACTACACGAACATTCTATCATCCCCTGGAAATATCCCACATTCCATTGATCGCCCAGGTCACGGACCGAGCTGTGCTACTCGTGACATCCCCCATAGAAGTCGACGTGATCGGTGCCGAGTACCCCCAAAACCCCTGTCTCTGTGCGACTCAACTTCCCTCACTGTGCTGGCACTTTACATTTACAATGCCTCTGGGTTTTTTTTTAGGGGGGTGGGGAACATTCAGACTTTTGCTATGGGGCCCCATGATTTATATGTACGCACCTGCTGCTGAGGCATGGTATTTAAGGCTGTTAAGGAGCCAACATACATGGACCTTGCCAGCAGCGTCGGACTGGAGTACCTTGGGCCCACCAGAGAAAATATATTCTTGCGGCCCAACATCATACTTCCCAACCTTTGAATAAGGGAAAGAGGGACAAAGGCTGTGGCACGCTGTGCATGCTGCAGAAAATTTTAGGCCACGCCCCGACAACACCCATTTCACAGCTAATGACACCCATATCCTCGCCCCAAGAATAACCATTTAGCACTGCTGATCACACTGACTGGTAATGAGGGCACAGTGGCTGGTACTGAGGAAAAGAAAGAAAGAGCAGCGAGAGAGAAAGAACAAACAGAGAAAGAAAGAGAGGAAAGAAAGAAAAGAGAGAAAGAAAGAACAGAGAGAAAAAAGAACAGAGAGCGAGAAGGAAAGAACAGAGAGCGAGAAAGAAAGACTAGAGAGAGAGCCATAGGCGTAGCTAGGGTTTTGGTTTAGTGGGGCAAAACTTCTGAGTGGGCCCATCATCAGAGAACCTCAGCAAATGACCGCGCTGTTGGCCAAAATAATCTATATATAAAAAGACCAATATTGATATTACCGCCATATGGTCTGTGTTAAATAATACCAGTCCTACAGAACATATAGATTACAGCACAGGTACAGATAATGACTTACCGCTGATGTTCTTTCTAATGGAATTGTTCACTTTTCATGTCTTTTCCATCTGGCCCACACCGACATGACGACTTCTCCAGCCAGGACTCGACTGCACCCCCATTAAAAAAAAAATAAAAAAAATACTCACCTCCCGGCTCCTGTGCTGCTCACTGTTCTCCCTCTCAGCGTCTGACAGCGGGCACCGGCAGGTGATGTTATTGCGCCCACTGTCATATGCTGAGAGGGGGATTATGGGAGAGAAGGAGCGCTCACTCCTTCTCTCTCTATGCGGTCAGCTTTATCGGCTGGATGCCGATACAGCTGACCCTCCGATGACGGGTGGGGGGCCCACTGCTGGCACCGGGCCCCCCCAACGCCTGTTCAGGCCCCATAGCTTCCGGGCGGCAGAGCAGGGAGAGCGATTCTCCCTGCTCTGCCGCAGAATGTAACTGTATCGTAGCTCCGGGTGGGCCCCCTCAGAGCGCGGGCCCCGGGGCCACCGCCCCCTCTGCCCCGCGACCTATCCTTTCATATCAGGGCCCACCACGCAGGAGCTGGGGCCCACCATAAGTTTCTCCGGTGTCCCGGTGCCTCAGTCCGACCCTGCTTGCCAGCCTGATAATACCAGGCCACAGCAGTCTGCTTATCTTTGCTGGTTAACAAAAATAGGGGATCCCCTTGAAAAAAAATTGGCGTGGGGTCCACCCTATTTTTGTTAACCAGCCAGATGAAGCAGACTGCTGAAGCCTGGTTTTTCAGGCTGGTAATGAGCCAATATCCATGGACCTTGCCAGCCTGATAATACCAGGCCACAGCAGTCTGCTTAGCTTGGCTGGTTAACAAAAATAGGGGATCCCCTCGAAAAAAAAAACGGCGTAGGGGTCCCCCTATTTTTGTTAACCAGCCAAGTAAAATGCAGACTGCTGCGGCCTGGTATTAAAAGACTGTCAAGGCCCATGGATTTTGGCCCTCAACAGCCTGATAATACCAGGCTACAGCAGCCCCACATTTGGCGCATCAAAAGATGTGCCAATTGTGGCACTTTACCCGGCTCTTCCCACTGCCCTGTAGCGGTGGCAAGTGGGGTAATAAGGGGTTAATGTCACCGTTGATTGCACGGTGACAATAAGCCCGGTTAATAATGGAGAGGTGTCAATAAGACACCGATCCATTATTAATCCCAAAGTTTTTAAATGTATAAAAAAAAAGACACAGCAAGAAAAAAGTATTTTAATGAAATAAAAGAGACAACACAGTTTTCATTTCTTTTATTATACTCTCATTCCTGCGACGCCATCGATCTCCTGTAAAAAAGGAAAAAAACAAACCAACAGTATACCACCTGTCCGACGCAGTCCATAGTAACGACTGTCCCACGACGATCCAGCTCTGCTACATTGGAATGACAGGCAGAGGCTGTCATCCCGGCGCAGCACAGCTGATTACCTGCTTCCCCGGCGGTGACGTCATCGGACTGACTGCTTTATGGCCGGGATTACCCAGCAGTCACTGCAGTTATTGCGAGAAACTGCATGTGACCGCCGGGGAAAGATGATGGCGGCCATCAACCAGTCCAGGCCGTGACCACCGGAGATATTCTGCCAGGTAAGTGCCGCTGACTCCTGACAGACCCGACCGACGGACACTCACAGTGACAGTGACAATTCGATTCCGGTATACGATATATGGGAAATATCGAAAGTCAATATCGAAAGTCCGATACAGCTAATATCGGCCGATACCCGATACTTGCGGTATCGTATCGCTCAACACTACCCACAGGCCACAGTACTCAATTCTCATATTTCTCATCTGCTTGCACTCGAAATGTTGCCTTTTAGGCTTGTGGAGATGGAATATTTCCGCAACCTGATGGCAGCGGCCGTCCCAAGGTACTCGGTCCCCAGCTGCCACTATTTCTCCAGCTGTGCCGTTCCGGCATTACACAAGCACATGTCCCACAACATTACCCATTCCCTCAACCATGCAGTTACTGGGAAAGCACACCTAACCACGGACACGTGGACAAGTGCTTGTAGCCAGGGATGGTACATCTCGATGACGGCACACTGGGTTAACATAGTGGAAGCAGGGACCCAGTCAGACCTTGGGATGGAACACGTCCTCCCGACACCAAGGATTCGGGCCCTACGTCAATCAGGGTTGCCCCCACTGTGTACAGCTCCTGCACCTCCTCCTCCTCTTCCTCCTCCTCCTCTTCAGCCCCCATCTCCGAAAATAGCACATCAGTCACAAGCTGGAAGCACTGCAGCACTGTCAAAGCCAAGCGGCAACAGGCTGTGCTTAAGCTAATTTGTTTAGGTGCCAAACCACACAATGCTGAAGAGTTGTTGACAGCTCTGAAAGAGCAGGCAGATGTGTGGCTGACACCGCTGAATCTCCAGCCAGGCATGGTTGTGTGTGTCAATGGCAGGAACCTGGTGGCGGCTCTGAGGCGAGGCAAACTGACACATGTACCATGCCTGGCCCATGTGCTTAACCTCGTTGTTCAATGTTTTCTAAAAAGCTACCAGGAGCTGCCAAGTCTGCTGGTGAAAGTACGCCGCCTGTGTGCCCATTTTAGAAAGTCAGCTACAGCTTCAGGTGCCCTTGCCGAGCTTCAGAAGCGATTGCAGATTCCGGCTCACCGACTAGTGTGTGATATCCCCACGCATTAGAACTCTACACTGCATATGTTGGAAAGGATTTGTGAGCAGAAGCGGGCAGTTGATGAATACCAGCATCAACAAGGCCGTTGACTTCACACATAAGACCTCAGGAGTGGACATGGATGTCAGACATATGTAACATCCTCCAAAACTTTGAGGAGTCCACCAAGATGGTGAGTGGCGATGACGCCACAATTAGCGTCACCATCCCGCTCATCTGCATTCTGAAAAGCTCTCTGCTCACAATGAAAGAGGATGCATTGCAGGCAGAGCACGAGGACATGGATCATGGAACTATACAGGGTGATTACACACAGCCCATCCTCATGTCATCCCAACGTGGATTGGTTGACAATGAGGAAAAGGAGGAGGAAGAACAGGAGCTACTTTCATGCACTATAGAGGTACTACAAGCACAACTGTCAGACCGTATGATCAGCATGGACGGCCTGAGGACAGGGAGGAAGAGGAGGAGGAGGACACCTTGGTCAGTCGTCTTGCTGGTGAGGACACTTAAGGCTTGCCTGTTACCAGTCTGGCACACATGGCTGACTTTATGTTGCGCTGCCTTTCCCGTGACCCTCGTATTGTAAAAATATTAGGTAACAGCCATTACTGGGTAGTGACACTTTTAGACCCACACTACAAGAACTTTCAATCTCTTGTTCCAGAGGCAGACAGGTGTACTAAAATGGTGCAGTACCAGAGGGCTATTGTTGCAGAATTATTTAAAAAATTCTCATCTCAAAACACTGGCGGCAGAGATAACAGTTCGTTGGCCAACCAAGGAAGACAGGCGAGAGAAACACAAATCCAATCCAGCAGAGGCAGGGGAACACTGGCAAAGTTCTGGGACAGTTTTCTCAGACCCTCCCATCACCCTGGCCCTGAGGCGCGGGGTAATCTCACAAGGAATGCAATGTTTTATAAGATGCTGAGGGAGTACCTTGCTGACCGTGCCAACGTCCTCCGTGATTCCTCAGTGCCTTTTAATTATTGGGTATCCAAGCTGGACACGTTGCATGAACTGGCTCTCTACGCCTTGGAGGTCCTGGCCTGCACTGCTGCTAGCATTTTGTCAGAGCGGGTTTTTAGTGCCGCTGGTGGAAATTATCACAGATAAGCGCATTCGCCTTTCAATAGAAAATGCAGACAGGCTGACTCTTATAAAAATGAACAAGGGATGGATTGAGCCAGACTTATCGACACCACCAAATGATGACAGCGAAACATAAACTCCAATGTAGTGTCTTTTTGGGAGGTGTATTCCCATGTACCTCTTCACACCCACACATGGGTATATGCTTCCTGATTTTGGCTATTTGGTGTCCTCCTCCTCCTTCTCCTCATCCTCACCGTCCACCACCACTTGAACACCAGGGTGAATGTATTTCGTCATGCTCCAGCCACTCTATTTTTTGGCAAGGGTGTTATGATGCCGGTCACCAAATTTCAAAAAATATGTACCCCCCCAAGTGGAAATGTTTGCCAGCCCATACACATAGTGTATGGGCATTACAAGTCTAGGGGAACCGCTCCTTTAAATTGGGCCTATTTTTTAATGAGGCCTTCCTCCACATTTCATCATCCACCGCCACTAGATCAACAGTGTTAACCTGTTCTGTGCTGCTACAGCCAGTGTCGAATTATTACCAAGGGTCGGTGGTTATGCTGGGCGTAAAATACTTGTTCAGAAAAAGGTTGAGGTGTTCCCCATAAGGGAAATGTTTGCCAGCTCATACACATAGTGTATTGGCATTACAAGTCTAGGAGACCCGCTCCTTTTTAATGGGACATTTTTTTTTAAGAGGCCCTCCTCCATGTTTCTTCCAAGGGGGACTAGGGTTACTGGGGTGCATATGACTTGGTAGCAGGGCAGGCCTTGCATCAATGCATAAAAAAAGAGTATGGGAGTACAAAATGAATAATGTGAAGTGGATTTTCCTGTGCCCATCCAGTACTTGGCTTCAAAGGCATATTGGGATGCATATGACTTGGTAGCAGGGCAGGCCTTGCTGTCAATGCATAAGAAAAGAGTATGGGAGTACGAAATGAATAATGTGAAGTGGATTTTCCTGGGCCCATCCAGTATGTGGCTAGAAAAGCTTATTGGGGTGCACGTAACTTTGGGCAAGTCAGGCCTTGCATTCAATGCAACATTTTTTCAGGAAGCCCTCCTGTACTTTTTGTGAAAGGGGTATTGGGATGCATCATAATTCTTGGCAGCACATCCACTCACTGCATAGGCAATAACAGCATAGGAGACCCACTGTTTATTAATGGCCCTTTAAGCAGATTAATGCTGCCTGATGCCCTTGTAAAAATAGTCTCTGTGACTTTAAGAGTCCCTCCTTCATAAATGAAACATGATGTGTCTGCTTATATGTCACAGACCACATGGCCAGCTAGGGTTGGTAAATGTTAAAATGATATTTCCCAGTGAATGCATTTGTATTGGTTGAAAGCAATGCTAAAGTTGCAAAACCCCTCAAAACGCTGTATGTGAACATAGCCCAAGTGGTGGAGGAACATTTTTGTTTTGGGTTAGTTATTTTGGCTTAGATAAAAGTCATTAACCTGGAAAGGATGTTCCTTAACATATTTCCCAGCAA
The DNA here is from genome assembly GCA_033576555.1 of Oophaga sylvatica. NCBI lineage: Eukaryota > Metazoa > Chordata > Amphibia > Anura > Dendrobatidae > Oophaga > Oophaga sylvatica. The sequence goes on from JARQOD010000006.1 coordinate 337,605,344, forward strand.
AATCCATTTTTGTTTAGTTTTTGTAGTTTTTTTGGTGCGCCTGTAAAAAGGGCGTGAAACTCTGACAACATTGTTTAGAGCTGTGACATAGGAGTCAGAAATTCTTTCAGGGGCAGTTGCCATGATGATCCTGTGTCATTTGAGCAGTGTTTCCATCATTTTAAGACGTTTTTATACCTTAAAAGGTCCCCCGGGGGGATCGCGGTAAGAATGCTCGGGTCTCCCATAGACTTACATTGGGCTCGTTGTTCTGTCCGTGTACCCGAGTATTCCAATTTGCTCGACTCGAGCAACGAGCACCCGAGCATTTTAGTGCTCACCCATCACTAGTCATGTGCTTTCTCTCTTTTGTTATGCTTGTTGTTCTCATCTATAAGGGGGTCACATTGAGTAATGTGCTGGAAGGAACTGGAAACAGCTGGATCTCCAAGCCCTCATGCGGTCTAGCTTACATAGTCGAATGTCACACCAGTAACTAAACTGTTTCATCTGCTTATACCTTTTGTACTATCTACTATATTTGCATATCTGACCGTTGTATTTGTACAACCATTATGTATATAGTGTTTTGCCTAGTGTGCCCTTAAGGCGATTAAACATATAATTTAACCTTTTTTTCTTGATTCACAAATCCACATGTCTGTGATTTCAGTTGAACTTTACATGCTACCTGGGCTTTTTTCTTTCCTGATATAATCCCATATCAGGAAAGAACGAGGAACTGGAGGCAGTCCTAGCGGGCTGGCAGGGCTCTGTTTCACTGGTGCTAGTGAAAGGGGCCTCTCAGCCTGTCAGGGTTGAGAGCGAGTGTTGTGCCATGTCAGAGGCTTCGTGGGCCAACTTCTCTCACTCCTTGTGCCTCCCTGGGCCCATGTGTACGGGGGGTGTCTGTGTAGAACTTTGCCAAGCTGACCTTATGTATTCCCAAGTGGGTGCGGAACGTCAAGCTGGTGAAAGTGGGGAGACCATAGTGCGTGATTCCTCTGACGTAATCATGATGTCAGGCTGGGCTGCAAAGTACGGGTTTGTCATATTGGGTTATTCTCAGCACTTGAGCCTTTCCTTTTTCACTTCTGCCTCATTATGCCATGTAAATAGTGAATATCACCTTTTGCCCTAGCATTGATAACTGCTTGATACCATTCAATTTGTCAACAGCTGTGCCCCTTCATATTGTCAGAGTCCACTCATTACTGAGAATATCATTTTATATATGGATGCATGCTTCTGACAACAGGAGTGGTAAAATCTAGTTGTCAATTAGGCCTAGACTGCATAGAAACCTTTTGCATATTTTTTAAAAAAAAATTTAATTACTATAACAAACTTGTCAGAAGAGCCAACAGCTACTCTATAAATTGAAATCATGAATGATTTATTTTCTTATTCACCCAGCCCAGACAACCATTATGACTTCCCCTGACAAGTACAGAGTTTGCTGCTGAGATATTAATATTATTATTATTATTTATTATTATTAGTGTTGAGCGATACGATACCGCAAGTATAGGGTATCGGCCGATATTAGCTGTTTCGGCCTTTCGATACTTAGTTCCGATATTTTCCATATATCGTATACAGGAATCGGAAGTTCCCATAATTCTTTGAGAGGCGATGTGATTTTAGTCAGCCAATGAGGAATCCTAAGAAGTGTGGGCACATCCTGTACTGCTGCGGTCATGTTAACTAATGGCATGGCTGTGATTGGATGCTGAAATTATGTCAGAATGCACTATAAAAGGCGCCGCCGCCATTTTAGCGTCACTGTGCTGTGAATTCAGTAAGGGACAGAACGCTGCTGTGCTGACTCTGAGGGACAGTTAGAGATTGCGATTTAGTGTACTGTGCTGTAGGCAGGCTAGCACCAACCGCTGTGTAAAGCTTCCTTTTGCCTGCAGTGTTGTTTTAACAGCTCTGCAAGCTGTGTGTGAGTGCAGGTGACGCTGCAGTTTGCTCTGCATGCAACGCTGTCGGTAGGCATCTGCACGTGTCACTCACAGACTCTTTTTTTTTTCTTCAGTGTAATTCTTGCTGCTCCATGCAATTTAACTATTAGTGTGACGCGCTTCCATCCGTATCCAATACATTGGTTGCAAACACTATAGAAGTAGACAAAGGAGTAGCCTTTCACAGATTGTGAACAGTTGTGTTTCAGTGTTCACTTCAGTCTGTGTTTTTTTATTTTTGAGTGCACATCACGCTCCAGTTACTTGTTCAAGCACTGCTGCTTGTACTCTGCTGAGCGTGTCTCAGTGCCTCATCCTTTTCATTTCTCTCCAATTGGTTCTGCTCCATTCCATTTAAAATAAATATAATCTATTAGTGTGACGCACTTCCATCCGTATCCAATACATTGGTTGCAAACACTATAGAAGTAGACAAAGGAGTAGCCTTTCACAGATTGTGAACAGTTGTGTTTCAGTGTTCACTTCAGTCTCTGTGTAATAACCACACTTAGGCCTTATAACTTTTCTGACTTTCTTTATCAATCTACCAAGATGAAGAAGGCAGGGAGTAAGGCACGTGGTCGTGGCCGTGGAGTTTCAGCAGGGAGAGGACGTGGGGATTCTGTGGCTGCTGCCACCCTCAGTGACACAGCATCCACCAGTTTTACCCATGAGCGTTCCTTTATGCGCAGTTTGGTAGGAGCTCGGCGTGCCCCCCTGCTGCGGGAAGAACAAATTGAAGCCGTTGTTGGTTGGATGGCAGCCAATGCATCGACTTCAATTCCTTCCACCTCCTCTCAGGAACACAACACTGTTGAGCAACCATCTGTCTGTTCACCGCCTGTCAAATTGCCCAGGCAGTCAGAGAGTTCTGTACAGGAGCCAGCTGAGTCTCTGCTTCTGTTCTCAGAATCTGTTGGCTCGCAAACACGGGCACAGGCAAGCAGCATTCTGCAATTTGAAGAAGAGGGAGTATGCAGTGATGCGCAACAGCTGTGTCTCTCTCAATCTGAAGAGGCGGGTGAGCCAGTGCCGATGGACAGCACACCGCAGAACGCATCTTATGATGATGATGAGACTCAGGTGCCAGGTTTTGTGGAGCATGGTGCTGCCCAGACCATCCAACAGCAGCAGGTGTTGGAAGAGGGTAGTGGAGATGATGAAGTCCGAGACCCAACATGGCGTGAGCAACAGGAAGGTGGTGGGAGCAGCTCTGAGGAAGAGATTGTCCCAACGGTACAAAGAGGAGGGAGAGGTAGGCTGCAGACTCGCTTGCCTGTAGCCTCCAGTTTGGCACCTGTTGGGAGCAGTTCTCTTAGAAATGTCAAAATTGGCGCTCCCATGACTTGCACTGCGTGGTCCTTTTTTGACAGACTTGTAGATGATATTTGCTATGTTCAATGCAAGCTGTGTAAGCAAAAAGTTAAAAGAGGTAAAAATATCAGTAACCTGAATACCACAAATATGTGGAAACATGTACGGACAAAGCACGTAGCTGAGTTACAAAGACACACTGGAGATGTAGGCCAACCTACAGCAGCACCTACATCTTCAGGTCGTGTTGGAGCCTCTACCTCCAGCTCACACACACCTGGTTCGGCTTCCTCACAGGATCTCCATGGAAGAACCTCGGTCACTGTTGTCCATAGACAAACTGTTATTCCATCCACAGCAGCAAGTTCACAGTCATCGTCACACTCCCAGACCACAAAACAGCCATCGGTACCACAGGCATGGGATAAAAGACGGCCATACTCGGCAAACCATCCACGAGCACAGGCTCTGAATTCTGGAATTGCAAAACTCCTGTCCCTTGAAATGCTGTCATTCAGGCTGGTGGAGACTGACAGTTTCAGGAACTTTATGGCATTGGCAGTCCCACAATATAATGTGCCAAGCCGATTTTATTTCAGCAGGCAAGCCGTCCCTGCTCTGCAAAAACATGTCGAGGGAAACATTAAACATGCGCTACTAAACGCCGTCAGTAGCAGGGTCCACCTGACCACCGATGCGTGGACCAGTACCCATGGCCAGGGACGATACCTTTCCCTCACTGCCCATTGGGTCAATGTTGTGGAGCCGGGTACAGATCGTGCCAGTGGCGCTGTACGTGTTCTGCCAACTCCAAGGATTGCAGGAATCCAGTCTGTACACACTGATTCCTCCTCCTACTCCAGTTCCTCAGAATCATCGCTGCACGAGTCGTCACGGTATACCTCCACATGGACACGTGAAGGCTTACCTGTTGCGACCGATATGAGCACAGCCGTGGCCAAACGTCAACAGGCCGTCCTGAAATTAATTTCCATGGGGAATCGAAGCCACACAGCGCAGGAGCTCTGGGATGCCATCAAGCAGGAGAGCGACGTGTGGTTTTTGTCAGCTAATCTCCAGCCAGGCTTGGTAGTGTGTGACAATGGCCGAAATCTGGTGGCAGCTCTGGGCCTTGGCAACCTCACTCACATACCATGTCTGGCACATGTGCTCAACTTGGTCGTGCAGAGTTTTTTGAGGGACTATCCGGATCTTGATGCACTGCTGCACAAGGTCCGCCTAGAGTGCGCTCACTTGCGACGTTCCAGCATGGCCAGATCGCGCATTGCAGCTCTGCAAGTCAGATTTCGCCTTCCTGAACATCGCATCATATGTGACGTACCCACCAGGTGGAATTCCACGTTACATATGTTGGAGCGGTTGTGTGAGCAGCAGCCAGCAGTAATGGAGTATCAGCTGCAACAGGCGCAATCAACTCGCAATTTGCGCCGTTCACACTTCACCACTACTGAGTGGGCCTCTATGAAGGACATCTGCGACGTTCTGCGTGCGTTTGATGTCTCAACGCGGATGGCGAGTGCAGATGATGCACTAGTCAGCATGACTGTCCCCCTTATCTGCCTGCTTCAGAAATCACTGAAAGCACTAAAGGAAGAGGTTTTGGAAGAGGTGGAGGATGAGGAGTCACAAATTCAATTACCTTCAGGACAGTCATCGCAACGTGGTTCCTCACAAAGGGCTGGGCAGGGCTCACTTTGTGAGGAGGATGAGGAGGAGGAGGAGGAGTCAATGGAGGAGGAAGAAATCCCTACAGAGGGAGGTACACAACGCTCTAGTCAGTATGTAGAGCGAGGGTGGGGTGATGCAGAGGAGCAGAGATGACGCCTCTTCCAGAGGACAGCCTTTGTTGGCCAGTTGGGAGTCTGCAGCACATGGTTGATTTCATGCTTCAGTGCCTGAGAAACGACCGCCGCATCGCCCACATTCTCAGCACGTCAGATTATTGGGTGTACACCCTCCTAGACCCTCGCTACCGGGACAACTTACAAACCCTCATCACACCGGTGAACCGGGACCGTAAAATGCAGGAGTGCCAAGACACACTGGTGCAATCCATACTGTTGTACATTCCAGCCGAGAGAGCTGCTGCTGCTGCTGCTACTGCTTTACAAAGCAGCTCTGTGCGTCAAGGCAGTGTAGACACCTCTACAACAAGAGGGAGCAGAAGCAGCGCCTCTGCACAGGGCAAGAACTGTATGTTACAAATGTGGCAAAGTTTTGTGACAGCGCCAGCAAGGTCTACACCATCCGAGACGGCTCCAGTCACCAGGAAGAAACGTTTCCGTAAGATGGTGACAGACTACTTGGCTTTCCCTCTAAGTGTACTCCCAGATGCCTCTTCCCCTTTCAAATTTTGGGTCTCTAAGTTGGATACATGGCCAGAGCTTAGCCAGTATGCATTGGAGGTGCTGGCTTGCCCTGCTGCCAGTGTATTATCTGAGCGCGTCTTTATTTCTGCAGGTGGTGTAGTAACAGACCGTCGCATGCGACTATCCTCAGAGAATGTAGACCGGCTTACTTTTCTGAAAATGAACAAGGCATGGATCTCACCTGAATTTGCCTGTCATTTTTCAGATTAAATAACTGTTTGGCAACGTTTTCCATGTCTCCTGTTATGTTCATCTTTCTACCACCTGAACTCTACTCCCTGGGCTACAACACCGCCATTTGTTGCTCGTAAGTAATTGGCAGGGGTACTGACTCCTGGCCAGCCTGGTTACAGCACGACAGCTGTTTCCTGGCAGTGTGAACGTCAATTATCCTCCAATAAGTTGTGCTGTCGTGTTGCATTCGGGTTAGCCGACTCTATGGTGCCTGCAGTTTAGGTGATTCCTATGTGTGCTGTGGGATATGTAAATAAAGGCTGTTTCCATTGTGACAATAGGACAAGCACCCACTGTAGGACTGTGTGATTCGGTAACTGCGGACGGCTTGCGTCCTGTCAACTTACATTTTCATGGGTGCGTTCTGCTACCCGTCCGGGTCCAGTACCGTCAACTGGTTCTCCCCAGTGCCTTTGGCCTAGGTGCCTCCATCTCCGTATCCGAGTTCCACCAACGTCTGCTGGTCCTTGGTAGTGCTTTGGAGCACAGGTACCTCCTGCTTAGTAACCGTGTCACAGTAACGTCAGCTGGTACTCGGTTGTGACATTGCCTCTTTTCCTTCTGCTACCCGTCCGGGGTCCAGTACCGTCAACTGGTTCTCCCCAGTGCCTTTGGCCTAGGTGCCTCCATCTCCGTATCCGAGTTCCACCAACGTCTGCTGGTCCTTGGTAGTGCTTTGGAGCACAGGTACCTCCTGCTTAGTAACCGTGTCACAGTAACGTCAGCTGGTACTCGGTTGTGACATTGCCTCTTTTCCTTCTGCTACCCGTCCGGGGTCCAGTACCGTCAACTGGTTCTCTCCAGTGCCTTTGGCCTAGGTGCCTCCATCTCCGTATCCGAGTTCCACCAACGTCTGCTGGTCCTTGGTAGTGCTTTGGAGCACAGGTACCTCCTGCTTAGTAACCGTGTCACAGTAACGTCAGCTGGTACTCGGTTGTGACATTGCCTCTTTTCCTTCTGCTACCCGTCCAGGGTCCAGTACCGTCAACTGGTTCTCCCCAGTGCCTTTGGCCTAGGTGCCTCCATCTCCGTATCCGAGTTCCACCAACGTCTGCTGGTCCTTGGTAGTGCTTTGGAGCACAGGTACCTCCTGCTTAGTAACCGTGTCACAGTAACGTCAGCTGGTACTCGGTTGTGACATTGCCTCTTTTCCTTCTGCTGCCCCTCCGGGTTCCAGCACAGTCAGTTGGTCCTCGTTACTTCCATTGTCTCTTGCTCCATCTGATACCCGTCAGGGTTCCAGTAACGTCAGCTGGTTCTCGGAAATTAGACGACCTTAAAGACCACCCAGAAGAAGATGACGACAACAAGGACGACGAGCATGAAGCCAACCAGCCTGAACACCATCACAAAGAAAAAATAAAAGATTACCCAGAAGAAGATCACCAACAGGACAAAGAAGGTTAAGACAAACTACAAGATACAGAACAAGAGACAGAAGAACAATAAGCAGAAGATCAAAAAGCAGAAGAACATGAAGTATAAGACCAAAATGAAGAGCAAAATATATGCTCTAAATTCTAAGCAGAAGAAGACTAAGCAGTGTATGGGGTGAGTCCATTCCTCCTCGTGGTGCCCCTGGAAAATGCCTGCTGCTGCAGGCTAAACTGAACACGGACAAATACTGTTGTAATTTAAATCTTTTGTGACAGCAAGAACGGAAGGATGAACAATGCATACTTTTACAGATTACAAGTACAGGAATCTCTGTCACAAATAAGAATATGATGAAGAAGATGAAGAGGAAGAAGATGAAGAATTTGAATATGAAGAAGATTAATTAGTTTAATAATAACAATATGAGTACTGTAAACAAAAACATGAATAGCAAGAAGTTTAAGAAGAAGATTAAGAAGGTGAAGATGAAGAATAATTTGATGAGAAAGATGATGCTGCTGAAGATTATGAAGGAGAAAGTGTGGCACTGGCAAAAGTTAAAAAGGTGAAGAGCATGGAAGTTGTGAAACATACATATTTGCCAAAATAGAAAAAAGGTTAACAACATTGTCAATTTGTTAGTCAATCCAAACGTATTTCCAAAAAAAATATATTAATGCTATTCCAATGCATTGGGTTAAACATGTATGCCTTTATTGTCTCCTCAACCTCCCCCAATACATTCTACATTAGTCTTTGTTGTTTTCCTTCATGTACAATTAACCAACAAGGCAAGAATGGGTTTTTTTAATGTCGATATTTGGTTCCCATAGACTTACATGGGACTTCCGGTATCGGAATCGGATATCGACGATATTTAGTGATATCGGCGATACCATTCCGATCCGATATTTTTAGATATCGAGCAGTATCGCTCAACACTAATTATTATTATATATTATTATAGCACCATTTATTCCATGGCTCTTTACATGTGAAAAGGGGTATATACACATAATAAAAAACAAGTACAGTAATCTCAAACGATACAAGTCACAACTGGTACAGGAGGAGAGAGGACCCTGAACACGAGGGATCACAGACTACAAATATCTTTGGTTTCGTTCTGTGGCAGCCCTCCACATACTATGTGGAAACACAAATTTTGTGAGATTACAGTCTTGACTCCTTACATAAATCCAATTTCCTCAAAGACACTATTCTATAAATTCAGATTCTTGACAAAACTCAAGTAAAAAACAGCCATAGGAATAAATACAGACCCCAGACCAAGCCTGCTAGACAAATATAAGCCTCAGACTAGGTGCCCCTAAACAAATTCAGACCGAAAAACCAGCCCCCTGAGTAGACCCCATAGGTAGAAAAAAAGACCTCAAAACAAAACGCTAGGTAAACTCAAACCCAGTCCAGATACCAGTTTAAATAAATTTACACCCCATATCTGACTTACAAAATAGATACAGATCCCAGACTATAAACCTTATATAAAGACCCAAGACCAGACCCTGTGATCAAATACAGACCCCAGGTCAGACTCCTAAATAGAGACTCCAGACTCCCTAATTAATCTAATACATCTCTCAATTTTCCCAGATCCAAAGGGACAATCTCAGATGCGAGGTGCTATGCTGCTGTGCTGGAAAGCCTGAGAAATGATCTGATGTGTCCGTTCATTTTGCCTCCATCATTGTTGATAATTGCCTCAGAGTACTTAGTAAACTAGTGGCTACTGTATTATATCTGTCAGAATGTCATGGTGCCCAGCCTTTCATTATTCCACTATTTTCCCTGTTCTTGTATAGCGAAACATCCAGTCCCACACTTCCTGTAGTGAAAGCCACATTTAGGACAATGTTGAACAGTATACACTGTGAGAACCTGTCAGATCTGCTGCCAACAGGTGTGTATAACAGATGTCCATGATGCCCTGCCCACCTAACTCCCCCTCAAAGTTTGCAGTGATGTGTTGCACAGCTTCTGAATCCACACCTTTGCAGATGAAACTTCACAGAGCAAGTTGCATGGGATAACAAGCGTTTACTTCTCTGAACATGAGGTGAAGGAACAATGCACAGACATTACAGCATTGCATCAGCTAACAGGAACAAAATGAAAGTGAAACTAAAAAAGAAGAGAGACTAATTCTTATACAATACATTAAAGAAGGAAACGTTACACAACATCGCCATCTACTGTCAGGTCAGCATAAAGTCCTCCTTTTACTTATAATATAGAAGTCCTAATCTTTTGCATATGACAACACCCTTTCTCAACAGTAAGGACTTATTCAATCAAACCCAACTTTTTTATTAGTCTCTGATGTTTATCAGCATTCAACGCCTTCGTGAAAATGTCCGCTGTCATTTCTTCAGTAGGACAATACTCCAATTTCAATACTCCTTGGTCCTGATGATCTCTCAAGAAATGATATTTCACATCAATATGCTTGGTTCTTGGATTGACTCTTTCCATCTGAGCAAGAACAAGACATCCTTGATTGTCCTCTTTTTTTTTTGTTGGTTCCAACTGTGGTTGTCCTAGGTCTGTTAACAAATGTCTTAACCACAGTACTTCTTGACTCGCATGTGCTGCTGCAACATATTCTGCTTCTGTTGAAGACAGTGTCACAATTGACTGTTTCTTACTTGTCCAACTTATTGGTCCACCTGAGAGAAAAAAAATATGTCTACTGGTAGATCTTCTGTCAGTTGGATCTCCAGCCCAATCTGCATCAACATATCCTGTTAAAATGCAATTATCACCTGTGGGTAATTTCAGCTTAACATTGCTAGTTCCTTTCAAATAACGTATTACTCTCTTCACGGCATTCCAATCAGCTTTATTTGGTTTTGATACCTTTCTACTCAGGATTCCTACTGCTGCTGCGATGTCTGGTCTTGTAATGGTCGCTAGTAGTGTTGAGCGATACGATAATGCAAATATCGGCTATCGGCCGATATTAGCTCTATCGGCCTTTCGATAATTAGTTTCGATATTTTCGTCTTATCGAATACCGGAATCGGATTTGTCACTGTCACTGTCTGTGTCCGTCGGTCGGGTCTGTCACTGTCAGTGTCCGTCGGTCGGGTCTGTCAGGAGTCAGCGGCACTTACCTGGCAGAAGATCTCCGGCGGTCACGTCCTGGACTGCTTCATGGCCGCCATCCTCTTCTCCCCGGCGGTCACATGCAGTTTCTCGCGATAACTGCAGTGACTGCTGGGTAATCCCGGCCGTAAAGCAGTCAGTCCGATGACGTCACCGCCGGGGAAGCAGGTAATCAGCTGTGCTGCGTCGCGATGACAGGCTCTGCCTGTCATTGCGATGTAGCAGAGCTGGATCGTCGTGGGACTGTCGTTATGGACTGCGTCGGACAGGTGGTATACTGTTGGTTTTTTTTTTTTCTTTTTTTACAGGAGATCGATGGCGTCGCAGGAATGAGAGTACAATAAAAGAAATGAAAAGTGTGTTGTCTCTTTTATTTCATTAAAATACTTTTTTCTTGCTTTGTCTTTTTTTTATGCATTTAATAACTTTGGGATTAATAATGGATCGGTGTCTTATTGACACCTCTCCATTATTAACCGGGCTTATTGTCACCGTGCAATCAACGGTGACATTAACCCCTTATTACCCCGCTTGCCACCGCTACAGGGCAAGTGGGAAGAGCCGGGTAAAGTGCCACAATTGGCACATCTTTTGATGCGCCAAATGTGGGGCTGCTGTAGCCTGGTATTATCAGGCTGTTGAGGGCCAAAATCCATGGGCCTTGACAGTCTTTTAATACCAGGCCGCAGCAGTCTGCATTTTACTTGGCTGGTTAACAAAAATAGGGGGACCCCTACGCCGTTTTTTTTTTCGAGGGGATCCCCTATTTTTGTTAACCAGCCAAGCTAAGCAGACTGCTGTGGCCTGGTATTATCAGGCTTGCAAGGTCCATGGATATTGGATCCTTACCAGCCTGAAAATCCAGGCCTCAGCGGTCTGCTTCATCTGGCTGGTTAACAAAAATAGGGGGGACCCCACGCCAATTTTTTTCGAGGGGATCCCCTATTTATGTTAACCAGTTCCCTCTGACGTCACTGATTGTGTCCCTGGCTGACCTGAAGTGAAAGTGGAAAGCAATCAATTAAGCTTTCCACTTCCTCTCCTGTCAGCCAGGAGAGGAACTCATTCATTTGGGGGTTTACTGTGAGGCTGCAGCATTAGCTGCGGTCCCTGCAGTAAACATTAACCCTTTCTGAAGGATTACACCGTGGGACCTGACTGTACATCGGATTGGTAAGAATAATTTTGCTTTATTATTTTAATTTTTATTACAGGAAATGGTTTTAGCAGGAAAATAAAATTTGGTCAAAAACTGTGTGATTATTTCATTAAACTTCTTTTTTATTAAAGTGTGTGTGTTTGATTTTTCTTTCATACAATAGGATTAATAATTGATAGTTGTCTAATTGACAGCTCTCAATTATTAACCTGGCTTAAAGTGACCTTTCAATTGCAAGGTCATTTTAACCCCTTATTAACCCATTCGCCACCGCTACAGGGCAATGGGAATAGACGGGCAAAGTGCCAGAAAGGGCAAATCTAATTAGAGATTTGCCCTTTCTGGGGTGTCTGGGGGCAGATGTTAGTAGCCGGGGGGGGGGCCAAAAATAATGGTCCCTCTCTGGGCTATTATTATCTGCCCCCACTCACTGGCTTTGTCTGTCTGGTTGCGAAAATAGGGCGGGAGCCCACGCCTTTTTTTTCAGCAATTTTACACCTCATATATATATATACATGTCATTAAATTTGTGACACATATATATATATATTTATAGTTCATACACTTCTGCATAGTATAATAGCCGCTAATTGAATTGCCGGCTTTTGTGAAAATGCAGAACCCGACATGAAATGACACTTGGTTTACATAGAGTTAACCATGTCTTTTCATGTAGTTTGATATCTGATTTGCACAAACAATTACATGAGTGTAAGTGTGCAAAATTTCACACCTGTAGGGGTTAATTAAAGGTGTAAATTCGTAGCAAAAAAGTCCGTTTTTTTTACAACGAATTTACACCTTTAATTAACCCCTACAGGTGTGAAATTTTGCACACATAGACTGATGTAATTGTTTGTGCAAATCAGATTGCAAACGACATGAAAAGACATGGTTAACCCTATGTACACCAAGTGTCATTTCATGTCGGGTGCTTCTGTCTTTTCACAGAAGCCGGCTTTACCCGGCAATTGAATCAGAGGATATTTTACTATGTAGAAGTGTATAAACTATACATATATGTATATATATATAACAATATCATGTATATATATATATATATTATATATATATATATGTATTCTATGTGTGTATATTTAGTGTTTACAAGGAAATAAAGGTTTTTTTTAGTTGCGATATTTTGTTCCCATAGACTTACATTGGACTTCCGCAATCGGAATCGGATATCGACGATATTTAGTGCTATCGGCGATACAATTTCGATACGATATTTTTAGATATCGAGCAATATCGCTCAACACTAGTCGCTAGATACAGTAGTTTTCCTATTGCTGTTCTGTATTCTTCATTGTTTAGTAGCATATTTTCTTCACTGTTCATCTCTTTGAGATAATTAGTTTCCATTGGAGACTTTACTGTTTTTGCATCCTTTAGTCCAAATTTTTCTGTTATGTCTTGAATCATGTGATTTTGATTCAGTAGGAAACTTCCGTCTTCTTCTCTTTCTATCTGTATTCCTAGGTACTGTTTTACATTTCCTAAGTCTTTGATTTCAAAATTTTGTTTCAGGATTTTTAGAATGTTTTCTTTATCCCTTTCTTGTTTAAAACAAATCAAAATGTTGTCTACATATATGAGTATATAAATCCATCTATTACTCAGCCTTTTTGTGTACAAGCATGGATCAGCTTTGCTTCCTTGAAATTTTTCATTTTTTAGTACTTCCGTGATTTTGTCATTCCACGCTTTAGCTGCTTGTTTTAAACCATATATGCTTTTCTGTAGTTTGCAAACTTTGTTTGGATTTCTTTCATCTTTAAATTCTGGAGGTTGTTCCATGTAAATGTCTTCTGTTAAATTTCCATTCAAAAAAGCTGTTTTTACATCCAGATGTCTTAGTTCCATCTTTTCCATTGCTGCAACTGTAAGTAAAGTTCTTATTGTAGTGTGTTTGACAACTGGAGCAAATGTTTCATCATAGTCTTCTTCTTCTGGAAGTCGAGCTATGTCTTCCCAAGTGATAGATTCATACATTTTTCTTATACTTGTCTTGTATGAGAGACGTTTTGGTGGTTTTCCTTTGTTCTCTTTTATTGAACGTCTTGGTTCTGTGTCTGTTTGTAGTTGTGATTCTTCACTTTCAGTATTTTGTTCTTCATTAATTTCTACTTTTTGATCAGATATTTCTTCAGTTATGTCACTATTGTCATTTCTCATTTTTCAACTGAAATCATAATGTCTTCATTTAAATCTTCAATGAATGTCACACTGTTACTCACTGTAACTCTGTCTGTTTTGGGATCTAGGATTCTATATCCTTTGCAGTTTTCACTATATCCAACGAATATTCCTTCCATGGATCTGTTTTGAAGTTTGGAACGTTTTTCTGTTGGAATGAATATAAAAACTTTACATCCAAAAACTTTTAAATGATTGACACTTGGTTTCATACCTTGCCACAGTTCATATGGAGTTTTCTTCAGTTTTCTGGAAAAAAGTCGGTTCTGTAGATATGTACCTGTCATTGCTGCCTCATCCCAATATTTCTCTGGTAGTTTAGAATCTGTCAGCATACATCTCATCATTTCTGTTAGAGTTCTGTTTTTCCTTTCTGCTACTCCATTTTGTTCAGGTGTGTATGGAACAGTTTTCTGATGTTCTATTCCATTTTGTCTTAAGTAGTCTTCTATTCTGTGACCTGTAAATTCACCTCCATTATCACTTCTGATGACAATTGGCTTCCTTTGAAATTTTTTACTTGATCTTGTTACATAGTCTACAAGTTTATCAAAAACTTCACTTTTGTTCTTAATTAAGTATGTGACTGTGTATCTTGAGTAGTCATCTATAAAAGTCAACATGTATCTATTGCCTCCTGATGTAGTCACTTTCATGGGTCCACATACGTCAATTTGCACCAAATCAAGTGGTCTTTCGCTTTTCATCTCACTTTCTTTTGGAATAGATATCCTTGTGGCTTTGGATTTTATACAACATTCACATCTTACGGTAATTGAGCAATCTGATATCTTTAAATCTTTTGTCAATTCTTTTCTCTGTAGTTCCCTTATACTGTCCAGGTGTCTATGTCCTAGACGTCTATGCCACATGTGAACACAGTTTTTGTGATCATGTGTACATACCTTAATCTGTTCCTTTGATTTGTCAAAATGATATAATTGTTCATCTGCCTTGACTTTGGTTATCAACTTGTTTCCTGCAATAATTGCACACTCATTATCTTTGAATTTTACTGTAAGTCCTTTTGCTGTTAAACGTTTCACAGATAATAATCCGCCTTCCAGTTTTGGAACATACAACACATCCTGTACAAGTATCTTTGAATCTTGTCTGAACTTGTTTGAACAATTTAGCATACCTTGTCCGATACCTTCTGCGGTTATTTTGCTTCCATCTGCAAGATAAATGGCTACTTTCTTATTTAAACCAAGATCAGTAAAGAAATTCTTGTCACTTGTCATATGACTCGTTGCTCCTGAATAAATAAACCAACCAAGTGATGATTTCTTATCAGTTACTTTAAATGTGCCATTCCAATTATTCTCACACGAATCAGAAATTGTGTTTTTCACCTTCTGTGTATTATCTTTATAGTGTAATTTCTGTTCTGCTTTCCAAATAGTACAGTCTTTCTTTAAATGACCTTTTTTTCTTACATCTGAAGCATTCTCTTGTCTCTTTATTACAGGGTTTTTTCAGTTCTGTAGCTTTAAGAGCATTTCTATTATCTTTTTCAGTAGAAGAATCATTTGTTTGCTCTTTCCTTCTCTGATATTCATCTATGAGTCTGGTCTTCACAAACTCTAATGTAATGTCAGTTTCTGGTCTTGTCTCTAGTGCATTTATTAAAGCTGTATATGAATCTGGTAAACTGCACAATAAAATTGCTGCTATATGGCTTTCCTTAATATCTTCACCAATAGATCTTAGCTGTAATTTCACTTCCATCATTGAGAATATGCTTCTGCATGTCACTGTCTGCATTTAGTCTCATATTGTAAAGCTTTCTTAGTAGAATTAACTTATGATTTAAGCTGGGTCTCTCATATAGCTTTCTTAATTCTTCCCACATTCCTTTCGCTGTTTCTTCATTTCTTATATGTATTAATTGAGCATCATCCACTAATAAGCTGATGGTAGCTCTCGCTTGTCTATTTTTCTTATCCCATGTCTGATTATCTTCATCAGGTCTATCTGTAGTGATTATTTCCCATAAATCATCTTTAGACAATAACATCTCTACTTTGAACTTCCATAGCTGATAGTTGTCATCATTCAGTTTAGCTACTGTGAGTTTTAGCTCTGTGCTATTCATCATTTTTAACTTATCTTACTTGTTCGGAGAGACTTGCACTGAAGAATTCTTCTGCATTCACCAGAGTCTTGCTGAGTGTTCCAATGTCCTGGGTATCTGGCATTCCCGGTGCCTGTAGTGTCCTGTGGTGTCTGGATTCGCTGTATCTGGGCGTCTGGGTGCGCTGTATCTGGGTGCCTGGGTCTGGGTGTCTGGGTGCCTGGGCCCATAACCTGTTGCACAGCTTCTGAATCCACACCTTTGCAGAGGAAACTTCACAGAGCAAGTTGCATGGGATAACAAGCATTTATTTCTCTGAACATGAGGTGAAGGAATAATGCACAGACATTACAGCATTGTATCAGCTAACAGGAACAAAACGAAAGTGAAACTAAACACAGAAGAGAGACTAATGTTATGTTTTGGTAGCTGAGGAGAGCAGGCAAAAACGGCAATACACCAGAGAGGTTGGAATCTACTGGATTGCAGTACCCTGACTAACCACCACAACTAAAGGCAGCTGTGGAGCGTTCCTACGTTGGTCCTAGATGCCTCGTCACAGCCTGAGAGGCTAACGACACCTAAAGATAGAAAGAGGAAAGCTATCTGCCCCGGAGCAGATCCCCAAAGAACATAGGAAGCCCCCAAACATGTAATGGCGGTTAGACAAGAGGGAATACAGACACAGACAGAAAATAGTATGAGCAAACGATGGGGCCCAATCTGCCTAGACAGAAAGGATAGGAAGGATTCTTACTGCAATTCAAAAAAAACCCTAAAAAAAAACAACGCTACTAATTGCAAAAACACCTGAGATCACACGACCTCTACCACCTAAATTAGTTCTCTAGTATAACAAAACTAAGCCGCAGCCACAGAAAAAACTGGAAAAGGCAAATGAACAAACAACAGTGGCTCCAGAGGACTTGAGAGGAGACCAAGCCCCCCGGGCAGGGGAACCTGGCCAACCTCAAAGAAATGCAGAGAAATATGCAAAAGGCAAGCACAAAAACAAAAAACAGAAAATATCTTATCTGAGAGCAGGAGAAGAGGCAAGACTCAGCAAGCTTCCAAGTGAACTAGGAAACAACGTTGAGACAAGAACAATTGATCACCGGCAACCATGATGGGGGAAACCTCCCTTATATCTGTCAGGGACACCGCTCTGCACTTGCTCATTGAGCCAGTGCTGGTGTCCAGAGTGAACAAACTGTGCCCAACGATACCTGTATAGTAGAACCGCAGCAGAGAAGATGAGTGTTTCTGAGGACACAGGACCTTCCGCACCATGTGACTGCCAAGGGCGGAGCCAGCCACACGTCTCTCAGAGCAGTATCAGGTAGAGAATGTTTCAGGCCGAAGGACCTGCAGGCACGTGACTGCCTAGGGGCGTGGCCTAAGCTCCAGAGATCTAGGAGGTAAAGGAAAACTCCTAGAAGGGTAACTACGAAATAAAGTTACCAAGGGGCATGGACAGAATGGATGGTCAGGATAGCCAGGTCATACACATAAAGGGCGACGAAGTACAAAAGGAGCAGGCAGAGAATAACCAGAACACAGCCAAGGGGTGATACACAGACAGAGCAACGCAGTACAAAAGGGACAGGCAAAACTCGTAACAGGGACACAGCCAAATCGGAACCAGACAGACAAAACGAAGCACAGGCACAACGCACTGGCACAAGCACAGGGTCAGACACACTCAGCCAAAGGTCAGAGTATAAACGACAAAGGCTGGCTTCACAGTGAGGCTATAAAAAGCCTCCCAGGACCCAGAAAGAGGCGAACCAAGTTAACCCCGCGACTACCTGATCCAAGAACCCAGTAAACCATGACAGTACCCCCTTCTTAATGGGGGGCCTCTGGACCCCCAGGTTTCCCAGGATTCCGAGCATGGAATGCCCGAACCAGACGGTCAGTGTGTACCGATCTGGCCGGCACCCAAGACCGGTCCTCTGGACCGTACCCCCTCCAATGCACCAGGTACTGTAAGGACCCCCGAGACCGCCGGGAGTCTACAATATGTTGTACCTCAAATTCCATGTGCCCATCAACCAAGACTGGGGAGGGAACAGCAGCTGGTTCTTCTACTACCGATCCCAAGGGTTTTAGCAAGAATCTATGGAATACGTTATGGAGTTTCAAAGCGGGGGGGAGGCGAAGGCGATACACCACAGGGTTAATTACTTCAATGATCTCAAAGGGACCTATGAACTTGGGCCCCAGTTTGGCGGAGGGTAGACGAAGACTTATGTTTCGCGTGGAGAGCCACACCTTGTTCCCACACTGCAACACCTGAGCAGGGTTCCTTTTTTTATCTGCAAAACGCTTATAAGTCTCCTGAGCCCTGAACATATTCAACCGAACTTTTGGCCACAGATCCCTGATTCGGTTAACACAGTCCTCAGCTCCTGGACAGCCCGAATCTAAACGTGAGAATTCACCAAAATGAGGGTTCAAACCATAATTAATAAAAAACGGTGACCTACCGGTAGATTGATTTGTACGGTTGTTGAAGGCGAACTCCGCTAACGGTAGGGCATCACACCAGTCGCTTTGCAGAGTAGAAACCAAACATCGAAGAATTTGTTCAAGCGACTGGTTGGTGCGCTCCATCTGCCCATTACTCTCTGGTGGTAGCCTGAGGAAAAGGACAAAGATATCCCCAACCTTTTGCAAAAA
The DNA here is from genome assembly GCA_033576555.1 of Oophaga sylvatica. NCBI lineage: Eukaryota > Metazoa > Chordata > Amphibia > Anura > Dendrobatidae > Oophaga > Oophaga sylvatica. The sequence continues at coordinate 337,623,848 of JARQOD010000006.1, forward strand.
GCCCGCCAAAACTTGGCCACAAATTGTGCCCCTCTGTCAGATACAATATTCATAGGTACCCCATGTAACCGCACAATCTGTGCGAGGAAATGCTTAGCGAGAGTCTCTGCAGTAGGTAGACTTGCCATAGGTACAAAATGCGCTAACTTAGAAAACCTGTCCACAACTACCCAGATAACCGTGTTACCCCGAGAAGAAGGAAGGTTGGTAATGAAGTCCATGGACAAGTGGGTCCATGGCCTTCCTGGAATTGGCAAAGGCACCAATTCGCCGGCCGGCCGGCAATGAGAGCTCTTAGAACGAGCGCATACCCCACACGCAGCGACATGCTTCTTAATATCTGAAGCCATCAAAGGCCACCAAAAAACTCTAGCCACTGCCTCTCGTGTGGCAGAAATGCCTGGGTGATCACTCAGTTTTGAATCATGGAACTCCCGCAGGAGCCTGGTGCGTAACTGCTGAGGAACAAACAATTTGTTTTCGGGTTTGGACCTTGGAGCTAAAGATTGAGCCCCCACAATCTCCCGCTCCAATTCCGACGACACTTCAGCTATAACGACATTGGGTTGAAGAATGGGGGACGGCGGGTTAGGGGCGGAAAGCGGCTCAAAACTACGTGATAAAGCATCAGCTTTCACGTTTTTAGACCCTGGGCGAAAAGTTATAGAAAATTGAAATCTGGAAAAAAAAAGTGACCAACGAGCTTGCCTAGGAGTCAGTCTTTTAGCAGATTTGATATACTCTAGGTTTTTGTGGTCGGTGATGACTGTGATGGGGTGAGCCGCCCCTTCCAAAAAATGCCTCCATTCCTCGAACGCCAATTTGATTGCTAAGAGTTCTCTATTACCAACGTCATAATTTCTCTCAGCCTGAGAAAATTTTTTTGAGAAATAGGCACAAGGTTGGTTTGAGGTTAGTCAGAGAAGTAGGTCCCTGTGACAACACTGCCCCCACCCCAACCTCCGAAGCATCAACTTCAACCACAAACGGCTTGGATGAGTCAGGTTGAACCAGAACAGGAGCGGATGTGAAACAATTTTTCAAAGTTAAAAAAGATTGTTTGGCCGAAGGGGACCAGTTCCTAACATTTGCCCCTTTACGTGTGAGATCCGTGAGGGGTTTCACAATCTGAGAAAAACCCTTGATAAACCTGCGATAGAAATTCACGAATCCCAAGAAGCGCTGGAGTCCTCTAAGGTCCTGAGGCTGGACCCACTCCATAATGGCTTGCACCTTCTTGGGATCCATACGAAACCCCTGTGGAGAGATTATGAGACCCAAAAATGATAGCTCCTGAACAAAGAAAGAACATTTCTCCAGCTTAACAAATAAATGATTTTCCCTGAGTCTTTGAAACACAGTTTTAACATGTGATAAATGTGAATGTCTGTCAGAGGAATATATCAGTATATCATCCAAATAGATCACAACAAAACGGCCAATGAGGTCCGAAAAAACTACATTAATGAAATTTTGAAACACAGCTGGAGCATTGGTGAGACCAAAAGGCATGATGAGATTCTCAAATAACCCCTCAGTAGTAAGAAAAGCAGTTTTCCACTCATCCCCTTCCCGTACTCTTATCAAATTATAAGCCCCCCTGAGGTCCAATTTTGAAAACCACTTGGCCCCAGAAAGCTGGTTACAGAGATCAGGAATCAGAGGCAGGGGTATGTATTCCTGACTGTGATTTTATTAAGTTCTCGAAAGTCGAGGCAGGGACGTAGACCGCCATCTTTCTTTTTAACAAAGAAGAATCCCGCAGCTACTGGGGACACTGAGGGCCTTATATGCCCTTTGCAAAGACTTTCAGCGATGTATTGCTTCATAGCCAGGCGCTCCGGGCCTGACAAATTAAACAGACGGGCCTTGGGCAATTTGGCTCCTGGGACAAGATCAATAGCACAGTCAAATGATCTATGCGGGGGCAGAGCCTCAGCCTCACTTTCAGAGAACACGTCCTCAAAGTCTTTCAGGTACTCCGGAATACCCTCCAGACCAACAGAAGACACTGAGACAGGTTTTGCAAGTTTCATACAATAAACAGGTTTATGGCAACAGTCGACACATTGGGATCCCCATTTAATAATCTCCCCTGAATCCCAGTCAATCACCGGGTTGTGGCGTTGAAGCCATGGCATACCCAGTACTAGCCCTGTGGGCAATTTGTCCATGACAAAACATTCCATGTCTTCCTTGTGGGAAGAACCGACCTGCAAAGAAAACCTTTTGGAAACATAAAGAATCCCTGTTCGGGTAAGAGGGAAGAGTCAATAGCAACAATTTTAAGGGTGTCTCCAGCCTAACTGTCCCTATCTTATGTTGGGAGACGACACAGGAACTGATCAGATTGAGAGATGAACCACTGTCCACCAATGCTGTCGAGAAAAAACGATAGTTGTCTACCAATAGTTCCACCTTTAATATGACTTTCGAACATGAGGAAAATAGTACCTGAAGGTCTGGGCAGCCTCCTCGACCGCTACCCAGACCTAGTAGTTTTCCGCCGTCTTAGATGACGGGCAGGTGGGACAATCTTTTCTCCAATGTCCGGACTCTCCACAATAGAAACAGAGTTGTTTCTCCCGGCGATGTCTTCTCTCCTTCTCTTTTAGCGAGGTGGTGCCAATGTCCATGACCTCAGTAGTGGCTCCAGTCTCTTTGCTGCCAGCAAACAGTGAGGTTTCACACTGCATGATACCCCTGGCGCGTAGCCTGCGGTCCATTCGTACGGCCTGGGTTATGGCGTCCTCCAAAGTATCAGGTGGAGGATGAAGGGCCAGGGCGTCCTGGAGACGTTCAGACAGGCCTCTGCGGAATAGCCCTCGAAGGGCGGCATCATTCCAGGAGACCTCCGCTGCCCAACGTCGGAACTCTGAACAGAACCACTCGGCTGAATGTTTACCCTGACGAACACTCATTACCATGTCCTCAGCCATACGGACCCTGTCAGGCTCATCATAGATGCTGCCCAGGGCATGAAAAAACATATCAACAGTCATCCTCTCAGGAGCAGAAGGAGAAAGAGAAAAAACCCAGGCTTGTGGGGCCCCCCGAAGTAGGGAAATAATGACCCCCACCCTCTGGAACTCATCCCCAGAAGAGCGAGGCCTCAGGGAGAAAAAAAGTTTACACCCCTCCCTGAAGGCTCTGAACTCATTTTTATCCCCTGAGAAGTAGTCGGGCAGTTTAACTGGAGATTCAGGAGATACCAATGACACATCCTTACCACCTGTACCCAGAGACCCCGCAGCGACAGCCCCCTGTACGGTATCTACCAGCTGCTGCTGGGTCTGAGCCATCATGCGCTGCTCAACATTCAACTCCTGGAACCTTTGCGTCAGATGTTTCACCTGATCTGCTAACACCTGCATGGGATCCATGGGGATAACACTCCTAAATCTCCCCCTCAGAAAAAAAAAATGTAACGGTCGTTTATAATGTCAGGGACACCGCACTGCACTTGCTCATTGAGCCAGTGCTGGTGTCCAGAGTGAACAAACTGTGCCCAACGATACCTGCATAGTAGAACCGCAGCAGAGAAGACGAGTGTTTCTGAGGACACAGGACCTTCCGCACCATGTGACTGCCAAGGGGCGGAGCCAGCCATACGTCTCTCAGAGCAGTATCAGGTAGAGAATGTTTCAGGCCGAAGGACCTGCAGGCACGTGACTGCCTAGGGGCGTGGCCTAAGCTCCAGAGATCTAGGAGGTAAAGGAAAACTCCTAGAAGGGTAACTACGAAATAAAGTTACCAAGGGGCATGGACAGAATGGATGGTCAGGATAGCCAGGTCATACACATAAAGGGCGACGAAGTACAAAAGGAGCAGGCAGAGAATAACCAGAACACAGCCAAGGGGTGATACACAGACAGAGCAACGCAGTACAAAAGGGACAGGCAAAACTCGTAACAGGGACACAGCCAAATCGGAACCAGACAGACAAAACGAAGCACAGGCACAACGCACTGGCACAAGCACAGGGTCAGACACACTCAGCCAAAGGTCAGAGTATAAACGACAAAGGCTGGCTTCACAGTGAGGCTATAAAAAGCCTCCCAGGACCCAGAAAGAGGCGAACCAAGTTAACCCCGCGACTACCTGATCCAAGAACCCAGTAAACCATGACAGTACCCCCTTCTTAATGGGGGCCTCTGGACCCCCAGGTTTCCCAGGATTCCGAGCATGGAATGCCCGAACCAGACGGTCAGTGTGTACCGATCTGGCGACCGGCCACCACCCCTCCAATGCACCAGGTACTGTAAGGACCCCCGAGACCGCCGGGAGTCTACAATATGTTGTACCTCAAATTCCATGTGCCCATCAACCAAGACTGGGGAGGGAACAGCAGCTGGTTCTTCTACTACCGATCCCAAGGGTTTTAGCAAGAATCTATGGAATACGTTATGGAGTTTCAAAGCGGGGGGAGGCGAAGGCGATACACCACAGGGTTAATTACTTCAATGATCTCAAAGGGACCAGACAGACAAAACGAAGCACAGGCACAACCCACTGGCACAAGCACAGGGTCAGACACACTCAGCCAAAGGTCAGAGTATAAACGACAAAGGCTGGCTTCACAGTGAGGCTATAAAAAGCCTCCCAGGACCCAGAAAGAGGCCAACCAAGTTAACCCCGCGACTACCTGATCCAAGAACCCAGTAAACCATGACAATATCCAGCCAATCTGTGATTCCTGATTGCCAATCCTCATTGAATGGTTCAGTACTGTTTGTAACCACCAGAGGGAGCTTCTGCTCAGAATTCATTTCTAAAACATTCATAACAGACTAATTCTTATACAATACATTAAAGAAGGAAACGTTACACAACTTCGCCATCTACTGTCAGGTCAACATAAATTTCTCCTTTTACTTATAATATAGAAGTCCTAATCTGTTGCATATGACAACACGATGAAGACGGTGGTCACTGTAAATGTGACTACATTCACTATATTAGGCACAAATATTCCTGTATTGTGCAAAATTCCTAAAGCGGTATTCTCAACTTGTCCCTTGAGCAGCTTTCAGGTCAGCAGCATCCTTATTTCCTGGTTGCTTGATGGGCAGGCACTCTCCTTGAGTGACAGTACTAGTCATGAGCTTCATACTGCTACAACACAGTTTTGAGTGTACACTGTTATCACTAGATTTACAAATAGAGATAACAGTGCAAATTGAACAAGAACAAAGCTCAGGAAAGTGAGAGTCATGATTAAGAGAATTGCTCTAGAAACTGTTGATGCTGGGTGCCAGGGGGGCAATGTGATTATACAGGACTCATGAACACTTTCTCAGGATCTGAGAAGGAGGGGGAGAGAGGTGAGAAATTAACTGCTGTAATTAAATCATTGGCTTAGATAGTGATGTCTGGGACTTTAGGAGCTAACTTTTCTCCTGTAATGTAAAGGCACTGCCACACTTAGTGATCGCACTAGCGATCACGATAACGACTTAACCTGGCGAGATCGCTAGTGCGATCGCCATGTGATCGCTAGTTAGATTCCAAACACAACTAATCAGCGATCTGTGATTCCAAACACATCTCATCAGCGATCTGTATAACGACCTCTGCGATCGTTGGGAAAACCTAGTCCCACCTGCGATGCTGGTGAAGTCGTTCATAAAGGGTGTCACACTCAGCGATTCAGGCTCACCAGCGGGACACCAATGACCAAAAAACGGCTCAGAGCGTTCATTAGCGATCAACGACATCTCAACAGGGGCCACATCGCTGCTACATGTCACACACAGTTAAGTCGCTAAGGAGATCGCTACTGCATCATAAATGGTGACGCAGTAGCGATCTCGTTAGCGCTCTCGCTTGCGATCTCGCTTAGTGTGGCTTACCCTTAACTACTGGACATACTGGGCCAAACTCTGGTGCCAAGTTTTTTGGCAACCAGCTGCTGTACACTATGCAAGATAAAAGCTCTCACAGCAGTAGAATGAAAGCAGATTAAAAAGCAAGTCAATTGCAAACTTTCTTATTTCCATGCTGTCTAACTAAAGCAATATAATAACATAACAATTACATGAGAATACCCCTTTAACAGCAATTTAACAAAACATTTTACATGATAATGTTATTTTTTGTGTTATGCCTGCTGTTGACAGACAATATAAAACTGGTAATATAATATTGCATCATTGCCTGACTTATTTTGAATCATATAATTATGCTTGTACAGCATAAGCAGGATGGTCTTGATAAATAGATTGCAAACACAACAATCACTTTTGTATGACTCATCATCTCCTTTCAGCTTCATCAATCAGTAGAGATATTTGTCTTCAGGAACTTGTCTAGGATAAGTTTTATATCTGGGCTTTCATAACCCCTCAGCCATGCCACAGGCTGATCGCCTCCATGCCACGCCGCATTGATGCATTAATTGATGCAAAAGGAGCCCAGACAAAGTATTGAGTGTGCATTTACTGAACATACATTTCAGTAGGCCAACATTTCGGATTTTAAAATCATTTTTCAAGCTGGTGTTATAAAGTACCATATTTTTCGGATTATAAGACATACTTTTTTTCCCCAAAATTTGGGAGGAAAATGGGGATGCATCTTATAATGCGTATATACTTTACCGTTACCATTGCTGCAGGCCGCAGGCTGAGGCGAGGGTGTCTCCGGCGCTGCTGCGGTTGCCTCCAGCGGTGCTGCGGGGGTCTCCGGCGGTGATGCGAGTGCCCGATGCTGCTGCAGGGATATCCGGCGCTGCTGCGGTGGTCTCCGGCGGTGTCCGGTGCTGCTGGGGGCTCTGCCGACATTTTATGAAAGGCCAGAGCCCCCACAGTTGCATGGTTTCCCATGCGGTGGATTCTGGGAAAATGGCAGCCGGGGGCGGCGCATGTGCAGATGGAGATCTTGGTGCTGAGATCTCATCTCCCGAGATATTGGTGCCGAGATCTCCATCTGTGCATGCGCAGCCCCCAGCGACCATATTCCTGGAGACCCCCTCAGCAGCGCCGGAGACACCCGCAGCTGCGTGTCGCACCGCACATCGGAACACCCACTCATCGCAGCCTGCAGCATCACCTCATTCCTGCCTCCTCCAGCAGCGACCCTGGGACCCCGCTTCACCGCAGCCACCAACCCCGGTAAGCAATAAGATGCATGGATTATATAAGAAGCACCACCCTTTTATTAAAAAAAAATCCTATTTTTCTCCTCAAAATTTGGGGTGCATCTTATAATCCGGAGTGTCTTATAATCCAAAAAATACGGTATTTTAATTTACTGCGATAATGAATTTTGGGTTTTCATAATTCCATAATTATCAACATTAACATAAATAAACACTTGAAATAGATAACTCTGTTTGTAATGACTCTATATAATATAGGTGTTTCACTTTTTTGTATTGACCAACTGAAATAAATTAACTTTTTGATAGCACTCTAATTTTGTGAGAAGCACCTGTATAAAGGTTATGGAGTTATGGAGTTTGTGTAAATCTGTACACTATAGGAAAAGAAAAGAAATCTAAAAAATAAATAGGCATAGTGCTAAATTTTTGGGGGCCCTTACCAATAATAACTTTTGACATTTCACTACGACATTTCAAAAATGTTTCAAATGATAAAATATGTTTTGACAGGGTTGTCAACTACTTGGACAAACCCTTCTCATTCCCTATGTTTGCTGGCATAGTTATAGTGGTGTTGGCATTGGCTCACCAAGAGCTCACGTGATATTACCAAGTCATGCGACCCCTGAAGTCAATCAGTGTTGGATTCACTTACCCCTCTTATCGCTCCTTCTGACATAATTGATGTCCAGAGGTGGTGGGAAAGGAGCAGCAGCTCTCGCTTAATTTGCCTGAAGGAATGGAGAGTGAAGCCAGCGCTGTTTAGCCGTAGGGATCCCTTGACATAATGTCATGTGAGCCCAGGATACCAAGGCTGACACCACTGGAATGGCATCGGCATTGGAGGTAAGTATAAGTGTTATTATTCTACTGAGGGGAAACATAGGGATTGAGAAGGGGTTGTCCAAGTAGTGGACAACCCCTTTAATGAGTATCTATTGATAAGAAAAGATACCATGATCAACCATAGGCCTCTTTTTGCATAGAATTTTGGTTGACCTTTCTAAACATACATGTAATTGTTTTGCAGCATTTAAATAACTGCCATAGGATTGCACAAATTGAAAACTATATGCATATTTGTAAACTATCATTGACTGGTGCATGTCTGTACAGTTACAGGTAACAAGACAGCAAATAAATGTTGCCCAAACTACAGACAGCATGAATTGAAGGTTGTGGATGCAATATTGCAGCGGTATTTGATTTACTTTGAAACACTGCAGTGTAGCCTAGAAAACATATTGAATATGTCAATAGTGAGACCTGTTTATCTAAGGAAGCGAGGCAGATAGATGCCATCAGGAACTAGCCTAAAGCCCCTTCTCACATAGCGAGATCGCTAGCGAGATCGTTGCTGAGTCACAAGTTTTTTGACGCAACAGCGATCTCCCAGCGATCTCCCCAGCGATCTCGCTATGTGTGACACTCAGTGACGGCCACACCCCTGCTGGGTATCGCCAGTCGTCGTTGAATGTCCTGGACATTTTTTCGATCGTTGGTCTCCCGCTGGCCAGCACGTATCGCTGTGTGTGACAGGCGGGAGACCAGCAATCAGCGAGCTGGAGCTGGTAACCAAGGTACACATCGGGTTTCTATGTGAAACCCGATGTGTACCTTGGTTATCAGCTCCCTGCACCAGCGCGCTGGAATCTAACGTACACTGCGGGTAATAAGCGATGTGTATCGCTTGTTACCCGCAGTGTCGCTGTCCTGATCGCTGCCTGTTTGGCAGCTCATCAGCGATCATGTAGCGACACACCAATGATCCTGACAAGTTTATATCGTTGTCGGGATCGCTGGTGAGTCGCTATATGTGACAGTGCCCTAAGACTAGTCATTTGAGACAAGTGTCAGTGTAATCCGCTGTCACGCTTCCTTTAATAGTGTCTAGATTTTTCATGTCCAGATTGGTTTAAGATAGGATTATTGCATAATACCAATAAATTTTTGAACAATTTCTTTGGGGTTTATATACCACCAAGAATATATAAAAGTTTATGGATGAGCAATATAATACTGATAAATTTTTTAACAAGTTTTTGAGGCTTATTTAGGAAAGAACTATACCCAAGAAGATGTAATAATCTATGGATGAGGAAGATAATACCGACACATTTTAAACAAGTTTTTTGAGGGTTGTGTACCAACAAAATGTACCCCACACCAGGAATAGTCTATGGGTGAGCAACATAATACCGGTCAATTTTTTAACAGGTTTTTTGAGGCTTATACAGCAACGAACTGTACCCAAGAAGACTTAATACTCCATGAATTAGCAATATAATACCAAGACATTTTGAAAAAGTCTTTTGAGGGTTATATACTAATGCAATGTACTCCAGACCATAGAATAGTCTATGGATGATCTATATATTAAAGATACAATTTTGGACACATTTTCTGAGGGTTGAGCAGGGCAGCACGGTGCCTGGGTGGTTAGCACTGCAGCCTTGCAGCTCTGGGGTCCTGGGTTCAAATCCCACCAAGAACAACATCTGCAAGGAGCTTGTATGTTCTCCCTGTGTTTGCGTGGGTTTCCTCCAGGGTCTCCGGTTACTTTTCACACTCCAAAGACATACTGATAGAAAATCTAGATTGTGAGCCCCAATGGGGACAGTGCCAATAATGTCTGTAAAGCGTTGTGGAATTAATGGCGCTATATAAGTGAGTAAAATAAATAATTATATATACCGATAAATTTTGAGCATTGTTTGAGTCTGAGGCCAGGATCACACATGCGAAGAATACGGCTGAGTCTCGCATGTTAAAACCCGGCACTGCTGCCGGCCTCGGGAGTGGAGTGTGCGGCCGCATAGCAATACATGGAGCCGCACGCTCCCGAGGTCGGCAGCAGTGCTGGGTATTAACATGCGAGACTCGGCCGTATTCCTCACATGTGTGATTCCGGCCTTACATAGCAACAAAATCTACCAAAGAATATGTAAATGTCTATGGATGAGCAATATATTATGCCAATCAATTTTTTAACAGGTTTTTTGAAGCTTATATACCATCGAAATCTACCCAAGAATATGTAAACGTTTATGGATGAGTAATACTGATACATTTTTTAGCAAGTTTTTTGAGGCTTATATACTGTAGCAATGAAATCTACTCTTGAATATATAAAAGTCTATGGATAAGCAATATATTATACCGATCAATTTTTTAACATATTTTTGAGACTTATATACCACCAAAATCCACCTAAGACTATGTAAAAGTCTATGGATGAGCATTATAATACCGATAAGTTTTTGAACACTTTTTTGAGGCTTATATAGCAATGAACTAAGAATATGTAAAAGCCCAGGATAAGCAATATAATGCCAATTAATTTTTAACAACTTTTTGGAAGCTAATACCCTGTGAATGAGCAAAATAACACAGATAAATTTCTAACAAGATTTTGGAGGGTTATATACCAACGAAATGTACCCAAGAAGACATAATACCCCATGGATGAGCATTATAATGCCAATACATTGTTTAACAACTTATTGGATACTTATATAGCAACAAAATGTACACAAGAACACAATATACTGTGTGGATAAGCATCATAATACTGATACATTTTTACCACGTTTTTAGATTCTTTCATAGCAACTAAAGGTACCCAAGAAACACGTTATACTGTGTGAATAAGCAATATAATACCGATAAATTTTTAACCAAGTTTTTAGAGGATTTTATAGCAATAAAATATACCCAAGAATATGTTATAGTCTGTGGATGAGCAATATAATAGCGATAAATGTTTGACCCAGTTTTTGGAGCGTTTTATATGAAAGGTACCGATAAATTTGTGAACATTTTTTTTAGAGTTATATGACAAAGAAATGTATCCCAGAAGATGACATAGTGTGTAGGTGAGAAATTTAACACAGCAAAAAATTTTAATGCTTTGTTGGACTGTTATATATCATAAAAAATGTACCCGAGAACATGGAATAGTGTTTTGGTGAGTAATGTAACCAAGTTAAATTTTTAACACTTTTTGGGAGTGTTATACATCATAGAAATGTACCCAAAATCACATAATACTCTATGGCTGTGTAATGTAACCCAGAAAAATGTGTTAATGCGTTTTTCGAGTGTTATTTATAAGAAAAATGTACCCCAAACCAGAGAATAGCGAATGGGTAAGAAATGTAACCCAGCACATTTTTCAAATGCTTTTTTTGGAGTGTAATATGTCCAAGAAATGTAACCCAGACCTCAAATAGTGTATGGGTAAGAAATGTAACCAAGCCAAATTTTTACAGCTTGTTTTGTACTGTTATATACCACTAAAATGTGACAGAAAGCACATAATAATCTATGGATGAGTAATCTAATCCAGAAATATTTTTCAATGCTTTTTGTAACTTTTACATATCACTGTAATGCAATAAGAACAGTGTTAAACTGTATGGGTGACTCACTGAATCCATAAAAAAATTAGAATGTAAATATTTGGAAAGTGTAGTTGATTTACTTATACAGTCCTAAAGGCTTTGCAGAAAGTGCCAAGCCAGGCAAAAATTATAAGGAGGATCATCCATAGACCCCTGAAAGGCAACAACTGGTGGGTCTCATTCAAATATTGAATATTAAAAACACTTTATGTGCTACTGTTATCTGGTAGTGTGGAAAAGTGTGGGCTAATCCAGGCTTTGTTCATTTTTATGAGAGTGATCCTAAGAGCATTCTCAATTGACAGTCAAAAGCGCCTGTCTATTATGACAACCCCGACAGCACTAAAAGCTTTGAGACCATATAGTTAAAAGTGGCACAGGAAGTAGGAAGTAAGCTTGTTTGGTCAGCCAGGTATTGCTTTGCCATTCTTAAAAACATTTCCCTCCTTGTCAAAAATACCCGGTCATTAGGCCCTTGACCCTGGGCTCGTGTCATCAAATTGGCCCACATACTCGACAGTGTACCCCTGCCTCGCTGTATGTCTCCTTGGCCTCTCCTCCTTGGTTGGGCAAGCAAGCTCGTCCCCTGCTGCAAGCATTGTATGATGGGAATTTTTTCAGCATATTTTCCACAATGGCCTTCTGGTATAGTACCATTTTAGAAGACCTCTCCACCTCAGGAAGAAGAGATGCATAGATCTCCTTGTTGCGTGGGTCTAGCAGGGTGATCAACCAGTACTCTTTCTTCTCTTTCTTGGCCAAGATGAATGTAACGTGAGGGCCACAAGAAAGGCAGCAGTATAAAGTTGGCCATATGTGCCAAGCTCCATGCAGGCAATACTTCCCTGTCTCCTCCATGATGGCGACTCTTCATTTCCTCCTCCTCCCTCTCTTCATCCTAATTTCCATCCTCAGGCTATCCACAAAGGAGAGACTGGACAAAGGTTGTGTGAGTACTAGCTTCTGTTGCGCTAGACACCAACTCCTGTTCCTCCTCTTTCTCCTCCTCAGCATCCACCTCTCCATCTCCACCTGGTCCACATGCAAAAATTCATGTTTAATTGTGAGCAGTGACTGTTTAAGTAGGCACAGAAGTGGGATCGTTGCACTGTCTATGGCATCAACACTGCTCACCATCCTTGTGGAGTCCTCAAAGTCTTGAACAACTGCACAAAAGTCAGACATCCATGCCCACTCTTCAGTTTTTATATGCCAAGGTTGACCAGCATACCGACGGGTGTGTTGGAGCTCGTAGTCAACCACTGGTCTCTGCTACTCACAAAGCTTTGCCATCTTGTGCAGTGTGGAGTTCCAGCACGTGGTGACATTGCACTACAGCTGCTGCATCAACACCAGAACAGAAGCAGCTGTAGCCAACTTGCAGAAATGGGTTCTCAAGCAGCGTACCTTGACCAGAAGATCTGGCAAATATGGGCAGGTATTCAGAAACTGCTGAACTACCAAGTTAAGCCCATGTGCAAAGAATGGTACGTGTGTGAGCCTGCCAAGCTTCACAGCCACCACCAGGTTACGCCCATTATCACACATGACCATGCTTGGTTGGAGGTTTGGCAAAAAACACAGATCTTTCTGGTCTATTACTTCTTTAAGTAACTGCCACGGTGTGCAATTTGTCTCCTAGACAAATTAACTTCAGCAGAGTATGTTGCTGCTTTGTTGAGGCAGTGCTGCAGAGCTTCTAGCTTCCAGCTGATATGGATGACATGCTCTGAGATAGCACATCAGAGATGGAGAATGAGGAAGAGCAGGAGGGGGTACAGGAACTGCTGTAGGAGTTGGAGTTGCTGGACAAAACTGTTAAGAATGTGCTAGAGATGTTTCTGAGCAGAGGCTCCCTCTGGTGGTTACAGACAGTACTGAACCTTTCAGCAAGGAATGGCAATCTGGGATCACGGACTGGTCTGATATAAGGGAGGTTCCCTCCCATGATGGTTGCCGGTGATCAATTGTTCTTGTCTCAATTGTGGTTCCTGGTTCATTTGGAAGTTTGCTGAGTCTTGCCTGCATCTTCTGCTATCAGATAAGATATTTTCTGCTTTTATTCTTGTGCTTGCTTTTTGCATTGTTCCCTGCACTTCTGTGGAGGTCAGCCAGGTCCCCTCCGGGGGCTTGTGCTCCTCTCAGTTTATCTGGAGCCACTGTTGTTTGTTCATTTGCTTTTTCCTGTTTTTTCAGTGGCTGCGGCTTAGTTTTGTTACACCAGAGATCTGATTAGGTGGTAGAGATCGTGTGATCTCAGGTGTTTTTGCAATCAGAAGAGTTGGTATTTTTAGGGGTTTTTTTGGATTGCAGTGAGTATCCTTTCCTGTACTTTTCTGTCTAGATAGATTGGGCCCCAGCGTTTGCTCATTCTATTTTCTGTCTGTATCCGTGCTTCTTCTTGTCTAACCGCCATTACATGTTTGGGGGCTTCCTATTTTCTTTGGAGATCTGCTCCGGGGCAGATAGCTTTCATCTTTCTGCCTTTAGGTGTAGTTATCTCTCAGGCTGTGACGAGGCGTCTAGCATCAACGTAGGAACGCTCCACGGCTACCTCTAGTTGTGTGGTTAGTTCAGGTCACTGCAATCCAATAGGTTCCAGCCTCTCTGGTGTATTGCCGTTTTTGCTTATTATCCTCAGCTACCAAAACATAACAGTATCACCGGCCCAAACTGAAAATTTTATGGTACTCACAGAAGGGAAAAATAGTGTGGAAAGAGAAAAAAAAGAGTTGTCAGAGTTGTCAGAGATTTTTTTTTTCCCTGTTTGTTGCATTTTTTTTCCCTCTTTTTCTCTGGGTGCTGAGGAGGATTTTTTTTTCTCTCAATGGAGCTTACACAGTTGTCTGGCCATGTGGATCAGCTTGCCAGTGAGGTTCGGAGTATTGCTACCTATCTTGCTGGGTTGCCGGTTGTGGAACCTAGGATTCCCATGCCAGATTTGTTTTTGGGGGATCGGGCTAAATTTCTGAATTTCAAAAATAACTGTAAGTTGTTTTTTGCCTTAAAGCCTAAGTCCTCAGGGAACGCAGCACAGCAGGTTCAAATTGTCATCTCTCTCCTGCGTGGCGACCCTCAGGATTGGGCTTTTTCCCTGACACCTGGGGATCCTGTTTTGAATGATGTTGATGTATTTTTTCTGGCTCTGGGGTTATTGTACGATGACCTAATGTCACTGATCAAGCTGAAAAAACCTTGTTGGCATTAAATCAGGGTCTTGAAGACGCTGAGTTGTACTGTCAGAAATTCCGAAAGTGGGCAGTCCTGACCAAATGGAATGATGATGCTTTGGCAGCCCTTTTTCGGAAGGGGCTGTCAGAGAATGTAAAGGATGTTATGGTGGGATTCCCTGCTCCCTCTGGTCTCAATGATTCTATGTCATTGGCTATTCAAATTGACAGACGTTTGCGTGAGCGCAGAGGTATGTGTGAGATAGTGTTGCCTTGTGAGCCAGCTTCTGAGCCCATGCAGTGTGATAGAGTGACTTCTGGGGCACAGCATCATGAGTTTCGAAAGCGCAATGGGTTATGTTTCTACTGTGGTGACGCCTCTCATGCTATTTCAGTCTGCCCTAGGCGGGGAAGACATTTTGCATGCTCAGTTGACTTGGGTAGTGTTCAGACTAAATTTCTGTTGACTGTTACCCTGATTTGCTCCCTGTCCACATTTTCTGCTCAGGCTTTTGTTGATTCAGGAGCAGCTATTAACTTGATGGATTTTGACTTTGCCAAACGTTGTGGGTTTCCCATGATACCCCTGCGGAAGTCTATTCCCCTACTGGGCATTGATTCTACCCCTTTGGCGGAGAATTAACCTCAGTTTTCTACTCGGGTGATAATGAGGGTTGAACCAGATCATCAGGAGAGTTGCAAATTACTGGTGCTGTATAATCTGCATGACATTATTGTACTAGGTTTCCCTTGGTTACAGTCTCATAATCCTGTTTTGGATTGTAAATCTGTGTCTGTGACCAGTAGGGGCTGCCAATGTGTTAATGCCGACACTCCTGTTTTTTCTGCCTCTCCCCAGTCTCAGAATGTTCCTGACTTTTTGACTGATTTTTCGGATGTATTTAGTGAAAGTAAATCTGCATCCTTGCCACCTCACAGGAGCTATGATTGCGCTATTGAATTAGTGCCTGGTGGTAAATTTCCTAAAGGTCGCCTTTTTAACTTGTCTGTACCTGAACACGATGCTATGCGATCTTATATCAAGGAGTCATTGGAGAAGGGTCATATCAGACCATCCTCTTCACCCTTGGGTGCCGGTTTTTTCTTTGTGACCAAAAAGGATGGTTCATTGAGGCCGTGTATTGATTATCATCTCTTGAATAAGATCACTGTGAAGTATCAATATCCGTTACCCTTGATTTCTGACCTGTTTTCCAGGGTGAAAAGTGCTAGTTGGTTTACCAAGCTTGACCTCAGGGGGGCGTATAACCTTATACGCATTAAGAACGAGGATGAATGGAAGACGGCGTTTAATACCCCAGAGGGGCATTTTGAGTACCTAGTGATGCCCTTTCGGCTCACCAATGCTCCTTCTGTCTTCCAATCCTTCATGAATGATATTTTCAGGGATTTTGTGGATACATTTCTGATTGTTTATTTGGATGATATCTTGATTTTTTCCAATGACTGGGACTCTCATGTGAAACATGTTCGGACTGTGTTCCAGATTTTGAGAGAGAATGCTCTGTATGTGAAGGGATCAAAGTGTCTTTTTGGGTACAGAGGATCTCATTTCTGGGATTCATTTTGTCTCCATCTGTTATTGAAATGGACCCGGTTAAGGTTCAGGCCATCTGTGATTGGGTCCAACCTACTTCATTAAAGGCTCTTCAGAGATTCTTGGGTTTTGCCAATTTTTATCGTAAATTTATTGGTGATTTCTCTGTTATTGTTAAACCATTGACTGATTTGACCAAAAAGGGTTCTGATGTGGTGAATTGGCCTCCTGAGGCAGTCTCTGCGTTTCAGGAGCTTAAGCGGAGATTCACTTCTGCTCCTGTTCTACAGCAGCCTGATGTTTCTCTGCCATTTCAGGTTGAGGTTGATGCCTCTGAAATTGGGGCAGGTGCCGTTTTGTCCCAAAGAGATCCTGAGACCTCTAAAAGTAACCCTTGTGCTTTTTTCTCTCGAAAATTTTCTCCAACTGAACGTAATTATGACGTTGGTAATCGGGAGTTATTGGCCATGAAGTGGGCTTTTGAAGAGTGGAGACATTGGCTGGAGGGAGCCAAACATCAGGTGGTAGTCCTCACTGACCATAAGAATCTGGTTTATCTGGAATCAGCCAAGCGACTTAATCCTAGACAGGCCAGGTGGGCCTTGTTTTTCACATGTTTTAATTTTGTGGTTTCCTTTCTTCCTGGCACTAAGAATATTAAGGCGGATGCCCTCTCGAGGAGTTTCCTTGCGGACTCTCCTGAGTTATCTGATCCTGCTGTTATTTTGAAAGAGGGTGTAGTTCTTTCCGCCATCTCGCCCAATTTGAGACTGGCTCTGGAGGGGTGTCAGGAGGATAAACCCGAGCGCTGCCCTGTTGGGAAATTGTTTGTCCCAGACCAGTGGAAGAAGAGTGTGATGTCTGAGATTCATTGTTCCGCGTTGGCCGGTCATCCCGGAATTTTTGGTACCAGAGACCTGTTGAGTCGGTCCTTTTGGTGGACTACTTTGTCTCGTGACGTTAGGGAGTTTGTGCAGTCCTGTGGGACTTGCTCTCGCTCCAAGCCTTGCTCTCGCTCTAGTGGTTTGTTGATGCCATTGCCTGTGCCCAAGAGACCATGGACCCATATCTCTATGGATTTTATTTCCAATCTCCCTGTTTCTCAGAGAATGACCGTTATCTGGGTGATTTGTGATAGGTTTTCCAAGATGATACATCTTGTGCCATTACCTAAGTTGCCTTCCTCCTCCGAATTGGTGCCTTTGTTCCTTCAGCACGTGGTTCGGTTGCACGGCATTCCTGAGAACATTGTGTCATTGAGTCCAGTTTGTTTCCAGATTTTGGAGGACTTTTTGTTCTAAACTTGGTGTTCAATTGTCTTTCTCCTCTGCTTTTCATCCTCAGACCAATGGACAAACTGAGAGAACAAATCAGACATTGGAGACTTATCTGAGATGCTTTGTGTCTGCTGATCAAGATGACTGGGTCTCTTTTTTGCCTTTGGACTCAGCCAAAAGTGGGGGACTTGGTCTGGTTGTCCTCAAGAAATATCCCTATGAGAGTTGCATCTCCTAAGTTTAAGCCTAGGTTTATTGGACCTTATAAGATCATGGAGATTCTTAATCCTGTTTCCTTTCGTTTACTTCTTCCAGGGACATTTGAGATCCATAACGTGTTCCACAAGTCCTTATTGAAGAGGTTTGTCGAGCCAGTGGTTCCTATGGCTGCGCCCCCTGACCCTGTTTTGGTTGAGGGCAATCTGGAGTATGTGGTTGAGAAAATATTGGATTCTCGTTTTTCTAGACGGAAACTCCAGTATTTGGTTAAGTGGAGAGGTTATGAAAAGGAGGAAAATTCTTGGGTGTTTGCTTCGGACATCCATGCTAGGAGACTGATCTGTGCGTATCATAGAGCTCATCCTGACCGACCTGATTGCACTAATGAGGGTTCGGTGACCCCTCCTCAAGGGGGGGGTACTGTTATGAATGTTTTAGAAATGAATTCTGAGCAGAAGCTCCCTCTGGTGATTTCAAACAGTACTGAACCATTCAATGAGGACTGGCAATCAGGGATCACGGACTGGCTGGATATAAGGGAGGTTTCCCCCCATCATGGTTGCCGGTGATCAATTGTTCTTGTCTCAACGTTGTTTCCTGGTTCACTTGGAAGCTTGCTGAGTCTTGCCTCTTCTCCTGCTCTCAGATAAGATATTTTCAGGTTTTTTTTGTTTTTGTGCTTGCCATTTGTATATTTCTCTGCATTTCTGTGAGGTTGGCCAGGTTCCCCTCCCCGGGGGGCTTGGTCTCCTCTCGGTTCCTCTGGAGCCATTGTTGTTTGTTCATTTGCCTTTTCCAGTTTTTTTTTTCTGTGGCTGCGGCTTAGTTTTGTTACACCAGAGAACTAATTTAGGTGGTAGAGGTCGTGTGATCTCAGGTGTTTTTGCAATTAGTAGCGTTGTTTTTTTTTAGGGGTTTTTTTGGATTGCAGTAAGTATCCTTCCTATCCTTTTCTGTCTAAGTCAGATTTGGCCCCAGCGTTTGCTCATACTATTTTCTGTCTGTGTCTGTATTTCCTCTTGTCTAACCACCATTACATGTTTGGGGGCTTCCTATGTTCTTTGGGGATCTGCTCCGGGGCAGATAGCTTTCCTCTTTCTATCTTTAGGTGTAGTTAGCCTCTCAGGCTGTGACGAGGCGTCTAGGACCAACGTAGGAACGCTCCACGGCTGCCTTTAGTTGTGGTGGTTAGTCAGGGTACTGCAATCCAGTAGATTCCAACCTCTCTGGTGTATTGCCGTTTTTGCCTGCTCTCCTCAGCTACCAAAACATAACACTTCCCTCACAGATGCGGAGTGATGCAACCACAATGAACACTGCATCCTCAGCCACAACTCTGTCTGTGACTAGTAGTGGTCGCGTGTCTGCAGTTTGCAGGGGCAGCAAGGGTTGCCTATCCTTGATCTTTTCTGAGAATGCAAAGGATGATCCAACTCACGTTATCTGCCAACTTTGTAAAAACTACTCAGTAGAGATAAAAATTAAAAAATGCTACTACTACATGCATGAATCGGTACATGCGCGATCAACATGCGTTAATCTGAGCATCTCACTGTGCTAATGTGGTGCCCCTGAGGGTTCAGTCACCACAGAGGTGTTGCATCTCACCCAGAGGTGTGACACCTGACTCTCAGGTAAGGAGGGAGCACCCCTAGGTCTCCGCACCTGCATCCAACACACCATGCCAGCTGAGCATACGGACGGACCCTTAGGGAGGATGGTCTGACTCAGCCTGGTTAGAAAAGGGTGTCTAGATGGGTGGGTGGAGCCGGCTGCAGCACTTAGGCTGCATGTTTGATTAGAGATCAGCCAGTCTTGGACTGTGGCTTTGCAAGAGTACATCTCTGGAAGCAACTGCTGAAGTGAGCGAACGGGTCCGACAAGGCACGGACGTCGGTTTATCCGTCCGTGGCCCCCATCCTGAAGAAGGAAGGACCAAGCCAACAGGGTTCGGCCCCTAGACTAGCAGGAAAGCTTCAAGCTCTGTTAGTAAGCCGAAGGAGGTTGTTCACTTTATGGGCCATTGCCATCAACCACCAGCATCTCTACCGGAAGGCAGCACAACGGGGTCAAGTACGTGCAGACATAGAATTGATCTGTTTACCGAAAGGGCTCACAGCTCCCTTCGTCTGAGAGCTTTGACTGGGTGAAGGTGCAAGGAAGGAAAGGAATTATAAGCACAGGGAGAGCAAAGGCAGAAAGGAACATACTGAACGGGAGTCCTGGGAAGTGCGACCAATCTACCTGGGGGTTGCTGGACCACTCACCCAGAGGACACAGTGCCAGGCGGGAATCTGTATGTGCACAACAGACTGTGAGTAAAAACCCTGAACTGCACTTGGACTGTCTCCTAGAGTTATTCCAGCGTCGCACACTCCCCTCTGCTACATCGTAAGCACCATTCTTGCGCCATCACATCTACCTGCCCTGGAAGGACACAGCCTCACCTGTAGGAGGCTTATCATCTAGATGCACAACACCATCCCTTTCTAGAGGACCTGCACAACAGCGCTGGTCGCCCTGACCAGGTACTACAGGTGGCGTCACGAATCATCATACAAACACTTATCCCCTGTAAATATCCCCTTTTTGATGAGCACCCAGGGCCACGGACCGAGTCATGGCTGCGGTGACATCCCCCATAGAAGTCGACAGGCTCTGTGCCGAGTACCCCACGGCCCTGGCGGGAGGCTCATTTTTGGCATCACGAACAGGATTCCGAAGCTCGTTATAACAGAGTCCTGTGTGCCTATATTGACTGTTTTTGTGCAAGAAGCTTTATTGTGAATTTGCCGCCATTTTGCCGCCATATTCGCGCCAAGAGGCACTGGTGAAGAAGTAGGGCGTACCTTCGTGGGCGTGAGCTTGAACTGGGGCACGAAAGTAATGACCGCCCAGTCCAAATGCCTCTGCAATGTCCGGACATGCCCCACTGCGAAAGAGATACGCCTCCTGATTCTCTTTGGTGGGAAGAGGAGGACCAGAAAACCCCGCCTCCCTACTAAAGAGCGGGACCCTCCGGATGAGGAAGAGATGGGTGATCTAATAATAATGGCAACCGGTGGTGAGCTGGCGCGTGAGGGAGTGATGGCACATACCTTCCCCCAGCAGGAGCAAGATCAACCCTCCACTGAGTTGCCTGTGGGTCCGGAACCTGTCGGTACCCTCCACCTGGAAGTGACAGTTCTCACCTCTACTGAGCTGCCAGAATTGCCGGAGGATTCCTGCGCCCTGTCTGACCCAGGAGTGGAGGCTGAGCCTGCGGAGCTGATCCAGCAACAGGAGGAGGCCGAGCGGATGGAGCAGAGCAGGGGAGCCCTCACGCTCGGCCAGGGCCAGCCGCTGGAGCCGCAGCGCCCACTGAAGCGTCCTCTCGCAGCAGCACCCGAAGCGGAGGAGAAATCCGGCACCGAAAAAATGCAGGTAACCGGAAAACGATACCCCTGCTGCAGCCGATGACAACCTGGTGGAACCCCTGACACCCACACCAGCCCAGTGCACACTAGCCACACGGACACCAGCGATGGAGTCGATGACCCTGGTGCTAGGCAATGTGCCCGTTGACAGGAATGGTCCTGTGTTTGCACAGACACCCGGTGTCGCCCCAGCTAAGTAAATGTTAACCCGGACAGGGTCTACAAATTGTAAATAATTTGTTGTTTTCCACATTACCTGCTATTTGAATTTATTGTCCCATTTAGAACTGTGAGGCCATGGATTCTCTGGCCCAAAAACTGTCCTTGTAAATAGTTTGGCACCTCTTTAGGTGCCCTCTCTTGGTTTTACGTAAGCTCTTACAGTGCAATGACTGCACGCTACCTCAGAAGTTAAAAACCCGTTAGGTGTGGCCGAAGACGAGGTCTGCTGAGTTGGCCAATTACGTCTTGCAGCCCACCCAAGACCAACGTGGGAGGTTTGGAGCGGGTCCTCCACAAGCACAAGTTTAAATGCAACTGTCTTCTTGCACTTTACTTAGTAGATGTTACACTCGGTCCCCGTGCTGGCTCTGCACTCCGTCCTGGTCACTCACCTGCTCCTCTAGCTGTCCCCCTGCAGCAGTCTGCGCGCAGGCTGAAGTCTCCTGTCCCATCTGCTCCTCAGCGTCCTGTGTCCTCCTCCAGTTCCTGGCACGCTGCTAGCAGGCCTCCAGATAGATTGCTTAGGACGCGAGGCCGCGCCCACGTCTCTCTTAAAGGGGCAGCGTGCATTTTTTGAAATAGCCAATTAACCAATGGCAGCGCACTCAGTACTATATCTGGTCACTCCACCATAAGGGGAGTGCCGGAGCAACGTGTTCTATCATTGCTACATCCAGTTCTGTTCCTGATCTGTCTGTGCTGCGTCTGCAGTCTCTGTACTTCGCTTATACTATTTGTCTCCACAGATCATTGCTAACCCGTATCTGGCTAACCTGGACAATCTCGGTTATTACTGGCGCAAGTGTCATCCCGTTCCGCCATCAGCCATCCGTACCTGTGGACTGTGACAAGGTCACTTGAGCCAGCCTGCCACCATCCATTCTGGACCAGGACTTTACTCATCTCCGTCAAGAACCCTCCACGGTCTCTGTATATACCTGTTATCCTTTTGGTCCTTCTGGGACAGCTGCCACGTGTCCGGGGTCTAACTGGAGGTAGCACCTGTGTCCTCCGGGTATTCCATTCTGGTCCTGTTCGAGGGGCCTTACTACGGGTACCCGGGGCTCATTAGTCACGCCCCCTTCGGAGCCCCCCGGACCGCGGTCTCGAGGTTCCACATTAAAAAATAAAGACGAATGTGAACTTCACCATCTCTGCCTCCGCTTCCATTCGTTACAGATTGCTCCGGCCATGGAACCCGCTGGATCCCAGAGACCTCCGACCACGGATCTGTGCCAGGAGGTGGCCCGTTTAGGAGTTCAACAGGACAAGATCACAACTTATCTACGCATCTTGTCTACCCGCATGGATTCCTTGGGGTTCTCGTCTGGATCTGACTCTTCTATCAATACTCAGGTACCAGTTCCCATGGCAAGTAAAGGTCCCTG
This sequence comes from Oophaga sylvatica, assembly GCA_033576555.1. NCBI lineage: Eukaryota > Metazoa > Chordata > Amphibia > Anura > Dendrobatidae > Oophaga > Oophaga sylvatica. The sequence goes on from JARQOD010000006.1 coordinate 337,646,603, forward strand.
CCTGGTGGCTCCTACCTGTTTCCTGGGTGATCCTACTCAGTGTCGGGGTTTTCTCAATCAGTGCACTCTACACTTCGAAATCTTGGGGCATATGTTTGCTTCTGACCGAGCCAAGGTGGGCTTCATCATGTCACACCTGGGAGGAGAGGCCCTCGCCTGGCTAAACCAGCTATGGGAGAGAGGGGATCCGCTGGTTAATGATCTTCAATCTTTCCTGGAGGCTTTTCGCAGGACCTTCGATGAACCTGGTCGCACCACTTCGACCGCTTCTGCCTTGCTCCGCCTGCGCCAAGGTACTCTCACGGTGGCTCAGTATGCTGTTAAATTCCGCACCCTCTCGTCTGAATTGTCGTGGAACAATGAGGCTTCAGTAGCTAACTTCTGTGAAGGCCTATCCGGAAAAATCAAGGATGAGCTGCGGGACGGGACAGACCTACCATCTTGGAAGAGCTAATATCCTTGGCAACCCGAATCGACCTGCATTTTCAGGAGCGTTCCATGGAGATCAAGCGGGACAAAAGGTCCTATCACCTGGACTCTAGTTTGTTCAAAACAGGTACCTCGCCTTCCTCCTCCGAGGCCATGGAGGTAGACCGTGTAAGTTTGTCCACCCGCCCCCGGGAGGCACGTCGCAAGGAGGGAAGTTGTTACTACTGCGGTAGTTCTGAGCATCAGATTCATTTCTGTCCTAAAAAGTCGGGAAACTCTAGTGCCTAGGTTCGGTAGGAGGGGCCAACCTAGGTAGTGAACAGTCCTCTCCCTCATTACAAATCTCAGTTTCCGTGTCTTATGGAGCTATAAAATTCTCCGAACATTGTCTACTGGATTCTGGAGCTGCAGGGAACTTCATCCAGCAGGCGGTTGTGGATCATTACCGCTTACCAGTCCAGCATCTTCCTGATCCGTTGCAGGTGACCGCCGTAGATGGCAAACCACTGACCGAACCCGTCCAGTTTCAAACCGAGTTGGTGGAACTCCAGGTAGGTCTAATGCATGCTGAACGAATGCGATTTTATGTATATCCCGGTTTGTCCCATCCCATGCTTTTAGGTTTACCTTGGCTCCAGATGCATGAACCAGTCCTTAATTGGAAAACTGGAGAAGTTCTGCGTTGGGGAGATACCTGCATGAATCGTTGCTTAACCCGGATTCAACCTGTTTCGCCTCCAGTCCAGCCTGATACCCTGCCAGGGTTGCCTTCCGCCTATTGGTCCTTCTCTGACGTCTTTGGGAAAAAGGAGGCTGAGAGACTACCTCCACACAGATCATATGACTGTCAGATAGAGCTTCTTCCTGGAGCATCTCCTCCTCGCGGGAGAGTTTATCCCCTTTCACAGGCAGAGACTCAGGCTATGTCGGACTACATCCAAGAGAATCTGGCTAGAGGATTTATCCGAAAGTTATCATCACCGGCAGGAGCTGGATTCTTCTTTGTGAAGAAGAAGGATGGATCCTTGCGGCCCTGTATCGACTACCGGGGTCTAAATCAGATCACGGTGAAAAACAGGTATCCATTACCTCTTATTTCAGAGCTGTTTGATCGTCTCCGAGGAGCCAAGATCTTCACCAAATTGGATCTCAGAGGGGCCTACAACCTGATCCGAGTCAGAGAGGGAGACGAATGGAAAACAGCCTTCAACACCCGTGACGGCCACTATGAATACCTGGTAATGCCATTTGGCCTAAGCAATGCACCTGCGGTCTTTCAGGAATTTGTTAATGACATTTTCAGGGACCTGCTCTATACTTGTGTCGTGGTCTACCTGGACGATATTTTGATTTTCTCTGCAGACTTGGCGTCACACCGGAGGCAAGTACGCCTGGTCTTACAAAGACTGAGAGAGAACAGGCTATATGCCAAATATGAGAAATGCCTCTTTGAGCAGTCTTCCTTGCCTTTCCTTGGGTACATTGTATCTTCCACAGGATTAAAGATGGACCCGGAGAAGTTGTCTGCAGTTCTCAACTGGCCTCGTCCGTCTGGGCTAAAAGCCATACAACGGTTCCTAGGGTTCGCCAACTACTACCGGCAATTCATTCCACACTTTTCCACCCGAGTGGCTCCTATCACAGCCTTAACCCGGAAAGGTGTAAACTCTAAGGAATGGTCCTCCGAGGCAGAAGAGGCCTTTGTTTCTCTCAAAAAAGCCTTCGCTTCCGCACCCGTTCTCCATCGTCCTAATTCGAATGAGCAATTTTTTCTTGAGGTTGACGCTTCTTCCATAGGTGCAGGAGCAGTTCTCACCCAGAAGTCGTCTAACGGGCGGATGATCTCGTGTGTTTTTTTTTCCAAGGTTTTTTCTCCTGCAGAAAGGAACTACTCTGTCGGTGATCGCGAACTGTTGGCCATCAAATTGGCTCTGCAAGAATGGAGACATCTTCTTGAGGGAGCTCATCACCAGGTAGTCATATTCACCGACCATAAAAACCTTGCCTATCTCCAATCTGCTTTAAGGCTGAATCCCCATCAGGCCCGTTGGGCATTGTTTTTTGCCCGTTTCAATTTTGTACTTCATTTCCGTCCAGCTGACAAGAACATCAAGGCAGACGCACTCTCCAGAGCCTTTTTGCCTCCTGAACTGGAGGAAGAACCTCAGCACATTATTGAACCTTCTAAGTTAGTCTCTGTTGCCTCCACTGATCTTGCCCAGCTTCCTCCAGGGAAGACTTTTTGCCTCCTGAACTGGAGGAAGAACCTCAGCACATTATTGAACCTTCTAAGTTAGTCTCTGTTGCCTCCACTGATCTTGCCCAGCTTCCTCCAGGGAAGACTCTCGTGTCCGCTTCTGATCGTAGTCGTGTTCTGCGCTGGGGTCATTCTTCTAAGTTGGCTGGCCATGCTGGTCAGAAAAAGACGCAGCAACTCATCTCCCGTTACTACTGGTGGCCTACCATGGGCAAGGATATCCAAGAGTTCGTCGCAGCCTGTCCTTCATGTGCCCGTAACAAAACTGTTAAACATCTACCAGCCGGCAGGCTTCTGCCTCTTCCAATTCCGTCCGCTCCCTGGCAGCACATCGTGATGGATTTCATCACGGATCTTCCCATTTCTTCTGGCTGCTCAGTGGTATGGGTTGTAGTGGACCGCTTCTCTAAAATGGCCCACTTCGTTCCGCTATCTGGTCTCCCGTCTGCTCCAGAACTGGCCGCTCACTTCATTCAGCACATCTTCCGTCTACATGGATTTCCTCTCCACATCGTGTCCGACAGGGGCGTCCAGTTCACCTCTAAGTTCTGGAGAGCACTCTGTAAAATGGTAAAAATTGAACTAGATTTTTCTTCTGCATACCATCCCCAGTCTAATGGGCAAGTGGAGAGGATCAATCAAATCCTGGCTGGATACCTGCGTCACTTCATCAACGCTCATCATAATGACTGGGTAGAATTACTGCCCTGGGCGGAATTCTCCTACAACAACCAAGTAAGTGAATCTTCTGGAAAGTCTCCCTTTCAGATTGTGTTTGGACTCCAACCCGGAATTCCTCTTCCTATCTCTGGATTGTCTGATGTTCCGGCAGTCGATACCTTGTCTAAGAATTTCTCGAACATTTGGAGAGATACCAGGTCTGCTTTGGAGAAAGCCTCTCAACGTATGAAAACGCATGCGGACAAAAGACGTTTGGAGGCTCCCATCTTTCGTCCAGGAGACAAGGTATGGCTCTCCTCCAAGTACATCCGTTTGAAGTTACCATCGTACAAATTGGGTCCCCGTTTCATTGGTCCCTTTGAAGTCTTGAGACAAATCAACCCGGTCTCTTACAAACTGAAATTGCCTAATTCTCTACGTGTACCTAACTCCTTTCATGTTTCCCTCCTCAAACCAGTAGTGTTGAGCTCCTTCTTTAAGGACCCGGGTACCACTCCAGATCCGGTTTCTGAGGATGATGTTTTTGAGGTAAAACATATCTTGGCCTCTAAGAAAGTAAGAGGTAGGATCTATTACCTGGTGGACTGGAAGGGTTTTGGTCCTGAGGAGAGGTCTTGGGAGCCTAAAGAGAACATCCAGGCTCCTCTTCTTCTTAAAAGATTTCACGCAGGCTTGAAAAAGAGGGGGGGTAAAGAGGGGGATACTGTTACACTCGGTCCCCGTGCTGGCTCTGCACTCCGTCCTGGTCACTCACCTGCTCCTCTAGCTGTCCCCCTGCAGCAGTCTGCGCGCAGGCTGAAGTCTCCTGTCCCATCTGCTCCTCAGCGTCCTGTGTCCTCCTCCAGTTCCTGGCACGCTGCTAGCAGGCCTCCAGATAGATTGCTTAGGACGCGAGGCCGCGCCCACGTCTCTCTTAAAGGGGCAGCGTGCATTTTTTGAAATAGCCAATTAACCAATGGCAGCGCACTCAGTACTATATCTGGTCACTCCACCATAAGGGGAGTGCCGGAGCAACGTGTTCTATCATTGCTACATCCGGTTCTGTTCCTGATCTGTCTGCGCTGCGTCTGCAGTCTCTGTGCTTCGCTTATACTATTTGTCTCCACAGATCATTGCTAACCCGTATCTGGCTAACCTGGACAATCTCGGTTATTACTGGCGCAAGTGTCATCCCGTTCCGCCATCAGCCATCCGTATCCGTGGACTGTGACAAGGTCACTGGAGCCAGCCTGCCACCATCCATTCTGGACCAGGACTTTACTCATCTCCGTCAAGAACCCTCCACGGTCTCTGTATATACCTGTTATCCTTTTGGTCCCTCTGGGACAGCTGCCACGTGTCCGGGGTCTAACTGGAGGTAGCACCTGTGTCCTCCGGGTATTCCATTCTGGTCCTGTTCGAGGGGCCTTACTACGGGTACCCGGGGCTCATTAGTCACGCCCCCTTCGGAGCCCCCCGGACCGCGGTCTCGAGGTTCCACATTAAAAAATAAAGACGAATGTGAACTTCACCATCTCTGCCTCCGCTTCCATTCGTTACAGTAGAGTTTTATAAATGTTATTTATACAACGTTTAACCTGAACTGCCTCCCATAAAGGGAAGATGAGTTTGAAATTGTTTTCTATTGTAATGCATTACTAAAAATTAGCATTTTCTTGTAACAACCTTTTACTCTGTTTCAGCCCGCGGACGTGCTGTGTTTAACGGGGGGGAATGTGGCGCCCCTGAGGGTTCAGAGGTGTTGCATCTCACCCAGAGGTGTGACACCTGTCTCTCAGGTAAGGAGGGAGCACTCCTAGGACTTCGCACCTGCATCCAACACACCATGCCAGCTGAGCATACGGATGGACCCTTAGGGAGGATGGTCTGACTCAGCCTGGTTAGAAAAGGGTGTCTAGATGAGTGGGTGGAGCCAGCTGCAGCACTTAAGGTACTGCCACACTAAACAATCCCGCTAGCGATCACAATAACGACGCATACTAATGCGATCGCTAGCGGGATTGTTTCTATATCGCTAAATGCTGCCGCATTTAGCGATATAGTTAACGACGCTATCGCCGTTAGCGATCTTCTTAACGACTTTAGCGGTACAAAAGTACCGCTAAATCGCTAAGAAAAGGTGCCACACAGCGATTAGATACTTACCCAGCGGGAGCGCCGACGAGAAAATAGGGTCCGGAACGATTCCAGCGACGAGCGAGATCACAGCAGGAAGCTCGTCGCTGGAAGCTGCCGCACTGAACAACATCGCTAAGGGGATCGCTAAATAGTGACGTTTTTTAGCGATCCCGTTAGCGATATTGTTTAGTGTGGCATACCCTTTAGGCTGCATGTTAGATTAGAGAGCAGCCAGTCTTGGACTGCGGCTTCGCAAGAGTACATCTCTGGAAGCAACTGCTGAAGTGAGCGAACGGGTTCGACAAGGCACGGACGTCGGTTTATCCGTCCGTGGCCCCCATCCTGAAGAAGGAAGGACCAAGCCAACAGGGTTCGGCCCCTAGACTAGCGGGAAAGCTTCAAGCTCTGTTAGTAAGCCGAAGGCGGTGGTCACTTTATGGGCCATTGCCATCAACCACCAGCATCTTTACCGGAAGGCTGCACAACGGGGTCAAGTACGTGTAGACATAGAATTGATCTGTTTACCGAAAGGGCTCACAGCTCCCTTCGTCTGAGAGCTCTGACTGGGTGAAGGTGCAAGGAAGGAAAGGAGTTATAAGCACAGGGAGAACAAAGGCAGAAAGGAACATACTAAACGGGAGTCCTGGGAAGTGCGACCAATCTACCTGGGGGTTGCTGGACCACTCACCTGGAGGACACAGTGCCAGGCGGGCATCTGTATATGCACAACAGACTGAGTAAAAACCCTGAACTGCATTTGGACTGTCTCCTAGAGTTATTCCAGCATCGCACACTCCCCTCTGCTACATCGCAAGCACCATTCTTGCACCATCACATCTACCTGCCCTGGAAGGACACAGCCTCACCTGTAGGAGGCTTATCATCTAGCTGCACAATACCATCCCTTCCAGAGGACCTGCACAGCAGCGCTGGTCGCCCTGACCAGATACTACAGGTGGTGTCACGAATCATCATACGAACACTTATCCTGTGTAAATATCCCCTTTTTGGTGAGCACCCAGGGCCACGGACCGAGTCATGGCCGCTGTGACATCTCCCATAGAAGTCGACGGGCTCGGTGCCGAGTACCCCACGGCCCTGGCGGGCAGCTCACTAAAATGCAGCCTAGTGGACCTTATTAACCACGGGCTGCCCCATCAACTGCACCTGCTGCTTCTTCCTCCTCTGTCACAGTGGCAACTGTTCTCACACAGGTCTCCGGCTGCAGAACCTACACTTGTTTACCCCCTACAGTTGGCGTGAGTGAGAGCATTTCAGCTGTTACGGAAGTGGACAAGACTGCTGATTTTGACCGCTGTCAGAAACCGAGCACACATCTTTCTCAATCCACTCCGCCTGCATCTCACTCACAGTCCAGCAGTTTGTTGTGTGCACCCTACTCCAGCCTCTCTCAGCATAGTAGCCAGTCATCGGTCCAGCAGTTGTGGTTACATAAAAGATTTTTTCCTCCTACACATGCCAAAGATAAGAGCTTGAACTTCATCTCCAATTTGTTGGCCATGGAAATGCTGACTTTCCGCCAGGTGGATAAAGATGGTTTCTGAAAGCTAATGGCCATCGCAGTTCCCCAGTACCAATTGCCCAGTCGACATTACTTCTCTAAGAAAGCTGTACCTGTGCTAGACCCGCATTTCACAGACAACATCACCCGTTACTTGAAGAAATCTATCTATCACAGGGTGCATTTCACCATTGACACCTGGATGAGCGAGCATGGTCAGGGCATTACATCTCCCTGACTGGGCACTGGGTGACTCTGGTGGCTGCGGGGGCAGGAGGTAAGGGGCTGCTCCACAAGTATTGAAATCCCCAAGGACAAACCTTTGAATTTTGCACTTCCTCTACAGTTTCTGCCTCCTCCACCTCCTCTAGGGACTCTACCTGAAACCTCAACCTCTCCCTTAATGAGACAAGCATTCCAACTGTGCAGAGAAAATCCTCCCACCTCTGTACTGCGCAGCCAGGGCTAACAGCAATCAGGCGGTGTTTAAATTAATATGTCCTGAAGATTGCAGTCACACAGCTTAGAGTTGTGGACAGCTATCCAGGCCAAGTTTGAGCAATGGATATCTCCACTGAACCTGGAGCCAGGGAAGGTTGTGTGCGATAACAGTTTGAACCTGGTGGTGGCCCTATGCCGAGGCAACCACACACATGTGCCTTGCATGGCTTATGTCCTCAACCTGGTGGTACAGCAATTTCTCCTCCACTATCCCTACCTGGATGCACTGCTGCAGAAAGCACTGTCGCTGTGTGCTCACTTCCACCATTCACACACAGCCTGTCAGTCATCGACTTGCATCACACTCTGTTGGATCCATGGTACAAGAGTAAATTTTAACAGATGCTTCTCCACCTGGAAAGAAATGCGCACATGCTGGAGTATCGAAACATGCTTGTACATAATCTTAAGAGTGGTTTTCCACAAGACAGTTGTGAGGCACACAGTGTGCATCGCAGCTCTAGACTTCCAACCCAGGGTATGTCGAGTTGTCAACACAAAAACATTAGCAGCAGTAGAGTAAGTGACATAAGCAATTTCTGTGAGTCGTTTCACACATTTTTTAGACCAGTCCGAGCACCAGCAGAACAGAGTACACATCTGACACATAGTGATCGACTGGAGAAGATGGTGCAGAACTATCTCAAGCTCAATATCGATGCCATTGATGGTTTGGGCCATTTTGCATTTTGGTCTTCAAAAATGGAAGAGTGGTCTGAGCTTGCCAGTTTTGGAGGTTTGTTATGCGTGGCAGGCAGCGCTATCTTAGAATGTGTCATCAATGCTGCTGTTGGTGTCCTGACAGATAAGCGCATCCGGATGTCCCCTGAAAGTGTAGACCACCTAACTTTCATCAAAATGAACATGTCATGGATTTCCAATGACTTTTGCACCCCAGTGTGTCATTTCACACATTTTTTAGACCAGCCCAAGCACCAGCAGAACAGAATACACATCTGACACATAGTGAATGACTGGAGAAGATGGTGCAGAACTATCTCAAGCTCAATATCAATGCCATTGATGGTTTGGGCCATTTTGCATTTTGGTCTTCAAAAATGGAAAAGTGGTCTGAGCTCGCCAGTTTTGGAGGTTTGTTATGCCTGGCAGGCAGCGCTATCTCAGAATGTGTCATCAACGCTGCTGGTGGTGTCCTGACGGATAAACGCATCCGGCTGTCCCCTGAAAGTGTAGACCACCTAACTTTCATTACAATGAATAAGTCATGAATCTCCAATGACTTTTGCGCCCCAGTCGTAGACTGAGCAGACTATGCGATGGTTTTAGTTTTCAGTGTGCTTCATTGATCTTGCATTATTGCAGTCTGTGACACCTTTGTCGTGGCTTCTGTGGCTGCTGTTGCTACTGCTGCTGATGTTACTAACATGTGTCTTGGTGGCGCAACAATCAGAAGGTGTGTCTAGCCCTGTTACTTTTATAATTTGGCCTTTTAAAAAAAAAAAAAAAAAAAAAGCACGTAATAATTACCTCCTGGTAAATGGAGATTCTTATTCGGGTCTCCTTGGTGTGTGTTGCTTGTAGTGGCAGGGATTCCACCATTATACTATTTCTACTCTGAGGAAATTGATGCTACTCTAGTGGTATGTGCCAATAATTTTTTGAAATGTGGAGACTCCAAGTTGGGTCTCCATCTGGTAGGTTGCCTGTAGCGGAAGGGGTCTCAGAGTACCATTATACTCTTTCTACTCTGGGGAAATTGATGCTACTTTATTGTGGGTCGACAATCGCCAATGCAAGTCTATGGGTGCGATGAAAAATCGGATTACAAACGGACCGCACGTGTGACTTGCGATTAAATCGCACCGGTGTCCTTTAGAAAAGCCAGCAATTCATCCCCGGCTATACTGTAAAATCACACTGACAGGTTTAATAAAGAATAGAAAGAATAGATATATACACATAGAATGCATATATATATATATATATATATATATATATACATGTCATTGTGACACATATATATATATTCATAGTTCATACACTTCTACATAGTATAATAGCCGCTAATTCAATTGCCGGCTTTTGTGAAATTACAGACCCGACATGAAATGACACATGGTTTACATACAGTTAACCATGTCTATTCATGTAGTTTGATATATGGTTTTCACTAACAATGACATGAGAGTATGTGTGCAAAATTTCATACATGTAGGGGTTAATTAAAGGTGTAAATTCGTTGAAAAAAATGCGTGGGCTCCCGCACTATTTTCTCCACTAGACAGGCAAAGCCAGCCTGGGATTAGCCTGGGAAGCAATCAATTAAGCTTCCCAGCTAATCACTTCCTCTCCTGTCAGCCGGAAGAGGAGCTCATTCCTTTGGGGGCTTACAGCTGAGCTGCCAGCATTAGCTGTGCTGCTTGGCTGTAAGGCAGTTAACCCTTTGTGAAGGATTACAGCGTTGGACCTGACAGAGGGGCCAGATAGGTAAGAATAATGTTGTTTTATTATTTTTTTTTATTACAGGAGAACAAGGGAATTGAAGGAATACCAGTAAAATAAAAGATGGTCAAAAACTGTGTTTATTTAAATAAAATGATTTTTAATTAATGTGTGCGTGTTTTTTTTAATTTCATACAGTAGGATTAATAATTGATAGTTGTCTAATTGACAACTCTCCATTATTAACCTGTCTTAAAGTCAATAGCAAGGTGGATTTAACCCATTATTAACCCATTAGCCACCGCTACAGGGCAATGGGAATAGACGGGATAAGTGCCAGAAAGGGCGCATCTAATTATTGATTTGCCTTTTCTGGGGTGGCTGGGGGCAGTTGTTAGTAGCCAGGGGGGGCACAAATAAATGCACCCTCCCTAGGCTATTATTATCTGCCCCCACTCACTGGCTTTGCCTGTCTGGTGGAGAAAATAGCGCGGGAGCCCACACATCTTTTTTCAACGAATTTACACCTTTAATTAACCCCTACATGTATGAAATTTTGCACACATACACTCATGTTATTGTTAGTGAAAACCATATATCAAACTACATGAAATGACATGGTTAACTGTATGTAAACCATGTGTCATTTCATGTCGGGTCTGTAATTTCACAAAAGCCGGCAATTGAATTAGCGGCTATTATACTATGTAGAAGTGTATGAATTATAAATATATTGATATATGTCACAATGACATGTATATATACTGTATATATGTATTCTATGTGTATATATCTATTCTTTATTTTGTTATTTAAAAACTATTCATTTGGATCCTTTATATGTCGGCCTTGCTAGCCACCGACAAAATCTCGCTAGTCGGATGTCAATCGGATGTGAACCGTACGCTCAGATGCGACTAAATCGCATCATCGCAGTAAAATCGGATGACAGACAGATCAATGTTAATGAAACTTTTGTGCGATAATCATCCGACTAAAACGGTCCGATTTTTTAAACGTTGTGTGTGACCCCGGCCTAACAATAGTAGTCTGCGAAGCTGATATTTGTGCCACCTGAGTGTGGCTGAGCAAAAAATCAGTTTAAACTGTTGCATGAAGTATCAGGGCTCCCAGCACAGCAGACCTACACTGGTCCCTTACCCATCTGTAAGCAATAATCATCAACATTATCAGAAATAAACACTTGAAATAGATCACTCTGTGTGTAATGACTCTATATAATATATGAGTTTCACTTTTTGTATTGAAGAACAGAAATAAATTAACTTTTTGATGATATTCTAATTTTATGAGAAGTACATATATATATATTATATATATATATATATATATATATATATTGTGAGACAGTGAAGGGGTGTGTGCTGGACGGCGTGTATATCTCGCCCAGGTTTCTTAGCTGGGGCGCATAAAATAGGTTGTCAGTGCGGTGTTCATTCCATTCCTATCTGGGACAGGTTTGCATTGCAACCCGGAGTGAACACAGCTGCTTAATTAGGCAGCCATAAGTACCTGCTTGAGAAGTTCAGAGGGGGCTCTATCTCTCAGTCTGGATCTGACTTCAGACGCCATTGGAGCCTCATGTGAGCTGCACGCTGGTAACTACTGAACATATGTGTTGTTTTGGGCACAGGCTATTAGAGTCTGGACCCGGATAGAAAGGGTAATCTATCTAAGTGTAATTAGTGGCGGGACACGCCTAGGCTTTATGTTTATGATTTTGTTTTAATTTATGTTCTGTTTGCTGTGGACTTTAATAAAACTGGTTGCGGCCAGTTTTTAACAGAACCACTGTCTGTGAATGGTCTCTTTATGCCACTCCGTCTCCCCAAGACGGCGATCCCAGAGCTATATCCCCTGAAAAGCTTACAATATATATATACACATATATATTTGAACATAATTTTGACTATTCAGGTACTACTTTTTCTTTCTCTTTTTAAAATGGCTCGTTGGGTATTAAGTCTTGTTCAGTTCATTTTCCCAACACTTAGTAAGTTGTGACTCCTAGTTCCTCAAGTCAAATACAGATGATAAAGAATATTGTTAATTCCTTGTGGGTGTTTAGGGATACATAATTTTCTTCTCCCACGCTGAATTGTCATTTTATATTTGTGCAGCTTAAATTATTTAAGGTGCGGTCCTTTAATATAATTATAAATCGCTGGCCATTTTCCCGTAGGAATACCTGTAATCACTAGCATCCCATACATGCTTCAGCCTGCAACTATCTCTTGGCATAAAATATTTTTTGAAATGTGTTGAGCAATTTTATGCTTCAAGATAATTTGCTTTACTGCCAATTATGATTGTTAATTAGAGTTGAGCGAAACAGGTCGGTCAGATTCAAAAGTCGGCGACTTTCGCCAAAGTCGGGTTTCGTTGGCCGAAACACAACTATAGCTTGAGGTCAGCCATGCGGTGGTCAAAACGAGCGCTAAAGTCGAGTTTCCCAGAATGCTTTCAGGCGCCTTTTTTCAGCCAATGAGCAAGGACGTAAACTGTGGCCAACGAGATGACATGAGCAGCATCCACCACCATCTTAGAGGGCATTGCAGTGATTGGCTTGCTTTGGGGGCGTCATAGTGTCTATAAAAGCCCTGACCTCCGACCTCCATTTTACTTCTGCCGATATTAACAGTAGGGAGAGGTTGCTGATGCTGTTTATCAGTAAGGAGAGAGTTAGGGCTGGAAAGAGAAGTTCTTCTGTGCTTGTGCTGATAGCAATTGTGCTGTACAGTTAGTGTGCAGTGACAGGGGAGGATTTTCTTGTGTGCAGCAGCGCTGATTATTAGGCTGCCTGCCAGTGACAGGGGAGGATTTTCTTGTGTGCAGCAGCGCTGGTTATTAGGCTGCCTGATAGCTGTATTGCTGTGTGTACACTGCTGTGCAGACTGCTTTTTACACAGCACTAATACTTTTATTCTTTTTTTCTGCACAGTTACCGAGGATTCATTTTTTCCCACACCGTATAGAGCTGTACGCTCCTCACACACTACAGTGTACCGGCTGGTATCACGGACAAATACATGCTGACTATCTGTGTGTGACTCCGGAAATATATATACGGAGATTTACAATTTCCCCTACACTGAATACAGCTGTCCGCTTCTGATACAGTACCCTTTTTCTGCTTTTTGTATTCTGGTCAAATCCATACTGAGTGAGCGTCTGTGTGTTACTCCAGAAATATATACAGAGATTTAAAATAACCCCAACACTGTTTACAGCTGAACGCTACTGATACAGTACCATTTATTTGCTGGTATTTTGGGTACATTTTTCCAAACATGAGGAAGTATGGTGGAAGAGGACGTGGGGGGGGGCCAGCTGTTATTCCCCATTGACTTGCATTGGGGTCGGGTTTCGTTTTTTGCTGACCTCCGACTTTTGCCGCGAGCTAGTCGGCCGATCTCGTTCGAATCGACCCAAAAAAAGGCAAAGTCGCTCATCTCTATTGTTAATACTTAAACAGATTTGAGTATTTTTGTAGTATGCATTGAAATATTAGAACCAAATATTAAAGGAAACCTGTCACCTACAAAAACACTATTTACCTGCCGATATAGTGTTAATCTAAAGATAGATAGCATTTAATTCATGTTAGGCAGATTTCCCAGAAGCTACAATCTGAAATCTGATATAGTTTTAGATCAAATATTTTCAGAAATATGGAAAATTCTATTAGGTTCATAAACTTTTAAACACTACTGTAAATAGCATTTATGTAGGTGACACGTTCACTTTAATTTAAAATACGACGTCACAATTTTAAAGACTTTTTAGTCCGGAAGTGTGATAGAAGGGGTATGGTTCTAGTACATGTAACTAGCTTGACCCGTGAGAAATTTTCGCACATTGGTCGTCGGGGGCGCAGACAATTTCCGAAAAAGCAAGCTGGTAAAATGTAAATGTATTTCATGAGATGATGAACACAGACAGGTATTTATATATGTAGATTGGTAATACAATAAATTGGTTTGATAAGTAGAGGCCAAAAAATGTCTTCCGGGATAAGGTGCCACCTGCATGTCATTGTGTCTTTCTGTAGGTTTATGAAAATAAATGTTTAAACTGTATTTAGTGATAAAATCGTGAATGTGTGGTTTGTTTAGTTATTTTCTTGCTGAAGGGAGTAAGTTTACCTTTCAAATGGTGTATCATTTGTGTGTGTGGGGCGAAGTAATCAGCGAAAAAGCAGTGCATGTTTACAAATGTGTTTGCATATGTGACTCACCATTTGTGTGTGTGGGTCGAAGTAATCACCGAAAAAGCAGTGCATGTATACAAATGTGTTTGCATATGTGACACACCTGCAGTGAAGTGTGCAATCCTCCAATGTGCCTGAAATAGGCTGGGCAAGCACCTGGGCAAGCTGGAAAGACCCCAAGGCAAATGTTTGGATTTGTTTGTGATGTCTGTAAGCAGCTTTGTGGTAGTGTGCTTTGGGTAGTGTGCTGCCACCTGCAGGTAATTTGACCTTTCAAATGGTGTATCATTTGTTTGTGTGGGTGGAGTATGAATGGAGCAAGTGTGCAATTCAATAGGCAGTTCATGTTTACAAATGTGTTTGCATATGTGCCTCACCTGCAGTGAAGTGTGCAATCCTCCAATTTGGCTAAAATAGGCTGGGCAAGCAGTTCGGCAAGCTGGAAAGCCCCCAAGGCAAATGTTTGGATTTGTTTGTGATGTCTGTAAGCAGCCATTCTGGTTTTAGACTCCATTACATAATGTCATTCTTTGATTTGTATAATTTATTACCCTGTAACTCTTACCTTTATTATATATCAGTCTAGTTATGGTAATTATTGTGTTTTAGTATATCTAATGGTATAATGTGCCTGTTTTCCCTCATCATTTTATTTTCGGCACATGAATTGTTCTTCTGCTCCTGTTTATGATTTATTTAGCATCCAGTATGTATTACCACAGTTTTAGTATTAATCCTCCAGAAACTGGATATATTCACCATTTTATTGATGGATTTCCAAATTTCTTTACAACTCATTATTTTTTTATACTATTGTAATGTATGTAGTACAGTTCATATAGCGTCTTGTGCTTGGGTGCGATGAAAACACAGGAGTCACAGGTTTGATATAGAAAAGTCCTGTATTACTTCATACAAGTTGGCAGAAATAGTCACACAGTTTGCAGACACAGAAACAGGAGACACAGCAGGCCAGAGTAATCCAAGCTCAGCAATCACTCTCCAATACAGATTCAGGATCTTCTTCTCTGTTACCGTAAGTCCATGCAAACGTGGGTCTTTCAAAGAGCAGGATTCAGAGTCCACAAGTGCTTCAGAGTTCCTCAGTAGGAATAGCTGGAGTACAAGGTCCAAGGCTTACAGGAGTCAAGACACAGGTTCACTGCAGGCTAGATTCTGAAGCACTGATTGCTCAGCTGTGGCTGCTTAAGAAGCAAAGGAGAGAATCAGGGCGGGAACATGCAAGCTGGAAACTCCATTTTGACTGAGGGCAAGATAGCTGCAGCAAGACAGAAAGTAAAATGGCTGACGAACAAACTGAGTTTCAGGAATATATACATAGAACCTTACATTACTCCCCCCTTAAGGACAACCTCCGGATGACCTCAGACCAGGCTTGTGTGGGTACCTCTGATGAAACTGACGGAGCAAGCGAGGAGCATTAACGTTATTGACCGGTTCCCATGAGTTGTCCTCCACTGGGTAGCCCTGCCATTTAATCAGATATTGTAACTGATTTCTATACAACCTGGAATCTAAAATCCTTTCCACCACAAATTCTTCCTGACCATCGACTAGCACTGGGTCAGGGCAAGGAGAGGAACGTCCAGGAAACGTATTGGGTGTCGCAGCCTTTAGTAGGGATACATGAAAGACAGGGTGGATTCTCATAGTTCTGGGCAGTTGAAGACGACAAGCAACGGCACTTATAATTTTACTGATTTTATAGGGTCCAATGTACTTATGTCCCAACTTAGACGATGGAATCCTTAACTTAAGATTTCTGGTTGACAGCCAGACCAAGTCTCCTACCTTGAAAGCTGGTGCAGGTTTACGAAATTTATCTGCTGCTTTCTTGTACCTTTCTTGAGCCGATTCCAGATTTTCCTTTAGAAGATCCATATTCTTCTGTAAAGACGTGATTCTTTCAGCCACTGCTGGTAAAGGCGTTTCTATAGGAAATCGTGGTAGAATGTTAGGATGATAACCTAGATTAGAGTAAAAAGGAGACTGTTTAGTGGAGGCACTCTGAGAGTTGTTATACGAGAACTCAGCTAATGGAAGTAGATCCACCCAATCATCCTGTAGGTGGCAGATAAAGCAGCGGAGATACTGCTCCAGGGTTTGATTGGTTCGATCGGTCTGTCCATTAGTCTGGGGATGAAAAGCAGAAGAAAGGTTTACTTTAATGTCCAAAGCTGCACAGAAATTTTGCCAAAACCTAGAAGTGAATTGCACCCCTCGATCGGAAATAACCTCATCCGGTACTCCATGTAAGCGAAACACATCTTTAATCATCAAATCTGATGTCTGTTTTGCAGTGGGTAAGCCGACACAAGGGATAAAATGAGCTGCCTTTGTTAGACGGTCAACCACCACTAGAATGGTGTTCTTCCCCTGAGAGGTTGGTAACTCCACAATGAAGTCCATAGAAATGGATCCCCACGGCGGGACGGGGTGGGAAGAGGCTGTAACAGACCAGTTGGTGAGGAGCGAGGTGTTTTGCATCTTGCACAGACCTCACATGAAGTGACATAATTCAAAACATCCTTCCTGCAAGTGGGCCACCAAAAGAAACGAGAAAGAAATTCCTGTGTCTTTAGAATTCCTCTATGCCCAGCTATCTTGGAATCGTGAATGAGTTGCAATACTCTTAATCTGACTGTTTCAGGAATATACAGACGTTGTCCCTGAATCCACACACCATTCTTAAAGACAAGACTTACGTCCCTTGGGGGTTGTGCCAAAAAGGAATCCGCATGGTATGCTTCCTTGATGTCCTTAAGTAGGTCTTGATTATGAATTACTCCTAGGAATCTAGAGTCAGGAAGAATAGTCTTAGGAGGAGTAATTGGACGTGTCTCTGCTGAGTAAATCCTAGAGAGTGCATCAGCCTTTCCATTGCGCGATCCTGGTCTATAAGAAATGATAAAATTAAATTGGTTTAAGAAAAGATTCCAGCGAGCCTGGCGAGGAGTCAGGCACTTAGCCGACCTGATAAACTCAAGGTTACGATGGTCTGTCAGGACGACTATTTGCTGTGCAGCTCCCTGAAGAAGGTGTCTCCATTCTTTGAAGGCAGCAATAATGGCCAACAACTCTCTATTGCCCACATCGTAGTTCCTCTCAGCCGAAGACAACTGCTGGGAAAAGAAGGCACAGGGATGCAAGACATTCTTCTCACCTGTTCTCTGAGAGAGTATAGCTCCAACGGCACAGTCTGAAGCATCCACCTCTATTATGAAGGCAAGCTCGGGGTTGGGATGTACTAGGATAGGTGCAGTGGTAAATTTATCTTTTAGACGGGAAAATGCTTCCTGGGCTTGGGGAGTCCAGAAAAACCTAGACTCTTTCCGGGTAAGTTGAGTGATAGGTGACACTACCTCAGAGAAATTTCTAATGAAAAATCTATAGAAGTTGGCAAACCCGATGAAGCGCTGTACCTCCTTCACATTTCTAGGACTTGGCCAATCCTTGATGGCTTGGGTTTTGCTTCCATCCATACTAATTCCTTGTGTAGACAGTACATACCCCAGAAATTGAATTTCGGTCCTATGGAATTCACACTTTTCAAGTTTGATGTAAAGATGATTTTGTCTTAGACGTTCCAAGACCATTCTCACATGTCCATGATGTTCCTCTGTGGAGTTAGAAAAAATTAGAATATCATCCAAATAAATTACCACGAATGTATCTAGGAGATCCCTGAAGATGTCATTCACCAAGTGTTGGAAAGTGGCTGGGGCGGTACTCAGACCAAAAGGCATAACTAGATATTCAAAGTGTCCATAGCGTGACCTGAATGCAGTCTTCCATTCATCCCCAGGTCTAATACGGACTAAGTTATAGGCCCCACGAAGATCTAGTTTAGAAAAAATTTTGGCATGTCGCACTCTCTCCAATAACTCAGGGATTAAAGGCAATGGATAACGGTTTCTAATAGTAACCTTATTGAGTTCCCTATAGTCTACGCATGGTCTCAGAGATCCATCTTTCTTCTTTACAAAGAAGATGGGTGCACCTGCAGGAGATGAAGAGGGGCGTATGAAGCCCTTGGCTAGATTTTCATCTATGTAATCCTTTAAAGCCTTTAGCTCGGGCCCCATTTTCCAGATCTTTTAAGACAGGATTACTGGAATGGTTGTGAGAAGTCACAACCACTATCATCACAGAAAGTTTCAACCAGACATCTGATATCCAGAGTTACAGCAGACAAAAAAGAGAAAAGAAAGGAAAAAAAAAAAAAAACAATAGTGTTTACCTGTGGTAACACTGCAAAAAGAAAAAACTTAAGGGAATTGCTCACCTGGAATGGTTGTGAGAAGTCACAACCACTGTCATCACAGAAAGTACAACCGGACGTCTGATATCCACAGTACAGCAGACACAGCCTTCCAGACCCAGCAGACACTAACGTTTTGGCTTCAGAATCTTGTAATGTATGTAGTACAGTTCATATAGCGTCTTGTGCTTGGGTGCGATGAAAACACAGGAGTCACAGGTTTGATATAGAAAAGTCCTGTATTACTTCATACAAGTTGGCAGAAATAGTCACACAGTTTGCAGACACAGAAACAGGAGACACAGCAGGCCAGAGTAATCCAAGCTCAGCAATCACTCTCCAATACAGATTCAGGATCTTCTTCTCTGTTACCGTAAGTCCATGCAAACGTGGGTCTTTCAAAGAGCAGGGTTCAGAGTCCACAAGTGCTTCAGAGTTCCTCAGTAGGAATAGCTGGAGTACAAGGTCCAAGGCTTACAGGAGTCAAGACACAGGTTCACTGCAGGCTAGATTCTGAAGCACTGATTGCTCAGCTGTGGCTGCTTAAGAAGCAAAGGAGAGAATCAGGGCGGGAACATGCAAGCTGGAAACTCCATTTTGACTGAGGGCAAGATAGCTGCAGCAAGACAGAAAGTAAAATGGCTGACGAACAAACTGAGTTTCAGGAATATATACATAGAACCTTACAACTATCTTGTTATTATGTGTGCTAAATATTTAGCTTAAACCTAACTAGGAGTGTAATATTTCGTATGATCTTTCTCTGTGGTTGTTTGACTCTGTCTCCTACTACCCCTTGTAACAGTATTGCTGGCCCCCTCTGCATGGTTCCCCTTCCCAATCCATGACCAGTCCTGAACCCAAACCCCTGGTAGGCGTGCCACCAGTTCCTGAACCTCGTTCCCCAGTCCATGTGCGGCCAGTTCCTGAACATTTGCCTATCCGAGTATTCAGTGTATCCGGACTGCTAAAACCAGTCTCTGAATCAGCCTCGTGTGAGACTCTGTATCAGTAACCATTCTGCTGAGGATCCTGAACCTAGTAGTCTGAACGGACGCAAACTCCGTTTCTGTAACTGTTCTGCAGAAAATCCAGAACCTAGTAGTCTAAACAGAGCCACATCCTATCCGTGTCTGCGTACCTGACCTCTGCAGTCAGCAGCTGCAGTATTGGGGACTGCCTAAGAGTGGTGTCATGGTTTGGACAGGGTTCAGGACCTGCCCTCTCAGGGCTAATTGTATGTGGCCTACTTTTGGATCTGGGAGGGATATTTATACCCACTCTGAACCAGGATTCTCTGTCAGTTATACTTTAGTTCTGTCTGTGTGTCTGACTCCCTTGTGTGCGTGTGCATACTGCGCTTGTTTGACTGTTTTCTCGGTTCTGACCTTCTGGCCTGTCTGTTCTGACTTCGCTACCTCGCGTCTCTTTCGGTACTTCATTGCTCGGTTCGGCTCCCTGACCTCCAGCTTTCACCTGACTATCCTTCCGTCTCACCCCGGTACCTCATTGACCTCCCGGTTTTGACCTCGGCACGTTTGTCTTCTCTCCGGCACTGTCCGTCTCCCCTGCACTCCGGCGCCTGTCTCCGCCCTCAGCCACTCCCCCTCAGTCACATGGTTCAGGTCCTGCTCTCTACCCGGTGAGTCCTCTGCTGCTTAGCTCGTGTCTCCCTTACTGCGGCGAGCTGCCCGCCTTGCAGCAGTTACACCCGGGGTTTGTGACAAGTGGTACCTGGTGGCTACCTGCAAATTAAGTCTGACTCCACCATCAGGAGCTCCAGTGCACACCAGGTAGCCGCTTAGCTATGTCCCTCCCAGATAAGCTTGACCCTGTTGCACAGTGGACAAACCACCTGTGCCACCTGCGTCCGTAACACCTCTGCATGTATAATGACTACACCTATAAACTTTATCTGTTCCCTCTGTTCATACAAGTATTTTCTTTGGAAAGATGACTATTGACCAATGAACCCCTATGCACATGCCCTCTCTTCTACAGAATTGAACAGATTTGCTGCTAGTCTACTGTGGTAACCATCATCTGCACTCTGTATCCCAGTGGCATGTCTTTACCTACTGCTCCGCTGTCAGCCCTCATCTTTCCTTATTGTGGCTCCGAGCCTCTGTACTTTTATGGCAACCTGACCTGAAAACTGTATCTATCAATGTTCCTCGTCTACCTCTCCAGCTTGTAACCTTTCTTATTTATTTTAATGAACAAGAAAATGTATTGTTGCTTTGGTGCTGATTTGTTTCCTCTGTTGGTAATGCATTTTGGGTTGGTCTGCCTACAATTGCTATCTGACATCCTCCCGCCCACCCGTTACCTTTCAACATTATTAATTGTAATTGTAATTTTATATTTGTACACCTATCAGAGGTGTAGGTGCTGGCGCATAGGACTTGATGGAGCATTTCTGATTGAACTGCATATCTACAGTGGCTTAACAGGCACAGGTTTTTGTTGGTGTCAGATGGCTCAGTGAGCTCACTGTTGCCTATTTATGATGCCAGTAGTTCAAGTATAAATTCAGGCTTTGCATTTAAATTGTAATTTGTGGAAGAATTGTTTGACAGCCCACGCTGGGAGCACAGCTAGATGTGGAGGAGCATTTGCACTTATAGCATTATCTAATTATGGCGGGATGACCGTAAACCTATTTCAGCAGTGCCTAATTATGGCAGGATGACCGTAAACCTATTTCAGCAGTGCCAGCTTGCTCTATCTACTCCTAATATTTACTGCAGCCATTATGGTTTTTTTTAAACCAAGATTTAAGACCCCTCGTGCACCCAATAAATATAAGTCACAGGAGTGGATATCACACACATACCAAACTATTTTTGTAACATTGATTTTAGTTGAAAGGGAATCTGACATGTTCAGAAATGATGGGTATCAGCACATGTAGAGTTATTCTGCAAGTAAATAGTGGTAAAATCATCACTGCCTTAGTGGAGCAGAGGCTACATAGAGGAAGATTAAGGCCTCTTTCACACATCCGGCGGGCGCCTGGCGGCGCCCCCGGCATTTTGCCGCAGCGCCGCATGTGAAAAGCTTTCACACTTCCGGCGCCCAAAATGCGGTTTTTTGCCGGATGGTTGCTGATGCTTGGAGAGATAAGCAACCATCCGGCAAAAAAAAAAAAACGTTACATGCAGCGTTTTTTCCGGACGCCGCAATGTACATTTGCGCCGCATCCGGACAAAACCGCATGCAACGCATTGACATGCGGCGCCATCCGGCGCTAAAGCATGTCAATGCGAAAAAAGCCGCATGCGGCGCATCAGATTTTCAGATGCGGCGCTGCGGGAAAATGCCGGGAAGCCAGCCTAAGGCTATGGTTCCACGGTCCGGAACCATAGCGCTTTGGACGGAGCGGAAATTCCGCTCCGTCTAAGCCCCGCCCCCTTTATGACGCGCGATCTTTCCGGAGGTGTTCAGGACACCTCCGGAACACCTCCGGAAAGAACGCAGGGCTACATAGCCCTATGTTAATTATGTTGCGGCGACGCACCGTCGCCGCAATACGCGAGGACATGCTGCGGTCTAAAAAGACGCGCCGCATGTCCGTTTACGCAGGTCTGCCACCTGCGTATTGTTACGCATAGTGGAGACGGGATTTCTTGAAATCCCCTCCACTATGCTGTAACATCTGGACGCTGCGTGTTTGGCGCTGCGCCAGCGCACAGCGCCAAACACGCAGCGTTTCCTGACCGTGGAAACTCACCCTTAGGTGAAGCCCATGAGTGACACCCAGGATGACACTGCGGTGGTGGAGTCATCACCATTAGTATTCTAATAGTAGATGGAAGAGATTTACGTCAGTTTTGTAAGGCTATGGTTCCACGGTCCGGAACCATAGCGCTTTGGACGGAGCGGAAATTCCGCTCCGTCTAAGCCCCGCCCCCTTTATGACGCGCAATCTTTCCGGAGGTGTTCAGGACACCTCCGGAACACCTCCGGAAAGAACGCAGGGCTACATAGCCCAGTGTTAATTATGTTGCGGCGACGCACCGTCGCCGCAATACGCGAGGACATGCTGCGGTCTAAAAAGACGCGCCGCATGTCCGTTTACGCAGGTCTGCCACCTGCGTATTGTTACGCATAGTGGAGACGGGATTTCTTGAAATCCCCTCCACTATGCTGTAACATCTGGACGCTGCGTGTTTGGCGCTGCGCCAGCGCACAGCGCCAAACACGCAGCGTTTCCTGACCGTGGAAACTCACCCTAATAGGCAATGATCAACAGTGAACTACAGCTTCATCAGGTGTGAATAAATCAAGTGCACAGAGATTTACAAATGAAATCAGGCAAAAGGAGGTTCGTGCACAAA
This sequence comes from Oophaga sylvatica, assembly GCA_033576555.1. NCBI lineage: Eukaryota > Metazoa > Chordata > Amphibia > Anura > Dendrobatidae > Oophaga > Oophaga sylvatica. The sequence goes on from JARQOD010000006.1 coordinate 337,669,367, forward strand.
TATATATTTGATAAAAAATAAATAATTAGGAAGATACAGATAAAAACAAATTGTTTAATCCAATTGAAATCTTTAAACCAATAAATATCTTGACAAGAAAGCAGCGCAATATGAAACTGATATAGCAAATGGGTGCAATCCTCAGGGTATGCTCCATATACATATTCCAAAAAATGGCAGCGCTCCAGAAAAAGTGTGATCTTTATTCACCCATGTACTGTATGTGCAAATGGATGGGTGAATAAAGACCACAGTTTTTTTTCCACTATCTCACGTCTGGAGTGCTGCCATTTTTACCCCATGGTAATAAACAGAAACCTGATAAAAAAAGAAAAATGTTTAAAAACAAATCTGATTTTCAATTTAGTCACATGATGTATACCGGGACTTTTTAATTTGTTATTAAATTTGTAAAAAAAAATGTATGACATACAGCGAATATGTAGACAACTAGATAATCACGTTGGAAAATAGACTAAAATTTGTGTTGAATAGGAATAAAAAAGTACAATTAAAAAGTGGGGGTGGGAGGAGGGAAAACAGATAAAACTATAGCTTGTGACCACTTTTGCTGTAATGGGTGACTGGCAGATGGAAGATAATTGTCAAGCTGAAGAAAAAAAGATTCAAGAAGAAACCTGCAGTAGATAGATCTGACTTTGTTTTAATGTTTCTATACATTTTGGTGTATCACTGTGTATGCAGGAAACGCTGGTGAAAATTTGTGTGAAAGGGAATTCAAGACACCAGTATTTGTGTGTGTGTGGTTTTGAGTATAAAAAATAAATAAAGTTGAAATGAAAAAACTTCCAGACTATGTATTCATATGTTTTATAGTAAGTATCTTCTATATAGAGGTACAATTAAAAGATTGCGGAAATAAGGATGAAAGGAAAACAGGAAATAAAGGCGACTAGAAAAAAGAAGCAGGGTTACTAACAAAAATTAGGTATGAACAATGTGAAGTGGTATTATACTTTTTTTATTGTATTATTCAATGTATCATTGATGTATTCATCTGGAGCTAGAGACTGTAGCTTATAGATCCACAATGACTCTCTTCAGGCTCGGACTGGCAAACCGGAGAACCAGAGGATTCTCGGGTGGGCCCAGGCACTGACACTTGCTGGCATACTGGCCAGCAGCTGTCTAGGGCCCCCTCTGCTCCAAGGGCCTCCACTGCTCCAGAGGCCCCAGCCAGTGGCTATGGGGCCCCTGAGTCAAGGGGGCCCTCCCTGTGCCAGCGTAGCAGCAGTTGGAGACAGGATCCTGTCCCCGCTGCTAAAGTTAAATGAATATTCACGCTTCCCCATGCCCCTATGGGTGTGGAGAGGTGTGAATACCATATCTCTTGAATAGCGGGCAGCGTTAGCCAAAGGCTGCAGCTAACACTGCCCGCATGTAAAGCCCCACCACCGCACCACACACACACATAAAGCACCGCACCACATACACACACGCAAGCACACAGCACAGCACATCCAGGCATCCTACTTCCTGCCTGGCTTTTACTGTCTGAGACAGCCCAGCTGGATGACGTCATCATCCAGCGTGCTTTCTCAGGCAGAAAGCTGCCGGCGAGGAAGAGGCTGCCGGGATGTGCTGCTGCTGCGGGGAGTTGAGCTATGCTGTGTGTCTGTGTGCCTGCATGTGTGTATGTGGTGTGGTGCTTTGTATGTGAGTGTGAGAGAGTGGTGGTGGGGAAGGACAATGATATTGGTGGGGGAGGCAATGATGGAGGTGATGGGCAATGATGGCGGTGGGGGAGGCAATGATGGAGGTGATGGACAATAATGGTGGTGGGGAGGCAATGATGGAAGTGATGGGCAATGATGGTGGGGGAGGCAATGATGGAGGTGATAGGCAAGGATGGTGGGGGAGGCAAAGATGGAGGTGATAGGCAATGATGGGGAGGCAATGATGGAGATGATGGGCAATGTTGGCGGTGGGGGAGGCAATGATGCAGGTGATGGGCAATGATGGTGGTGGGGAGGCAATGATGGAGGTGATGAAATGGGCAATGATGGTGGTGGGGGAGGCACAATGACTTTATTAATGTTGTTATTCAAGTAGTAGAGTTTTTTCATAGTGTAGGGCAGTTCTGTATTGACCATACACACCTGCCCAAACTGTAACACTACCACCACCTTGGTGAAGAGGCAGTACACTCTGCTGAAGCTCATCTGTTTAGGTGTTAAAGCTCACAATGCAGCAGAGCTGTTGAAAGGAATGAAAGACCGCTGAACCTCCAACCAGGTCTGGTTGTGTGCGATAATGGGGGTAACTTGGTGGTGGCTTTAAAGCTCGGCAAGCTAGTAAACGTTCCATGCATGGTTCACGTGATGAACTTGGTTGTACAGTGGTTTTTAAAAACATACTCTGACTTGCTGTACCTACTTGCCAATGTACGCCATGTCAGCGCCCATTTCCGAAAGTCATCTCAAGCTTTCGCCGGTCTGGCTGCACTGCAGGAGCGCTTTATTTTGCCTCGTCATCATTTGGTGATAACAGTGGCTGATGCATAGTACTCTCTTTGACATCTCCAACATCGTTCGTGGCCATCATCTCTGCTCAGCATGAATCAACTTTCATCAGTGAACAGCACTGATGCCCACTGGGCGATGGTGGTGTGGTCAGATACACTTGCCGGTCGCGTAGCACCTAGACCATGCTGCTGTAAATGTTTTTTAATGGTCTAATGTGACAGTTATGACAATTGTGTCACTTGTAACATGTGTCACCTTTCTTAATGTTGCCTGGAGTTGTGTGGCAGTCATCATCTTGTTCCCTAGGGCATTGGTCACAATGCTGTAATCAGTGTGGGACGTGGCCAAAGAAGGTCCACTTCTATGCCTTTCCATAATTCTTCCAGTCTCTATGTATTCTCAAAGTCCTTATTGTGATAGCCGCCACCAGTGGCGTAGCGTGGGGGGGGCGGGGGGGCGGTCCGCCCCAGGCGGCACGTGTGTGTGGGGGCGGCGCAGCAGCAATTCCATATGCACCCCTTCATTGCCCTCCCAACTTCGCACAGCCAGCATTTACCATTGCTGTGCTGTGCTTTGTAAAGGTGGTAGCAGGACCTGTGATGAGGTCACAGGAGGGGAGGAGTTAGGTGTCACATGATCTTCAGGCCCCTGTGTGCAGGAACTGCTGTTTTGGTCGTCATGGTGCTGGATGATGGTAAGTTTATATGTGGGATCATAAGGGGTTTACAGTGTGGATGTAGCTTAGCTGTGTGTGTCATGAGAGGTGTACGGAGCGGAGCCGTGTGTACGAGGTGTACGGAGCGGAGCCGTGTGTACGAGGTGTACGGAGCGGAGCCGTGTGTGTGTACGAGGTGTACGGAGCGGAGGTGTACGGAGCGGAGCCGTGTGTGTACGAGGTGTATGGAGCGGAGCCATGTGTGTACGAGGTGTACGGAGCGGAGCCGTGTGTGTACGAGGTGTACGGAGCGGAGGTGTACGTACGAGGTGTACGGAGCAAAGCAGTGTGTGTACGAGGTGTACGGAGCGAAACCGTGTGTGTACGAGGTGTACGGAGCAAAGCCGTGTGTGTACGAGGTGTACGGAGCGAAGCCGTGTGTGTACGAGGTGTACGGAGCGGAGCCGTGTGTGTACGAGGTGTACGGAGCGAAGCCGTGTGTGTACGAGGTGTACGGAGCGGAGCCTTGTGCGTGTGAGGTGTGTGGAGCGGACCCGTGTGTGTACAGGGCCACAAAGAGCGGAGCCGGGCATGTACAAGGGTCCTGTTACTTGCGGGATCTGTGTGCTTGGGGGCTGCAGGGGGGAAGGAGGGGTGCCATTATGTGCATGGGTCTGCGTGGGGACGGAGCGAATGCTGTTATCTGTGTAGGGCTGGGTCCCTGTCCCGCTGTCCTGGCCGGGAGGTTTACTTTCCCGCATTAGAATCGTACATGCGGAAACCCGGGGACCTCCCACACGTTCTGGCAGCCACATGTCACGTTCCATCGGAGGTGACGTGCTGTAAGTCAGCTGAACGCTGGAAATGACCGTTGACCTCATTTCCGGCGGTCAGCTTACAGCAGCAGGTACTGTAACTCGTTCTCGGGAGAGTCTTCAGAACGGCGACGCATCAAGCCGCTGGATCTGTTGGAGTGAGAGCTGGGTATTGTACGGACCGCTGCATACAATACCCGACTCTCACTGAGCGAGACAAGCAGCATGTGGGGATCTCAACATGGGATCTGTTCAACAGATGAAGAGATCCCCAGATCCTGCCTGTCTCGCTCAGTGAGAGCCGGGTATTGAATGGAGCGCCTCATAGCTGGTGAGATCCCCACATCCTGGGGAAATGAGGTCAGCGATGGAACGTGACTTGTGGCTGCCAGAATGTGTGGGAGGTCCCCGGGACGATTCTAATGCGGAAAGTAAACCGCCTGGCCGGGACAGCGGACAGGGTCCCGAAATCGGGACTGTCCCGCTGAAACCGGGACGGTTGAGAGGTATGTGTTTATAATTATTGTTTATGAAACAATGTGATCAGCAGTGCTAAGTGGGTGTGGTCAGGGCGTGGATATGGGTGTGACCAGTGAAATGGGTGTGGCTAGGGGTGTGGTCTAAAATTTGCCGCCCCGGGCGCCACAAACAGTTGCTACGCCACTGGCCGCCATAGTCACTTCAAATTCACATATTACACCAAATCAATTATGGAAGAGCCCATAAGAGATGTGAAGTGAGAACAAACAGAAGTGATTTTGAAAATTAATGTATTTATTTAATAATATTAAAAAGAAAAGAAACAAGTATAAAAAACACAGGACAATGGATCTCCAAATAGATGAAAGAGAGAGGGGAGTTAGGCACCAGCCCCCTTCCAAGGTAAAATGGGCAATAAATTATTCATAAATGACCAATTAATAATGTGCAAAATTGCAAAACTACCAATCCTACATCATATGCAGTATATGGCTAGCTAAAGTGCAAAAAATCATTTTTTTATAAATACATAAGTGCACAATTGTAGGATGTCAGCAAAAACAATTAGTTCAAATCAATAGGAAATTAAATTGCCCACAGCCCAGGATGGGTAAAATGCTAAAGGAAAGCACTGACAGGTTGGTATAGAAAAAACCTTTCCTGCTAAATAATAGGTGCCAGACCCATACTGAGAGAAAAATGTTGTTAGTAATGCGGTCACTAAAACATCACACACATGAACCTATGAACCTATAATGGCAGCTAGACGGTTATAAGGCAATGTAATTTTGCTCCTAAAAATACCGAATGCAAATAGCACTTATATATGTGTGAGGGAAATTGCTAGGACCTAGATTAAAGAAAATGCATCAGGCATAATTTCCTCAGTGGTAATAGATAATAAGCACCATGGCAAAATTACTTTAGGTTAGCAGGGAGATAGAAGTGTCACGAGGCAGTGCACAGAGGTGAAGGCTGGAGCGCTCCCCACACAGCCCGACGAGCGCAGTTTCGCAAAGTGCTTCTTCCTGGGGCGTCCTGTTTTTTATACTTGTTTCTTTACTTTTTAATATTATTAAATAAATACATTAATTTTTAAAATTACTTCTGTTTCTTCTCACTTCATATCTCTTATGGGCTCTTCCATAATTGATTTGGTGTAACAGTCTCTCTGTATGTCTGTTGAATCCTGCTGAAGACACTCTATGACACTCTAAAGGTACTGTCACACTAAACTAGATCACTAACAAGATCGCTAATGAGTCACCGATTTCATGACGCAGTAGCGATCTCGTTAGCGACTTAGCTGTGTGTGACATGTAGCGACGATGTGGCCCCTGCTGAGATGTCGCTGATCGCTTATGAAGGTTCTGAGCCGTTTTTTGGTCGTTGGTGTCCCGCTGGTGAGCCTGAATCGCTGAGTGTGACACCCTTTATGAACGACTTCACCAGCGTCGCAGGTGGGACTAGGTTTTCCCAACGACCGCAGAGGTCGTTATACAGATCGCTGATGAGTTGTGTTTGGAAGCTAACTAGCGACTACATAGCGATCGCACTAGCGATCTCACCAGGTCGTGTCGTTGTCGTGATCGCTGGTGCGATCGCTAAGTGTGACAGTGCCTTAAGCTCATTGACCACTTCTGAGAACATCCTGCTTGAAGCCTCACAATGCCAAGGTACTGTTGATCAATTGTTAGGGATCTTCTTTGTCTTCTTTGTCTCAAAGTGTCAAAACATGAACAGCATGATGAGAAGGACTATTTAGCCATACTACAGTCATGGCCAAAAGTTTTGAGAATGACACAAATATTATATTTTCACATGATCTGCTGCCCTCTGGTTTTTATGTGTGTTTGACAGATGTTTTTATCACAGACAGAAATATAATAATTGCAAACATATGAGTAACAAAAGCTTATATTGACAGTTAGAATGAGTTAATGCAGCAAGTCAATATTTGCAGTGTTGACCCTTCTTCCTCAGGACCTCTGCAATTCTCCCTGGCATGCTCTCAATCAACTTCTGGACCAAATCCTGACTGATAGCAGTCCATTCTTGCACAATCAATGCTTTCATTTTGTCAGAATTTTTAGGTTTTTGTTTGTCCACCTGTCTCTTGATGATTGACCACAAGTTCTCAATGGGATTAAGATCTGGGGAGTTTCCAGGCCATGGACCCAAAATCTCTATGTTTTGTTCCCTGAGCCATTTAGTTATCACCTTTGCTTTATGGCAAGGTGCTCCATCATGCTGGAAAAGGCATTGTTGATCGCCAAACTGCTCTTGGAGGGTTGGGAGAAGTTGCTCTTGGATGACATTCTAGTACCATTCTTTATTCATGGCTGTGTTTTTAGGCAAGATTGTGAGAGAGCCGATTCCCTTGGCTGAGAAGCAACCCCACACATGAATGGTTTCAGGATGCTTAACAGTTGGCATGAGACAAGACTGGTGGTAGCGCTCACCTTGTCTTCTCCGAATGAGGCGTTTTCCTGATGTCCCAAACAAACGAAAAGGGGATTCATCAGAGAAAATAACTTCACCCCAGTCCTCAGCAGTCCACTGCCTGTACCTTTTGCAGAATATCAGTCTGTCCATGATGTTTTTTCTGGAGAGAAGTGGCTTCTTTGCTGCCCTCCTTGAGACCAGGCCTTGCTCCAAGAGTCTCCGCCTCACAGTGCGTGCAGATGCACTCACACCTGCCTTCTGCCATTCCTGAGCAAGCTCTGCACTGCTGGTAGCCCAATCCCGCAGCTGAAACACTTTTAAGAGACGGTCCTGGCGCTTGCTGGTCTTTCTTGGGTGCCCTGGAGCCTTTTTGGCAACAATGGAAGCTCTCTCCTTGAAGTTCTTGATGATGCAATAGATTGTTGACTGAGGTTCAATCTTTCTAGCTGCGATACTCTTCCCTGTTAGGCCATTTTTGTGCATTGCAATGATGGCTGCACGTGTTTCTTTAGAGATAACCATGGTTAACAGAAGAGAAACAATGATGCCAAGCACCAGCCTCCTTTTAAAGTGTCCAGTGGTGTCATTCTTACTTAATCATGACAGATTGATCTCCAGCCATGTCCTCATCAACACCCACACCTGTTTTAATGGAGCAATCACTGAAAAGAGGTTAGCTGGTCCTTTTAAGGCAGGGCTGCAATGATGTTGAAATGTGTTTTGGGGATAAAGTTCATTTTCTAGCCAAATATTGACTTTGCAAGTAATTGCTGTTAAGTGATCACTTTTATAACATTCTGGAGTATATGCAAATTGCCATTAGAAAAAGTGAAGCAGTAGACTTTGTAAAAATTAATATTTGTGTCTTCTCAAACTTTTGGCATGACTGTACAGCAAGTTGGCAAACAGTATTAAAACATTGAACAGTTGGACATGTGTATTCAAAAGTTTAGAGACAATCACATAAGTTCATCTGAAAAGGTTCGAGTTCATTTAGGACCAAATCCTAAAATTTCAACAGAAAACCAAATATCCCCAACTTTTTCTGAGTAGTGTATGTATTGCATATATTGTATTACATAGTATTGTATGTATCGGATGTAAAAAATGGACACATGGATGGCATATGTATTGCATACGGATGACAATACTGATGAAAAAATTTTTTTTTCTGTATGCTAAATGAATGATTTCACAGGATCAATGGACATGTTAATGATATGCAAATTATAAAGAAATGATAACACATTTTTTAAAACATATTGATGTATTCAGTATTAACTGTGGGCATCGCATGCTGAAATAGACGTACATACACGCCTTTGCATGCTGTCAATGAGATTATTAATAATTTTCTCAGGAATGTTCTGCAATTCTGAATGCAATTATTAAGATCTGCTGTTGGCATGAAAGTATTTTAGGCTCCTGGAACACTTTAGACAAATTCCAGAATCAAATCAATGTAAAACCAAGCTATTAGAATTCATACATAGAATGAAGATGAGTGAGGACCAGCTACCATACATCATTGCACCCAGGGCCGGACTGGGACCAAAAAGCAGCCCTGGCACAAATAAAAATTCACCAGTGCACATGCGAGTGTCGTAGAAGCAAATCGTAGAACACTGAAAGGTTGTGCCGACTTTTGCGTTACTTATTACACCAATCAAATGTGCTAAGCAACCACTTTAAATATGTAAGCAGCAGTGGCCATAGAGGGAAGAGACATCAGTTCAATACAGACAGCCTGCAGACTATTATCACACTGCAGAATATGCTAAAAAATACAGCACTGATCCGACAAAAAGCATTTTTTAGTGTTACCAAATTAGATTTTTCACTAGAAGACAACCCCCTCTGAACGCTCCTAGGGTACACAATAAAATAAAAAATGCCTTGTTACCACTTGGACCAGTGACACTCCTCCATTTTGAGCACTGTGTCCCCCAGCAATCTCATGACATTGTTTATATGACATAAGCGCTGCAGACTATCAGAGGACGTTGATGGTCTGCAGCCTTCGTATTATGGTTTGTTGATAACGGGCTGCTCTTGAGCCATTAACAATGTCATGACATCTGCGCTGGTCCTGGAGTAGGTATGCTTGTATTTTATTCAACACATTGGGGGCACAACCACTTTATAGTGAACCTGTCACATCCCAAATGCTATTAAGCCTACAAATATGGGGTTAATTTGAACTTTATTCATCCCAGAGGCCTCCAATTTCAGTCACAGAGAAGCTGCCAGCACGGCTTCAGTCACCACTCAGTACATAGCCCCCCGACACTGACTGATAACCAGTTCAGCAGTGCATCAGTACAGAGCCGGCTGTCAGTCAGTGCCGCTCACTATGTACTGACTAAAGGCACACCTCTATGATGAACTCAGTGAAATAAAGTTAAGTTCCTTCTGGCGGCAGTGCGTCTTTAGAATGCTATAACCTGCAGGTTAAACCTATATCTAAAGGATAACAGCGTTTTTTGACCTGACAAATTCCCTTTAAAAGTGTTGTCCACTACTGAAACAACTCCTTCTGAACCTCTGTTTCCCCAGTATAGTAATATCACCTGTAGTCATCTTCGGTGCTGGTACCGCTCCAGCGGTGTCAGCACTGGATCTCCCAGGTATCACGAGACATTGTTATGTCATGTAATCCCTGGGGACAATCAGCGCTGGCTTTGCTCTCCTCTCCTGTGGACAAATAAGACATCCATAGCAAGAGATCATATGACATAACAATGTCACACGATCCCAGGGAGAGCCAGTGCCGATACCATTGGAAGGCGCCCGCACCGAAAGTGACTATAGGTGATATTTTTGTACTCAATAAAACATATGGATGAGAAGGGGATGTCTGCATAGTGGTCATCCCCTTTAAGGCAAGACAACAGTTAATATGGCCCTGATTCATCAAGACCATTGCTGTTCATTCAGGGCTTGATGAGGATATGTGCTGGAGTGAGAGACGCTGGATTCATTACGCCTCTTATGCATGCTGGACAAGTGTACACATACTCACACTACAGATACCTCACACACAAGTAACACACATAAACACTACAGATACCTCACATACGTAACACACACAAACACTACAGATACCTCACACACAAGTAATACACATACACACTACAGATAGCTTACACACAAGTAACACAAACACTACAAATACCTCACACACAAGTAACACACAAACACTACAGATACCTCACACACAAGTAACACACAAACACTACAGATACCTGACACACAAGTAACACAAACACTACAGATACCTCACATACGTAACACACACAAACACTACAGATACCTCACACACAAGTAATACACATACACACTACAGATAGCTTACACACAAGTAACACAAACACTACAGATACCTCACACACAAGTAACACACAAACACTACAGATACCTGACACACAAGTAACACACAGACACTACAAATACACCTCATACAAGTAACACATAAACACTAGATACCTCACACACAAGTAACACACAAACACTACAAATACCTCACACAAGTAACACACATAAACACTACAGATACCTCACACACAAGTAACACACATAAACACTACAGATACCTCACACACAAGTAACACACATAAACACTACAGTACCTCACACACAATAACACACATAAACACTACAGATACCTCACACACAAGTAACACACATAAACACTACAGATACCTCACACAAGTAACACACATAAACACTACAGATACCTCACACACAAGTAACACACATAAACACTACAGATACCTCACACACAAGTAACACACATACACACTACAGATACCTGACACACAAGTAACACACAAACACTACAAATACACCTCATACAAGTAACACACATAAACACTAGATACCTCACACACAAGTAACACACAAACACTACAGATACCTCACACACAAGTAACACACATAAACACTACAGATACCTCACACACAAGTAACACACATAAACACTACAGATACCTCACACACAAGTAACACACATAAACACTACAGATACCTCACACACAAGTAACACACATAAACACTACAGATACCTCACACAAGTAACACACATAAACACTACAGATACCTCACACACAAGTAACACACATAAACACTACAGATACCTCACACACAAGTAACACACATACACACTACAGATACCTGACACACAAGTAACACACAAACACTACAAATACACCTCATACAAGTAACACACATAAACACTAGATACCTCACACACAAGTAACACACAAACACTACAGATACCTCACACAAGTAACACACATAAACACTACAGATACCTCACACACAAGTAACACAAACACTACAGATACCTCACACACAAGTAACACAAACACTACAGATACCTCACAAAAGTAACACACATAAACACTACAGATACCTCACACACAAGTTACACAAACACTACAGATACCTCACACACAAGTAACACACAAACACTAGATACCTCACACACGTAACACACAAACACTAGATACCTCACACACAAGTAACACACAAACACTACAGATACCTCACACACACGTAACACACAAACACTACAGATACCTCACACACAAGTAACACACATACACACTACAGATACCTCACACACAAGTAACACACATACACATTACAGATACCTCACACACAAAAGTAACACAAGCACTACAGATACCTCACACACAAGTAACACACATACACACTACAGATACCTCACACACAAAAGTAACACAAACACTACAGATACCTCACACACAAGTAACACACATACACACTACAGATACCTCTCACACACAACACAAACACTCCTCTGTGCTGCAGGAGAGGCTGATATACAAGTGCAGCTCCTACTGCTCACAGCAGCACTTTCCCAGCACCTCCCCCACTCTCTTCTTCTCTGCTGGGGCTGTGGACCAGAGCAGGAGAAGATGTGACCGTGGGAAAATTGAGCTGCTTCTCTTAGGCTGTGTTTCCACGCTCAGGAAACACAGCGCTTTGGACGGAGCCCGCTCCGCCCAAAGCCCCGCCCCTTTTTGAACGCACGGTCAATCCGGATGTGTTCATGGAACACATCCGGAACACATCCGGAATGACCGCAGGGCTACATAGCCCTGTGTTATTTCCTTTGCGGTGACGCAGCGTCTCCGCAAGGGAATAGGACATGCTGTGGTCTAAAAAGACGCGCCGCATGTCCAGAAACGCAGGTCTTCCGCCTGCGTGTTTTGAAGCATAGTGAAGACGGGATTTCTTGAAATCCCCTCCACTATGCTGTAACATCTGGACGCTGCGTGTTTGACGCTGCGCCAACGCACAGCGCCAAACACGCAGCAAATCCGGACTGTTTCCTGACCGTGGAAACATACCCTTATCTGTCCCTGGGAGCACACATAGGTAGATATGGCTGACCTTGCAGCTTGGTTGCAGGCTCTCTCCCTCAGAGGGCGGTGCGCAGTGCAGGAGGATAGGAGCACTGGCCAATCAGCTCTTCTATCAATCTGATGCTCATTGGCCAGTGTTCTTCTCCTGCACGGCACGCCCCCTTTTTGAATGGCTGAACCCAGCGCGGCAAAAAAATTATCAGTGTATAGAAAAATGTGTGCAAAATCCCACCCAACCTGTGGCACTGTGGGCAGGCTGCTACCCATCCTCCGTCCCCTATCACACAAACTTACTGCTGCAGTTTCCCTGTTTTCTGTCACTGCTGTCAGAGGCATCTTCAGTGATACTTGCATGCCCTGCCGTCACACTACACAGGAGGAAGTGTGCGTTCTGATGTCCTGATCACAAGCTGCAGTGGCAGGCATGGCCGGAGCTGCACAGAACAGCACAGCGCGGTCCCCCATCCTGCTTCTATGTTACCTCACTGCAGCTAGAGATCAGGACATCAGACCGTCTACTTCCTCCTGTGTAGTGCTGCACGATCAGTGTGCACAAGGCAAGCTAATGCTGCCCGATGTACTGACTGCTGAAGTGAACTCAGGAACACCTGCTGACAACGTGGAGGGGGCGATATATCGAGCGGCCCATTACAAGGACCGGCCCTTCTGGCATTTGACAGAAATGCCCGATGGCCAGTCCGGCCCTGATTGCACCACACACCATAATACAAGAATTACAACTGATTTGATGTTCCCTCATTAAGTTCTCTTCATTGTGTTGCCCATATGGTCTTTACACCAATCTCTGGATATCAGTGTATTCAAGTCAAAAGTAGATCTCATCGCTGGAGATAATAGACCTTCATTGAAATTCAGCCTCTATTGCCGTCTTGCTGTGGACCATGATTGCCTTTGAGAGTGATAACATGAGGTGAATGGAACACCGGATTCTGGACATCTGGCACATTAACCTATTCAGCAAAGCCACTAAAAAAGACTCAACATCTCCAAAAATCCAATTGAAACAGCAAGCAAAAAGGCAGCAAAACTCACCTGCCAAGGTGCCCATCTGGCACATTGCATACTGTGATGAACCCACCTCTTGCCACCCTGGCTGATGTCACTATTATGTCAGAAGGATCACGTAGTGCTGTCTCCCCACTTGCACCAATGGGATGTGTTGCACCCCCTGGGGACACGTAAGGTCAGTTTGATTCAGTTTTACACGGACTACCACCAGTTCCTCATTAGATATAAGCCCTATCCGTTAACAAGATTATATCAGGCCAGAAACCAGCCCCGGTAGCATGGAAAGTTAAACCAAGAATAGGGATGTGTGGATCAACATAAAAGAGCGGCACAAGGTTAAATTATATATTTAATTGCATTAAGGGCACACTAGACAATACAGTATACTATATACACAATGGTTATACATATGCAATGGTCAGATATGCAAATACAAATAGTGGTAGTACAAAAGTTATAAGAAGATGTATCATGTCAATTACTAGTTTGATGTTCGATCATGTGTATCTTGGTCCACAGGGGGCATGGGCTGCCAGCTGGCTCTTGGTTCCATCACAGCAAGATGTGGAACCGCAAGTATAACATGAAGAGAGACCACATGGCCTTACACTAGCCTTTATCCCCTTTGGGTCACTCAACCTTCTGCCCTCTGGGCTGAACCTAAATCCCCTCCCCTTGTCTGTAACAGCTAAAAACTCCAAAACCCGAGATGGGTCATAACTCTTTTATGGACGGTCCTAAGGAGGAGGTTTTGGCGCCACTGGACTCAGCCGGTACCCTGCTACACATTGAGATTAAACACAGCTTTGCTACATGGCTCCTACAAGCCAATCTACATATTATTATTATTATTCATTTTTATAGCGCCATTTATTCCATGGCGCTTTACATGTGAGAGGGGGCGAATATAGACAAGTACAATAAATATGAGCAATAGAGGACTCACATAAGTACAGAAGGAGAGAGGACCCTGCCCGCGAAGGCTCACAATCTACAGGTTATTACCACATAAAATTACAGTGGTCAGAATAATAAAATTTGGTGTGGTCCTGAAAGTGATGGGGTGGGGGGGGTAGAGTAGCATTTCAAAGATTTATGTAAAGAGATACACACTAGCCTTCAAAGAAATATGTTTTCCTCTAATTAGACAGAATGGAGAAAAAATTATATTTTATTTACAAAACAAAAACAATATTAAAGGATTTGAAATGGCTGAAGGCAACATAACATATAAAAAAATCCACAGGAGGGGACGTGATATAGGGTATAAATAAGGTTTACTTTCAGTGTCACCATTCTGTGGACATAAGGCTCCAGAGATAATCACAGATGAAGAACCGATACCCTGTTTTGCTAGAACCGATCGAGACCCTGGAAGGCGTTCAGTCTGTTCCAGAGATTTCGAAAATGTAACTGGTCTGTAACCAGGACATATGAAAAGCCCATATTCTCCATATGAAAGCATAGCTGAGTCAACACAGAAGTTAGACCGGGGGTCTTCCTGTAGGAGCTTGATACTAGCTAGCTTGTGGGGGTGTGAATTTATCCTCTAAAACTGAGAAGGCTAAACACCCTGCTGAGCCAGGTATTCTGTTACAGCTGTACAAAGGAAGGGGGTTTTATAATCCTATGCCAAATAGGATACAAATGAATGACTGGAAATTATATCTCCAATATTCTTCACACATACCCCTACTGATGGTTTGTGTAGCCATTGTTTGACACCTTAGGATTTTTATGTGACATTCAATTTCCCATGCTCTTTCTCCAAAGTTTCCCAGAAGACGTTTTTCAATAACACCATGCTGCTTTTTACTCGCACAACTGTTAACAGGCTGTTTAACCTACAAATGCTACCATGGACTGCAGAATTTCTGGATTGTCTACCATCAAAGACATCTGGAACGTCATTGATCGGCAATTGCAAAGGGAGCTGGCAGCAGTGAATTTTGATGATATGCACTCCAAAGTCCTTTCAATTTGGCAGAATATTCCCTCCCAAGACAACTATGAAAGAGTTACTCTCAAGCTCGAAAGTTATCCTCTATGTGAGATAGAGGATAACTTTCGGATTGCTATGGGTCTAATCACCATGACCCTCAGTGATCCTGAGAACCTGTGCTTTGAAGAGGACCGGCTGAAAGGAGCGGTGATCAATCATGCACACATGCCACTCCATTCACTGTTAATGGGTGTTCTACAAATTGGTGAACACTGCACTTGACTGATCTTCAGCACTCCCATTAGAAAGAAGGGAGCGACAATGCTCATGATTAACTTCCACTCTCTTCAACTGGGACTCTTCAGGCCATGTTCACATGTTTAGTATTTGGTCAGTATTTTACATTAATACTTGTAAGTTAAAATCAGGAGTGGAGCAACAGGAGAAAAAGTATAACAGAAACACGTGCTCCACTTCTGCATTTTTCACCCACTCCCGGTATTGGCTTACAAATACTGACTAAATACTGAACATGTGAACATGGCCTCAGAGTCCCAGTTCTCGGGATCACTGGGGGGGGTCATAGCGGTCAGACCTCCAGCAATTAAAAAAGTATCATCATCCCATAGAGGATAACTTTCAAACTTGAGACTACTCCTTCAATAAATTATCTAATTGATAGCATGCCAGATGTTTTGCAAACTTTGTTACTGGTTTTTTATCATTTGCATATCATTAACATGTATCGATACTGTGATTACTATAACTCCATGATTTTTCCTTCTTGATACTGCAATTTCAATGTTGAGGTGTGTATTTAAAGAAATCTGCTCAGGATAAAATGTTGAAAAACAATTTAAAATTTGGTAACTTTAATTGTGCAATTCTGTTTAATACCTGCAGAAGGCCAAAATACGGTATATTACAGATACGAGTCTTAAAGGAAAATCAGAGGAATAAGAATATTTCCGTGTTACACAGAGATTTTTTATATGTCCTGATTCACTGGGTCTCATTTATCAAAACTGCCTACAAGTAAAATTGTCTGTTCTTTTTAGCCTCCAATCAGAGCTCAATTTTTACTTTTTAAACAACTTTGGTAAAATTAAAGCTGCACTGTGATTGATTGCGAACATCAATAACAACAGTTATTTTTCTCACAGTAGTTTTGATAAATTTGCCCCACTGTATATAATAGCATAAAAGTCAACAGGTCTTACAGTATTTAACTCCAAGAACAGAACCTGCTGACGTTAAATGAGGTGTCCTTGATCTAATAGGATCTACATGCAACCAATGCACAATTTTCATGTAATGAAATATCTAAAAGTACAAGTTCCCATGCATCTATGAATGACTTATCTGCCAAACCTTTCAATAAAATAGGATGGTTGCCAAAAAGCTGCCATAGTATTGCATTAGTCAGCAGTTTCATTGTGTTACAGGATCCACCTTTGTTTCTGGCAAGAAGTGACTAATTTATCAATGAGCTTGAAATAACAGACCTAGTAGTCAATAAAATTCATATTTTCAATATCAAGCTAATCACTGGGCCATTCTGGTTTAAAACATAACATTTATTGACATCATTAAAAATAGATTAGTAATGTCCCTGTCTAGATTAAATTCACAAATAGTAATGCAGCAAGTGGATGCCAATAAATGTAGATAGGGACCGATGCAGCAACAAGGCTAAAAACGACACACCAATATCCCCAAGGCTAAGCTTACATGAGCGTTTAAAGATCATCCAGAAAACACAGACGCATTATTTCTCTTTTGTCATCCATATACAATCTGCGTGCGATCCGTTTTTATACATCGGTAGTTATTAAGAATGTACAAGACTCAATACTTGTTTCCTATGTTAAAGAATTGCAATGTATCCATAAAAATCAGATGCTATACTGTGGCTCCACATGAGATCCAGATATTTTTGCACACCCATAGATGTAAAAAGGAGAGTCACATCCAACTAGTTTCCGGAAGAAACTGGTGCATGCTCCAATTTTTTGTTTTTTACTCACAGATTCGATCTGTGAAAAACCTCATATGCACAGCCCATTAAATTACTTTAGTCTGAGTGCTGCCCGTCTGCTGTACATTATTTTCATCGACAGCACTCAGGCCAAAAATATAGTCTAGTGAACTTGGCCTAATAATAACACGTTTCCCTGACACAATGCTCAGTTTACCAGGAGTCCAAATATGGAGCAAGCAAACAAACAAAAAACAATTGACTGACAAAATGCACTGTAGATAATGTGCAGCAATGACAAATAATCATACAGATGTATGGCTACCTCCTTTTTTGCCATGGACTCCTCCCTGTGTGTCCAAAGCTTTTCTTTGCCATGAGTTCATTTTGTAGGCCTATGCACAGGAGAGGCGAGTTTGTTAGTGTTTGCAAAAGTCATCTTGTCCTTTACAGATGAATTCTCGCAACTTGAAAGTGTGTAATAATAACCTTACATTTACATTTATAGGTAATATGACATCTGAAGTTCATATAATCTTATGAATAATGGCATTTCATGAGGTCATGACTAATTTATCCAAATGCTGTTACCACCATGGAGCAAAAATAATCATAAACCACTGGCTAAGCTTCTAAACAAGGTGCCGGTACTAAACAAGTTGGTATCTTGTCTGCCTTATATTTCCTGGGAAACCTCACAATCCTAACTTACCCACAACCATTATCCTAAAGATTTCACATGAAGAATTCAGTGATAGAATACTGGCCAGGACTTCCCCCAACACTCCAAGAGTAACATGCACCGTGTTTGTGAATATTGGTCTATTTGATCTAATCTGAGGTCTCTAACAGCAGTGCTTCAAAAGACCAGCATATGTTGCTGCTTGCGATAACCTTTTGCAATCATCAACTTGAACTACAAGACACATTCCATCCGCTCCTTGAAAGAATGCCATTGAATGTTTCATATATGCATAATATGCATATATATATAGTATACATTTTAATCAATAGATCTTGGAATAAAAATAAGTTCTGCAATTGGATGTGTTAAAAAAAATGTTTCTGTGCTGAGATAATCTTATTTATGTCCCTGCTGTGTACTGTGCAATGGCCGTGTCTGACTGTACAGGAACATGGTCTGATCATACCACAGCTACATCGGTTTTTTTCAACTTTTGGCTAGTGTAGCAAATTGATTAAGGATGGAGTCACACACAACATATAAAAAAATTGGTCCGTTTTTGACGGACGAGAATCGCACAAATGTTCCCTGTATGTCATCCGTGTGCAATGCAAGGATGCGATTTTCCTCGCATCAAAATATCTGTGTGTCATCCGTATGGCATCCGTATGGCATCCGTACAGCGAGATTTTCTCGCCGGCTTGCAAAATGGACATATAATGGATCCCAATGACAGGTTTTAAAACACAAACGAAAGAATAGATATAAACACATAGAATACATACATATATATATATATATATATATATATATATATATATATACATGTCATTGTGACACATATATACACTGCTCAAAAAAATAAAGGGAACACTCAAATAACACATCCTAGATCTAAATAAGAAACATGATCTCAGACAAGACACTCAGATATAGTACATGTAACTTATATAGTCCATGAAAGGACAAAAATAGGACAATTGCCCAATGGAGCTCCTATACTGCAATCCAAAACAAAAAAACTGGAGCAAAACACCATCAAATGATATAAATAATTATTTTATTAATATCCAGTGATATACATCTCAATAAATACCAGAATCATATAAATGAATATAAAGCTCAAAAGCGTCTTGAAATGGCACACGTGTTGTTGCTAGATGTAACATATAACTCTGCCACATGCAACAGCAGGGTGAGAAGGGACACACATAATATAGATACATAGTACAAATACTGTCAGAGTCAGTGTCTATCTCATAGAATATAGTGTGTTCCCAATATGGGTAACAAAAGAACTCCCCAAAAAACATAAATGGATATAACTAATGCAAGTGCATGGTGAGTCAGGGTCCGGATCCCTGATCTCATAGGGGGAGAACTACAAAGTAAAAGCACCGCTATAATAATAAAGGTACCAACTCACCCATACTGGCAATGTCGCACAGAGACGCGCCCCGACGCGCGTTTCGCAATAGCTTCCTCGGGGGCTTGTGATTGCTCTCCACTGCATCTCCAGACTCTGTCACATCTTTCACATGTGCTGAGTGTGAACCTGCTGCCTGCAACATCCTTCAGCATGACCGGTTTGACAGTGAGTCAGTAATGGTGTGGGGTGACATTTCTTTCGAGGGCCACACAGCCCTCCATGTGTTCACCAGAGGTAGCCTGACTGCCAGTAGGTACCGAGATGAGATCCTCAGACCCCATGTGAGACCATATGTTGGTGCGCTTGGCCCTGGGTTCCTTCTAATGCAGGACAATGCCAGACCTCATGTGGCTGGAGTGTGTCAGCAGTTCCTGCAAGATGAAGGCATTGAAGCTATGGACTGGCCTGCCCATTCACCAGACCTGAATCCGATTGAGTACATCTGGGAGCATGTCTCGCTCCATCCACCAATGTCATGTTGCACCACAGGCTGTCCAGGAGTTGACGGATGCTTTAGTCCTGGTCTTGGAGGAGATCCCTCAGGAGAACATCTGCAACCTCATCAGTAGCATGCCCAGGCATTGTAGGGAGGTCATACAGGCACATGGAGGCCACACACAATACCGAGCATCATTTTGACTTGTTTCCACTTTAATTTTTTGTTTTGATTTTCATTTTGACTTGTTTCCACTTTCATTTTGGGGGTCTCTCCAAATCCAGGCCTCTATTGGTTAAAAAATTTGATTTCCATTGATGATTTTTGTGTGTTTATGTTAACAGCATATTCAACTTTGTACAGAACAAAGCATTTATTGAGAATATTTCATTCATTTATATCTAGGATGTGTTATTTGAGTGTTCCCTTTATTTTTTTGAGCAGTGTATATACTCGTATTTATAGTTTATACAGTTCTACATAGCATAATAGCTGCTAAATCAATTGCCGGCTTCTGTAAAATGATTACAGAACCCGACATGAAATGACACATGGTTTACATGTAGTAAACCATTTCATTTCATTTTGTTTGATATATGTATTTGACTAATAATTAGATTAGAGTATGTGTGCAAAATTTGGGACATGTAGGTGTTAATTTAACAGGTAAATTCGTTGTAAAAAATGTGTGGGCTCCCATGGTATTTTCTCCGCCAGAGAGGGAAAGCCAATGACTGAGGACAGATATTCATAGCCTAGGAAGGGACCATTGTTTTTGCCCCCCCCCATGGCTACAAACATCTGGCCCCAGCCACCCCAGGAAAGGCACATCTATTATTAGATACGCCTTTTCTTTCACTTAGCCTCTCTATTCCCATTGCCTTTAGCGGTGGCTCATGGGTTAATAAAGGGTTAATGTCACCTTGCTATTGAAAGGTGACATTTAATCGGGTTATTAATGGAGAGGTGTCAGTAAGACAACTATCCATTATTAATCCTATTGTAGTAAAGGGTTAAAAAAACACACACATTAATTAAAAATTATTTTAATGAAATAATTACACATAGTTTTTGACCAAATTTATTATTCTACCAATCCATCTGAATCCTTTGTTCTCCTGTAATAAAAAAAATAAAAAAGCAACAATATCCATACCTCTCCACCATTCAGTCAGGTCCCCCGCTGCAATCCATCACAAGGGGTTAACTAGTTTACAACAGGGACCGGTGCTAATGCTAAACATGTCAGTGTGATTTTACAGTATACACTGAATTGCCGGCTTTTCTAAAGGACACCGGTGCGCATTTCTCGCCAGTCACACGTGTGGTCCATATGTAATCCGTTTTTCTCTCGCACCCATGGACTTGCATTGGCGAGTCTTGGCCGTAATACGGTGCAAATCGCAGCATGCTGCGATTTCTCTCGCTCGTATAGAGCAGCAGAGAAAAAAATCGCTGATGGGAGCTGCCCCATAGATTAACACTGGTCCGAGTGCAATGCGATTTTTTCTTGCATAGCACTCGTCCGTATTTTCTCCAGACTTTTTTTAAGTTCAAGTCTCATCTCATCGTTTTGGACAATTCTGCTTTCACTTCAGCTATTTAGAGAAAGACCTTTTTGTATTATGGACTAGTGGCTTACTGCAAAACTGAAATACATTTAAGGCCGGGGTCACATTTGCGAGAAACTCGCACGAGTCTCTCGCATCAAAACCCGGCACTGCTGCCGGCACTTGGGACCGTAGTGTGCGGATGCATGTATTTCTATGCAGCTGAATGCTCCGGTCCGAGTGCCGGCATCAGCGCCGGGTATTGAAGTGCGACACTCGTGCGAGTTTCTTGAAAGTGTGACCTCGGCCTTATGCCTCATTCCGACATCCGTGAATCACATACGTACCCAATGTACAGTCATGGCCAAAAGTTTTGAGAATGACACAAATATTATATTTTCACATGATCTGCTGCCCTCTGGTTTTTATGTGTGTTTGACGGATGTTTTTATCACAGACAGAAATATAATAATTGCAAACATATGAGTAACAAAAGCTTATATTGACAGTTAGAATGAGTTAATGCAGCAAGTCAATATTTGCAGTGTTGACCCTTCTTCTTCAAGACCTCTGCAATTCTCCCTGGCATGCTCTCAATCAACTTCTGGACCAAATCCTGACTGATAGCAGTCCATTCTTGCACAATCAATGCTTTCATTTTGTCAGAATTTTTAGGTTTTTGTTTGTCCACCCGTCTCTTGATGATTGACCACAAGTTCTCAATGAGATTAAGATCTGGGGAGTTTCCAGGCCATGGACCCAAAATCTCTATGTTTTGTTCCCTGAGCCATTTAGTTATCACCTTTGCTTTATGGCAAGGTGCTCCATCATGCTGGAAAAGGCATAGTTGATCGCCAAACTGCTCTTGGAGGGTTGGGAGAAGTTGCTCTTGGAGGACATTCTGGTACCATTCTTTATTCATGGCTGTGTTTTTAGGCAAGACTGTGAGAGAGCCGACTCCCTTGGCTGAGAAGCAACCCCACACATGAATGGTTTCAGGATGCTTAACAGTTGGCATGAGACAAGACTGGTGGTAGCGCTCACCTTGTCTTCTCCGAATGAGGCGTTTTCCTGATGTCCCAAACAATCGAAAAGGGGATTCATCAGAGAAAATAACTTTACCCCAGTCCTCAGCAGTCCACTGCCTGTACCTTTTGCAGAATATCAGTCTGTCCATGATGTTTTTTCTGGAGAGAAGTGGCTTCTTTGCTGCCCTCCTTGAGACCAGGCCTTGCTCCAAGAGTCTCCGCCTCACAGTGCATGCAGATGCACTCACACCTGCCTGCTGCCATTCCTGAGCAAGCTCTGCACTGCTGGTAGCCCAATCCCGCAGCTGAAACACTTTTAAGAGACGGTCCTAGCGCTTGCTGGTCTTTCTTGGGCGCCCTGGAGCCTTTTTGGCAACAATGGAACCTCTCTCCTTGAAGTTCTTGATGATGCGATAGATTGTTGACTGAGGTGCAATCTTTCTAGCTGCGATACTCTTCCCTGTTAGGCCATTTTTGTGCATTGCAATGATGACTGCACGTGTTTCTTTAGAGATAACCATGGTTAACAGAAAAGAAACAATAATGCCAAGCACCAGCCTCCTTTTAAAGTGTCCAGTGGTGTCATTCTTACTTAATCATGACAGATTGATCTCCAGCCATGTCCTCATCAACACCCACACCTGTGTTAATGGAGCAATCACTGAAAAGAGGTTAGCTGGTCCTTTTAAGGCAGGGCTGCAATGATGTTGAAATGTGTTTTGGGGGATAAAGTTCATTTTCTAGCCAAATATTGACTTTGTAAGTAATTGCTGTTAAGCTGATCACTGTTTATAACATCCTGGAGTATATGCAAATTGCCATTAGAAAAAGTGAAGCAGTAGACTTTGTAAAAATTAATATTTGTGTCATTCTCAAAACTTTTGGCCATGACTGTAGTCTATGGAGCTGTTCACATGTCTATGTTTTTCATGTTTTTTTCACGGGTCCATGAAACACTGACCAAACAATGATGAAACTTGGATCCAAAACATCGATGAACAACAGTCCACGTCTTAATATAAGAGAAAAACTCCACATGTTTGAAGTTGTACATTATTACCAAACAAGTATTGGTGGAAGTATATCCCTCTTTAAATTTTGGAGGGATACACTTGGACTTTCTGGGCAAGTGTGAATGGCATGGTAATTTTGTTCATCTTATTTTTGATTTGTAAGCCTAAGTACTTAATCAGTTTGTGGCCACAGTTGGGCAGAACAACTCAGGAGTTATATGCCATATAATGGTCTTGGTTTAGATCAGTGTTTTCCAACCTCTTTGACCTTGAGACTCGTGATTAGCAAGTGTGCTCGGATAAAGTGTTATGCGAGCATGCTCATGTCTCATGGCTGTTCAATAGCCATAACACATGCAGGGATTGACTAGCAAACAGGCAATCCCTGCATGTGTTGCGGCTGTCGAATAGCCACAAGACATGCAGTGGCAGTCACTCAAACATATGTTTCGAACACAGTGAAATACTCAACTAGGACACAAGCATGCTCGGATAACACCTTATCAGGGCATGCTTGCTCATCACTACTTGGAACATCTCCATGGTGAACAAAACTTGCCTTGCGGCACCCTACAAAGTAATTTTTCTACAGAGGTTCAAAACCATCTAAAAGCACAACAGAAAATACATATTAATCACTATTAGTCTCAAAACAGTACATTGGAAGTGAGGAAAAATATTGTGTGACATATGGCTTGCTTCAACTTGCACAAGACTTGAATTTGCAGCCTGACCTTAAAAAGACATTTTGTCAGTTCTTCAACAGAAGATATACCCCTGGATATACCATGAAGCTACTATACCCTTACACATAAATTTGATATACTATGCCCATTAATATATAGTTATACTGTTCTCCCTAAAAATAAAGTTAATATAGTATGCCTCTTAAGATATAATTGATATTCTGTTATACCAAAAATATAAATGTAATATTCTGTGTCCCCTGAATAGAAAATTATCACTGTGCGGTGCTTTTCAGCCTGAATGGTCATATCATGCCATCTTCCAGTTTGAAAACCAGATGTAGAAGAGATGGATTACGGCATGGAACAGTATGAATTATCTTTACATCGGACAGGTGAGGGATATGGTTTATTATGTTTGGTTTTTTTACAGGGGACATGGGAATCAGAGAATTATTTTCACGTCGGACAGGTGAGAGATCACCAGACAATAATTTAACAAGCGGGCACCACCAAAATTATTTCTATTGGGATCACCTCCTGCATGTCAGAAAATTCATAAGCAAAAGCAAGAAAAAGATACATGCTTATATACAGGGATCACCAAGTGGTACAGTAAATCAATACAAAGTTATTTCAAGACAAAAAAAAGAGGACACACACACAGATAAAAACTATTTAAAAACCACTAAAGGTACATAGCACAAAGCAGAGAAAAAAGATCCAAAATATAGAGTAAAATACTCAATACTCATATGCCATAGTTTTATATATAGTAAACAATCAAATTACAACACAGTCAAACAATCTAGAGACTGTGTGATATACTCATGCTGTCATCACTACAAAGGGACACCAGAACATAACCATCCTATAAATATACCCCAATGGGTATGTGACTGAGCAAAACCTGTTTGGAATGAACAGTATGAAAGCGCCCTATATACTAACAATCATCCAGCATGCGTCACAATTTACCAAAGGGTGAAATCATAATGTTCCCATGTTCCCAGAGTCAAATGGTCATCCCCTGTAGTGGGCATATAGAGTATCTGAACAGGTGAGAGATATGGTTTATTACTTTTTTTGTAACAGGGGACATAGGCTTCAGTAGATTAGACGTAAAGGTGAGTAAAACTTTGTTTTGTTTTTAAATAAATTTTTTAAAGAGGTTGTTGAGTTCTATATCAGATAAAGGACTTTATTTTTGCTGTAGTTTTTTTTTTTAAACTTACTATAGAGTTAGTAATGGGGGCATCTTATAGATGCCTCTCCATTACTAACCTTTGGGCTTGATGTCAGCTGACCTTTTCAAAGCTGACATCAACCACAACCCTATTACCCCATTTGCAACCGCCACCAGGGCAAGTGGGAAGAGCGAGGCTAGGCGCCACATTTGGCACATCTTATGGATGCGCCATTTTGGGGGCTGCTGAGGGCTGAGGCTGATGTTGGTAGCCTGGGAGAAGGTGCCACATCTCGGGCTATTAATATCAACACACCAGTCTGTTTAGCCTTTGCTGGTCTGACTTTATAGGGGGACTGTGGTCAAACTCATACGTGAGTGGAATAGATCCAGGGAGATAGAAGAAAAGAGGGGATAGGGAAGGCGTTGGGTGGGGGCACAATGAGGGGTTGGGAAAGTGAAATAGAATTAATTATTTGCCCGCCCTCCACACTCATCTAGTCAGTACTGCACTTATACCACACTCCATCACTGTTCCCCATACACATCATTGACTTAACAATTTCATCTAACCCATACACCCCCTCCCCTCCCCCCTACTTTCCCCCTCCTCCTCTCTCCAGCCTTTCCTTTCCTTCAACCAAAATCTAGCATTATTAATACTGATAAGTATTTACCACTCTCCCTTTGGGTAGAGGCACTGTTAGTGAGTGACACTGGATATTTGTCATATACCCTGACAATTTAACACTGATTTTCCTTTTGATATATATTAAATATCTTTTACGACCAATACTGATAAGCACTCATTCATTTATTTTTGCCCTATAGACACTTTCACTGAGCTACACTGGATTTGTGTTATACACCTTGATCATTTCAACAATACCAGCACAAATCATCTGTTGGAACAAGTACTGCCCCCTTTGCACAACGCTACTATAGAGCGATGTCGGATCTTTTCTCATTCCGGCTGCTCATTCACTCCCCTGGACCCGCCCCCTCACCTCAGAGTTCAGTACATACACTTATCGGCTCTGTTTCCATTCTGACTTCCGGTTTTGCGTACTCAAGAGTGACATGCGTTCCATTCGTACGTTCCAGCCTGGTATACCGGAAGTCACTCTTTACAGTGAGATAGGCAACGCTGAGCGGACATGCGTCATTAATCTCTGACGTGCCAACCAATCACCAGACCCGTTCGGAATTTTAAGGAACACATGACCAGCTAGTTTTTAACGCCCCTTTTGAAAAAGCATAGGTGAAACGGCAGCGTCGGGGTAGTAGTGTGCTGCACATGCACATACCTATCAGGGTATGTTCCCACGGTCAGTAAACGCTGCGGGTTGGATGCTGTGTTCATCCGCAGCGATCAACCTGCAGCGGCCAGATGTTACAGCATATTGGATGGGATTTCAAGAAGTCCCATGTCCACTATGCGCGCACCGGCGCACGTGGCTTCCCTGCGGAGATGGACATGCGGCGCATCTTTCTGACCGCAGCATGTCTATTTATCTTGCGGAGATGCGAGTCTCATAAGATAAATTTCACCTGTACAATGTATTGGAGACGGTTCAATAAACACATGTGGATTCACCTGCGTTCAAAATCCTGCAGCGCTTTCGACGCAGCGGACAAGTGCTGCATCCAAAGCGCTGCCGAAAACTGACCGTCTGCACATACCCTAAGGCACCAGTCACTTTGTAAGTGCTAAGTCCATATGTCTCCTATGTCCCATGTGTCTACTGACTTTTCATGTGCCCCTTTGGATTCACTGAACAGGGTCTTCATTTAATATGAACTGCTATAGGGTCTACAGTCTGAGTATACCATGGATAACACAGCTTGAATTGAGTATTTGGGGTCTTGTCATCTAATATATAACCCTGTGATTTCTGTCAGAATTTAAATAACATTTAATTACTAGGCCATATACAGTTGCTTCTCACAAAATTAGAATATCATCAAAAAGTTAATTTATTTCAGCTCTTCAATACAAAAAATTAAACTCATATTATATAGAGTCATCAAACCGAGTGATCTATTTCAAGTGTTTATTTCTGTTGCTGTTGATGATTATGGCTTACAGCCATTGAAAACTCAAAAGTTATTATGTCAGTAAATTAGAATACTTTATAACACCAGCTTGAAAAATGATTTTAAAATCCAAATTGTTGGCCTACTGAAATGTATGTTCAGTAAGTGCATTCAATACTTGGTCGGGGCTCCTTTTGCATCAATTACTACATCAATGCGGCGTGGCATGGAGGCAATCAGCCTGTGGCACTGCTGAGGTGTAATGGAAGCCCAGGTTGCTTTGATAGCAGCCTTCAGCTCGTCTGCATTGTTGGGTCTGGTATCTCTCATCTTCCTCTTGACATAGATTCTAATTTACTGACATAACTTGTCCCCTGAATATAGAGTGAATATACTGTTACCAATGAATATAAAAGCATATATCCCTGGTTGGGACACGCTGATTAGATCAGTTGTCAGCAAAGTTGTCATTATGAGCAGGATCAGCTAAATTGCATTCGGGAAGAATGTTGGATTTCATGTTGGGTTTCAACATGCCAGATCTTTGGCTCCTACAAGAGATAACCAACTATTCTAATTATTAGCGGTTAAGCAAAAAGATTTGCAGAACTCTGGACCAGCAGCTATGGAGGTAGTCCATGGCCACTGGACAAGAGCTGTGCATCCCCAGCAAATCTTCAAATTAATAGGCCGCACACATGACATGACACTGGTCCTACTAACCAAAAGTAGCATTGGAGATGTTGGCTGGTAGGATGAAATTCGCAGGGCTCTGGTGTGGCAGCCATGGGCTACCAATGTGTCCACTGACCTAGGGTCTGGTGAATCTTTCTGCTCAACTCTACTAATTATAAAATAAATTGGGTTAAAGGTGTATTTACCAGAAGAAGCAACAACTTAGTAAAACAGCAGAAAAAAATCAAGTGAATGTTTTTGCTGCAATTTTGTGATCATCATAGCATAAAAAATACCAATAACCCAAAATAAGTAAATAAAGTCTAACAAGTTGTTTGGCTGATTCATTTTTCACCTAGGTCATTTGATTTCATGTTTCATCAGAAACCATTCAGTTTGACAACCCTGCAATAATTGAGTGCATTTGTCATATACTTTATCTGTCCAAGTTGGACATTTACCTTGCCTTTCCCTAAGGCATTAAGGTATCATCAAAATCTTGTTTTTGAATCAGACAGCTGACATTTTTAGACGCTTACTGAATATGAGGTAAGGTGAGGTTATACGGGTAAAATATGTATTTAGTGAATCACACCAACATGTAAAGTTTTTTAATAATAATTCTGGTCTTTTAATCAGTAATTATTTAAGTAAATTATTCTGTAGTGCTTGTAAAATAAGACTTTAGCAATTTACTGATTTTTAAAATTTACAGCCATCTTTGAAATATTCTTTATGACTCGAAGGACAGGAGTGCGAAATATGGCATTAACAGACAACAGTGATTTTGTGCTGCGGTACTGATCACCTGGTAAAGTTGTGGATAGCAAACTCTTGGAATTACTCAGAAACAAGGATCCAGCTGCTGCAGCTCCGCTAGTTGGCAGATTCAATGTAGAAATCAGATGAGGAGTCCCGAGGAGATAATTTGCATATTCCCAGTGCCTTCTGGGATAAGTGAAGAGTCTCCGCGAGCTCAAGGAACACTGGATTTTGGCTGTTGCAGCTGAAAGGAGGACATCAGTAAACCAGGGGAGGAGTCCCGAGGAGATAATTTGCATATTCCCAGTGCCTTCTGGGATAAGTGAAGAGTCTCCGCGAGCTCAAGGAACACTGGATTTTGGCTGTTGCAGCTGAAAGGAGGACATCAGTAAACCAGGGGAGGAGTCCCGAGGAGATAATTTGCATATTCCCAGTGCCTTCTGGGATAAGTGAAGAGTCTCCGCGAGCTCAAGGAACACTGGATTTTGGCTGTTGCAGCTGAAAGGAGGACATCAGTAAACCAGGGGAGGAGTCCCGAGGAGATAATTTGCATATTCCCAGT
Organism: Oophaga sylvatica; assembly: GCA_033576555.1. Lineage (NCBI taxonomy): Eukaryota > Metazoa > Chordata > Amphibia > Anura > Dendrobatidae > Oophaga > Oophaga sylvatica. The sequence continues at coordinate 337,698,639 of JARQOD010000006.1, forward strand.
GCCTTCTGGGATAAGTGAAGAGTCTCCGCGAGCTCAAGGAACACTGGATTTTGGCTGTTGCAGCTGAAAGGAGGACATCAGTAAACCAGGGAGGAGTCCCGAGGAGATAATTTGCATATTCCCATGCCTTCTGGGATAAGTGAAGATCTCCGCGAGCTCAAGGAACACTGGATTTTGGCTGTTGCAGCTGAAAGGAGGACATCAGTAAACCAGGGGAGGAGTCCCGATGAGATAATTTGCATATTCCCAGTGCCTTCTGGATAAGTGAAGAGTCTCCGCGAGCTCAAGGAACACTGGATTTTGGCTGTTGCAGCTGAAAGGAGGACATCAGTAAACCAGGGGAGGAGTCCCGAGGAGATAATTTGCATATTCCCAGTACCTTCTGGGATAAGTGAAGAGTCTCCGCGAGCTCAAGGAACACTGGATTTTGGCTGTTGCCTAGCAGCGCGCGAGTTTTGGCTTATATTTCACCGCTTGATTATCTCTTGAACAATATGAACATGGAAGAGGCTAGGAGCCATGTGGTGAGCTGCATTTCTTGCTACATGTTCATAGACTTACCAGTGGAAAAGCCAAACTTCACATGCCAGAAATGCAAGCTTGTGTCCCTGTTGGAGGAAAAGTTGCAAAATCTGGAAGAGAGGTTATCTACATTGAAGACCATTAAGGAAGGTAAAGAGTTCTTAGACAGAGCAGAATTATCTCTTCATGGTACAGAAAGAGAAGAAATTCAAAGTGCAACTGAAGAAACAGAGGAATGGAAGCATGTGACCCAGAGAAGCAGGAGGATCAGGAGGCAGTCAGCACCAATTCTGCTCAGGAACCAATACCAGGCTCTTACACAGGAGAACGATGAAGAAATACATCAGGATAAGACTTTGCCCACAAACAACCTTGTACGCCCTCAGAGTCCTCCTGAATGGAGAAAGAAAACTGTTGTGAAGAAGAAACGGAGAGTTGTTGTCATGGGCGATTCCCTGTTGAGAGGAACAGAGGCCGCTATCTGCAGACCGGATATAACCTCAAGAGAAATGTGCTGTCTTCCAGGTGCAAAAATTAAAAGATGTGTCTGACAGGATATCAGGACTCTTCAGACCTAAAGATGACTACCCATTCCTGCTAATACATGTGGGGACAAATGACACCGCTAGAAACGACCTGGAAACCATCTGCAGTGACTTTGAAAACTTAGGTAAGAAAGTGAAAGAACTGGGAGCGCAGGTGGTCTTCTCTTCCATCCTCCCAGTGGATGGCCATGGAACAAGGAGGTGGAATAAGATTCTGCAGGTGAACAACTGGCTACGTCGATGGTGCCGTCAGCAAGGATTTGGATTTCTGGATCACGGAGTGAATTACCTATACGATGGACTACTTGCTAGAGATGGGGTGCACCTTACGAAGACTGGAAAACATGTATTTGGAAGTCGCCTTGCTACACTCATCAGGAGAGCTTTAAACTAGAACAATGTGGGAAGGGAAGCAAAACGCCAGCAAAAGCCATACACTTGACAAATACTATTGAGATTTCTGCTATTAGAAGTGAAGGGGAAGAACAAAGACAACAAAATTTACATAATAAAAATATTGAAGGAAGAGAAACCAATCACAAACTAAAGTGTTTCTATACGAATGCACAAAGCATGGGCAACAAACAAGGAGAACTGGAGCTACTAACGCAGGAGAAGAAATATGATGTCATTGGAATCACTGAGACTTGGTGGGACGATACACATGATTGGAATACAAGGCTAGAAGGATACAACTTATTTGCAAGAAACAGACTTGATAAACGAGGAGGAGGTGTTGCATTGTATGTTAGAAAAGCGTATATCTGCACAGAGATTGACGCTTCAGAGACTGGGAGTTCTGTGGAAACTGTTTGGGTAAGAATACAAGGACAGAACAATGGAAAGGACACCATTGTAGGCATTTACTACAGGCCGCCTGTGCAAGCTGAAGATATGGATGAACTCTTTATGCATCAAATGGCCAAGTTCTCCAAAAAATATGACATAGTGGTCATGGGAGATTTCAACTATCCAGACATTTGTTGGGAATCTCTCTCAGGCAAAACTAACAGGTCCAGGAAATTCTTATCCTCTCTTGCTGACAACTTTATCTTCCAAAAGGTAATGGAGAAAACAAGGGGATCTGCTACCTTGGATCTAATCCTCATAAACAGGGAGGAAATGGTGGAGGAGGTAAGAGTGGCTGGGACTCTAGGAGGTAGTGACCATGCTATTTTAGAATTTTGGATAACAAGAGGAGGAAGACCTGTGAAGACTCAGACGTCAAGGTTAGATTTCAGAAAGGCAGATTTTAAGGAACTCAGAAAGAGAATTGGAGGGATCCAATGGCTGGATATCCTTAAGGACAAAAATGTCCAGGAAGGATGGAAAATCTTGAAAAATGAGATTCTCAAAGCACAATCGTTAACAATTCCGAAAAGAGGGAAGAATGGGAACATTTAAGGAAACCAGGATGGATGAACATAGAACTTAAACACATGCTAAAAAGGAAGAAAGAAATGTTTATCAAATGGAAAGAGGGAGGCATATCTAAAGAAGAATATAATGCCGTCTGCAGAACCTGCAGGGCACAAATCAGATTATCTAAAGCTGACAATGAATTAAGGCTTGCAAGTGACGTCAAAAGCAACAAAAAAGGATTTTGGGGATACGTCAAAAGTAAAAGAAAAGTCAAAGATGCTATAGGATTTTTACAGGATGAAAATGATGAAATGGTAAGTCAGGATGTTGAGAAGGCTGAACTTTTAAATTCCTATTTTGTATCTGTTTTCTCTCAGAAAGGAAATGTAACATCAACTGATCTTCACTGTCCTATTAAAGGAATAGAAGAATCCAGGATATCTATAAACAGAAAGACAGTGAGGAAACACTTAGCTAACATAAATGAATTCAAGTCTCCAGGTCCAGATGAATTACACCCCAGGGTACTGAAGGAGATAGCAGAAGAAATTCTTGAACCACTGTCCATAATCTTTGAAAATTCTTGGAGAACAGGAGAAGTCCCAGAAGACTGGAGAAGAGCAAATGTTGTTCCTATCTTCAAAAAGGGGAAGAAGGTGGACCCAGGGAACTACAGGCCGTGAGTCTGACTTCTATACCAGGAAAGATCTTTGAACAAATTATTAAAGAACATGTATGCAAGTACCTGGATAAGAATGAAGTGATTAAACAGAGTCAGCATGGGTTTGTAACTAATAAGTCATGTCAGACTAACTTAATTTCCTTCTATGACAGAATCACTGACTGGGTGGATCAGGGAAATGCTGTAGATATAGTATATCTTGACTTCAGCAAAGCATTTGACAAAGTATCTCACACAATCCTTATTGAAAAAATGACTAAGTATGGAATGGACAAGGCAACTGTTAGGTGGATTCATAACTGGCTTAGTGATCGGACCCAAAGAGTGGTTGTAAATGGCTGCACATCCAGTTGGAAGAATGTCTCAAGTGGGGTACCACAAGGCTCTGTTTTGGGCCCTGTATTGTTCAACATCTTTATCAATGATTTAGATGAAGGAATTGAGGGTAAACTGATCAAATTTGCTGATGACACAAAGCTAGGAGGGGTAGCTAATACTAGAGAAGAGAGAGAGAGGATTCAAAAAGATATACATAAACTGGAGCAGTGGGCAGCAACTAACAGAATGGATTTTAACAGGGAAAAATGCAAAGTACTACATCTGGGCAATAAAAATGAAAAAAGCATATACAAAATGGGAGGAATAGGGCTAAGTAACAGCACATGTGAAAAAGACTTGGTATACTAATTGATCACAGACTTAACATGAGTCAACAGTGTGATGCAGCAGCAAAAAAGGCAAATGCAATTCTAGGATGTATAACAGAAGCATACAGTCTAGATCACGTGAGGTCATTATTGCCCTCTACTCCTCTTTGGTCAGACCTCATCTGGAATACTGTGTCCAGTTTTGGGCACCACATTTTAAAAAAGACATCAACAAACTGGAGCAAGTTCAGAGAAGAGCCACCAGAATGGTGACTGGTCTGCAAACCATGTCCTATGAGGAACGGTTGCAGGATTTGGGAATGTTTAGCTTGCAAAAAAGAAGACTGAGAGGAGACTTAGTAGCTGTCTACAAATATCTCAAGGGCTGTCACATGTAGAAGGATCATCTTTATTCTCATTTGCACAAGGAAAGACTAGAAGCAATGGGATGAAACTGAATGGGAGGAGACACAGATTAGATATTAGAAAAAACTTTTTGACAGTTAGGGTGATCAATGAGTGGAACAGGCTGCCACAAGAGGTGGTGAGTTCTCCTTCAATGGAAGTCTTCAAACAGAGGCTGGATAGACATCTGTCTGGGATGATTTAGAGAATCCTGCTTTGAGCAGGGGGTTGGACCAGAAGGCCCAGGAGGTCCCTTCCAACTCTACCATTCTATGATTCTATGGATTCTATGATGTGGAGAAGCGGTTATGCAGAGCTGTTGGTGTCTAAAAGAATGAGAATGACCGGGAAGCGTATGTGTTGGAATATGTTTGGTGCAACAACTCCATTTCTGTCTATGAGTGTTTAGTTGCTAGATTTGTATGCTGTTCATAAAGTTAGAACAAAAAAAAACTCACAGAGGCTCACACAGGAAGAGCATGTGACTGTATTTCCTATTTTCCTGTGTCTGTGTATGAGAGAAGCAGCCTGCTGTAGATGTTGCACAGATAGAGACACTCAAAAGATTTATTCCTGGTCTATTAAGCTTATCATATATTGTTCCTGATTGTTCCTGAATAAAGAAGCTCTGTTGTCACACGCTTGGAGAGCATCCTGAATAATCCGCTGCCAACAGTATGAGAATCAGAAGTAAGGTTTGATCTCTACAAGTATCAAAGTACAACTGAATTCTTCATCAGAAGAGCACAATCAGTGATGGTTTGGGGAGCCATGTCATCTTCTGATATACAGTCATGGCCAAAAGTTTTGAGAATGACACAAATATTAATTTTTACAAAGTCTACTGCTTCACTTTTTCTAATGGCAATTTGCATATACTCCAGAATGTTATAAAGAGTGATCAGCTTAACAGCAATTATTTGCAAAGTCAATATTTGGCTAGAAAATGAACTTTATCCCCCAAAACACATTTCAACATCATTGCAGCCCTGCCTTAAAAGGACCAGCTAACCTCTTTTCAGTGATAACACGTGCAGTCATCATTGCAATGCACAAAAATGGCCTAACAGGGAAGAGTATCGCAGCCAGAAAGATTGCACCTCAGTCAACAATCTATCGCATCATCAAGAACTTCAAGGAGAGAGGTTCCATTGTTGCCAAAAAGGCTCCAGGGCGCCCAAGAAAGACCAGCAAGTGCCAGGACCGTCTCTTAAAAGTGTTTTCAGCTGCGGGATCGGGATACCAGCAATGCAGAGCTTGCTCAGGAATGGCAGCAGGCAGGTGTGAGTGCATCTGCATGCACTGTGAGGCGGAGACTCTTGGAGCAAGGCCTGGTCTCAAGGAGGGCAGCAAAGAAGCCACTTCTCTCCAGAAAAAACATCATGGACAGACTGATATTCTGCAAAAGGTACAGGCAGTGGACTGCTGAGGACTGGGGTAAAGTTATTTTCTCTGATGAATCCCCTTTTCGATTGTTTGGGACATCAGGAAAACGCCTCATTCGGAGAAGACAAGGTGAGCGCTACCACCAGTCTTGCATGAATTTAAGATCCTGCTTATGGTAGGGGGTTTTAGCCAGAATGGCCCAGAGGTCCTTGCCAAACCACCATGCAATGATGTACAGATGTCTAGAGATTCTCCAATGGAAGTGGGAACAGCGGTTATCAGAGCTGTTGGGACCTTCAAAAGCAAAGTGATAATAATGGCTCAGGGAACGATAGTTTGGTGTTTGGCTGCAAAACTCCCCAGATGTTTATTGAGATTTGTGGTATCATAAAGCTTGGAACAAAAAAAACTACAAGGTCTGACAAATGAAAGCATTGATGTGAAATGATTATCGTCAATTTTCCTGATGTTGATGAGAGATAGCAGATCTGCAGAGATGCTCAAGATAGAAGCAACTCAAAAGACTTTATTACTATTATTAACTTATCATATTTGTTCTGATATGTTCTAATTAATTTTGTCAGCTGGAGAGACATCCTGAAAACCGCATCAAAACAGTAGAGAACAGAAGTAATTTGACAAATATCAAAGTACACTGTTCATCTCAAAAACTTTTTGGGCCATGACTGTATGGTACACTGTGTTTTATAAAGACCAAAGTCAGCACAGCCGTCTACCAGTAAATTTTAGAGCACTTCATGCTTCTCTCTGCTAACAAGCTGTTTGGAGATGGAAACTTCATTCTCCAGCGGGACTTGGCACCTGTCCACACTGCCAAAAGTACCAATACCTGGTTTACAAACAACAGTATCACTGTGCTTGATTGGCAGCAAACTCGCCTGACCTTAACCCCATAGAGTATCTCTGGGGTATTGTCAAGAGGAAGATTAGAGACACCAGACCCAACAATGCAGATGAGCTGAAGGCTTCTATCAAAGCAACCTGGGCTTCCATAACACCTCAGCAGTGCCACAAGCTGATCGCCTCCACGCCACATTGATGCAGTAATTGATGAAAAAGGAGCCCCAACCTAGTATTGAATGCATTTACTGAATATACATTTCAGTAGGCCAACATTTTGGATTTTAAAATCATTTTTTCAAGCTGGTGTTATAAAATATTCTAATTTACTGAGATAATGACTTTTGGATTCTCACTGGCTGTAAGCCATAATCATCATCATTAACAGAAATAAACACTTGAAATAGATCACTCTGTGTGTAATGACTCTAATATATGAGTTTTACTTTTTGTATTGAAGAATTGAAATAAATGAACTTTTTGATGATATTCTAATTTTGTGAGATGCACCTTTATACATATTTATTATTATTATTATATTATTATTATTATTTTATTTCTATAGCACCATTGATTCCATGGTGCTGTACATGAGAAGGGGTTCCATACAAATTACAGGTATCACTTACAGTAAACAAACTAACAATGACAGACTGATACAGAGGGGAGAGGACCCTGCCTTTCGGGCTTACATTCTACAGGATTGTGAGGCAGGAGACAGTAGGTCAGGGGGTTGCAGCAGTTCCGGTGTTGGTTGAGGCGATATCTCCAGTAGTGGTGAGGAGGTAGCAGGGTCATTGCAGGCTGTAGGCTTTCCTGAAGAGATGGGTTTTCAGGTTCCGTCTGAAGGATCCGAATGTGTTTGATAGTCGGACGTGTTGGGGCAAAGAATTCCAGAGGATGGGGGATATTCGGGAGAAGTCTTGGAGGCGGTTGGGTGAGGAGGGAATAAGTGTGGAGGAGAGAAGGAGGTCTTGGGAGGATCGGAGATTACATGAGGGAAGATATCGGGAGATTAGTTCAGAGATATAAGGAGGAGACAGATTATAGATGGCCTTGTAGGTCAGTATTAGTAATTTGAACTGGATACGCTGAGGGAATGGGAGCCAATGAAGAGATTTGCAGAGGGGAGAAGCGGAGGAGTAGCGAGGAGAGAGGTGAATTAGTCGTGCAGCAGAGTTAAGGATGGACTGGAGAGGTGCGAGGGTGTTAGCAGGGAGGCCAGAGAAAAGGGTGTTGCAGTAGTCGAGGCGGGAGATGATGAGGGCGTGCACAATCATTTTAGTAGATTGAGGGTTGAGGAAAGGACGGATTCTTGAAATATTTTTGAGCTGAAGGCGACAGGATGTAGAAAGAGCTTGGATGTGCGGTTTGAAGGACAGGGCAGAGTCAAGGGTTACTCCGAGGCAGCGGACTTCTGGTACGGGGGAAAGCATGATGTCGTTAATTGTGATAGATAGGTCAGGTAAGGAAGATCTGAGGGATGGGGGAAAGATTATGAGTTCAGATTTGTCCACATTGAGTTTGAGGAAGCGGGAGGAGAAGAAGGAGGATATGGCTGATAGACACTCCGGGATTCTGGATAGCAGAGAGGTGATCTCTGGGCCAGAGAGGTAGATCTGAGTGTCATCAGCGTAAAGGTGGTACTGGAATCCGTGGGACTTTATGAGTTGCCCCAGGCCAAGTGTATAGATTGAGAAGAGTAGGGGTCCTAGAACAGAGCCTTGGGGGACTCCAACGGAGAGAGGGTGGGACGAGGAGGTAGTGTGTGAGTGGGAGACGCTGAATGTGCGGTTGGAAAGGTATGAGGTGATCCAGGATAGGGCGAGGTCCTTGACGCCAAAGGAGGAAAGAATCTGTAGTAGAAGGCAGTGGTCAACTGTGTCAAAAGCAGAGGACAGGTCAAGAAGCAGGAGTATAGAGTATTGTCCGTTCGCTTTGGCTGTAAGTAGGTCATTAGTAATTTTGGTCAGGGCTGTCTCAGTGGAGTGATGGGGCGGAAACCAGATTGTAGAGTGTCAAAGAGCAAGCTAGAAGAGAAGTGGTAGGAAAGCTCAGCGTGGACATGCAGCTCCAGGAGTTTGGAAGCGAATGGGAGCAGCGATATTGGGCGATAGCTGGACATAGCGGTTGGGTCGAGGGTTGGCTTTTTAAGGATAGGCGTGATTGTGGCATGCTTGAAAGCAGAAGGGAAGGTACCGGAAGTTAGTGATAGGTTGAAGAGGTGGGTTAGGGATGGAATAATAGTGGTGGTGAGGTTGGGGAGGAGGTGGGTTGGGATGGGGTCAAGTGCACAGGTTGTGAGGTGCGATTTGGAGAGAAGACAATTAAGCTCCCCTTCAGTTATATTGGAGAGGGAGGTTATGGGGTTAGGGCATTGGTCTGGTATACAAAGGGGTTGTGGTGGTTGAACAATGAAGACTTGCCTTGTTTGGTCGATCTTATTTTTGAAGTGTGTGGCAAAGTCCTCAGCAGAGATGAGGGAGGTAGGAGGGGGCAGTGGTGGGCGGAGGAGGGAGTTAAAAGTTTTGAATAACTGTTTAGGGTTGTAGGATAGGGAAGATACGAGGGTTGTGAAGTAGGCCTGTTTAGCAGAGGTGAGGGCAGATTTGAAAGAGAGTGTTGCTTGTTTGAATGCAGTGAAGTCGTCTTGCGAATTTGTTTTTTTCCAACGCCGCTCTGTAATCCTGGACACTTGCCGGAGCTTTTTAGTGGTGTTATTGTGCCAGGGTTGTCTGTTGGTACGTCGCACTCTGCCATGAACCAGAGGGGCGACCGTGTCAATAGCCGATGTGAGAGTGGCATTGTAGAAAGCAGTGGCACTGTCTGTATCGTGGAGTGAGGATATTGATGCCAGTGAAAGAATAGAGTCAGAGAGTGTGTGGATGTCTAGGTGTGCAAGGTGTCTGCGGAGGTGCACGTGTTGCTGGACGTGGGTGACAGGAGAGGAGGACAGGGATGAGAAAGTGAGTAGATGGTGGTCGGATAGAGGGAGAGGGGAGGTGGTGAAGTTAGATAGAGAGCAGAGGCGGGTGAAGACCAAGTCTAATGTATGACCATCCGTGTGGGTGGCTGAGGAGGACCACTGAGTAAGTCCAAAGGATGAAGTAAGGGACAGAAGTTTGGAGGCTGCTGACTGAAGGGTATCAGTGGGGATGTTGAAGTCACCCATGATGATGGTGGGGATGTCAGTGGAGAGAAAGTGAAGAAGCCAGGTAGTGAATTGGTCGATGAAGGCAGTGGTCGGGCCTGGAGGTCGGTATATGACGGCCACTTGGGGGTTGGAGGGAGAGTAGATGCGGACACAGTGGACTTCAAAGGAGGGGAGGATTAGAGAGGGAAGAGGTGGGATTGGGTTAAAGTTGCAGTTAGAGGAAAGGAGAACACCCACTCCTCCACCATGTCTGTTTCCAGGGCGAGGAGTGTGGGTGAATTGGAGGCCACCGTAACACAGCGCAGCAGGGGACGCGGTGTCAGAGGGTGTCAGCCATGTTTCTGTGAGGGCGAGGAAAGCAAGATTGCGAGAGAGAAAGAGGTCATGAATCACATGAAGCTTATTGCAGATGGAGCGGGCATTCCAGAGTGCTCCAGAGAGAGGGAGCAGGGGGGTGGGTGTCAATGGCACGGGTTTTACATTGGAAAGATTGCGGTAGTTCTTATTAGATAGGGAGCGGTAGGAAGGAGTACTAATGGTGGGTATGAACTGTGGAGGTCCAGGATTGGGAGATATGTCACCAGCAGTGAGGAGGAGCAGAGAAAGGGAGAGCAGGTGGGAGAAGGAGAGAGGGAAGCTTGTTTTGTGTTTTATTAGGACAGATTTGAGGTTGAGGAGCAGTTCAGCAGAGGAGGTCAGGTGGGGAGGAAGGAGGGAAGGGGAGATGATTATTTGATTAGAGGGTGCTGGGGTTTGGGGATAGCGAAACAGAGAGAGGATTAACGGAGCAAACACTGTGAAGGCATATGTAAGCATGGTGAAAGAGTAAGATGGGTAATTAGAAAAGTCAAGTACAAGTAATTAGAAGTGCTTACTCAGCAGACATACCCAAAAGAGACATAGTGTGGGGTCCTGACTCCTGCCGTGACTAACTGCCGTTGAAATAACTGCAGCTTCACTGTACTTTTGCTGCAGTGGTACTTCTGCTGCATGTGCGTGCCTGACCCCACACGTGCATTTAAAGGAAAGGTTGCACAGTAGTAAAAGTCAGACCACAGCAAGCAGAGGTTGTAGAGATTGTACCTGTGTGAAGAGAGGAGATGGTTGTTAATTGTCAGCCGTTGAAATAACTGCAGCTTCACTGTACTTTTGCTGCAGTGGTACTTCTGTTGCATGTGCGTGCCTGACCCCACACGCGTGCCCCCCTTAGACTGCTACTGAATATATAGGACTGAGTAGAGGATCAGGTGGGAGGAGTTGTGGTAGCTGCTTTGGGATAAATTAGCAGCTGGCCAGCACACCAGGGGAGGTTAGACAATCAAAGGCACAGGGCCTGGCTGCATCCATATGCTGGTAACACCTTGCACCTGATAGCATCTCTACTGGCCCCAGCATGGCTATACAGCAGTAAGTATTGAATACAATGCAACAAATTAATTTAGCAAACATTCAGCAGCCACTGTTATACACCATTTAAAGGAAAAGTTGCACAGTAGTAAAAGTCAGACCACAGCAAGCAGAGGTTGTAGAGATTGTACCATTTAAAGGAAAAGTTGCACAGTAGTAAAAGTCAGACCACAGCAAGCAGAGGTTGTAGAGATTGTACCATTTAAAGGAAAAGTTGCACAGTAGTAAAAGTCAGACCACAGCAAGCAGAGGTTGTAGAGATTGTACCATTTAAAGGAAAAGTTGCACAGTAGTAAAAGTCAGACCACAGCAAGCAGAGGTTGTAGAGATTGTACCATTTAAAGGAAAAGTTGCACAGTAGTAAAAGTCAGACCACAGCAAGCAGAGGTTGTACAGATTGTACCATTTAAAGGAAAAGTTGCACAGTAGTAAAAGTCAGACCACAGCAAGCAGAGGTTGTAGAGATTGTACCATTTAAAGGAAAAGTTGCACAGTAGTTAAATTCAGACCACAGCAAGCAGAGGTTGTAGAGATTGTACCATTTAAAGGAAAAGTTGCACAGTAGTAAAAGTCAGACCACAGCAAGCAAAGGTTGTAGAGATTGTACCATTTAGGCCGGCGTCAGACACAACGACAAAAAATCGGTCCGTTTTAGTCGGTCGATTGTCGAATCAAAATGCAAACATCACACATCCTTCTGGCATCCGATTTTCCTTCAAAGATGTGATTTAATCGCATGTGTGTGTACCTTGTAACATCCGATTTTCATCCGACTTGCGAGAATTTCTCGCAGGCTTGCAAAACTGACATATAATGGATCCAAAAGAATAGTATTTCAATCACAAAAGAAAGAATAGATATATACACATAGAACACATATATATATATATATATATATATATATATATACATGTCATTGTGACATGTATATATACATATATTTATAGTTCCTAGACTTCTACATACTGTAATAGCCGCTAATTCAATTGCCGGCTTTTGTGAAATCACAGAAGCCGACATGAAATGATACATTGTTTCCACACAGTTAACCATGTCATTTCCTGTATATTTGATATATGGTTTGAACTTACAATTACATGAGTGTATTTGTGCAAAATTTCAGACATGTAGGGGTTAATTAAAGGTGTAAATTCGTTGAAAAAAATGCGTGGGCTCCCGCTGTATTTTCTCCACCAGACAGACAAAGCAAGCGAGTGGGGGCAGATAATGTCACGCTGTATAGCAGATATATATATATGTGATGACAGTAATCTATATCAAAAGGGCAACATACAATATAACATGCGCATAGATATATGATAACATAGAATTACCTGACAGAAAGTCCAGTGGGTCAATACGGAATCCGTTATACGCTGTCTCCGGCTAGAGGGTGACCGGGGTCTATGCTGACCCTAAACTGGGGTCCTAACTAATCCCTCTACCTGGAGGTACTGTTAAAGGTACAGAGGTCCAGGCCACCAGCGTAAACCCTGTCTCCTATCAATCCCTGCCAACTGTAATCTAGTCCTAAGAAGGACCCTGATTACCACCAAAGGGAATGAACAGGTAACGGTTAATGAACAGAAAGACATACAAGAAAGACAAGAAATAAAGTAAATAAAGTCTTACATACAACACTCACACACAGTAGGAACACCTAAGGTCTCAGAGATAAACTATAAGCTATAAGAGTAAAAACAACTAAGGAGCTCTTAGCTTAAGTATTCTCAGAACCGATCCAGTCTGCTAGACTACATGAATGCTTTCACCGGCATCTAACAAGCAGACTGGCAGGTATATAGAAGGAATCTAATTAGAACATAATCAAAAGCAGCCGGGCAGGCTGGACCTAGTCTTAGCAAAGAGCTAGGTAAAATTAACTCCCTCATTACCAAACACAAAGAAACAGCAACTCAGCTGTGAGAAGTCAGAGTGTGTAATCGCGACGATCCTTGTGGCGATACACCCATGACAGTACCCCCCCCTCTACGAGGGGACTCCGGACCCTCAGGGCCAGGTCTGCCCGGGTGAGTTGTGTGAAAGGTCCGAACCAATCGATCTGCGTTAACATCAGACGCAGGGACCCACGTCCTCTCCACAGGACCATACCCCCTCCAATGAACCAAGTACTGAAGGGATCGGCGACTGAGACGTGAGTCAATGATTTTCGACCCATGAAATTCGTCTATCCATGCGAATAGCGAGGGTCATAGCAGCCTCCAGTGATGGAGGAAAATCATACTGAGCCAACACATCTTTTAATTTGTCAGACAACCCTTGACAAAACTGGCTCCTAAGAGCTGGGTCATTCCACTGAGTATCTGTTGCCCATCTACGGAACTCAGAAGAATATTCCTCCGCTGGACGATTTCCTTGCCGTATTTTACGTAACTTTGTTTCAGCAAGGGAAACTCGATCCGGATCATCATATACCAGACCCAGGGCAGTAAAAAATCGATCCACTGACTGGAGATCTGGGGAGCCTGGAGGAATAGAGAACGCCCAAGATTGAGGGTCCCCTTGTAAGAGCGAGATAACAATTCCCACCCTCTGCTCTTCACTCCCAGATGACCGAGGCCGCAGCCGAAAGTACAATTTACATGCCTCCAGGAAAGTAAAAAATTTGTCCCGCCCACCAGTGAACCTGTCCGGGAGAGCAACCTTAGGTTCAGATCTGGTTTGCTCCGGGGGAACAAAACCTTGGACTTAATGTGTGCAAACTCCATGGACAACCCCTGCAACTGCCGGGCCAGCTGGGCTACTGGATCCATGACAGCTGGAGAGAATCTTTAGTATGGCCGGTGAAAATGTCACGCTGTATAGCAGATATATATATATGTGATGACAGTAATCTATATCAAAAGGGCAACATACAATATAACATGCGCATAGATATATGATAACATAGAATTACCTGACAGAAAGTCCAGTGGGTCAATACGGAATCCGTTATACGCTGTCTCCGGCTAGAGGGTGACCGGGGTCTATGCTGACCCTAAACTGGGGTCCTAACTAATCCCTCTACCTGGAGGTACTGTTAAAGGTACAGAGGTCCAGGCCACCAGCGTAAACCCTGTCTCCTATCAATCCCTGCCAACTGTAATCTAGTCCTAAGAAGGACCCTGATTACCACCAAAGGGAATGAACAGGTAACGGTTAATGAACAGAAAGACATACAAGAAAGACAAGAAATAAAGTAAATAAAGTCTTACATACAACACTCACACACAGTAGGAACACCTAAGGTCTCAGAGATAAACTATAAGCTATAAGAGTAAAAACAACTAAGGAGCTCTTAGCTTAAGTATTCTCAGAACCGATCCAGTCTGCTAGACTACATGAATGCTTTCACCGGCATCTAACAAGCAGACTGGCAGGTATATGAAGGAATCTAATTAGAACATAATCAAAAGCAGCCGGGCGAGGCTGGACCTAGTCTTAGCAAAGAGCTAGGTAAAATTAACTCCCTCATTACCAAACACAAAGAAACAGCAACTCAGCTGTGAGAAGTCAGAGTGTGTAATCGCGACGATCCTTGTGGCGATACACCCATGACAGATAATAATAACCTAGGGAGGGTACATTTTTTTGTGCCCCCCCTGGCTACTAACATCTGCCCCCAGACACCCCAGAAAGGGCAAATCTATAATTAGATTCGCCCTTTCTGGCACTTTGCCCGTCTATTCCCATTGCCCTGTAGCGGTGGCGAATGGGTTAATAAGGCGTTAA